>OZ004707.1:149466810-150071510 GCA_963924515.1 Vespertilio murinus
GTCATGTCGTTAGCTCCACCCACCAGTTTGGGAGGGAGGGAGCCCTAAGGGGTCATGTGTCAAACTCCGCCCACCAGTTTGGGAGGGGGAGATAACCTTAAGGGGTCATGTGTTAAACTCTGCCCATCAGTTTGGGAGGGGGAGAACTTTCAGTTTCCAGTGATGCTATCTATGTCATACCAGGTTTCATAACGGATAAAGATGACAGCATTTTCTGCAACAAAAAGGGTAGAGGCCAAGACAACTGGGCCTAAACTTGTGAAAAGCTGTATTTTCAAGTGGAATCTCTGCTATGAGTTCTTGTCCAATGTCCACAATCTTATCTCATGCACAGTCACTGTATTAGTCATGGTTCTCTAGAGAAACAAAACATAGATTTATTTTAAAGAACTGACTCACATGACCAAGGGTGCTAGCAAGTCTGAAACTTATGGAGCAAGCCAGCAGGCTGAAAACTCAGATAGGGTTTCTATAACCTAGTTAAGATGACACATAAAATTAACCAACACAGCCACCTCCCAGCTATAAAGATCCTCCTTGTCCCACCACTCTCTCAAACTATATTTCCTTCCCTTATTTACCTCCAAGAGGTTAATTAGCACTTCTTCTTTTAGGTCCTCCTAACACAAAGAGATTGTTAAAAATCTCTTTCCTGTACACTCTGTACCAGTAGTGGTCCCATCAGTGCTTCCCAGGCTAGCTAACACACACACACACACACACACACACACACACACACACACGTGTGCCCGTGCTATTTCTTGGAGGGAAAGGAGCTACGTCAGAAACTCAAGCTGGTTTATCTTATAAATGCCAATGTAAGTGACTTTCTGACTCCTCTCTCACTTAAGGTGGGACAGAGAGGGAAAGAAAAACCTCTACATGGACTTAACTTCTAGTGGGACAGCCAGCTACATATAATAGAAAAACAAAAAAGGTAAACAACCTACTGTCCTGTAATGAATGGTTGATTAAATTTAAAAAAAAAAAGATTTATCTACATAAAGTGATTCATGAGACTAGAGGCCCAGTGCATGAAATTCATGCACAGGGGGGGTGTCCCTCAGCCCAGCCTGCACCCTCTCCAATCTGGGACCCCTCGAGGGATGTCCAACGGACCTAAACAGGCAGTTGGACATCCCTCTCACAATCCAGGACTGCTGGCTCCCAACTGCTCGCCTGCCTTCCTGATTGCCCCTAACCACTTCTGCCTGCCAGCCTGATCACCCCCGAACCACTCGCATGCCAGCCTGATTGATGTCTAACTGCTCCCCTGCCAACCTGATTGCCCCCAACTTCCCTCCTCTGCCAGGCTGGTCACCCCCAATTGCCCTCCCTTGCAGGCCCGGTCCCTCCCAACTGCCCTCCCCTGTTGGCCATCTTGTGGTGGCCATCTTGTGTCCACATGGGGGCAGGATCTTTGACCACATGGGGGCAGCCATCTTGTCTATTGGAGTGATGGTCAATCTGCATATTACTCTTTTATTAGATAGGATAGAGGCCTGGTGCTTGGATGTGGGCTGGTTGGTTTGCCCTGAAGGGTGTCCCAGATCAGGGTGAGGGTTACCTTGGGGCGTGGAGTGGCCTGGAGCGAGGGGCCTGTGCTGGTTTCCAGCCTGGCCACGCCTCCTGGTGACCCAAGAGGAGGCCCTGTTATCTGGAATTTATTTACCTTCTACAATTAAAACTTTGTAGCCTGGAGTGGAGGCCTAGGCCGGCCAGGCCTGCAGAAGCTTGGCTTCTTCTATCGCCGGAGGCAACCCTAGCCTCTCTCCTGTTCTCTGTGGCCACAGCCATCTTGGTTGAGGTTAATTTACATACTTGCTCTGATTGGCTGGTGGCATGGCTTGTGGGTATAGCAGAGTGATTTTGCATATTACTCTTTTATTAGGTAGGCTTTCATCACCTTGAAAAATATATAATATAGTAAATAAAAAAATTTAGTACAATAAAACAGTATATTTGATAATTCCAATTTTATAATATACATAGTAATTACATACCTATGTAATTTAATATATATGTATACATATAATTTCATGACTATACATATCATCTAACATAGATTATAGACAAATCATTATTTTATACTTGAGGCCCAGTGCACAAATTCATGCACCAGTGGGATCCCTCAGTCTGACCTGCGGGATCGGGCTGAAACCATCTCTCCAATAGCCCCCGAGGGGTCTCGGATTGCAAGAGGGCACAGGCCAGGCCGAGGGACCCCACTGATGCACAATCGGGACTGGGGAGGGACTTGGGAAGTTGGCCAGCCAGGGCGGGACTGCAGGAGGGCTCCAGGGCATGTCTGGCCCGGCTTGTTCAGTCTTGATTGGCCAGACCCCAGCAGCACGCTAACCTACTGATCAGAGCATCTGCCCCTGGTGGTCAGTGCATACCATAGCAAGTGGTTGAGTGGCTTTAGCATATCATTAGCATATTATGCTTTGATTGGTTGAATGACCAACCAGTTGACTGGACACTTAGCATATTAGGCTTTTATTATATAGGACAGTGTTCAGCAAACTCATTAGTCAACAGAGCTAAATATCAACAGTACAATGATTGAAATTTCTTTTGAGAGCCAAAAACCAACTTTTGCGCATGAGCCATGAAGTTTCAATCACACTGGAGGTGCACGCCCACACATGGTATTTTGTGGAAGAGCCACACTCAAGAGGCCAAAGAGCCGCATGTGGCTCACAAGCCATGGTTTGCCAACTAGTGATATAGGATATCAGTAAAGGAAAAACACTGCTAATTAAATTATGATACCAACGATTTAAGATACATCCTGATTTCAGAAATGTTAAAAAATATACATCTTAGAATTGATGGAATACATATGTATATGAATTATATATGATTAGAAAAAAATAGAAAGTATTATGCCACAATAGTAACAGGGGTTATCTCTAAGTACAATAATTTTGGGTAGTTTATTTTTTTCTTTGTGTTTTGGTGTGTGTGTGTGTGCTTTCTAAATGTATGATATTTGGGTAAGTAATAAAAACAACAAATACTGTATTAACCACCCTCCAACTCTTCAAACGCTCCCTTTCCCTTATTTCCCCCTCCATTTTCTCCAGGCTTCGTCCAGACCCCAATCCAGTGCCCTGCTGAGCTATATTGCAGCCTGAGGAAAAAGAAAATTGACTTTAATGCAAGTAAACTCACCAATGATACTTTCAAAATCTAATTCTTTGCTTATTTCATTTTCAGTTGAGAAACTGCCATGTTTGAAAATTTCTCTCGACCAAGAGATGATCTTAAATAAATTTTAATAAACTTAAACTGAAGTAAGATCAGTAATTCTCTTTGGGTATAAATAAAATATTTAAACTTAAATTAATGTTGTGAGTTTTAATACACCTACTTTTTAGATTTTTTAATATTCCTCAACTGCTACTATTAGAAAAATAACTATTTAAAATATACAGAAAAATATGAACATGGGGTACACATTTTTTTTCCCTTTTGCCTCAACTCCGATATGGCTCAGCAGAGCACTATTCTTTATTTTAAACTAGAGGCCTGAGGCACGAAATTCGTGCAAGGGGCTCCAAGAGCCAAGGCAGCAGCCCTGTCCCTCGCAGCAGCAGCCCCAGAGGGACCACCCAGAAAGACGTCTGGTCTAATTAGCATATTACACTTTTATTATTATAGATTGTTGATATTTTCTTTGTCACAAATATTTTTGCATTAATTTTGATTTTTTAAAAATGTTTCATTAAATATTACCTGATCTTTGGGTTTTGGAGTGCCCCCTTCAATTCTGCATCTAAAGCAAGTGCCTCACTCACCTTAGCATAGTCCTGGCTCTCCCCCAGTCACACTCTCTTTTTTTACATTTATCAACTTCCTTTCCTCGACTATAGATGTCCTGTGGAGAAAAATGTTAAGTTTCATTTACCTTTGTATCTCTGTGTCTTACCCAATGCCTAGCACGGAAGCTCCCCACGGCGGGCTTCCACGCCATTTTGGTGAAGGTAGAAAAGGAAGAAGGGCCCGGCTGGCCTGGCTCAGTGGTTGACCATCAACCTATGAACTGGGAGGTCACTGTTTGATTCTCGGTCAGGGCACCCACCTGCGTGGTGGGCTTGATCCCCAGTGTGGGGCACACAGGAGGTAGTCAATCAATGATTCTCTCTTTCTCTCTCTCTCTTTTTAAATATATTTTATTGATTTTTTACAGAGAGGAAGAGAGAGGGATAGAGAGACAGAAACTTCAATGACAGAGAATCATCAATCAGCTGCCTCCTGCACACCCCCTACTGGGGATGTGCCCACAACCAATGTACATGCCCCTGACCGGAATCGAACCTGGGACCTTTCAGTCCGCAGGCAGACGCTCTATCCACTGAGCCAAACCGGTTTTGGCAATGATTCTCTCTTATCACTGATGTTTCTCTCTCTTCCTCTCCCTTCCTCTCTGAAATCAATTAAAAAAAATTTTTTTTTAAAAAAAGAAGGAAAACAGCTAATGATAACGACTAACATTCTGACCTTACCGAATGCTTATTGTGTAATAGGCAATGGGTTAGACATTTTACTTATTTTAACATGACAACTCAATGATAAAATTAGTATTATACTTATTTTACAGATGAGGAAATTGAGGCAAACAGAGGGGGGTGAACTGCATGCATAAATGATTATGACAGAACTTGAAACAGTCGTAGGTTTTTTGCTTTGATGGTTTATCTTCCGGGCATGGGAGTGAGATGAGAAGGAAGGGGGAAGATGTGGTAGAAGAACTGAACTGTCACGCTTTCTCACCTCGGTTATCTGCTTGAGTTTCGCAACAACTCTGGGCATCCTTAACCCCACTTTACAAATAACAAACTGAGGTGTAAGAAGGATAAAGGGACTCGCTTGGTGCCTTCTCTGGTCAGCCAGCCTCCGGAGCGGGAGAGGAAAGTCATGAGCAGGGCGGACAGGCTGTCAGCAGGCCAGCGGCCCGCCTCCTAACCTCCCCGGCAAGCTCGGGTCAGCTTCTCTACCAACTTTTCCTACTAAGTGAAGCCAGCAGCACCTCCACCGGATGGGCACCTCGCCCTCCTTCCGCCCACCCAGAGGTGGGTGTCTCCTTACCGGGGACTGCACGTGGAAAGAAGAGACTTGGTAAGAGCCTCAGAGTGACTCTTGTCTCACTTGCTCCCCCATTTCCTGCTGTATGGTGGGGGGAACCCCTGAAGCACACTGATGTGAAAAACGAAACTCAGTACACCCAAAAAACAAATTCTAAAATGGCCCAGAAATAAACATAAGATTGTGAGGGGGGGAAAATGAAGTTCACAGGGCTTCCTGAGGAGCAGAGAATCCGGGCATGTGCTGCAGAAATGCTTGATGATAGGAAGAGTGTGTCATAAATATGCACAGATGATTTCTGGCGAGAAGGACCAAAGGTCTAGAGAGGAAGGACACGTATCTTTCATTGTATACCTTTAGATAGTGCTTGCTTTTTTTTTTTTTTTTTTTGTAATCATGTGCCTATATACTTTTTCAATTTAAAAAAACAACTACACAAAACCCTTTCTAAGAGTGGCCTGCACCCGTGGCCGGTGAGGTCACAGCCACGGTTCTGCAGTGGCTCCTCTCCAGGCCTCCCTGGAGCAGAGGCCAGGGAGCCCGAACCCTCCTTCCTGCGAGGAGGGAGCAGCCCAGAGCATGACGCGTGCGGGGCGGGTCCCACATCCTGTAGGCTGCATGTGCCTCCAAATTAGGCAACTAATGATTCGGAGGACTCAAAGTCACGTTTAAAATCAGAGTCAGCTGAAGTAGAGCCGGGTGAGTGAGTAATCCGCTTCTGGGAAGTGAAGCACTGCTTGGGGTACCGGGTGCCACCCTCTCAGGAACTCCAGGATGCAGTGGGTGGTCATGCCTCCGTCCTGGGGAGAACAGAGGCTGTGGATCCAGCCTAGCCTAACACCCTCCGGTCAGGTTGGGTCCTGTCTACGGCTCCAGGGCCAGGTCGGAACCACGTGACCCAGAGGGGCGGGTCAAAGGGCAGAGTTAGAGGAAGGCGAGAGCAAAGATAGTAGAGCCAGACCCATACAGACCCAGAAAGAGAGAAATGTGGGGCGGGGTTCCCACAATCTCTGACAGAGAATGTCCTTCTTCTGAGAAAGACAGGGGTCAAACAAGGCCGATGACGAGAATGGTGGCAACTGGAGCAGTGGCAGTGAAAATGAGCCCTGAGTGTCTGTAAATGCTATAGAAAGTCTTTGTTTAGGCATTTAAACCCCAGAAAGTCTCTAGTATGAAAGGGAGTTGGGGGTGAGAGGACTGGTCATCTACTTGGAGTAAGGGGAGACAGGGGACCACGCCCAGAGAGTGGGGACGCCTCCTTTTCTACTCCTTTGGGAATGTGCCTCTCACCACTCCCCTGACCGAGTGCAGCTGGGCAAGATCTCCCTGCCGCGCTGACCTTGTCTCTCCGGACTCCGTCACTGGAAAACCTCTGGCCCCCTACCACGGGGTCCCAGATCAGAAAACAAGATTATTTTTTCATCCAGCTGTTAGTCCCCAAGTGGCTTCCCTGCCTGTCCTACCCTGTCTCCCTAAAAATAAGACAGTGTCTTATATTAATTTTTGCCCCCAAAGATGCGCTAGGTCTTATTTTCAGGGGATGTCTTATTTTTCCATGAAGAAGAATACGGTACACATTTATTGTTAAATGAAAATAAAGGAAGCCAAAACCGGTTTGGCTCAGTGGATAGAGCGTCGGCCTGTGGACTGAAAGGTCCCGGGTTCGATTCCGGTCAAGGGCATGTACATTAGTTGCGGGCACATCCCCAGTGGGGGGGGGTGTGCAGGAGGCAGCTGGTCGATGTTTCTCTCTCATTGACATTTCTAGCTCTCTATCCCTCTCCCTTCTTCTCTGTGGAAAATCAATAAAATATATATTAAAAAAAAAGAAAATAAAGGAAATGTATTACCTGTATACAGTACGGTAGTACGGTAGTTGTCAACACAAACCAGACAAACTGTGAATCCTGGGGCCTTATTTTTGGGGGATGCCTTATATTTCGCTCAGAAGGAAACCTGTAAGTAGGTCTTGTTTTCGTAGGAGGTCTTATTTACAGGGAAACACGGTAGTTCACATCAGAACTGTCTTCTTGCTCAGATCTTCTCATCCAGACGCCTGCTCACAGGTCTTATGGACTTAGAAATACAAATCACTTAGCCCAGCTGGTGTGGCTCAGCGGTTGAGCACCGACCAGTTCCAGGTCAGGGCGCATGCCTGGGTTGTGGGCTCAGTTCCTGGTGGGGGGCATGCGGGAAGCAGCCCATTGATGATCCTCTCTCATCACTGATGTTTCTGCCTCTCTCTCCCTTCTTCTCTGAAATCAATAAAAATATATTTTTAAAAAGAAATACAAATCATTTAAATGTCAAAACAAAAGAAAGACAAAGTTGGCGGTCTACGATTCTATCATAGAAGATTCCCACATTGTTGGCTATTTGGAGTCAACTATGCTACTTCTCTCTTGCACTAAGCCGCGATAAGGACCCAAAGATCCTATCACGGAACCTAGGAGCGGGACCGGACGAGGGAGCAGCCCTGGAGGGATGGATGATTCAGAGCTTGGGATTAGGAATTGCATTGACCTGGATTCTAGAACCAGCCCTGCCAGTATACGCTCAGTGGTTCTCAGAATCTGAGTGTGTGCCACCAGAATCGCGTGGGGGCACTTTTAACAACCCAAATCTCTGGGCCCCGTCCCCAGAGATTCCGATTATTTGGGTCTGGGGTGGGACCTAAGAATCGGCATTCCTAACAAATTCTCTGGTGCTACCACCGATGCTGCTGGTCCAGGAACCACGCCTGGAGCATCGCGGTACCGAGTGAATTCTGGACCACAGCCGCAGGTTCCTGTCGGGGCTGTGGTTTACCCAAGACCTGGCCTAGGGGCCCCTCTGCACTGTTCGAGGCACACAGCTGCCCTGGCTGGTGGATGGGCGAGGGGAGCCCTTGGCCCCGGACACCCGGACACGCGGAAGCAAACCTGGGGCAGAGCCCCCGGCTCCTCACTGCCGGCGGCGTCTGAACTCCCGGCGCTGCCCCGCCGCCGCCCGGGGCTCCGGCCGCTCCGGCCTCGGCCGCGCCGCCACCAGGAGGCGGTGCCCGGTCCCCGCGCGCCCTCCGCGCCCCCCGCCGGCGGCCCCGCCGAGCCCGGGCGTCCCGGGCCGGGTCCCTCCGGCCTCCGGCGCGCGGAGAGCCGGGGCTGTCGGACGGAGGAGGTACATTGGGAGGCTGCACCCCGGGGTGGGCTGCGATCCCGAGGAACGGGGCTCCCGGCCGCGGGCGGCGGGCGGCGGGGCGGAGGCGAGGCCCGGGCCCCGGGAGCCGGAGCCGGAGCCGGAGCCGGAGCCGGAGCCGGAGCCGGAGCCGGAGCCGGGCGGCGGCAGCGGCGGTCGGGCCCGCGGGGGGCCGCCCGCACCTGGCCCGGAGGGGCGGGCAGGACGCGCCCCGGGAGCGCTCAGGCCCGGCCCCCGCCCCGCCCTCCAGGACGTCCCGTCGGAAAACCCTGAGCGGCTTGGCGGCGGGCGGCGCGGCTGCGGCTCTGCCCGGCGCCACAGGTAAGCGGCCGAGGCAGCCCCGACCCTCAGAGCCCCCCATCCCCACCCCGGGGTCCTCCCCCACCCCTGCGACCCCCCCCCCTGGCTTGGCGCCCAGAGCTGCCCCCCTTCTGGAAACTTCCCTCCAGCCCCCGCCGACCTCCTCCTCCTCTTCCTCCCCACCATCCCCCGCGGGGAGAGGAAGGGGGTGGGCCAGGCCGGCCCCAGGCTGGCCTAGTGGCCTCTAGCTTCTCCCTGGGCAGGGCCCCCCTCCACCTGTGTGCCTTCCCTCTAGGATGGATGGCAGGGAAGCTCTGTGGCTGGTAAGGGGGGGCGGGGGGGGGAGGCACCAGCCACAGCACCCCCCCTCCAGGGCTCCGCACCTCATCCCTGCACCCCTCCGTGCTGCCGCCCGCTCCAGGGCGCCCAGCCTCTCGGGTTGGGCTGCCCCGTGTGACCCCCTAACCGAAAGCCTTTCATGTGGCTACCCCATGTGGCCCAGAGCAGAAGGGGCGAGCCCAGAGAAGCCTCCTGGGGGGCCGTCTGGGATGCCCTCCCCTCCGGAGGCTCGGGCCTGGTGCGGACGGGAGCTGCGTGGTGTCGTGGGAGGGAGCCTGATGCGCGTTCATGACTGTGACTGTCACCCACTTCCCGATTTCCCCGTCGTTTGTTCCGAGCCCAGGCTGACCACAAAGGAGAAACTGTTGCTTACCCCCAGAGCCAGGCGCCGGAGACCCTGACTTCAGCAGAGGGTAGGACGGAGCTTTTGGGGGGTCGGGGGTTGGGGGGCGGGGGGTGGAGAGGAATGGGGTGGTGGGGAAGACCCTGGGGCTGTGGTCATTTAACCAGAGATGTGCGTACACTACCCGGGCCCTGTTCTCACAGAGAGATCAGCCCATCACAGGAAGGGTAGAAAGGATGAGATGGCAAATGGATGTGATGAATAAATCACTCTAAGGTGAGGGGCTTAAAATATGCTTGGCTTCACATTATCCAGCAGAAGTCAGTGTCATTGCCGGCTGTTCCTCAGGAAAGCCATTCGCTTTGGGTACCCAGAGGTAACACTTTCAGGGGCCCAGGGCAGGGCTGTCCACTGGAAGAGGTGGTCTGGGGCCGGCGGGAGGAACCAGGAAGGGTACGGAGCTGCCCAAGATGGCCTCATCCTGGGTAATCATTGCCCACAGTTGGCGGGACAGCTGACTCCCACCCGAGGCAGCGGAGAAGAGCTCGGGCATGCAAGGGGAGGTCCCGATCCATGCCAGATGCCCTGTGAGGTCAGGAGCATCTTAGCCCGAGTTCAGAAGGGAGAAACCTGGACAGGAAATGTGACCTTGGCCTTAGTCCGGGTAGCCCTTGCCCAACACAGAAGCCAAGACGGGCTGTTCACCTAGCCCCCAAGGCCTCTCCGTGGGAGAGGGCAGTGGGATACGGAGGCAGGAGCTGGCTCAGGCCTGTCGCTGATTTCGCTGTCTAACCTTGGCCCGCGCACACAAACACTCCCCGGGGAGGGAGCGAACGGGAAGGTTCAGGGAAAGTGCTTTGGCAAAGCTCCAGGCACCAGCCAAACGCGAGGCAGCGTGGGGTCGTGGCTGCGCCAGTGAGTGGGCTTCGGAGAGACGTGACGTGGGCCTCCGTGCAAATCCTGCCCCTGCCACTTCCTGGTTATGTGACTTCAGACAAGTTGCTTTGTCTCCCCGTGCTTCCGTTTCCTCCTGCATATATCTGTATAAAAACGGATAACTGTTACCTGGCTTGACGCGGTAAGCGGTAATTTAAAGAGCGGTGGTACTGCCCGGACGTAGTCCTCCATGTGTCTAGCAGTGGAGCCGAGGACCAGCGCAGGTGTCGGCACACCGGCGGGCCCAGGGGATGGCCGTGCCGAAGACGTGGGTGAACTTGGGCTCTTCGTACGGCCCTCTTGCCCCTCCCTGGGAAAGCCCGAAATGCCCGTTCTCATTTGGTGGGAATGAGAGTGAGGGCTGGAATGAAGGAGAGGTCAAGTGCGGGGCAGTGCCTGTCTCCGCGGGGAGCTCAATGCTGTAATTGTGCCGTGCGCGAGGCTTGCGCAGTGGACAAGGATGGGTTCAGGCCGGGGAGGGAAAGGACTGTTAGAAGCCTCTTTTTTGTGGCACCTCGGGGCCATGCGGGGTCAGACTGTTCTCCTGTGCGATGTGCACCCTGGTCCTGAGCCCTACACAGAGGACTGAAGAAGGAAGAAACCCAAACCTCGCCCTTGGCTCCGCAATCTGACAGGCAACCGAGAACAAAAGACGGGCAGATGAGGAGACCTCAGGGCAGAGGGAGGCTACGGGGACTGGAAGGCTAGGAGGAGTGCATCCCAAGAGGCAGAAGATTGGGATGTAAGGACTGGGAAGGAGGAAGAAAATAGGACCTACGTGGCCTAAGGTCTAGGCCTGTTGGTTCTCCCCCATAAAACCTAGCGGGGGAAGCCCCACGTGGAGAAACGTGGGTAGTGAGACGTGGAAACAAATGCACCTTGGTCCCAGGGGCAGTAAGATGCCCCTGAGCCTAAGAAGCCTTCTTGGAGGAGGGCAGTTTCCAGTAAGGATTTGGAAAAGGAGAGCGGTTTGCTTAGCAAAAACAAAACAAAAAACAAAACAAAACAAAAACGTAAGGGGGAATCTCTGAGGAGGAAAAGAGAACCAGTGAGGGTGCTCGCAAACAGGAAGCAGGTTGCCGCGGCCCGTGTACAAACACGCAGTGAGACGGCGCTAAAGAAATGTGAGTGTGGCTGGTCTGATTGTGTAAGGGAGAGCGGCCTGAGGCGAAGGCGGAGGGCGGGCAGCTTCTGCCCATCCTACAGATGTGGGGTGATAAGGGCCATTCTCGGAGGAGCTTCGAGTAGAGAGGAGGAGGAGGAGCATCGGGGAGGCCGGGAATGAGTCAGCAGAACTTGGCAGCGGGCGGGGTCCACCTGAAATTGAGGAGGACTGTCAAACTACACACCTGGCAGTGGGGCTGGGGCAGAGGCTGTTCCTAGGATGTGGGTGCCACTGGCCGCAGTGGGGACACTGGGAAGGCTGGCTCGGTTGAGGGGTAGGGCACAGACCCTGAGTTCGGGGTGTGGCGTGTTGAGTATCTATCTGGTGGACCTGCGTAGAAGGCCTCCGGCCAGGAGCAGACTGTGGGGTTGAGGACAGAAGGAAAAAAACTTCCGTTCTGTCCTCTCCTATCACCCCCAGCCCAATCTGGTGACCAGCCTTTAAGTCTTCAGAAATACCTCTCTTAACATTCCCTCATTCCCTCTCTCCACTGCCCCAACTGACAGATGTTAAAACGCAATTCAAGTTCCTTTTTTATTTTTTTGGCCTTCTCTCAAGCCCAGCCTGTCACCAGGGTTTAGAAAATCGCCCCTCACGCCCACCCGAGGGTTCCCCTTTCATCCCTGGATTCCGAGGAGACCGCAGGCTCCACGCTCCGTTGGAGTACAAGCTGCCCCACCTGTCAGGGCCTGGGAGTGACTCCAGTGAGAGGTGGTGAGCTCGCTCTTGAACTTCCTCTTTGATTACATCTTCTTTTTTTCATCTTCAAGGGCTTTTACAAATTTGTCGTAAAGTCAACCAATATTTACTGAGTGTCAGGCACTGTTCTAGGTATGTAGGGTGAGCAAAGTTGGGCGGGTTATTTCAACTGAAAAAATCTGTGTTTGGAGAGCAAGCTTTTCAAATGTTACGCAAACATAAAAGGAACCTAGATATATGGTGGGGGGGGAGAAGGTGATGGACGAGCTACGGAAATAACTTCCAGTGTGTCTTTCTGGGGAAATAAGTAAGCCACCGCAGCTGAAAGTGTCTTAAAGGTGTAATTACTGGGAAAAGTGAAAACCTCCCAGCATGCTGTAATCAGAAGGGTCAGAGTTGAGGGGAGGGGTGGGGAAAAGGGAAGGCTTGAAGGGGATCATTTGCTACTTGGTGCACCGCATGAGAACAGAGGCAGTGAAATGAGTGCTGTGTTTGAGGGCAAGGGAGAAAGGGATGATCACGGAACCAGAGCAGCCCCTCGGCCCCCTCCCCACACCGGCAGCCTGAAGTGGTCCCGTCCCCTCTCCCGGCATGATGCCCGGCTCCACACACCTGGGCCCTGGGTGAGAGTGGCGACCGTCGTCGTCATCTCTTTTCTCCCAAGCCTGCAATCGGGCCTTGGTCTGACTAACTTGAACAAACATCCCTGTGGTGGCGTCTTACTTCCTGGCTGCCACGCTGCCACGTCTCCCGGAGGTGAGCAGCTCGGTCGATAAACAGAAAGAAACTTTGTTACAAAGAGGCCACCTGGCCAGCAAGGGCGGTGTTCTGAGCTGTTTACCCTGGCTTTCATAAAAGCTGAAGGTTTGCTCGGGGCTTTAAGTTTTGGCCTCGTTAAAGCCTTTGTAGCCTTGAGTGGGAGATGAGGTTGAGGGTGGGGGGGGGGGGGAAGGGGGTGGCTCTGACAGTGAAGTTGGGATGCTCGTGAAAACAGACCTGCCCCAGGCTCAGAGGAGCCGAACCCAGACCCCAAACTTCCCAGGAGACCTCCAAGGGGTAGGTGAGAGGTGGGCCCAGGAGTCAGGAAATTGCCATCTGCCTCTGGGAGCCACGAGCTGTGTGACAATAGAGAAGCCCTCACCTGTGAAATGAGGATGCTAGACTCACAGACAGCCAGAGTGGCACACGAAGGTATAACAACAGATAAGCGTGTAACTCAATGCTTGTTGGAGTAAGTGCATTCAAAACTTCAATCACTTGGCGAAGCCAGTGCTTACCCTTGTGGCTTTTTAACCTAAGATGACCAGACGCCCCTCCCGCTTTGGGCGGGACAGTCCCGATTTTTTAACAATCTGTCCCGCGTCTGGTCACCTTACTTTAACCTGTCTGTCCTCATCTCACTTAACAAGACGTTATGGGCTATTTCCTACATACTCAACTTGTGTGGGGTTTTTGCAAGTGATAAAGAGGTGAAAACAACCCGGCAGCTCTGGTCTAGGAGTTCGCAGAGGAGTGAAAGAGAGCAGACTCCTCCCACAGGGAAGGCTGTGATGGGCCAGGGTAGAAGTATACAGTCTGCTGAGGGGCGAGAGGGGAGAGAGCTAAAAAGACCTCTTGGGGGAGCCTAGGATGTAACTGGATGGTGTCAATGGCTTTCAACTGGTAGCTGTGATGCATAATGATCACCAGGGGGCAGATGCTCAATGCACGGGTATGGAAACACGGAACAGACTGATGAATCTCAGAGGGAAGGGGCGGGGGAGGGTGGGAAGAGATTAACCAAAGATCTTATATGCATACTAGAGACCATCGGCCTGGTTTGCGGGATTGGGCCAAAACTGGCAGTCTGACGTACCCCAATGGGTCCCAAATTTCAAGGGGGCACAGGCCAGGCTGAGGGACCCCACTGGTGCCTGAATCCATGCACCAGGCCTCTAGTGTATAATAACTACGATGAAATTTTAATAAAACCATGCCTATATTACATGTGACATACTTTGGCACTTTTTTGTCCTATTCCATTCTGATCTTTTTTAAAGATTTTTTTTCATGTTGATTTGCAAGTTTGAGTTTATTTCACCATCCTATAGTAGGTTGTAGTCAGCAATGTGATAGACACTGAGCTGGGCGAAGGCTCAGTTCCCCGAGACCAGTGAGAGAAGATGAATTTGTGTTCTGGCATCATCTCAGTACTAAAACCAAGATGGCCCCACGTGTTGAGATCCCAAGAGTGGCTGGAGGAAAAAGGATTGGGAATGAAGGCCCAGCAGCAGCAGCAGAGGAATGAGTGGATGAGGGCTGTAGGCACACTTGCCAGTGCACCTGGTCTGGTGGCCATAGTGTGGGAACCCAAAGGTGAGGAAGCCACACAGGACACCGGGGGAGGATCCTGCGAAGCTCTGCACTTGACAAAGCACAGGACTGCGGGCAGGAGGGAGGCGTTCCTTCCCAAAGCTGGTAAAACGGTGACCTCCTGACCTTGCTAACCACACTTCGGGAGCCATCTACTCCGTGAGCAGGAATCCTTAATCCCAGTCTTCTATGTTCCATAGGATTATGTGTCTCTTCTAAGTGATTCTTTCGTATGGCCTGCCTGCTGAGCAAACAGACTAGAGTCCCTCACTGCCGGGGCTAATCACAGGTGTCTCCTTTCACTTCAGGATGTGGTTAGTACCTTGAGGAATGGCAGGCTCCAGAGAGAAAGCCGTAGACTGCCATGTTGCATTGAGAGAACAGATGCCTGGGAAGGGCTCAATTTAACCCTCGGTCTCTTTCTTCAGGGGGATCCTATCTAATAAAGAGGGAGCATGCTCACGGACCATCACTCTGTCACAAAGATGGCTCCCCCCACAGCGGAGGCCAAGTTTCCTTAAGGAGCCTTAACAAGCACTCAGCAGGGACCTGAGGTCATACCCCCCCCCCCCCCAGGGCTTGACAGGGGACGACCTCAGGCTGCCCCCCCTGCCCCAGCACCAGGCTGGGGACCGCAGGCCATGCCCCCCACCTGGCTGGGCTTGATGGGGGACCTTATCAAATGCTTGATAAAGGGGAGCAGAGCTTGACGGGGAACCTGAGGCTGTGCTCCCCTCCCGGTGCTGGGCTGGGGGACCTCAGGCTGCACCCCCCGCCCCAGCACTGGGCCAGGAGACCTGAGGCTGCGCCCCCCTGCCTGGTGGGGCTTGACAGGGGACCTCAGGCTGTACTCCCCCACCCAGCAGGGCTTGACGGGGGGACCTCAAGGTGCACCCCCAGTGCTGGGTCGGGGGAACTCAGGCTGCATTGCCTACCCAGTGGGGCTTGACAGGGGATCTCAGGCTGTGTCCCCCACCTGGTGGGGCTTGATGGGGGACTTCAAGGCATGTCCCCGCCCCATCTGGGGGACCTCAGGCAACACCCCCCATCCTGGTGCAGGGCCAGGGGACCTGAGGTTATACCCCCTGCCCGACGGGGCTGAACAAGGGTGGGACTGGCCAGGTCTGGGTCTAACCCAATGCGGGGAAAGGGGTCTGGGTTTCATGAGATTTTGAGGTGCATGTGCGTGGGTGGGGACTTGACTCTGGGTCCCCCCTTTTAATGTGCATGAACTTCGTGCACCGGGCCACTAGTAAAAGTAATAAAAGCCAACCCCACTTCAAGGGACCGCAACACAGTGCCGGGAAGAGGGAGTTGAAGTGACCGGGGTGATTCTGAGAGAGCCAGTCAGGGAGGTCTTCCTGGAGGAGGTGAGTCTTAAGCCCTTGGCAGCAGCTGTTGACTAACCTATCACCACACCTTTGTTTCTACCTGTGCCCCCTCTTTTCTTGCTGTTGTGGGTAGGTGGACAGAAAATATCAGGGAAGTGCGACCTATAGGATAGTTCAACACTGTCGTGGCAAACACTTCTGCATTCTGTGGGACTCTGTTTGTGCTTAGCTGGGGCAGCTCCAGGATTTCTGAGGTGTCTAGCTCAAGCAGGACTCCTTGTGCTGGCCCAGCATACATAG
Organism: Vespertilio murinus; assembly: GCA_963924515.1. NCBI lineage: Eukaryota > Metazoa > Chordata > Mammalia > Chiroptera > Vespertilionidae > Vespertilio > Vespertilio murinus. The sequence continues at coordinate 149,482,841 of OZ004707.1, forward strand.
CTCAACCCCCGTTGAGCGCAGGAAGCTGCCCGCACACCGAAGCCCCATTTCCTCCTTGCGGCCTTTTTCAAGCCCTTATCAACGTGGCACTTACCGCCCGTGCTATGGTTTTCATTGTACTAGTTTTTGAATCAGTAATATAGTCAGGTTCAAAGTGCAAACAGGTATGCAGTGAAAAAAATCTTCTCTTTGCTCCTATCCCCTCCCTAAACGGGTGTTACCTGGACCCAATGGTACCAGTTCTTATTCTCCAACTAGATTCTAAAATCTCATGGGGGGAAAAGCAATTGTCTCCTGTCTCTGTGCCCCAGCTGGAGTGAGCTGGCCCATTGGTCACTCGAGGGAGTTTCCTAGCACCCCATTCTCCATCAGCACCAACACTGTCTTGGATCAGATCCCCCCAACCCTTTTACTCGGCCATCCAGCTGCCAATCAGGTCCGTCTCCTCCACCAGCTGTCATATTGTTCTGCCTATAGTACTGGGCTCCTCACTAACCCTGTATTGCTCCTCAGGTCTGAGGTCAACAGCAAACTCCTTGGCGTGATGACTTGGTGGCCTCTGCCTCTCCAGGCGCATCCTCTACTTGGACCAGACTACATACTCCCACTGTCCCAGTTTACTTGCTGTTCTCTGATCGGCTATGCTGTCTCCTGCCTCTAGGCCTCTGCGTGCTCACCTTACCTGGCCAACTCCTCGTGGTGGGTTCGTGCTCAGCCCAAGCTCCTCCCCCTCGGAACTGCTTCAGAAATGTCACCTTCTCCCACTTGCTCAGTTTCCTGTATCCTCTCTGCCTCAGCACCCAAGGGTTCTCTCTGTGCCGAGCCCCCTCAGCCAGGTTTGGCGAGCCTGAGCGGGGGCAGTGAAGGATTGAGAAAAGACAGACAAGAGAAAAGAGCTGGGTCTGGGTGGGAAGCTGTCCTCTCTGCTGGAGAGCTAGCTAGCTACAGCGCCAGCAGCCTGAAAGCTGTGTTTTTATTTTATAGACAGAGTCCAAGAGGCAAAGTAAGGGTGTGGTTACAGCGTTCCTGTGAGTTTCGAATCTGCTCAATTACATGCACCTGATCAAGCTTTATTTCCTTGCTGCACCTCCCACAGCCTATTATCACTCAGCCACGTGGGGCTACAGATTCGGACCATAAGGTCAAGCTTACAACTACAGCCTTTGGCTATAGCTGTGCTGGGAGGGCTTTGCCCTCCAAGCTAGGACTTGCACGTGGCTTTGCCATGAGAGGACCGTGCCCTCTCATTAGTCAGAGGCTTGAACCTGTCCAAACACGGTGGCCGCTCGCCACGCCTCTCAATGCCATCTTCTCACTGGATGATCTCTGTTTAAAATCTGACTCCCCCACTTAACTGTACACTCCTTGCTCATCTCTGTGTCTCCACATTTAGCAGATACTCCATCAATATTGGCAGAATGAACCAAGCTCCTCTCCCGTTTCATAGGCATCTAACACAAAAGAGACAGTCAAAGAGACTTCATTTTATTTGATTTTTGCTGCTGCTGCTGCTGAGTGTGATGTTATAAAAGAAAACCAGCTGTCTCCCCAGCCCAGAGTGATCCCTGCTCCCCCCGAGATCATATTCCCCGGGTCCCAGTGACTCCGGGTGCCAGGCTTCTCCACAGCCGGGAACTTGCGTGTTTAAGTAACGGTATTAAGTAGCATGCCATGGGGTGATGAGTGTGGCGTTGACCAAGGACCAGGTGTTTGAGGAGAATTGCTGGAAAGCTGAGCAGGGATTTATTCATTATAATCGTGGAAATAATCGGTAACCATTTATCGAGGGCTCATTAGTTGCCTGTACGCTGCCAAGGATTTCACATACATTATCTCTGACTTACTCCTCACATCCCTGTGAGCTGGGTATTAGTTATCCCCCTTTATAGATGAGGAGATTGGGACATAGAGAGATTAAGTAATTTGTCCGAGTGTCACACAGCCACTAACGATAGAAACGAATCCTTCAGAATTTACTGTGTGCAGGGACTACTAAGTGTTTTCCATGATTGTTTATTGAGCTTATTAATCCTTCTAACAACTCTAGGAGGTAGGTGCTGTTATTACTAGCAGAGGCAGAACTGGGCTTTGCGCACAGGTCTGTGCCATGCACGTCTGGTGCTGACAAGAGACCCTGGTGTTTTCAGAGCTTTCCACAGAAGGTGTTGCAAACATTCATCCTCTGAGCCAGGGGATTATGTATGTGCCTGAGGGTGCAAGCTGATGAACACCAGAGCTCAGTCCTGCCTGGAATCTTAGATATTTTTTATTAAACATGAGTAGATACAGAAGAATATTTATAAAATATGTTTAGGGTATAAGGCATAACAGTACCAGTAGTGGCCACCATCCACTTTAAGAAAAAAATAATTTATAACTTTGAAGTTCCCATGTGCCTCTATTCTCATATCTTTCTTCCTTCGTTTCATTGTTCTCTTAGTTTTCTTTATAGCTTTATCACATATTCATATTGTATTCATGAACAATATTGTGCACTCATTTTCGTTTTCATAAACAATACATTGTTTAGTTTTACATGCTTTACAGTTTTCTATAAATTGAGTCATATTGTAGTTATTCTCCTGCAAATTGTTTTCAGTTAATATTACATCTGCAACGTTGCATGTAGAAATAGTTCATTCTTTGCCACTGCTGTCGAGTACTCCGTAATGAGGATATATTTCATATTCTGTTCATTCTACTGCTGATGGACATTTGGGTGGTTGCTATTTTTGCCATTTTATTTAGTGCCACTAGAAACATTCTGGTACATGCCTCCTGGCTCATGTGCACTGGAGTTTGAACGGAATATGAAACTAGAAGTGGAACTGCAGCATCATAGGGTGTGTACGTGTTAAATCTTACTTTATAATGCCAAATTGTCTCCCAAAGTCGTTATTTCTGTTAAATCTCTGCATTTAGAATTTTAGTGTTCTGATTATTCTAGATCCACTAATGTCAGAATCCTAGGGCAGGAAAGAAACACTGATTCTGGTTCTCCTCGTTTTATGGGTGGAGGAAATTTAGAAGCAAGAAAGTTAAGTGATTGGATAAGGTGATATCACTGTTCAGCAAGAGCCTGGTCTGGAGCCCCAGCCCCCTGACGCCCTCTCCACTCCTGCCTGTCTTATTTCTTTCCCTTCTCAGGCTGAGTGAGACCCCAAGGTGAGGCCACCCGGACACATCAAGCTATTCAGGATCGGCCCGGCGCTGGAGCTGGCTCAGCCGGAGCCCCCTGTGGTTCCAGAGAATGAGGCTCCTCCGCAGACGTCACATGCCCTTGCGCCTGGCCATAGTGGGCAGCGCCTTTGTGCTCTTCCTCTTCATCCTGCAGAGGGATGTCAGCAGCAGGGAACACGCCACGGAGAAGCCATGGCTGAAGTCCTTGGTGAGCCAGAAGGATCATGTCCTGGACCTCATGATGGGGGCCATGAACAACCTTAAGGATTCGATGCCCAAGCTCCAGATCGGGGCTCCAGAGCCCCAGGAGACACTGGTCTCCACAAACAAGTTCTGCCTGCCTGGGTTCTATACGCCGGCTGAACTGAAGCCCTTCTGGGAACGGCCACCACAGGACCCCAACGGGCCTGGGGCAGATGGGAAAGCTTTTCAGAAGGACAAGTGGACTCCCCCGGAGACCCAGGAAAAGGAAAGGGGCTATAAGAAGCACTGCTTCAATGCCTTTGCCAGCGACCGGATCTCCCTGCAGAGGGCCCTGGGGCCAGACACTCGACCCCCTGAGTAAGTAGCCCCGCGTCATTGGGTGAGGCCAGGGCTCTGCCAGAGGTGTGGCTGGTGTGGCCATGGCCTTGGGCCAAGTGCCAGGTAAAGAGCCGATGGGGATTTTGGAATATGGACAGGGATATCCTCTACACCCTCACCCCTTTTCCTGACCAGTTGCCCTTATCTCGGGGGTTGGGGTTCAAGTGTATTCCGGTCATGCCAGAGGCCTAGGGAGTCCTCTGAGAGTAGAGCACAATTATGAAGGTGACAGTGTACAGACAAAAGAACTCAAGGTCTGGGACCAGGGCCTGGCCTCGGGGTGACTGAGAGGGAAGCCAGAAGAGGAGGTTTGGGAGCCCCCTCTGGAGACTCCATAAGAAATCTTTCTGACCAGCAGAGGGGAAAAGAAAGGGTGTGAGCCCTGGCAGGTGTCTCTCAGTGCTTAGATTGTTGGCCCATGGACTGAAGGGTTGAGTGTGCAATTTCTGGTCAAGGGCATGTACCTAGGGTGCGGGTTCTATCCCCATCCCTGGTTGGGGCAGGAGCAGAAGGCAACCAATTGATTTGTCTCTCTCACCATGGATGTGTCTCTCCTTCCTTACCCCCCATCCCATCACCCCCTCCACTCTCTCTAAAAAAAAAAAATCTATGGAAAAAAATATCCTCATGTGAGGATTAACAACAACAAAAAGGGGAAAAAAAGGATGTTGAGCCACATGATTCCTTGAGGTGCAGGGTTCACACAAACCCACTCCCACCTGAGATGGAACGGCAAGAGGAGAGCAGCATGACCAAGAGCCACCGTGTGGTTGGAGTGGACGAGGACAGAGGAAAGGTCACAGGAGATTGATTGTGATAGTAGTGTCAGATGACAGGGGATTAATGAGGAAATGGATTAGAGAAGAACTGTAACGTGTAACAAGAAGAGTATGAAAATTGTAGTCGCTTTTCTCAGATGTCAGATTTGCCCTTTACTACTTCCCCTTTGGGACCTCGGGATTGGATTACACTTTATGCAGCACACATGTGACTGCGGAAGAGCGTCGGCCCTGGGAGCTCCTAGAGCAGATGGGAGAAGTGAGAAGGGGAGCAGGGAGGAGCCCTCAGCATCACAGCTGTGGCGCTGGGCCAGCTCTGGGGAAAACAGGTTTTGGAGTGAGTTAGCTAGGAGCTGTGCAGAGGCTCCGGGTAGGAGGCAAACACAGCATAAGCTGGGAACAGGGAGCAGCTATTCCCAGCTGTGACCGAGAATGTAGGCTGGTGGTTCCCAAGAGCGGTGAGTGGTTATGGTAATCTGTGCACAGAGCCCTCCCTACCCCCGGAACTCGGGGGACCTGGAGAGCTATATGTACACTTTCATCCTTCCAGATGTGTCGACCAGAAGTTCCGGCGCTGCCCGCCACTGCCCACTACCAGTGTCATCATTGTGTTTCACAACGAGGCCTGGTCCACGCTGTTGCGAACAGTGTACAGTGTCCTACACACCAGCCCTGCCGTCCTGCTGAAGGAGATCATACTGGTGGATGATGCCAGCACTGAGGGTGAGGCGCGAGGTGGCCCAGGTGTTTGCTTTTCAGACTCCCTTAGAGCTGCCAAGTCCAACCTGAGTCAGAAATGCTGGGAGCGGGCAGGGCAGAGGGCGGGGATGGGCCTTCCCTCTGTGTCCTGCCTCAGAGATTCCACCTCCGAAGCCCTCTGCTGTGGCTGGCACTCGCCAAACTTCCACCCACACCTTTTAAAGTAACTCCACAAACAGATGCAGAGTATTCTGTGTCTGACGCTGAACTAGACAGCGGGGATACCATGACAGATAACAAGTGAGATGGATCTTGCCCTGAAAAAGCTAGCAAACCTCATGGGTCAGATGGCTCCTTACACCGCCAACCACAGCAGTGTGGCTTCTAACACACCTGCAATAGATGTGAAAGGATGGGGACTTAAAAAAATATTTTTTATTGATATTTTATAGAGAAGAAGGGAGAGAGATAGAGAGCTAGAAACGTCAATGAGAGAGAAACATCGACCAGCCGCCTCCTGCACACCCCCTATTGGGGATGTGCCCGTAACCAAAGTACATGCCCTTGACCGGAATCGAACCTGGGACCCTTCAGTCCCCAGACTGACGCTCTACCACTGAGCCAAACCGATTTCGGCAAGGATGGGGACTTTAAAGGCCAACATCCAGGAATTCAAATCCCATTTGCCCCTCTCCCTAACTGTGTGACCTTGGGCAAGATACTTAACCTCTCTGAACCTCAGTTTTCTCTGCTAAAAATGAAGACAGGGCTCCCTCACAGGGTGGGTGAGGGATCAGAGATGGGTGATAAATGAGATAATTCAGATGACAGAGTAGTTAGATGGAGTAAGGCGCTCCATTGATTTCAATGTCGTCTTTGTATAGGAGCAATGCACTCTGGGAGTATGTAGTCAAGAGAAGTTATTTCTGCGTGGCATGGCCGGGGCAATCCACAGTGGAGGCCAGGTTGGAGCCTTAAAGCATGAGTGTCGAGGGAAAGAAGACACATGGAAGGGTATTCCCAGAAGAGAAAATGGCATAGGTGTATTTGTGAAAAATTGATAGGTTTGATGTGGCTGAAACTTAGGTTTGTTTTAGGAAATGACACTAAAACGATGTTGAATTGAAATTTGTGCCATGATATAAGTATTTAGAAAAAAAAATTAAGAGTCATTGAAGGTGTTTAGGGTAGACAGTGACCATGTCTCAGAAGGGTGGCAGTTTAGGGGAGGGTAATTGTCAGAAAGAGAAGCAGAGGGCCCCAAGTCAGGAGAGGAAATTCTTCCTTTCTTTCTTTCTTCCTTCCTTCCTTCCTTCCTTCCTTCCTTCCTTCCTTTCTTTCTTTCTTTCTTTCTTTCTTTTTTTTTTTTAACAACAATAAGAACCAACATTTAATAAGCAATTGCAATATGCAAGGCAATCTTTACATGGATTATCCCATGTAACATTCACACCATCTCTGTTGCAGTTTTTTTTTTTAATTTTAAAAAAATTTTTAAATTTTATGTAGGAGAGGAAATTCTTATAACCACCTGAGAGTTGCTGACAGGGCCAGACCTAGGAAAGGGGCTGAGGAGCTGATACAACTTTAGGTTGGGGGTCTCCAGGAGCTAAGCCCTCCTCCTGGGTGGCACAGGGTGTCGAAGGCTCTCAGGTTGGCCTCCTGTGCCCATGCTCCTATATCGAGTGCAGAAACGGACACCACACTTCCCAGAGTCCCCTGGGGCCACTCCGAAGAGCTGTGGCTCCACCTGACCTCCCCAGCCTCCTGCCTGCCTTCTAGATGAGAGGTGATGCTAAAACGTGGAATAAGGCTGGGAAGGCAGAGGGAGGAGAAGCTGAAGTGAGTGCTGGAAAGTCCATTTCTTTGGAGAGCTCACATTTCCCCAGGGAGGACAGACACCTAGCAGCACTTACAAAGCAAAGGCAGCCCTAGCCTGTTTGGCTAAGTGGATAGAGCATCGGCCTGTGGACGGAAGGGTCCCGGGTTTGATTCCAGTCAAGGGCTCATGCCTGAGTGGCAGGCTTGATCACCAGTAAGGGGTGTGTGTGCAGGAGGCAGCCAATCAGTGATTCTCTCTCATCACTGATGTTTCTATCTCTCTTTCTCTTCCTCTCTGAAATCTGAACTATATATATGTGCGCAAATAAACAAGTATCAGGGATGCAGTGAGAGAGTCTGGTGGGCAAGAAGCATCAGATTAGGCTTCTGGAAAGGGAGGGGCAAAGAGTTTGGCAGAGATCGGAGTGGCCCCTTAGTAGCCATAGAATGGCTGTATGGAATGGGGAGCAAGTGTATCAATCCAACTGCCCTTCCTCTTTAAAAAAAATATATTTTATTTATTTTTTACAGAGAGGAAGAGAGAGGGATAGAGAGTTAGAAACATCGATGTGAGAGAATCATTGATCAGCTGCCTCCTGCACACCCCCCCTACTGGGGATGTGCCCGCAACCAAGGTACATGCCCTTGACTTGAGTCGAACCTGGGACCCTTCGGTCCACAGACCGACGCTCTATCCACTGAGCCAAACCAGTTTCGGTTGCCCTTTCTCTTAACCTGGGCTCTCTGGTAACTTCTCCACCAGACCTATGCTAGCTATCCTTCATATGCTTCTTCCCTTGAATCACAGAGGGTGGAAGTTTTAAATTGTACTTGTCACCCAGAAATTTTTTTAGTTCATAAGGTACAAGTGCCCAGTTGGACAACTCTTCTCACCACATTAGAAAAGTGACAATGCCAGGCTGGCACAGGTAGCATCTAAAGGGCACAGCAGCCTGTGCCTAGTAGGGTGGACTTTATAATGGCCACGATAGCCCCTCCAAAGTGCCTGCCCCTAGCAGGTCTTCTCTCTGGCTGGCTCCTGGACTCTCTCTTGGGGCCAATGCCAGCACCTCAGAATCGTCTGCCTGGAAATCCTAAACCCGTCATTCCTAGCTTTCTGGGTCCTGGCTCCTTTGAGCATCTGTAAAAAGCTTTACCCCACTCCCTAGAATAGTGCAGAATTGCTACAACACTATGCACACACTCACAGTTCTGCATGTAATTCCAGGAAGTTTGTGGACCCTAGGAAAATAACCCCACCGTGAGGGCTTTCGGACTCTTGAGATGCTCTCGGAAATGTTCAGCTGAGTCGAGAAACGACAAAACTCGGATCCATGGTCAGAAGTCTCTGCTGCCCACAGCAGGATAAAATTTTCCACACGTTTGACCATTTGATCAGATTAACTGGCTCTCGTTACATGCACACAGAGAAGAGCTGTGTCTCTGCTGAAATACAATGTCCATGCTCTCTGTCCTCCTATCCAGGCACTTGGCAGTGCTCTGTGACCACGAGTACACAAGATGTTTGATGCTGGGGAGGGGGAAGGAGGCCCAGTGGCAGGCTGGGAACTAAGCGTCTGAACCGACCTCAGAGTCTGAACCCCGGGCACAGATTTTACTGTGCGGCCAGGTCAGAGGCCAGACGTACTCCTGGTCTGGCACACTCTACAGGCTGATGAAAACTGGCCCCTCAGGCTCATCAGTCTCTTGTGCCCCACACAAGTCATTCTCATGCCCAAGCCCTGCCCTGTCCTGGGGAAGACTGAGCCTAAGCCCCTCCTGTGGGAATTTGCTAGACAGATGGGAGGAAAGCAGACACATAGCCAGGATCCGGAGAGTTGGGAAATGAACAGCCAGTAAGTGAGTAAGTTCCTTATGGAGAGGGGAGGGGCACTGAGGTTAGGCTGGCCAGGAAGGGGCGCTGTAGCAGGTGAAGGAAAGGAAAGAAGGGGCAGCGCTGATGTCTGGAAATGTACTGTGTGAAACTCAGGGGAGGAGACACTTGGGGAGCACGTTGGGTTAGCTGAGTATTTTATTGTTTGTATAAACTGGATTTGTTTATTAATTCATTCATCTATCCATGGACCTTGGGGTTATCCATTCATTCATCTATCCATGGACAGTGGTTATTTCACAATAACCATTTGGCGATTGTGAATAATGCTGCCATCAACATCAGCATACAAATATTTGTTTGAATCCCTGCTTTCACCTCCTTTGGATATATATCCAGAAGTGGAATTGCTGGACCATGTGGTAATTCTATTATTTAATTTTTTGAGGAGCCACCATACTGTTTGGATATGGATTTTTTTTCTTGTTGTTTTGTTTGTTTTTTAAAGTCCTCACCTGAGGATATGTTTTTCTTTATTTGAGAGAGAAAGAAACACAGATTGGTTGCCTCCTATATGTACCCACCTTGGGGATCAACCCTGCAACCTTTTGGTGTACAAAGGACATTCCAAGCAACTGATCCAGCCAGCCAGGACTGGATTTTGTTTTTAAGTGCAATTTTAAACCACTGTACTGGCATGATCTGATTTAGTTTTATAAGATAACTAATGTCCCCTGTGGCTGCTATGCCAAGAATAGATTGTAAAGAATGGTGTAGGATAGAGGCCAGGAAACCAGTTAACACATTATTGCTGTTGCCTGTGGTTCAGTGGTTGAGCATCGACCTATGAACTAAGAGGTCACGGCTCAATTCCCAGTCAGGGCACATGCCCAAGTTGTGGGCTCCATTCTCCAGTGGGGGGCATGCAGAAGGCAGCCAATCAATGATTATCTCTCATCATTGATGTTTCTATCTCTCTCCCTTCTCCTTTCCTCTTTGAAATCAATTATATATATATATATATATATATATATATATATATATATATATGAATGACATTGTTCCTGATGTGACAGTGAGGACCAAGAGTGAACTGTATTTGCTGATGGACTTACTGTCAAGGATGAGGAAAGGGTAGAATCCAGCAGGACTCCTAGGTTAGAGCAGCTGGAGGGATGCAGGTACCGTATACTGACATGGGGGAGCCTGGGGTACAACTTGGGAGGAAATCTGTAGTTCCATTTTGGGCGTGTTTGGTTTGTGGCTCTGTTATACATCCATGTGAAGGTGGCAAGGCCAGGAAAGAAGACTTAGGAGCCATCTTCACATTGATGAGACTGAATAAGGCATGTGTGCTGGAGGTCACAGGAAGTCTTACAGACTCTGCCATGGGGCATGAAGCTGGGTTGGGGTGGTGGGGTATTACACTTAGGAGGCTGTTGTCTAGAGGACATAAGAAAGTATGGGTAGGCTTGTCTGTGTCCCCATGCTCTGGAGCATATGTCCAGCGGGTCCAGGGGTGTGACCGGAAGACTGTCAGGGGCTGTCTCACTCCCCTAGGGGCCTGCACTCATGCTCAGAATCCGCGGGTCCAGCCCAGCCACCTGAGCCTGGGAGGAAGGTATGGGGGGAAGGCCCTGCAGCGCTCAGGTCCCCTGCGGCTCACAGCTCAGTGCTCTGCAGTTTCTTACCACAAAACCCACTTCCTATGATGTTCTGCCCCTGAGCTATCTCCACCACCATGAATTTCCTGTGAGAAGGCGAGGCTCTTGGTTGGGGTTCCTCCCTCCTTCCTGTTAGGACCAGCACTTGGGGCTGTAGTTGGATTATGAGTCCGGGAGATCCCTGAAGGCAGGCCCCAGAGCAGGCCCCTCCCTGGCCAGGGCAGTGTCTGGCACCTAGGGAGTGTCCTAGCAGATGTTTACTAAGTGAATGCTGCGCCAAAGCTGCCAAATGAGGCTAATTTTGACTCAAAAATGTTGGGGACGTTAGTCCCTATTCCATAGTGTTTTAATCTTCATAGAGAATTATCAAATAAGAAAATCAACAGAAAAGTACCTAGGTCAGCCCGGCTGGTGTGGCTCAGTGGTTGTAACAGGAGGTCAGGGTTTGATTCCCAGTCAGGGCACAGGCTGGGTTGCAGGTTCAATCCCCAGTGTGGGGTGTGCACCGGTCAATGATTCTCTCTCATCATTGATGTTTTTATCTCTGCCTTCCTCTGTGAAATCATTTTTTTTTTTTTACAAAGCACATAGTAGGTGCAAGTATTTGGAGCGTGTGTGTGTGTGTGTGTGTGTGTGTAAGAGAGAGAGACAGACGGGTGAACATGCCCGCCCCAAATTGATTTCAGGCCCCACAGTTTGTATAGAACTGTGTTCAAAGCAAGGTCTGAGCTCTGGGCTGATCCCACAGCTTGAAAGAGAAAGAACACAATTATCGCTTACCCCTTCCCCTCCACTTCCACTCCTGAAACTCCGTTGCACAGTCAGGAACAGAACAAGAGCATGGGAAACCAAAATCACAGTTAATAAAACATAAGTAAGATTTGGAATATGTTTCAAGATGGCTTGCTTCAGAATAGAGCTATTTTAAAAAATATATATTTTATTGATATTTTACAGAGAGGAAGGGAGAGAGATAGAGAGCCAGAAACGTCGGTGAGAGAGAAACATCGACCAGCTGCCTCCTGCACACCCCCCACTGGGGATGTGCCCCCAACCAATGTACATGCCCTTGCCCGGAATCAAACCTGGGACCTTTCAGTCCGCAGACCGACGCTCTATCCACTGAGCCAAACCGGTTTCGGCAGAATAGAGCTATTTTTAATGCTTTGAGGATTCCAGACTGAATAACAGGATTATGAAATAAGCCTCCACTCAGAAAAAACAAAAACAACACACACACACACACACACACACACACACACAAAACCACGAAAGATCTGAGCAGAGATACCTCTCCCTTCAAAAAGCTTTCCTCGTCCTCAAATTGAGGGTGGTTGCCCCCACGCCCTCCCCCCTCAGGCTCTCAGCCCCGTGCTTCCTCTGACAGGCTACTGGTCGTCCTCGGTGGCCGGGCTCTCCACTGTGCCTCACCACTGTGCTCACCACTGTGGCAGGCGCTTGATGCATATGTCTAATTTCATTAAAAAGAGGCTCTTTACCTTTTCATTTCTTAGAAAATTCCACATGCAGGGCAGGTGATAAAGGAGATTAGAGTAAGACTTCTTACTGCTGGCCCAGCAAGTAAGAAATCAACATTTACCGTATTTGCCGGCGTATAAGACGACTTTTTGGCCCTGAAAAATATGCCTCCAAGTGGGGGGTAGTCTTATACGGCGAGTATATAACAAACTCTGTATTTTTAGTGGAAATGTTAGGGGGTCGTCTTATACGCCCAGTCGTCTTATACGCCGGCAAATACGTATTTTTCAGGGCCAAAAAATCGTCTTATACGCCGGCAAATACGGGTATATGTTCTACCTGGCACACCTATTCTGAGGAGCCTGGAAGACAGGGAAGCAGACACTGAAAACTCACAATCCCTAGAGGTAGAAAGTAAAGGAGGATGGAATTACGGCTCTGAAAGATGGCAGCTGAAAGGCTGCCGAGACCCAGTGGGGCGCCTGAAGCCTTTGTCGGAAGTTTATACTTGATTTGGGCCAAAGAAACAGCCCCGAGATCCTGTCTCTGACCTCGGAGGAGGTGCCTAGGTAAACAGGCCCAGGGTTGACACCGCAGAGCCAGTGTCCTGGCAAGGTGGGCTCGGGTGGCAGGGGGTGCTCGGCCACACACAGGACCTCCTCCTTCCACCCCCCTCCCCACCCTCTGCCTCCATGGCATGGCGTAGTGCGGTAGGTGTGGGAGGATTCAAAATCCAGGCCCTCTGGAGAACCCAGAGCGCCAGGGCCTGGTGCCCACGGGGGATTCGGTTTTCAACCAAGCGGTGAGCTGACTTCAGTGGCACTGTCCCTTCCAGAGTATTTAAAGGAGCAACTGGAACAGTACGTGAAGCAGCTGCAGATCGTGAGGGTGGTGCGGCAGGAGCAGCGGAAGGGGCTGATCACGGCCCGACTGCTGGGAGCCAGCGTGGCACAGGCGGAGGTGCTCACCTTCCTGGATGCCCACTGTGAGTAAGAGTGCTGGCCTGGCACCCAGGAGGCCTGGGGGTGGTCTGGCCCATCCCCACCCGTCCCTGGCAGAATGAGGCGCTGTGACCTCAGCATCACCAGGCCGCTTCCTGCTCTGTGCTGGGAGTGAAGGAGGCGTGGGACTCTCTCCGGCTTCTTCTGGCCATTGCTCACCCCAATCCCAAGGGTGTTTTATCAAGAGACGCACACAACCCTAAAAACGATTGGTCGCCCCACAGTTGCTGGGCATATACTCTGGAGCCCCAGGCATTCCTCTCGCCCCAGGTCTGTACCTTGTTCTGAACTCAACCCCTCAGAGAGGCCTGGGAACTGATTTGTGGGGAGCTTTCCTGTAGGGCAGCCTGGAGCAGGGAAAGCCTCCCTCTCACCCCAAACCAAAACACCTCCCACCATTCTCCGGGGAAAAAATAACTTCCCTAAAAGCAGTGATGTATATTGGGGAAGGCCTAGAAAGCCGGAATACCCAGGTTTGCATTCTAGCAAAGGCCTCAGGTTCCTCATTTGAGAGATGGAAAGGGGATACCGACCTTACTCACCAACGTAATTATTACTCCGAGGGCCAAATAAAGTAACATATATAGTCACTGCAAATCTCAAAGGGCTAGACAAAGAGATTGGTATTCTACAACTGGAGCTGAAGCTTGGGATGCAGCTATTCCCGGAAGAGGGAACACCTGCTTCTGAAATGCACACTTGGGGAGGGAGGGCTGATTCAGTGGGTAAGCTGGGAATCTGAAGATACCCATCCGAGGCCTTTCCTGTGCTTTTGGATCAGTTGAGTCCGTGTTAGTCCCCTGAGACCTCCATTCTCCCCTCCCGCAGCCTGCATCTTTTTAGGTTGGGGGGAGGAGAGAGGAGGAGGTTCTCAGGTCTCTCTGTTCTGAACAGCTGTGAGCGAACTTGTCTGTGTTACTCAGCTTACAGCTAGAAAGTGGGTGGAGAATCCTCTTGTCCTCCTGGGTCTCCCCGCTGGCCCGGGGCATGGGCTCAGCTGTGATCGGGACCCTGACAGCTGTCTCCCGGTCTGGGCTTGCAGGCGAGTGCTTCCACGGCTGGCTGGAGCCCCTCCTGGCTCGCATCACCGAGGACGAAACAGCGGTGGTGAGCCCAGACATCGTCACTATTGACCTTAACACTTTTGAGTTCTCCAAGCCCGTGCCGAAGGGCAGAGTCCATAGCCGTGGCAACTTTGACTGGAGCCTGACCTTCGGCTGGGAGAGTCTCCCTCCACACGAAAAGCAGAGGCGCAAGGATGAGACTTACCCAATCAAGTAAGGACCGCAGCCCGGTGAGCCCCCATCCTGGCCTACGTGGTCCCAGACTCACCCAGTCCTAGGGGCCTGGGCCATCTCGGGTCAACATTAATCAGTGCTCTATCAAGCCCCGGACATATTTTATTTCATTCTCATCCCCTAGGATTAGCCCGCCTACTAGGTGAGAACGTTGAGGTTCCTAGGGACAAACAATTGGCCTCAGATGACACAGCTAACAAAAGGTGGAACAGGGATACCCATCCTGGCCTGTCTGATCCAGGCCTACGCTCCTAACCATGGCACTAGACTGTTCTTATCTGCCGCTCGCTGTGTGCCTGGCACTGGACTAAAGGCTCTGCACACTTTGGGTCACCTATTCCTCCCTCTTTGTAGGAGACCACGCCTGGTGTTTGCAGAGGTGCAGAGAGATAGTGGGTAGTGGCCATTGTGGAACAGCCATTGTAATAAGAGTGAATGGCATGTGCTCCCAGGTCATTCGCTCTGAAAAGACTGAAAACGTAGTGAAAGAATAGTGCAGTGTTGTGCAGTTTGCGGTTTGTTGCAGTTGCCCTGAACTTTTTTGGTAAAGAGCCAAAAGGTAAATATTTCAGGTTATAGTCTGTCCCATAATATTCCTTGTTTGTGTTTCTTTTAAACAATCCTTTAAAAATGTAAAATCCATTCTTATATAAACCCAGAGTCTCATATAAAGCCAGGCTAGATTTGGCCCCCAGGCCGCAGTTTGCCAACCCCTGAGCTATAGGACGGATGCATGAAAGTTTACCCATTGCCTTCCCCTCACACATCTGCCCTGTCCTTCCCTCTCCAACTGCCTGATGGTGTTAGAGACCACAGCTTATTTTAACCCTCACCCAAGGATATATTTTTATTGACTTTTAGAGAGGCAGTGAGAGAAAGAGAAACATTGATTAGTTGCCTCCTGTGCATGCCCTGATCAAACCCACAACGTAGGTATGTGCCCTGACCGGGAATCGAACCCGTAACCGTTTGGAGTAGGGTCGATGCTCCAGCTGACTGAGCCATACAATTAGGGCAACCACAAGTTTATTTATTTATTTTTTAAAACATATTTTATTGATTTTTCTTTTTTTTTACAGAGAGGAAGAGAGAGGGATAGAGAGTTAGAAACATCCATGAGAGAGAATCATTGAACAGCTGCCTCTTGCACACCCCCTACTGGGGATGTGCCCGCAACCAAGGTACATGCCCTTGACCGAACCTAAGACCTTTCAGTCTGCAGGCCAACGCTCTATCCACTGAACCAAACCGGTTTCTGCCACAAGTTTATTTTAACAGATATTTCAGCCAAACTGAGTTGGGGAGTGACTTTTGGAGTATCCTGTGATTATCTGCTATTGTTTTTCCATACTGGCCAGGAAATTCCAGGGTCAACTGAATATATATCTGGGATGGAGAGCAGCAGAGGTAGGAGATACAATGAGCAGAGATAAGAGGGAAGACTTGAAAGGAAGAGCGTGTTGGAGTTCCTCCCCCTCCACATGCCCAGATCCTAAGAAATGCTGCCCAGAATCTCAGTGGAGAGGGATCAGAAGTAATCCCGTGGATCCTGAACAGCCAGCTTCTCTGTCTCCGTTAGAAGGAGAAGCAGCAACAGAAAGAAGAGAGGGGAAAAGAGAAGGCAAGAGGGAGAAAAATGAGAACTCCCTATTGACTGTCTGCTTCCTAGATACCTTTTGTGTGTTGTGTACACCTACAACAAGCGGGGGCCAAGCACACAGAGACACAGTCAGGGACAGGGCACCTGGCCACCACCCCTCACTGATGTCCCTGGCTCCAATATCCAAGGACCATACAGCTGGAAGATAAAGCTCCAGTGACTGAGGAATGAGATTGCTGCCTGGTGGCATGCATGGCTTCCTCAGCACTATGCATAGTTCCCACCAGGAGGCCTGCAGGCAGAATCCTTTACTCTGAAAGCTAACAGGAGGCTGAGAGGACACTTAAAGGACCCAGAGGATCCTGAGAAATGGGCCAGGAAACCCAGGCAGTTGCCTGTAGGTTGTGGGTCTGCAGTGAGTTTCCCTGTGTAGGGTTTATCCTCCGAGGTCATTTGTCAGTGACTTCTGGGTCAGAGACCTCTCAAAGCAAAGGGACAGGCCCAAGGCAGGAAGACCCTCAAGAAGAAATAGGTTAAGCCCCGGCCAGGTAGCTTAGTTGGTTAGAGCAGTGGTCGGCAAACCTAGGCTCGCAAGCCATATGCGGCTCTTTGGCACCTTGAGTGTGGCTCTTCCACACAATACCACTTGCAGGCACACATGTACAGTGCCATTGAAACTTTGTGGCCCATGCGCAGAAGTCGGTTTTCTGCCTGGGCAAGTCTATTTTGAAGAAGTGGCATTAGAACACCCAAGGGGCCAAAGAGCCGTGGTTTGCCCACCACTGGATTAGAGCTTTGTCCTGATTCACCCAAGATTGCGGGTTTGATCCCCAGTGAGCAAGAAGGAAAGAAAGGAGGGAGAGAGGGAGGAAGGGAGTGAGTAAGTAGAAGAAGTAGGTTAGGTCCAGAGTGCTAATCTGGAGTCCCAGGACTCTCTGAACCTTTCTGGGCCTTACTTGGGCTAGCTTAGAACTCCTGTGTCAGAACCAGTGACAAAAAGCCTGCATGAGCATGAGGATTTCCCAATTAAAATTTCTTCTAGAAAGCAGGTGCAGGAGTCAACTTCAGAGCAACAAGAGCAGCCACAAGGTTAACTCCAAGGTCAGGCTCATGTGTAGTCAACCTTAATAGATCAGTCCAATGAACACTGACTGAGCCCCTGCTGTGTGTGAAGCACCTCGATTGGTTCTGGGCTACATGAAGAAGCAACAGAAGGGGGCAGCAAAGCCACGTCCCAGAGAGCCTGGCAGGCACAGCTACCAGCACCTACTGATTAAGTATCTGATAGTCAACACTAGTCTCCCCAGCCCCTAACCCCACCTTCAGCCCTTAGCCCAGCTCCCCTTCTGAGCCACTCGGTATCTATATTCTAGGAATGAGATGTTTTTAATTTGTCTTCATATGGGTCTGTGCCTCCCTGCTTTGGTCTGAAAGCCAGAATGTTTTTGTAACCTCCAAATGCTCCTTTCAGTGTAAGGTTGAGCTTGATGTCATCGCATTTCCTATTCTGTTTCCAGGAGTTTCCTCTGTCCAGCGCAGCTGGCAGATTTTCCCCAAAGCTAGTTGCTCATGCAGTTAAGTACCAGGGTTGGGCTCCTACTAAAACGGTGGCTTTCTAGTCCCTTAAGGGCCAGGGACTTTGAAAGACAATGGGGTCAGTTCAACTCATAATATTCATTCATTCATGGCTTGAATCCTATTTCCAAAAAATAATTTCACCTTGCTTCTAATAACCAAGTATCTACTATGCTCCAGGAATTTAGCTGCCAAAAAGTAAACAAACGATGGTAGCTTTGCCCTCTGCAACTAGACTGAGCTCTCAGAGACTCAGATCTATCTTTCTTAGCTAACACAGGTCCTGGTGGCTGGTGTTTATACATCCGTGGGTGAATAAATGAATGGGTGCCTTTTAGACGAGAAGGATGATAATTACATCTCTTCTTGACCTAGCTCCTAGGAGGTAAAGAGACATAATAAAAGCTCAATAAACATCTGCTAAATGAACTACTTAGTGGAAGAAGGGCTGTGTAGGCCAGAGAAGGGAGAGGGAATAGGGTAGGAAGCTTTAGCGGTGAGTCCCATCTTCCCACTCCTCTCACCTCCTCCCCAGAAGATGCACATGCTTCTCCCTCTGTCTCTCCAGATCCCCGACGTTTGCTGGTGGCCTCTTCTCCATCTCCAAGTCCTACTTTGAGCACATCGGTACCTATGATAATCAGATGGAGATCTGGGGAGGGGAGAACGTGGAAATGTCCTTCCGGGTGAGAGTGAAGAGGGCTTCGAGGGGGGAACCACAACATCCCAGGGGACAGCCTGAGAACCTGTCTCTTAGGCGGCAGAAATATAACATCTGGAAAACGGAACTTAAAAGGTGGCTGTTTCCTGGCATGACTTTGCTTTTCCTCTGCTCCCTTCCCTGCCTCTGGCAGTAGGGCTTTGGGAATCAGATTAGACAACCTGAAACAAATTACTGAGGAGAACTCCTCAGAAAGAAAGGATAACAGTGGTAATAGGAATCGGACATCTGCAGACTCTTTTCATGGTGTCTGTAGAAAAGGATTAGACCCTGATCATGGTAGAGGACGCTGGAACAGGTTAGTAAACAGTCACTATCTTTTTTCTAGAAAAATCAGGTTCCCCTTTCCAGGTCAGAGGACATGTGACCCAGTAGTCTTAGAGTTTTGCTACCATATGTTCAGAAAGCTCTTCATACTGTAGGAGAAGATGGTGCCCAAATTTTGGTGGATCCCAGAACTCTGAGGGGTTCCAGGAATAAGGCAAATCAGGATTAGGTTAGGAACAAAGGATTGCCTCTTCGTGAAATCTATACAAATCCCCATGCCAGTGGAGAGGTAATTAGCAATGAGCTCATTTGTGAAGTCACCTCTCACAGTGCCTGGCACATATTAAGCACATCTTTAAAAAAAAAAAAATATATATATATATATATATATATATATATATATATATATATAATTGATTTTTTACAGAGAGGAAGGGAGAGGGATAGAGAGTTAGAAACATCAATGAGAGAGAAACATCAGTCAGTTGTCTCCTGCACACCCCCTACTGGGGATGTGCCCGCAATCAAGGTATGTGCCCTTGACCAGAATCGAACCTGGGACCTCTGAATCTGCAGGCCGATGCTCTATCCACTGAGCCAAACCAGTTTCGGCTAAGCACGTGTTTAATACCTGCTGTTAATTATGTATTTGTTTCTGCTATACCAAAATGAACAACATATCTAATTTAAAACCTAAAAAGAGAAGATACAGGTGGGAAGGCTTAAACAGAAGGGTCACCAGCTTATTCCCCATAACTCCCAGAGTTCTGATTCTAGGTTCATCCATGAGCCTCTGATCTGTCTTCAGTCTCTCTCCTAGGGAACTAGTGTTCCTGGACTATCCTTGCACTGATGCTGTGATTGGGTCACAAGTCTATCTTGATTTGAGGAAGTTTGAGTTTCCACTAATACCTGTGTGAGCTGATAAAATCACATTTTCAACTCAAAAAGCCAACGTTAGCCAAACTGTCTTTTCTCTAAAATGGGCCCTGAGGGCCATTCAGACATGCAAATATGCTCACATCAGAGTGAACCAATATCAGAGAGTTAGGGATTGGGTGTGTGTAGTCATGGCCTAAGAAGAAGCCTGGTCATTGTCCTTGTTTTCAGGAGAGAACGTGGCATTGCCTTGAGTTCTTGGACCTGGGTTCTGGTGCTCTGGGAATGGAACAGAGCTGCTTGGGGGGGAGACTGTCCCATCCAGCTCCTAAAGGCCCCATTCTGTACCCTCTTACGGCAGGTGTGGCAGTGTGGGGGCCAGCTGGAGATCATCCCCTGCTCTGTGGTAGGCCACGTGTTCCGTACCAAAAGCCCCCACACCTTCCCCAAGGGCACCAATGTCATTGCTCGCAACCAGGTGCGCCTGGCTGAAGTCTGGATGGATAGCTACAAGGAGATTTTCTACCGGAGAAATATGGAAGCGGCAAAGATGGTCAAAGAGGTGAGATGAAATGGTCCTTAGGGAGTGTCCGGATGAAGAAAAGTACAGAATCCCAGACCCTGACAATAGCTTAATGGTAGAGGCCCATCATTTCTACCACCTTAGCCCCCGTGAGCTTACCCAGGCAAGCTAGAGAATGAGGAGAGGAGTTTTTGTTGTCCCTGCCTAGCGAGCGAGCCCCGGTATCTTTTAGGCGGGCAGAGCAATGAGTCTTGGAGACAGAACCTCTTCCAGGAGGACTGGCTTTGCTCTGAGAGGCTCAGAATGGGGCTGGGAGGAAACTAACTGGGAAGGGACTGGAGATGAGGGAGTAAGGGGGATATGAGGGGAGTTCCCAAAGCCAAGATGGGGTTTGGGATTGGATGTGAGGCTGGGGCAGTAGCTCCAACAGGTCCTGAGCAGGAGTGAGCCTGAGACCCATTCTGGGAAAAAGCGACCCCGAGATCCCTGGACTACTTCGAGCCAGGCAGGAAGGTCAAGGCTGGTCGAACTGACCCTTAGGGGGTTGTCTTGTTGACAGAAATCCTTTGGTGACATTTCTGAACGACTGCGGCTGAGGGAACAACTGCACTGTCGTAACTTCTCCTGGTATCTGCACAACATCTACCCGGAGCTGTTCATTCCTGACCTGAAGCCCACCTTCTATGGAGCTGTGAGTCCCGAAAACCAACTTGCCTGCCCATCACCCCTTGAGAAGTTCAAGGCCACTTTCCCCACAGACAAATGACAAACGAGTGCTGAATTCTGTTCTCCACACTTCTTTATCCAGAAGGGGGACTTTGGAGCTTCTAGAGATAGCTAAGACCCTTATGAGGAAAACAGTCTGTAAGCAGTGGCCCGCTCTCAAATGCTCGCCTGCCTCAGAATCACCAGGAAGGAGTGTTAAAACACAGACTGCTGATTCAGTAGGATTGGGGTGGAGCCTGAAAATATGCCTTTCCGACAAGTTCGTGGGTGATGCTGCTGCTCGAGGGAATCACACTTTGAGAGCCATCGCTCATGAGGAAATTCCCATGTGCTGAGGGCTTCTCCCACAGACCCAGCGGCCTAGGAGGATGCCCAGCCTGCTCTGGGCTGTGCACCTGACTTTGTGTTAACTTCAGGCATCTGGGTTAATGAGCAGAGGAGAAATCCAGTCATGCACACGTATTCCAATTGGGCTTGACACCACAAACTAAAAAATCTCCTGATTATGCTGTCCTGCTTTCCCTCTCTGCTCCCCATTCTGCAGATAAAGAACCTTGGTATCAATCAATGCCTCGATGTGGGTGAGAAGAACCATGGAGGGAAGCCTCTCATCATGTACGCCTGCCACGGTCTTGGTGGCAACCAGGTAAATAGCCCAACCCTGCTGGGGCAGCCCCAAGAGAAGCCTGCTTCTGAGCATCTCCTCTCGTAAGGGGTCCCCTTCCTCCACTCAAAATAGTCCTTTCCGAAGGACGAGGGTGGGGGAGGTCCAGAGAGAGGAGGAGATACCATCCCTGACCTCAGAAAACTCCCAATTTGAGGAAGAAAGCATGACAGAGACAGACA
Organism: Vespertilio murinus; assembly: GCA_963924515.1. NCBI lineage: Eukaryota > Metazoa > Chordata > Mammalia > Chiroptera > Vespertilionidae > Vespertilio > Vespertilio murinus. The sequence goes on from OZ004707.1 coordinate 149,504,315, forward strand.
AGGTCTGAAGTCTGAATTAGAGACATACAGAGCGCTGGGCATCAGTGCTGGGTGCTAGAAAGGGATGGGGGAGGGGAGGATTGTTCATCAGAGAAGGCTTGCTGGAGGATGCCAGCTGCTAAGTGATGTTTTAGGGTAAATGTGGGAAATTTTTGAGCACTTTCTCTCATCTACATACAACTTCTATCTTCAGTGCCTCTTCTGCCCAGAAAACAACACTGTGATCCTACCACCCAAAAATGACCCCAAAACAACCACTTCCTGACATCTTAGTCACCTCGCATCCTGAAAATTTACTCCATGCCCTACAATGGCCCAGCTCTTTCCTGAGGAATCACTAGTAACCTCCTTGGCCCAAGTTTCTCAATCTACCCTGAATGCCCAGCATTTAGTAAGAAAGTACTTGAACCATAATTGAAGCAAAGGAAGGAATGGCTTGGGACACTGAACAGACTGCCTATCTGAAGAGAGTCATTCTAAACCAATTCCCCGTACCGCTGGCCTGCATGATGATTTTAGGTGGTACACTGGTGAACCTTTTTATTTTACTAGTAAGCATTATCTGTGAAGAACTAGAATATCAGACACGTGACTTCACAGATAACGCTTAAAATGGAGTGAGATTAATATTTTAGTTAAATAAAAAATATCAATTAACTATTATTCCAGTATAGAGCAGATATGGTTAAAAATTCCTGAAGGTGACACTTGAATTACTAAAGTCTTGTTGCTCACTCACTTGCCTCCCCAGGAGGCCATCTGTGGTTGGCGTCTTAGGGCAGATGGCTTTGGGAGGTGGTGGGTAAACTCTCCTCCTGTCTCTCAGACCTCCTCTTGTCTTGACTTATAGTACTTTGAGTACACAACCCAGAGGGACCTTCGCCACAACATCGCAAAGCAGCTGTGTCTACACGCCAGTGCTGGCACTTTGGGCCTTAGGACCTGTCACTTCACTGGCAAAAACAGCCAAGTCCCCAAGGACGAGGAATGGGAACTGACCCAGGTACGTCGGCCCAGAAAGCTCAGTATCAAGAACCTGAGGCCACCACTCCGCCCATCCTCCTCCCCCTTATTTTCTGTATCTATGCCTGAGATACCATGAAGTAGATCGGGACTATGTAGAAAGTATGGAGGGTGAGGGCTAGGTCACAGGCAGAATTCCCAGGGCTTAAGTAATGTTTGGTGATGGCTGATTCTGGCTGATTGATAGGGTCAGGTGTGTCAGTGGCTCAAGTGTTTTTTGAATGAACCTAAGTAGATGAAACTGAAGAGTCTCTCATGGTTCCTGCCTGCCCTCCATGTATCAGGCGCACTCACATACATTGATTTGATTAATATTTCAGAGATTCACTGCTAGTAACTGGCAGACCTGAGATTCAGACCCAAATAAGTCTGACTTGAAAGCACAGGCTCTTGCATTAAATTAAAAAAGAAGTAGAAGAAGAAAGTATAGGCTCTTTCCATTATACCATACTGCCTCAGGGTTTTTTTGTTTTGTTTTGTTTTTAAATCTTCTGCACAGCAAATGTGGTTAAGTTGGTTTTTTTAATATATTTTATTGATTTTTTACAGAGAGAGAAAGAGAGAGGGCTAGAGAGCTAGAAACATCGATGAGAGAGAATAATCAGCTGCCTCCTGCATATCCCCCACTGGGGATGTGCCCACAACCAAGGTAGATGCCCTTGGCTGGAATCGAACCTGGGACCTTTCAGTCCGGAGGCCGACGCTCTATCCACTAAGCCAAACCAGTTTCGGCTGCCTCAGGGTTTTTAATGTAACTTCTATAGTACTGAGCACAAACTAGCTCACTCTGTTCCACCCCAATCCTCAGTCCCTGGGCTAGGGAAAGAGGAGGCTAACCTTGGGGCTACAGGGAAGGGAGGAGTCTAAATATGATCCAAGGCAGAAAGTGGAGGTAGGCAGCAGCGGCCCAGGCCATCTGGAGGAGGCAGGCCCTAAAGCCTTTTTCAGTTAGCCCATGGTCTTCCTCTATTCCAGCCATTCAGGCTAAAGCTTGGGGTAGGTCATTGACACAAGTGGAAACTCAGGAATGCATTTCATAGTGTCTGGCATATTGCCACACCTGTAACAGTGCTATTTATTGCCCCTCGTAGCACTGCTACAGGACTGAGGCCCAGGTTGACCCTTTGCTGTGTCATCTTTTAGGATCATCTCATCAGGAACTCGGGATCTGGTACCTGCCTGACGTCCCAGGACAAAAAGCCAGCCATGGCCTCCTGCGATCCCAGTGACCCCCACCAGCACTGGCTCTTCATCTAGACCCCAGATCATCCCTGTGGGGGTTCCCACAAGTCTCTCAGGAAACATTATTTTGGGGAACCTGATGTTTGGGAACCTGATCATCAGCTTCTCTGTAGGCCTTAAAGATGGAGTTTAAACCTAATTTTGGATGTCAAGGCAGGACCTTTCTACTCCTTGCAACAACATTGGGCCCATTGCCTTTTCTCCAGATCGACGGAAGAGACTGAAAGAACACATGGTACTTGACCCAGAGCTTTCCTGCTGTCCGAGGAACAGAGACTTCCGAAGCAGAGAAAGCTCCTGGGATGGGGCCAAGGCAGCAATGCCAAACTCAAGAAAAGTACCTCTGCATCCATGTCGTGACTACCTGATCATCTAGAGCTGGGCACACAGATTCTAGTGACATAATATATTCTAGCAGAGATCCCTCTGTTAGCGATCTCAGAGCAACTCCCTTACTAAAGTACGCCAAGTTTATAGAGCCATTTACAGTTTACAGAAAACACCCTGGTAGGAATCCTTGATTTTACTTCATCTGCACAATGACTCTGTAAGAAAGACAGGACAGGGACTGGCATGCCCATTTTACAGATAAGAAAGCTGAGGCCGGGAAGGGAAAAGGAGGTTGTCTGTCATCCCGCAGCTAGTGGATGGTGGGAGCCAAAACTGAGGCTTGAACTTGGATACTGAACCAGGGTGCCTTCCACTACAGCACAAAAACACTAAACTAGCCACCGCCATTCCCATTCTCTCTTCCCTGCATTCTAATAATTTCTGGCTGACTGTAAAGCTCAGTGGAAGGAGCTAGGAGGGAAACCATACAGTTCATGGAGCCAGCGATTCTCAGGTTTAAGTCCCAGAACCCTTTTTTTATTTTTTATTTTTAGTGCCCTATATGTAATCTAATAGAAGGCAAAGTAGATGAAATTGAGGATAGATGAAATTGAGGATAGATAGGGGCAATGTCCACTAGCCCCTGAACTTCTAAAATTCTGTAAGACAGTTTGAAAACCATCATTTTAGTCCAGCCTTATCATTTTCCTATTATGAAACCGAGGGCAAATAAGTGAGGTAATTTGCCCAAGGCCACACAGCAAGGCACTGGCAACCCTGAAACCAGGACCCAGATAAGGCTAACCAGAGCGGTAGGAAGGCTGAGGAATTAAGGACAGTGTATACTCAAACACTCAAACATGACTACCCTGGCCTGCTGTACTCACATGAAGCCCTCACGTGGAGCAGACCTGACCTGCATCATCAGCTCTTTTCTAAGAAGTTGGACCCTACACACTTGGACTCATAAGAATTCCTTATGACTTTCAGTAGCAGGCTGTCATCTTGGGCATCACCATGTGAGGGTGCCAAGGGACCACAGCTGCCTCTGCTTCCCTGCAACTCAGTGCTGCAGGTCTCCTAGGTCCCTGATTAGCCTTCAGGACCCTGTAGAGGAAACATTCTGGGATAGCCCAGCCAAAGGGAGGGGACAGAGCATAACCTCTCCCATGATGTATCCTGGAGTGGGAAAGGACTTTTCTAGAAAGAGAAGAGAGTTGGACACGAGATCCCTGTAGAAATAAAGGTTTTATGGCTTTGGTAAAGGAAGTTTGCATTGGATTCCTCCTCCCCTGCATGGTTCCTTAGCTGATCCCTTTGAAGAATCTATTGATTCAGGCTGTGAAGAACTACACACATCTGCAAAGTCCATCACAGCAACTTGATCTTGTTCCCACACATCCTAGACATGAGGAGTTATAAGATGAGGTTATACCCCTGAGGAACTCACACTCTAGCTGGAGAAACAGAGATGCAAGCAAGTCATGGAAGTGTTCAGAGATGTGCTAGGTGAGTTAGAACAGCTACTTCCATTTAGGCCCTAAACTTCAGGGGTATCAGGGAAGGCCTCACAAAGATGGTGACCTTTGACTTTAGACCTCAGGTGGGAAGGACTTAATAAAGACCTCATATAAGACATGATCTAGCATGAGAAGAGTGGGTCAAAGGTACAAGTGGACCTGGGAAACCAGGAGGACATCAGGGTAAAGGAGGAGTAGATGTAGAAGCTAGAAGATCAGGGCCACATTACAACTTTCATAGGCACTTTGCCTTCATAAAAACATTTAAAATTATGTTTTATAACTGTTTTGGTATAAAAATGAATATAATCCAGGCTGATGGTATTCATTTTATTATGGTTTTAAAAGAAAAACAACCCAGCCAGCCTGGCTCAGTGGTTGAGCATTGACTTATGAACCAGAAGGTCATGGTTTAATTTCCAGTCAGAGCACATGCTCAAGTTGTGGGCTTGATTCCCATTATGGGGCATGCAGGAGGCAGCCAATGAGTGATTCTCTCTCATCATTGATGTGTCTCTCTCCCTCTCCCTTCCCTCTGAAATCAATAAAAATATTTTTTAATTAAATAAAAACATTTTTTTAGCCCTTAAAAAAAGTATTGTTGGTCTTGGGCCCTGTGCCTGTTATGCCTACTGGGTAGGTTAGCCCTGTAGAAAGGGGGGTGGGGCCCAATTGAGAAGACTTTGAATGTCATGCTATTAAGTCAGGTGAGCCATAGGGAGCCATGGTCCCTAACTCTAACCCTATCCCTACTCTGGTTGCATTAAACATCTAATCATTTATCAGGTCTTATTTGCCACTTATCCCAAAATCCCTATAACAGTCTATAACATCACCCAACAGCTCTCAAGTCCAGTCTTAAGACATATGCTCAACCAATGTGCCCTAAGGTGATTCATTGTCCCTACCAAAAACAGCATAGCCTCCCCCAGGGGCAATCATAAGAGTAACAGGAAGTGAGAGTGCAGCACGGAGAGAAAAGACCACGTGACATACCTATAGAGGAGGCCCAGGTTTGGGGGTGAGTAGAGGACTAGGGAAAGGCGGTAGTCAAGAAGAGGGAGAGAGTACTGACACGGGTGGTAGAACGGCTCAAGAAACCAGCTTCATTGCCTCTCTTTAGCCAAAGTGGGTCTTGCCCTAACCTGACATCTGCCCTCACCTGACATCTGCCCTCTTCCTTAAATCCCATCCCTTTAACCACTCTCAGAGCTCACCTAAAACCTTAAAACCTTGCTGCTAGCCCTGTGATACTATCTGCCTCTTTCCTTAGCATTGAATGGCTGATTCCCCTTTGGGGATTTATTTCCCACTTGAAAAGTAATAGTGCCATTGCCAAGGAGAGCTAAGTGTCCCAGAATTTATTATCTACCTTATATTTTAATTACAAAGTAATTCTGTACAAAAGTCAAATAATACAGAAAATGTGAGTTTAAAAAGTAAAATTTATCCTCACAATGCTACTATACCTAGTAATTCATTCTCTAGATATAATAACTTTATTGCTTGGTAAAAGCCCTTCTAAACTGCTTTTCTGTAAATCTACAAATGCACATGTACACTTGATTTATTTACTATATCAATGACATTTTTCATGTCACTTTATTTAAGTCTAATTCATTCTTTTTCTTTTTGCTTATTTTTCCAAATTATAAGAGAAAGTTTATTAAGATTCCTTGCGAAAATTCCATCAAAGCAGATTTGAAAGAGCCTGTGTGATCAATTTGATCAATTACTATTCTTGTGTTCATGCAAATAGTCAGGCCAAACTAAAACTGGTCTTAATGCAGTCCCTTTGAAAATGAGGGTAATCCTAGAAAAATTGTGTCTCAATGGAAACCACCATGTCCAGTTGTGAATATTGAACTCCAGTGTAGTTAACTGTCTTCAAAGTTTTGCTTTTAAGATTGTGTCTGTGTATGCCATACAGTGTTTCTGGAAACTTTGGAAGTGGTTGTGGAGGTAGTTTTAGTGGGAGTGACAATGTTGGTTGCAGAGAAAACTTCAGTGATCGAAGTGGTTTTGGTGGCAGCTGTGGTGTGGTGTGGTGTGGTGTGGTGTGGTGTGGTGTGGTGTGGTATGGTGTGGTGGATATGGCGGCAGTGGAGATGGCTCTTATAGATTTGGTAATGATGGAAGCAATTTTGGAGGTGGTGAAACTACAATGATTTTGGCAATTTCAACAATCAATCTTCAAATTTTGAACCTATGAAAGGAAGAAACTTTGGAGGTAAAAGGTCCCTATGATGGTGGAAGCCAATACTTTGCCAAACCACGAAACCAAGATGGCTATAATGGTTCCAGCAGCAGCAGTAGTTATGGCAGCGACAGAAGGTTTTTATTATTGCCAGGAAACAAAGCTTAGCAGAAGAAGAGAGCCTGAAAAGTGACAGGGAAGCTACAGGTTACAACGGATTTGTGAACTCAGCCAAGCACAGTAGTGACAGGAATAGCTGCTACAAGGAAGATATGTTTTAAACAATACTCATGTGAATAAGCAAAAAATATTGAGGATTCCGTAGCCAGATTGGCTCAGTGCATAGAGCCTCGGTCTGAAGACTGAAGGGTCCTGGGTTCAATTCAAGTCAAGGACACATACCTCAGTTGCAGGCTTGATCTCAGAGCCTTGAGGCAATCAGTTGATGTGTGTGTCTCTCTCATATCAATGTTTCTCTCTGTCTCTCCCCCTCCCTTCCACTTTCTCTGAAAAATCAATGGAAAAATATTGTCAGGTGAGGATTAACATATATATATTAGTTCTAAAAAATAAACAAAAACTCAAGGACTGTATTTGTGACTTATGGTATAACATGTTATTTTAGTTTATGTTCTGTGGAAAGTGGAAAGCATTCTAACAAAGGATTTTAATATAGTTTATTTTTGCACCCAATTGATTGCTAAATGTAGTAGTTAGATAATGATGCTGAATAATTATCTTTTTATTGATTTCAGAGAGGAAGGGAGAGGGAAAGATATCGAAACATCAATGATGAGAGAGAATCATTGTTCAGCTGCCTCCTGGGTATCAAGCCTGCAACCCAGGCATGCACCATGATCAGGAATCAAACTGTGATCTCCTGGTTTATAGGTTGACCCTCAACTACTGAGCCATGCTGGCCAGGCAAATGTGCCTTTTAAAAATAATAATAGTAAAATGTCAAAGATTAAAGACAAAGAGAGAATCTTGAAAGCAGCAAGAGGAAACCAGTTAGTTACTACAAGGGAACTCCCATAAGATTTCTCAACAGAAACTTTGTAGGCCAGAAAGGATTGGCAAAAAATATTGACACAAAAAGTGATGAAAAGCAACTAAGATTACTCTATCTAACAAAGCTATCATTCAGAATCAAATGATAGATAAAGATCTTGCCATAAAAGAAAACACTGAAGGAGAATTACAAGAACTGTTAAAAAGCCTTCTTTAAAAAGAAGAGATTGGTGTGGTAGGCCTCCTGATCTGCCCACACCCACACACCAGCGCTGTCCAGGTTCTTCTGTTGATATAATTAGCCAGGGGAGAGTGGTCCTCCTATCCTCCCTGGTTGCTTGAAGATCAACTGTCGTAAATGACACAGTAACTATTGAACCAGGAAGTTCATGACCAACAGACTACTTCAGCAGAAATAAATGGTCACTGACGTCCTTCACCCAGAGAAGGCAACAGGATCCAAGACACAAATTTGGGAAAAACTAGCCAAACTGAATAACACCACACCAGATGTCATCTTTGTGTTTGGATTCAGAACCCATTTTGGTGATGACAAGACAACTGACTTTGGCATGATTTATGCTTCCTTGGATTATGTAAAGAAAAATGAACCCAAACATGGACTTGCAAGACATGGCCTATATGAAAAGAAGACGACCTCAAGAAAACAAATGAACACAAGAATAGAATAAAGAAAATCAGGGAGACTGTGAAGGTCAATGTTGCATAAGATTTGTCAACAATGTGTCACTTCCTCTGGACATTTCCAGGGTCTTCTCGGAAGGACATACATTGAGAATTTAGACTCAGCATTTATGATGCCTCTGCTCTTTCTCTCTGCCCTCAAGCAATCAGCATCATTAAAAAGAGAGCCCGGCTGGCATGGCTCAGTGGTTGAGCATCGACCTGTGATCTAGGAAGTCACAGCTCGATTCCCAGTCAGGGCACATACCTGGGTTTTGGACTCGATCCCCAGTGTGGGGCATGTAGGAAACAGCTGATGAATGATTCTTTCTCATCACTAATGTTTCTCTCTCTCCCTCCCCCTTCCTCTCTGAAGTCAATAATAAAAATATATTTAAAAATAAAAAATATTTTTAAAAAGGAAGAGAAATTTCCCCCAATATTTTTAAATAAATAAAATTAAAATTGCAACCAAAGTCACCATCTATACCTACCACTAGGAGATGATGCAGGGCATATAGATTTGACACTTGTTGTGAAAGTCTTAAATGTAGTACTAAAGAATTTAGTTTTTCTGTCTTTTTTTTATTTTTATAATCCTTACCTGAGGATATGTTTTTATTGATGTGAGAGAGAGAGAGGAAAAGAGAAACATCTATCCAGTTGCCTCCTCTATGCACCCCAACCTGCAACTCAGATATGTGCCCTGACAGGGAGTTGAACCCACAACCTTTTTGGTGTATAGGACAACACTCCAACCAACTGAGCCATCTGGTTAGGACCTAAAGATTTTGGTTTTTAAGCAAATACAGATTAAGCTTCTCTGGGCTAGGCCAGGGATACAGAGATGAATGTGATATTGGCCCTGCCCTTAAAGGTACACTTTAGAATATGTGATGTTGAGGGGTAACTTTTAGGAGGCACTAAAGCCTCTTCTTAAACCCCTCCAAAGGAGGTAGGAGGCGGGAGGAGAATGACAAAAGAGCCCCTGGTCCCCAGCCCAGCTCAGCCCTCCTCCCCAAGCTCTCCTTTGTGTTAGAATGCTGGGAATTAGACTGGAGAGGGAGCCCTCCAGGTACCCGAGCATCATAGTTCACATTCCCCTGACTAGCTCAAGGACCTGAAAAGGTGACTGTACAGAGCTCCTTCTAACAGCTTTTTCCCAGCCTCTCCTGTATCTGCAGACATGAAAAGTTGAATTCTGCAGTTCTAGGGACCTGGTGACTTTGCTGCTTCCCTCTAGACACCCAAGCTTCCTGGCTTTCCTCTGCCTAAAAAAACCACTACACCCATAGTCCTCTGCTCTAGGGCCTCCCAACCCAAAGTCCTCTGCCTACTTCAAGGCATCCTGCATCTCCTACGTCCCTCTTCCACTGACTTTGATGGGCAGAGCCTTTCACCTCCTGCAGACGTGCCTACTCCTCCACTCTGCTCCCCCTGGCCTCTACCCTTATAACCCTCAAATTATCTCACTATCCCAAGGGTTCCCTCTTCTAACTCTCCCACACTGTCCGCTGGGCGCTCTCCTTTCAGCTCTCTGAGTCTCCCCAAGCCTATCTCCTAGGAGCCTCTTCCACAGAGTTCTCTCTCACGCACCTGCTTTGCTTTTGCCTCCCTGCGAGACGTGTACAGACATACGTACACGTCCCATCTCCCTCTGTGCACTGGGAGATGTTGCTGACTCTTCTTTCCTCTGGCTAGTCACTCTTCCCTCCTCCAGTCCTCTTTTACCCCCGCCCCCTAGTGCACGGGGTAGGTCTGTCTGTCTGTAGTGCCACTGAGGACAGTGAGGCAGTGACATGCTGCTAGGGGAGCATCCTGAAGGGAAAACCAGTCCTGACTCTCCATCTTACTTCTGAAAAAGATTTTGTTGGATGCTTTTCAACTAAAAGTAGATAATTAATGTAGCCCTGACCTTGTTCTGTTCTTTGAATTACAGATAAATTAGTTTACTTGAAAAGAAATATTTTCCTTTGTATTTCCATGTCACCTGTCATTTTCCCTGCCCTCCACCCGCAGCCCTGCCAACTGGCAGGAAGGTTAGCAAAGCTGCCGATAAGAGGAGTATAATAAGGTGTGGGTCATGGAAAGGGGCCACTTGTGGTCTACTCCACTGGCAACATGCTGAGCTTCCTCGTCTTTGCCACCCTGGTCCTTTATGGTGAGTGGGTCACGTGGCCTGAGTTCTAGCAGGAGGGTCAGAAAGCTATCCCTAAGCCCAGACCTGCTCTCTACTCCGGAGCGGGTAGGACACTCTGCCTGTAAGTGTAGCAAAAATGCTACTCTCCTGGAGCCCATGGTAGAAAAGTCTGGGGCCACTCTTGTGCAGGCCCCTCATGAAGCAGAGAAGCCTCTCCCAGGGGCCTGGGCTTCCTACCTCCCCTCTGACAAGAAGACATCCTCAGCAGGTGCCTGGCTGGCATGAGCACTGGTGTCCATGCCCCCTGGAGAATCCTGCCCAAGCATTGTGCGTGCGTGCGTGCGTGCGTGCGTGCGTGCGTGTGTGTGTGTGTGTGTTGTTGTTGTTGTTTGTTTGTTTTTTTTGGGGGAGGGCGGTAGTCCAAGAAGGAGGGGGTTCCCGGCAGGCCTGAGGAAGGTTGAGACAAGTTGCCTCTGAGGCCCCAGCCTGGTGGTTTGAGGTAGGTCCTTCACAGCACGCCAGAGTTCTGAGGACACCCAGGGAAAGCAGAAGGCACTCCGACCCCCCTGCTTTCAAAAGGGGCTCAGGGAACTCACAGCGGGAGGCAGGGGCTCATTTGCTAGGGAGGAACTGTGAATTTGCAGACAAAGCACAACTGCTATTCCCCATCCCCTCCCCCGGCTGACCCCCTGCTTAGTCATCACTCACTTTTCTTCTGCCCCACAAAGGACACAGCACCCAGGATTTTCCGGACACCAACGCCCGGGTAGTTGGAGGGGTTGAGGCCCGGAGGAATTCATGGCCCTCTCAGGTGGGTGTTTCTTCACAGCCCCAGACTTCCAATAAAATAAGAGTTGCCTGGGCATTGATACACAGTATTACAGGTGTTTGTGTATGTCCTTATCAACAGGAAGCTCTCCAACTGCCTGAATTCTAGATTTTAAAGATGAATGGGACCAGGATTAGGTGGTTTTACTAAGTGCAAAAGGCTTGAAGGAGGGACTTTAAACACTAACTACACACACTCTCCCAGACACACACCTAAACACAAATCACATTTACACTCCCAGCAACACCATCTGTGCCACATTAACAAGACTGTGTGCCAGACCCACTCTTCAGATTCCATATACCTTGACACTAACACAGGCACACACACACACACACACACACACTCACACACACACACCTTCACATAGTATGTGTCACGCTTTCAAGTGCACTCATCCCCCCAAGAAGAGTGTGTTGTTTATTTGGCTAAAGAGTTTCCACTTTCATAACAGGACAGCTAGGCTCTGATTTAAGCAATTCTAAATGTATAAAATGTAAGGCAAGTTGAGATAAATTATTACTATTAGAATTAAATCAATTTACAAAAGTTTGAGACCCAATTTTCAGAAGTTATTGTGTAATATGAGGTGCTGAAGAAGACGTGAACTGATAAAAATGAACATTCCCCTGGCATTTCTAAATATTCCCTGAAGTAGGGGGACAGGGTCTACCTTGAAAACATTGGAGGGGAGGCTCTGAGACCTAAGCTTGTGGGTTGTAGGTGATGGAGCAAATCCATAGCTACATTTTCTCCCCGAGAGAAAATGGGAGTAGAAGGAAATGAGTTCTTGGCCCTTTGCAACAACCTAGAGTTGGGGTGGGGGACAGATACATTGTGTGTGTGTATGCCTTTACCTCCCCACACCCACCATGTAAACAGCAAGCATCGCCCTATGATGGCGCACTCTCCTGCTGATCCCAGATCATCTACACACCCTTTCTCACTACCACACCAGGTAGACACTACCAATCAATCAATCAATCAATAGCAATTGACAAATCAAGTGAAATCTACTTGCCATCTCTAGCCCAGAAAGTGGGAGAATGTTTTGAGGGATGGCAGAAATTTCAGGGGTAACATAAAAGGCTTTTAAGAAACACCATTTATTCTTCCTTTCTTCCCTCTCTGTCTAGATTTCCCTCCAGTACTGGTCCCGAGGTAACTGGTATCACACCTGTGGAGGGACCCTCATCAGGCGGAACTGGGTGATGACAGCTGCTCACTGTGTGGACAAGTGAGAAAAACAAAGGCCAGCTTTCCTGAGCCCCTGGAGGGGAGGGAAGAGTCTGGCCCTTCTGGAGAAATATGTATCTTTACCACCAGGGCAAGACTTTAAGAGTCTGTTTGGAGGCCTATGGGAAGGCAGTACAATATAACGAAAAGTATAAATTTTGGCATTAGGCAAGCTCATTCCACTTTCTTCCAGCTGTATGACCTTAGATAACTTACTTCTCTAAGTCCTCTTTCTCTTCTCTCTAAAGTGAGGTAATAAAACCTACTTTGTAGAGTTATTGTGAGGGTTAAGGAGGTATATAGTTGAGTGCCTAGTCAATGTCTGGCTGGTAACAATATTTTTTAATTGATCTTTATTGTTTAAAATATTATAAATGTCCCTTTTTTATTGATTAAGATATTACATATGTGCCCTTACCCTCCCCCTATTGTCACCCCCCAGATGTCCCTTTTTAAAAAATTTATCTTTATTGCTGGCTGGTAACAATTTTTTCATATGGTACAATGGTCGGTTCTCAATTGAGCCTGGCAGGCACAGATTGCTGGACTCCATCTAGCATTTTCTGATTTGGTAGGTCCAGGGTGAGGCCTGATAGTCTGCATTTGTAGCAAGTTTCCAGGTCAAGCAGATGCTGCTGTTCCAGGGACCATGCTTTAAGAATTATTAGTCTAGAAATTTATACTTTCCTCAAAATTCCTCTGTGAGCTAAAAAGCCATTATTTCATTTATATTCACCATATGATGCTTCATTTAATAAAATGGGAAAATGAAGTTGATGGTAGTTTTTGACCTCCCATGCTAATTAATTAGGAAATGAGGGAGCTTGTTATTTACTCATCGTCCAGGACTTTTCACCCTTCCTCTGCCGGACCAGATAAGATGAGTTCCTGTCCTAGAGATAAGATATAAGCTGGTTTCCCAACTTTTCCCTAAGGGGGAAAGAGAAGGCTTGGACATCCTGGATCACTCATGGCTTCCTTCTGTCACTCCAGCCAAATGACGTTCCGTGTGGTGGTTGGAGACCACAACCTGAGCCAGAATGACGGTACTGAGCAGTACGTGAATGTGCAGAAGATCGTGGTGCATCCGTACTGGAACAGCAATAACGTGGCTGCCGGGTAAGGGCAAGACTGGGCTGGCCTTGGGCTGGGAAGTGGAGGGCTGACTAACTAGCAACAGGGTTTTGGCTTTCTTCACTTTCATCCATTGAGGACTTAGAGAATTCATATATTGGAGAATTTGAGAATTTTTTTTAAATTTCTGATATTTATTTGATCTAAGCTGGTTTGCATGATTGGATCACCTGAAGCTCTTTCTCTGCAGAGTTTAATGTTTCTGTTTTTATTGTTATTTATTATTTACTAGAGGCCTGGTGCACAAAATTTGTGCTTTTTTTGGGGGGGGAGGTCCCCTCAGCCCAGCCTGGTCCTTTTCTCAGTCTGGGAGCCCTTGGGGGATGTCCGACTGATGGCTTAGGCCCGCTCCCCATGGGAAGCGGGCCTAAGCTGTCAATCAGACATCCTTAGCGCTGCTGTGAAGGTGGGAGAGGCTCCCGCCACCACCACTACGCTTGCCAGCCGTGAGCCCAGCTTCTGATCTTCTGGCTGAGCGGCACTCCCCCTGTGGGAGCACATTGACCACCAGGGGTCAGCTCCAGCGTTGAGCGTCCTCCCCCTGGTGGTCAGTGAGCATCACAGCGACAGGTTATTCTGCTGTTCAGTCTATTTGTATATTAGCCCTTTATTATATAGGATTTTATGGAATAAACTTCATCAACAAAAGTAAATTTCTTAAAATGAATCTTAACAGGTGAAAACTCCACCAAGAGTGAGCTGTACTTTTTTGGAAAAGAAGTCATCAAAATGGTGGTCAATTCTATAGAATATGGGGGTTGAGATCGGTTCAAGTAATTGGAATATTTCTGCAGAGCTTTCAGAACCACACAGATTTTTACATCTTTCATCCTTGAAAACTTCTCTGCTACCATCATTGTACCACTCTGCTCCTTCCCGATTCCCCATGTATAACTGAGAAATATAAGCTTCAGCCTGGCTGGTGTGGTTCCATGGTTGCATGTCAACCTGTGAACTAGGAGGTCCTGATTCTATTACCAGTCCTGACACATTCCCAGATTGCAATCTGGGTCCCCAGTAGGGGACATGCAGGAGGCAGCCAATCAATGATTCTATGTCATCATTGATGTTTCTATCTCTCTCTTTGTCTTTCTGCCTCTCTGAAATAAAGTATACATTTAATACACACACACACACACACACACACACACACACACACACACACACATATATATATATATATATATATATATATATTTATAATTTTTTAAAAAGATGTAAACTCCACTCCTCAGGGCTGCAGGGATCAGAGCTAGACTATAACACCAAGACTTCACCAGCAGGTGCTGCTGTTAAATATATAATGTCCTAAACAATCCAATGTATAATGCCTCAAGTTTGAGATTTAGCAAGTCTATCCTTCTTCAAAATCATTGATTTCCAATTCTATGGGGACACAAGGCTGTGGGGGGAGCTGCCCATATGCCCACCTGAGGCCTGAGACTTGAGACCTATTCAGCCATGGGCAGCTAGCCCACGAATGAGCAATCTCTTTTCTTCCCTCCCATAGCTATGACATCGCCCTGCTGCGCCTGGCCCAGAGTGTTACCCTCAACAATTACGTCCAGCTGGGTGTTCTGCCACGGGAGGGTACCATCCTGGCTAACAACAGTCCCTGCTATATCACAGGCTGGGGCAGGACCAGAAGTAAGTCACCTACATGGGTACTGTCTACCACATGCATCTTGATTAGCTGAGCTTCTAGGATACAATTTTCTGTGGTACTAGGTATTCATAGCCAGAAGCCAAGAAACCACAAAGGAACCAGAGGTAAAATTACTGAGATGTGAAATCAAGCTAAGAACAGGCAATGGAATCAAGGTAGAGAGTCATAGACTCTTTTAACTCAAAAAACAACCCAATAGCAACAACAACAAACCACACTACTTAACTCAATTTATATACAAGCCTCTCAACATGAGGAAACTGAGGCCAAAGGAAATGAAACACTCTGTACAAGATCACATGACTAGTTAGTAGCTACTGATCTGGGGCTGGAACGCAGGTATCCTGGCTCCCACCTTTGGTATTCATTACACCATTGTTCTACCTCCATCCATAGACAGTCACTGGGTTTCGAGTTGGAATGAGTGAACCAATGTAGCTGTAGGTCCAGAAAAGTCAATGCAGATGAGGCTTCCACCTGCTTCTGGTCATCATGGGAAACTTTCTGGTAGGTAGGGAATGTTATTCAGATAACATAGAAAGGTGGGAGAGGCTATGAGCAGAGATAGTTAAGAAGGGCAGAGATGTTAGGCCTGACATGGAAGTCTATCAGCCTCCAGGCAGTACTTGAGCTCTGAAAGAGAGGCAAGGCCTCGCTATGAGCAGCCAGTCTCCGGGGAAAACCTGGAGCTGAGAGACATACTTCTAATCCAGCTCTGCTCACAGTTCATTTAATGTCATTGTGGTTCAATTTCATAATCTTTAACATGAAAGGGTTGTAAGGATCCAAAGAAATAATTCATGTGCAAAGGCTTTGAAAAATCAAAGAGCCAGATAAAGAAAAGTTGCACCAAGCTTTTAAGAAATGCAAACAGCCAAAACCGATTTGGCTCAGTGGATAGAGCGTCGGCCTGCGGACTGAAAGGTCCCAGGTTCGATTCCGGTCAAGGGCATGTACCTTGGTTGCAGGCACATCCCCAGTAGGGGGTGTGCAAGAGGCAGCTGATTGATGATTCTCTCTCATCGATGTTTCTAACTCTCTCTTCCTCTCTGTTAAAAAGTAATAAAATATATTTTTTTAAAAGAGAAAGAGCCGAGACTGGTTTGGCTCAGCGGTAGAGTGTCCGTCTGCGGACTGAAAGGTCCCGGGTTCGATTCCGGTCAAGGGCATGTACATTGGTTGCGGGCACATCCCCGGTGGGGGTTGTGCAAGAAGCAGCTGGTCGATGTTTCTCTCTCATTGACGTTTCTAGCTTTCTATCTCTCTCCCTTCCTCTCTGTAAAATATCAATAAAATATATTTAAAAAAATAAAAAAAATAAAAAAAAAATAAAAGAGAAAGAAATGCAAACAAAGGTGCACAGTCCTATTTCTGCTTCATGGGGTATACAGTATAAGGAACAAAAACAGGACAGGCAGATAAGTTATAAAAAAAAAAATGATTCTAGTTACTTCACTAAGGTTTCCATGAGTTAAAAAAAAAAAAAGGCAAGAGTAGGATTGGTTTTGTGTGTGTTTTTTTTAATATGTATTATTTGTGTGTTTTTAAATATATTTTATTGATTTCAGAGAGGAAGTGTGAGAGAGAAATAAACAGAAACATCAATGATGAGAGAATCATTGATTGGCTGCCTCCCGTACACCCCCCACCAGGGATCGAGCCCGCAGCCCGGGCATGTACCCTTGACTGAAACCCCAGAACCTTTCAGTCCACAGGCCAACTCTCTATCCACTGAGCCAAACTGGCTAGGACTAGGATTGTTTTTTTAGAACCTGGGAACAGTAACCAAGGATGACTCCCTAAAGGAAAGAGCCTGTTGATTCCGTATAAAGATGAAAAAAAGGAGGATCTATGACATTCAGTGGGCAGAAAGAAGGAGCTTGCCTGGAGTTCAGCTTTCATCAGAGCCTGGGAAGGTTTGGGAGAGTGTGGAAGGTTTTTCCCTTGGATAGTATCTGGGACTGATCTCCAATGCTGTGCATCCTGTTTAGCCAATGGACAGCTGGCCCAGACCTTGCAGCAGGCTTACCTGCCCACTGTGGACTACTCCACCTGCGCCAGCCCTTCCTACTGGGGCTCCACTGTGAAGAACACCATGGTGTGCGCTGGAGGAGATGGAGCTCGCTCTGGATGCCAGGTGAACACATGTAGAAAGTGTCTAAAGTCCCACCCTAGAACCCTCCCCTCTGCCTCCCACTTCCCACCTTTTCCTTACCCACTGTTCCACACTTACACCCAATGTACAGATTCAACTTTCTACTATGGTTTCCGAATGAGAATGATTCTTGGCTAGTAACTCTATGCTCACAGGATCTCAAAGTTGGGAAAAAAACTTAAAAATGCATCTTGCCTAGAGGCCCCACCTCAAAAGCTTATATGTGGTCTAATATTTGTGTTGGTATCTGTTCTTTAGAATTTGTTCATGACCTAGACTTTTTATGGATGCAGTGGGCTAAGCCTGGAGTGATGGTTGTAATTTTGTATAAGGTGGCTCCCCTTAGAGGAGCTACAAGAATTGATCAATCTACTGATCAATGATCAATAGCTCCTCTATTTCCACTCTTTTACCTCACTAGTATTTACAGCCATGCATATGGGTGAATATAGTAGGGAAAAGTGCACAAATGGTTTTATAATAGTATAAATAAAACATAATTTTCTCTTTAGACAAGATCAATCAGCAGTACACCATCTTACAGATTTCTTTTTATTTCTTTTTAAAGAATATATATTTTATTGATTTTTTACAGAGAGGAAAGGAGAGGGATAGAGAATTAGAAACATCAATAAGAAAGAATCATTGATCAGCTGCCTCTTGCACACCTCTCACTGGGGATGTGCCCACAACCCAGGTACATGCCCTTGACTGGAATCAAACCCGGGACTTTTCAGTCCTCAGGCTGACGCTCTATCCACTGAGTCAAACCAGTTTCGGCTTACAGATTTCTTAATGCAATTCAACAAATGGTCTTGATTAGCTACTAAATAAAATACTAGATACTGTGCTAAATGCTAGGGATACAAAGATAAATCAAACACAGTGGAGAAATGGGAAGAGCAGACATATGAGAGAACATTATAATATAATATGGTTAAGTGTTACAATAAAGATATGCACCAGATGATAGGGAAGTCCAAAAAATAGGTACTTACCTCTAACTGTTGGGATATGAAAAGACTTGCCTTCTCTGAGAAAGTGGAATCTGCAGTGAGTCCTGAGAGTTAAACAGGAGAAGGAGGGAAAGACATTCAGAAAGAGGCACAGCATGAAGAAAGCCATGGACCGAGAACCTAGGTAGGACATACAGAATTACAGGGTGTTCCCTACAGCTAGCTGGAGCAGAGGTCGAAGCCCACAAGCCTCCAAATCCAGCCTGTTGCCTGTTTTTGTTTGGCCCTTGAGCTAAAAAAGATTTTTACATTTTTAAATGTTTGCGGGGGGGGGGTGCATAACAGAATAATATGTCATGACACGTGAAAAATATAAAAATTCAATGTTCATAAAAATATTTTAGTGGAAAACAGTATAGTTGTTTCTTGTGTATTGTTTATGGCTGCTTTTACAGAATTGAGTAGTTGTAGCAGAGCCTGCAAAGCCTAAGATATTTACTATTGGCCGTTGACAGAAAAAGTTTGCTGACTCCTTGAGCTAGAACATAAACTATTACCATACTAGGGAATGTCAGGAGATGACACTAGAGTCAGTAGGAGCCACATGATGTAGGGCTTTAAATGCCATGCTTAGGGAACATGAACTTTATCACTTAGGTACTGGAAAATTATTGAAGAGTTCCAAACAGGAGAACAGCATGATCAGATTTGCCTTTTAGAAGCACTCTCTGATGGCAAGATAATCATGTTTTTGAAGAGGACAAGGTTGGCAGGGAGATTGGTTAGGAGACTGTTGTAATTATCCAAGCAAAAAAATTGAGGGTCTGAATTAAGGCAGTGGAGAAGAGGGAAGGGGGAGGATATGGGATGACCTACAGGCATTTGGTTTAAGTTATTTGGGAGAGAGGTTTGCTCCCTCAAATGAGACAAGATTTATAGGAATTGAGAGGAAAGGTGATGAGTTTACTTCTGGATAAGTTGATTCTGAGATCTCTGTGGGATATTCAAGTATAGTATACTGGTAAGAAATTAGATATAAAGAAAACGGAACCTGGGTAAGAGAGCTGGGCTAGAGATACCCTTAACAGCAACTGAGACACTCACACCCCACCCCTCACCCCCAAGGAAACCACTAGGAAAAGAGCAGTGACTTAGCAGAACTGCAATAACATAAATACGAGAGTGCTTCAGGGAGATATGTGGAAGACAAAGAACCCATAAAGATCTGAGAGGGACTAGTGGCAAGAGAAAAATAAGAGTTTTATTAAATCTCAAAAAACATAGATAGGTCATCACAAATAAACAGTGCAGCCAGATCCACAGTAGACAACTGAAAATGACTATTTGGCAGTGGGTGGGTCACTGGCAACTATGGCAAGAAGAGTTCCAGTGGAGTGGTGATGGCAGAGGCTTAAGGGTAAGGAAGAAGAGGCAATAAAAACATAGCAGGGGGCCAGCTGGTATGGCTCTGTGGTTGAGCATGAACCCATGAACCAGGAGATCATGGTTCAATACCCAGTCAGGGCACATGCCAGGTTGTGGGCCCAATCCACAGTAGAAGGGCATGCAAGAAGCAGCCAATTGATGAATCTCTCTCATCATTGATATTTCTCTCTCTCTCTCTCTCTCTCTCTCTCTCTCTCTCTCTCTCTCTTCCTTTCTCTCTCTGAAACCAATAAAAACATATAAAATATATTTTTAAAAACATAGCAAAGAAATGTAGAATACTCTTTCAAGAATCTTGGGTGAAAGAGAGGAACCAAAAAAAGTCTGGTAGCTTTAAGAGGGATGAGAAGTCAAGAAGGAGGTGGGCCTTTAAAGAGGGAAGAAAATTAAATGTGTTAAAAAGGCAGAAGAGAAGGATCCTATACAGTCAAAGAGAGGGAATGAATGGGTAGCACAAGTTCCCAGTGGAAACAAAAAAGATGGAACCAAGAGCACAGGAGGAGCTGGCTTTGGGCAGGGAGAGGGATGCCAAAATGTGCATAAACGTGATTGTGTATGCTGGGTACATGGAAGTTGACAGGTGTTCTGCATTACTGCTTCTATTTACTCTTGAAGTAGGAGTCAAACTGGATATTGAAACTGAAGAGGGAAGGACTGTATGGGTCTGGATTAATTAAAGTGAATGGGAGAAGAACTGACCTCCAAAATATTACTGATAGGCTATTAGACATTACACAATAACCATTCAAAGATCCAGTTGTAAAAAATGGATTAATCCCGGACTAGGTTTTCCTGCATTACCAGGGCAAAAGGCAAGACTGCAAATCAAATGCAAGGTCCAAGCTAGGTGAAGGAGGAAGAGAAGCCAGCAGGAGACTGGTAGACTGGCTGAAATAACAGAAGCAAAAGACTGTGTTTTTTTTGTGTGTGTGTGAGCACTTAGTACTATGGTAGTAAGGTGACCAAATCATCCTCATTTTCCCAGGACTTTTCCAGTGTTAAAATTTAAGAGTCCTGTATCCTAGGAACCTTAAATGTAAGGAGGGACAAAAAAGAAACTAAGACAACCTCTCAGGTGCTTCACAGCCAGCTTAACCTATAACCTTCACATATTAAATTGCTGAAGGTGGCAAATAAAACTATGAGGCTTAATAAGGAAAAGAATAGTCATTGTGTTCCTTCTACCATTTGGGTTCCTGCTCCCTAAAAGGAGCTGCTTTCAATTCTTTTCAGCTGACTTCTGGTTTCCACTTCCATACCTCTCTAAAAATATAGTTATATTGCTACTTAATTTTTCAGTTCAGGCATTATGAGAGATGTGGATATCTTTCTTTTACACGTTTTTACTTGCCCCCAAGCATGAGCTTTTTCCATCACCACCTCAAACTCCAAAAAAATAATTTTTATTAGATTAACCTTTAATGTTTGTTATAATTATATAAAATGCGATTCACAACCAAACCAAATATTCTAGGATTAATTTTCATGTCCTGCATAACTTTGTATTCCTTGGAAAATAATAATTGTCTTTATTTGCATAATATGTACTCAACTTATTGCTAATTCAACCCCATACTCTCAGTTAATTTGTAAGTGACCTATTTTATCTTCTCTTGTCCCCAGTGTTCTGTGTCTTGATATGGGTCTATTTGCATTCATCATGAGGGACATTTACTAGCTTTTTTTTTTTCCATTCTGGAAACTCCAGAGCTTTGTTTCTGAAAATATGTATTGTTGGTATTTCCTCCCCTCCATTTTTATTTTCTCTTACCTCCTAAACTGGTCCTCTTATTTTCTCTATATTTTGTTTGTTTGTTCTACCTTATCTTCCAATACTTCCAATATTTTATTTCTACTATCATATTCATAATTTCCAAAGGCTTTTTTATTTTCAAATGTTCTATTAATAGAATACTGTTCTTATATCATGAATGAAATATTAATATTTTTATTGTTTGTTTTCTTCTCCCTGAATAATCTTAGTTGCCTTTGTTTTTTTCTTTGTCTCTTTCTTTGATCTTTATTTTTATATTAGAGGCTTTCTTCAAATGTTTGGTAATCCTTTACATCTGCTCTTACTTTAGAGTGGGGTGGTTAAGAAGTGGTTAGATAGCTCTGAATTTAGGTGGGGTTTATCTATAGTGAACTACTTTGTCAGGTGATCTGGCTAAGTTATTTCACTGGGGGGACTTTCAATGTCAGTATCTTTAGGTTTGTTCTCTTGTGCTGGTCAGATTCTCCTGAGAAATACCTTCCAATTTTATGTCTATTATTATAGAACTGGCATTCTTGAAATTGAGTAAGAAGCACGTCAAGGTCATATTTTATAAACCCAGGTTCTTGATCCTAAGTCTGAGCATGTAACCATTCCCAATATATTACTTTCTCTCCTCTTTACCCCAATTTAGTTTAACATGTATTGACTACCTATCCTGTGTTTTAATGTTAAGCTTAATTAGACCCATTGGTCTAAATGCTGGGGATAAAGAAATCATTAGAACACCCTACTTCTCTCATCCCAGGTTCAAATTAAGTCAATAAAAACTATTAAACTTGTAGCTGTTCAAAGTTCCGTAGTAGCACTGTAGAGAGGAAATTATCATCAAAACATAGCTCCTGTCTCAAGCTCTTAGCTATGCGTGGGAGGTAGAAACAAATTATGAAACCAAAATGCAAGGCAGAACATGACATAAATAATGCAAAAGAAAGGAAGAAGTACTGTGGTTGTTTATAAAGGAAGAAGAGACTCATCTTGATTGTGGGATTATGAAGCAAGTAGTGATGTGAATTGGAGTTTTAAAACTGTACAGAACTTTACAGAGATGGGGGTGGGCAGGATGTAAGCAAGAGCAAAGGCTAAAAGATCAAAATATCTGGAATTTCAGGACTCTGCTTTTATTTCCTGCAGGGTGATTCTGGAGGACCCCTCCACTGCTTGGTGAATGGCCAGTATACTGTCCACGGAGTGACCAGCTTTGTGTCCAGCCAGGGCTGTAATGTCTCCAGGAAGCCCACAGTCTTCACCCGCGTCTCTGCTTATATCTCTTGGATGAATAATGTGAGTCCTCTCAAATAATGGGTTGAAATAGGGTCACCTGGAGACCTGTGCACTGGCTGGGTTGAAGAGTAAAAGTTGGGAAGGGGAAACCATCATTTTCTTCATCACATTCATATGTTTACTCCTTTCCAGCCCCTTCCCCCCCCCCCCAGGCCCGGCCAGTGCACTTTCCCTCAATAATGATACCACCCTGATTTTCCCTTCACATATCCACTAAGCAGGCTACACCATATTGTTTACTGCTTAGGGTAAGATGGTGGTAACAACAAATCTGAACCAGGCATTTATCACAGCTGTCCTAAGTTAAAGTCAAGGAAAAACAGCTTCAGAAGGCCTGCATTCTCCTGGGCAAGGGAAGAGGCACTAGCAATCTCTCATATTATGAGAATCTGTTCTACTCTTTGAGGTTTTACCACTTTAAACAATGTTTGAGGGTTAGATGAAACTCTACTGATACTGACTTAGTGGGAAGAGACTCACAGTCATCTCACCTGTGCCTTGCAGCCTTCTAACTCATTCTGAAGTCTTGTGGTATGAACATTAACTCACAACCATTGCAAAGTCTGTCCTTGCTATTAAATCCTGGATATCTCTCTATATAAAAGGTTAAGTGTCCATCAGACTGGTAGCTATCATGCACTCTACCACCAGAGAGCAGACACTCAATGCAGGAGCTGCCATGATGCACACTGGTCATTTAAAAATAAATGGCACCTCAGACCTGGTGCCAACAAACCAGCATTCGACTTCCCCCAAGTGGGACACAGACCGTGCCACCACCTTGGAGCAACACCCCATCAAATCACAGCCAAAACCCCATGGTGCAAAATGAGGCCCATAGCCCAGCCAGTCGCTGCAGGTACCGGGTAATGACATCACATAGCAATGCCCAGCTTCCTCTCTCTAGTGACTAACCTTCTTGGAGTTTCTTCAACCCAGAAACATGACTTGCTTTATAGCCAGGTGCAAACATTTTACACTTTAACCAAATTTTTGTGAAGCATTTTGACGTGTCTCATCACATTTGATCCTCACAGAAGTCCTGGAGTAGGTAGATAGGAGACTCAGTAGAATCCTATTTTCTTTTCATTAGCAGGAAAACGGAGATTTAGAAAGTTTAGAAACTTGGCCTGACTGAAAAGAAGTAAGAAATGGTGGACCTTGAAAATGACTTCATGTTTTCTCACTGCGCAGAATATAGTCAAACACTGCTGCAGTTAAATAGTTTACCCTTTGTTCTCCCTGCATGATCTACAATAATAATGTGCTTCATGTTGCTATTTACTGCTGTGTTTCTGACAATTACCTGAAAGAGGAGTCAGGGTGCTTCATATATATATGGCTAAGGTTGACTTGCACATGTGCAATACATATAAAGCTCTCACTGGTGCCAATCACAATAGTGTGTTTTGATCTGTCATTTG
The DNA here is from genome assembly GCA_963924515.1 of Vespertilio murinus. Taxonomy (NCBI): domain Eukaryota; kingdom Metazoa; phylum Chordata; class Mammalia; order Chiroptera; family Vespertilionidae; genus Vespertilio; species Vespertilio murinus. The sequence continues at coordinate 149,528,366 of OZ004707.1, forward strand.
TCGATCATGAATTTGGTTGACACTTCTATTATAAAGAAAGGGTGAATAACAATATTAAAATATTTCTTCTAATTAATTTCCTTTCAATGTGCATGAATCCATGCACCGAGGCACTAGTATGTCCATAACATTGAATTGTCTTGACACAGCTGCCCTACAACTTCTTAAATCCCTATAAACCCAGTATAGGGCCATATGCAACTAGGAACCCTGAAGGAAAAAGAAAGAATGTAGGCAGAAATAACTGACTGTGGATATAACTTGCTTTTCCTTCAGGTCATTGCCAACAACTGAACATCTTCCTGAGTACAACAGCCATGCCAAGATAATTCTTTAATTCGCAGCAGGACTTGAGGCCATCAAGAAAAACCATTCTAGGAGACTATTGAACCAGATACAGAAATGCAAATAAAACTGCATACACATTACCAACCTGTGTCTTTTTATTTGTAATTATGCTCTCTAGAAAAATGCAGTTATAGGTCCCAAGTTGGATTTCACCACCTTTCTGGGTTGGTTCTTCCATTTGCTGCCACTTCTATTAGTTCACAAACTAAGCCAAGTGGGAGTGGTTTTATATTATCCTCTTTAAATTATCGTAGGCTCAACTGACCCATTAATCTACCCATCTACCCTCCTCTGATGCATATTTTCTATATACAAAGGCACAAAGTATTTTTTAAAAATATATTTTATTGATTTTTTACAGAGAGGAAGAGAGAGAGATAGAGAGTTAGAAACATCGATGAGAGAGAATCATCGACCAGCTGCCTCCTGCACACCTCCTACTGGGGATGTGCCCACAACCAATGTACATGCCCTTGACTGGAATCAAACCTGGGACCTTTCAGTCCGCAGACCAACGCTCTACCACTGAGCCAAACCGGTTTTGGCTAGACACAGAGTATTTTTTAATGCTCCCGAGTGACAAAATGTGTTCTAATCTTCCAGGTACACTGTAAACTCCTTCTTTTGTTTCCCCTTCAGTGCCTAGAAAAAGTGCTCACCCCAAGGTTCTGGAAGGTGGCAACTTCTTATAAGGATACACTAGAGACAGGAGTATAGGATTAGGTGATAGGTCAGGTGCCAGTAAAGAAATTGGCAAATTAGAAAGACTTGGAAGTAAAAAAGTAGAAAAAAAGGAGAAAAGAAAATGTTGAACAAAGAAAATAAAGATTTAAGGGGAGGATACAGAACAAAAAGGGAGAGGAGACAATAACATGGGGCCTCACGTGAGCTGTGGCCACAGCCACAGCTACATCCGCAAGCACCAGAAGCACTTAGGAAGCTGAGGCAATACTGGTGGCTTGTAACATCTCAGGATCAACTTGGACAACTATCACCTAGGTTACTAGGGGAAAGCTGATATGACGAATTACCACTTAAAGAGGAACCAGAGCTTCTGCCCAACAGTCAACCTTGATAAACTATGGTCCCCAGTTAGTGAGCAGAGACAGGTACAAGCTGCCAAAAACAAGACTGGAGCTGTTCCTATCACTGAGTGGTGTGATCGGGCTACTACACAGTTCTGGGGAAGGGAGAGCTCCCAAAGCAGCCTGTCATCACCAAGGCCACATATTTCAGCAGAAGAGTTGAGGAGATTAAGGGTGTTGGGGGGTCCTGTGTCCTGGTAGCTTTAAGCCACACACTAGTAGAGAGAAGTTCATTAAATGCTCACAAGTGCTTTTCAAAAAAAAATTTATATATATATCCTCACACTAAGTATGAGTTAGCACTTCAAGGCTGAGGCTAAAATAGGCAACCTGACCCAGGGTTCTATAAACCACAGAGAACTAGGAAGCTGATAATTTGCCTCATCCTGGCCAGGGCTCAGTCTGTTAGAGTGGTCTACCATAGATTGAAGAGTAAACCGAGAGGAGAAGGCTAAGAGGATGAGAAGCAGCAACCTTTTATTTTTTTTAAAGTCATTTTAAATTTTTATTGGCTGATAAAAAAACAAAACAAAAAACTGCCACACTTCCTTCCCATCTTGTGCTGCTATTCCTGAATTTAATTTGAAAAGGGAAGCAGAGACTAACAATTTTATTTAACAAACTTTAAACAAGTGGGGGGAAATGCTTATGGTTATCTCTCACAGAAAATGTTTCTTCCTACATCATATTTTAAAATACAGTTCTGTTTTCCATTTAGGAACTGTGAAAAGCACATGTTTAAAATGTTTTGGCCCTGGCCGATGTGGCTCAGTTGGCTGGAGCATTGTTTTGTACACCAAAAGGTGGCAAGGGCCCATACCTAGGTTGCAGGATCGATTCCAGGTCGTGGCACGTGTAAGAGGTAACAGATCGTTGTTCCTCTCTCTAAAACAAATAGAAAGCATGTCCTTGGGTGAAGATTAAAATGTCTTTGGAAGGATGCCCCGTTTTGCAATGTATGTTCTTCCAGATTCTTTGGGGCTACAGATGTTGAGAGGTATTCCATGTTCTCATTTCCTATGCTGATGATGCCTGGAAGAGCCTTCCATTATCAGCTTTCTGACATCTTATCAATCATTAGTAGAGGGGCAAGCATTCTTGCCTGATTTGTTTCTACAGTGCAGCCATTTAATAGCTTCTCATCCAAAAAAAAAGGTGTATTTTATCCAAATTAAACATTATATCTAATTCACTCTCGTGGCTGAAGTACTCATCTAACATTTCCACATAGTTATGGAAGAATTCATAAATCGCCATCTCATTCTTGGTGTCATTAATTCCAGCCACAATGAAGAGAGCTGCATACTGCTGATATACCGTCTTAAAATCCTTATGTTTGGTGAAAGAGCACTGTGGGGCTCAGGGTGGTGTTGGTCTTTCCCATGGTTTTTCCTAGAGTCCTCCTTCCCCTTTCCCACAGAAGCTAGCTCCTCAAACCTCATTAGCTTCGGGGCTTCCTTGGGGTGCCCATTTTGAGAAGCCACTTTCTATAGCAGTTACTGAGGACCAGGCAAGAGGGACCAGGGTAGTTAACATTATAGCAGGAGAAACGGCTAAGACAGGTCCTGGAATTTGTAGGCTACTACGTCAGCACAGGCCTCCGGAACACTGTATACACTGTAAGAAGCTGGACTGGATATCAGGATGCCTATATTCCCAATCTCAGTTCCATCCTGAGGGATGGGTAACCTTGGGAAAGCCACCAGCCTTTTCTGTGACTCAACGTCCCTATCTGGTTAACTTCTAAAGATTGTCTATGCTCTAATATTACATGATTTGGTGACCACCGATTTCAGTTCCCGAGAGATTAGCACTGAAGAGAGTGTCTTGGGAGGCAGTGGCCGGGCTGCCCTGCTGAGGATGCTGCAGATTCCTGAGAGTGGCACAGGTACTGGCCTGCTTCTGCCAGTGACACACCTGCTGTCATCACCATTTTCTCTCAGGTGTCCCCACAACGCCACCATTCTCTGGGCTTCTCCCCCACATTTCCCCATCCAACATCAAGTCCTTCCATGTTCTTCATTCTAGACCAACCATGGGCAAACTACGGCCCATGGGCCAGATCCGGCCTGTTCGGCTGTTCTATTCAGCTCATGGATCCGAAAGAGCGGAGGGTTCTCTTGCTCTCCCCTCCGCTCCTTCACCAGCAGCCCAAGATGAGAGTGCCAGCATGGTCAGGTTGCTTTTGTTCCGGCCCTCCGGTCCAGTTTAAGAAATTAACTGGAAATTAATTTTGACTCCATTGTGGCCCTGGAGTCAAAAAGTTTGCCCACCCCTGTTCTAGACCATCCTCACAACTAACACCCAGAATAAATTCTATTAATCTATTACCTGAAAATATTGGCTCTAGCTCTATAAATGAAGAATATATATAACATAACATTATGGTCATCTGATGACCAACCTTTTCCCATCTGTCAACATTAAGCTTCTGAGGTTAAAGATCAAATGTTTTTCACTCATCTTTGGCTTCCCAACATTCAGCAATGCCAGTCACACGGTTGATCCTCAGTGTAGGACAACCACTTTGAGGAAGGACTTGGAAAACAATAGACAAGGGCCTCTAGTTTTGTCCCGGGCCTCCAGTTTCCCTCTCCATTCCTTAGGAAGTGGTATTTTAACCCTCTCCCCTTCCGAAAGGGAATTATGTCTGCACTGAAAAATCCTTGAGCAAATGGTTCCTCCACATCTAGTGTCCTAATTGCCAGCTCTCCCTTCCAACAGGTCAGAGGGTAACTTCCTGTTGGAGACCTACATAGAGAAGCAACCGTTGTAAAAGCAGCGGTTGCACCCCAACTTTCACAATCTGTGTCTGTCTTCACAGTCTGCTTCCTTCTAGTACCTTGTTCCAGTTTACATCAGGCTCTAGGAAGATTTTTCTCTCCAGCCCCAGCACAGGCTTCCATAGTCTCCTCCTCTTTCTTTTTTCAATAAGACCCTCTCCTTTCCGCAGGACCTCCATTTCTCTCTCTACCTCAGTTGCTCCTCCCTTTCAAATTCAGGTGTGGACTCTGTCCCTACCAGTCCTAGGCTTAGAGCCAACCTCTCTGATCGAGGCTCTCCATCTTTAAAATAGGTAACCTGACGTAAGAAAGCACATTTTACTTGGCCACCCAGTATACATACCCATAGAGGTGAGAGGCGCTTTCCCAAACAATAAATGCTCTTGCTGAGTGAAAATCACAGTATTTCCTACCCCACTGTCTCCTCCTTATTTTCCAGGCCAACAGTTGTAGCTAAATGGCCCCATTTGAAAACTGTTTTGTGGAGCTGGTGTTCCCATACCTTAGGGCTGGAGATCTTTGAAGGTGATCTTCAGCGAGCACTGCCTGAGGGCGGGCCGGGTTTCTGGCCTCTTCCGAACAGGCCCAGCCTCCTGTTCTGGGCGGCCCCCATCCCCACCCCTGTGCTAGGCGGAGGGGAGGGCCTCAGGGGTCAGTGTGGGCTGGGCTGGAGCCGGCCTCCACGTGAACCTCGTGGTGGGTCTCAGGGTGGCCGCTGTACGGGCCCAGGCTCGCTGCACTGGGGTTTGGGTGGCCTCCGGTGGTCTTCTTGGGGCAACCCCGGGTGGTCCTGAGGCGCCTCGGAGTGGTCTTGGAGCGACTTCCGGGTGGTCTTGGGGCAGCTTCCGGGTGGTCCTGGGGCGACCTCAGGGTGGTCCTGAGGGGCCTCAGGATGGTCCTGAGGGGCCTTGGGGTGATGTTGGGGCGACCTCGGGGTGGTCCTGAGGGGCCTCAGGATGGTTTGGGGGCGACCTCAGGGTGGTCCTGGGATGACCTCAGGGTGGTCCTGAGGGGCCTCGGGGTAGTCCTGAGGGGCCCGGGGTGGTTGGGGGGACCCCGGGATGGTCCTGAGGGATCTGGGCTGGTTCGGGGGGACCTCAGGGTGGCCCTGAGGGGCCCGGGTTGGCTGGGGAGACCTCAGGGTGGCCCTGAGGGGCCCGGGGTGGTTGGGGGACCTCAGGGTGGCCCTGAGGGGCCCGGGTTGGCTGGGGGGACCTCAGGGTGGTCCTGAGGGGTCTGGGCTGGTTGGGGGGACCTCAGGGTGGCCCTGAGGGGCCCGGGTTGGCTGGGGGGACCTCAGGGTGGCCCTGAGGGGCCCGGGTTGGCTGGGGGGACCTCAGGGTGGTCCTGAGGGGCCCGGGGTGGCTGGGGGGACCTCAGGGTGGTCCTGAGGGGCCCGGGTTGGCTGGGGGGACCTCAGGGTGGCCCTGAGGGGCCTCAGGGTGGCCGGGGGGACCTCAGGGTGGTCCTGAGGGGCCCGGGGTGGCTGGGGGGCCTCAGGGTGGCCCTGAGGGGCCCGGGTTGGCTGGGGGGACCTCAGGGTGGTCCTGAGGGGTCTGGGGTGGTTGGGGGACCTCAGGGTGGCCCTGAGGGCCCGGGGTGGACGAGCCCAGCCCGCAGGGGCCGCCGCAGGGGGAAGTGGGAGGCCCGCCCACCGGCGATGCGGGGCATGCTGGGAAGCGCACTTCCTGCCCAGGAGCCTCCAGAAAACCACAGGCTCTGGCCAGGGCCGCCCCCAGGGAGCCGGCGGGATGGCGGAGGGCAAGACGGGCGGCGCGGCTGGCCTCTTCGCCAAGCAGGTGCAGAAGAAGTTCAGCAGGGCCCAGGAGAAGGTAAGCGCCGGGATCCCGCCCGGAGCGGAGCCCCGGGGCCGGTGCGGCGAGGGGCGTCCCGGTGCTCGGGGGCCGAGGCCCGGGCTGAAGAGGAGGGTGTCCGCTTCCCCGGGGAGCAGCAGCGGGGAGTGGGTGTCTGGGAAAGCAGGCCGACAAGGGAGAGAGGAAGCACATCACCCCATCTTGGGCACGGATGAGGGACGCCGAGGACACAGCTGTCTCTCAGGAACAGCAACGCCCAGGCGGACCCAGGAAAGATGAAGGAACTACCATTGGCGACTGCTGGGTAGCAGATTTTTGTTTTGTTTTTTTAAATATATATTTTATTGATTTTTTTTTTACAGAGAAAAAGGGAGAGGGAGAAAGAGTTAGAAACATCCATCAGCTGCCTCCTGCACACCCCCCACTGGGGATGTGCCCACAACCAGAGTACATGCCCTGGACCGGCATCGAACCTGGGACCTTTGAGTCCGCAGGCCGACGCTCTATCCGCTGAGCCAAACCAGCTAGGGCTGGGCAGCAGTTTTGACCCTATCAACTCCTCAGGGATGGTATTTTACAGATGATGACATTGATGGTTCCAAGTATGTAATTCCCTCGAAGTAGTAAGACAGAAATGAGTGCGGCTGGGTGGCTTGGACTGGGAGTCCAAGGACCAGATCATTCCGCCTGAGTCTCTGTGTCAAACCCCGCCTGGCCTCTGGGCGCTGGTGAGGCTGTTGTAAGAGTGGCCGGTATCTGCTTCCTGTACCGTCCAGGCTGACGAAGGTGCTTCTCTCTCTACATGGTGCCCTTGGTTAGCTCTTGGTGGCCCCACTCCAGCCCTAGCATTTAGGCAGGTTGTCTGTCTGTAACTTGCCCGCCTGTGTACATGATGTGGTCACTTCTTGACACATGTAATGGCATTCTTGTTTCTGCCTACCCCGAGCATTTCCTTTGCCTCTAACCTACACTTCTGCTCCCGCCGTCAACACTCTGCTAGATGAGCTGGTATGGGAAGATGAATAAGGCAGAAGAAAAGGGGGAGGGAGCCATAGGAAGAGCCTGACATAGAACTGTGGTTTTCTGAGGGTCCGTGGGCTTAAGAAGCATTTGGACGAATATTGTGTTTTTACAAGATGATTGAAATATTTTTGTAATCTTCTAAAAGCAGAGCACTGGCTTGGGTTCTGGAAGGACTAAAGCAACCAGTTCTTCCACCTGAGATTATCAAGGGAGAATTGATGGAATGTAGATAGAGTTCCTGTCTTTCAGAAGCTCACGGAGAGAGAAGGGAGAGAGGGAAGAAGCTGGTTCATGTGAAAAAGCAGAGGAAAAGGGACATTGTGTGACTAGACTGTTACATCACCTTGCCCTAACTTCACCTTGATCATGGTTTCAGCCTTCAAAAGGCTGTCTTGTTCCAGATCAGATACATAGAGATCTGGAAGGTCTGGTTAGAAACAGTGTGGAGAAAGAGGAGGTACTAGAGAAGAGGAGAGGGCTAGCTATTCTAGTGGTTGAAGGAAAAACAAAAAGAAAACCCAAAAGCTAAAAACGATGGATAATAATTATTTTTTAAAAGATACAGAAATTGACTTTAACTAGATATAGATTCACCTTCTTGTCCTCATCCAGCCTAACATCAACACTATGCCCTTGCTTTGGGCTTTCTCTCCTTTTTTAAGCATGGAGTCCTAAGCCTTAGGTAGATAATGTCCCTGCTCTGCCCTGATTCTGCATTTGTAAAATGAGAGATTTGGTGTTCAGTGATTTGGAAACTCAACATGGCAAGGACACTAAAGTGAGAAGGGGAGAGAGGACTCCTTGAGCCACAGCGTCAAATGCCTCCCAAAGGGAGAACCAGCTGCCTAGGTACACTCTGTGTTTTGTGGTCTGAACCCTGAGAAGGCGGAGCGAGGAACAAATTCTGATCTGCCCTGGGGAATTCCCAAGTTGTTGTCGAAAACAAGAAAATCCTCTGAACTTGGACAGAAGGGCAGGCAGAAGTTGCAAAGTTCAGCTGGCACCTTAAAGACAGTGGATACTCAACGGATAGAGTGGGAACAGCCCGCGATGTGGGGAGGAGTTCAGCTTACTCAGCCTGCCAGCGTTCTTGAGTCTTGGGAAGTTATTTTTATTTTTCTGTTGTTGAATGGGAAGTCATTGAAGACAAGATAAAGACGGTGAAAGTTACAGTCAAAAGAAAGGACTCCCTAGGAAACTGCCATCTTTCTATAAGCAGTTGGCTGTAATCTCAGTAGTATGTAATAGCTAACATGCCAAATAGTCAAATGTGTCACATATCCAGTGCCCACTAAGAAAGACATGATCTTTCCCTTTATGGAGCCAACGTAGTTATCAGATGATTTCACTTCATCTTTTCAACCCGTAAGCATGTTAGTAGTATCCCAATTTTAGAAATGAGGAACAAGGCCCACAAGAGATTGGCATGGGGCAGAGCTATCACTGGGACCCAGGAGTCTTGCGTTTGGACGCCAAACTCGGGCTGCTCTTTTCACAAGGTTCCCGATAAACCACTCGGACATCTGTGCCTCCCCACTTCCTGCCGGCCTGCCCACTTCCTTCCGGTCTTCTCTCGGGAGCAAAGCTGGGAGTAGGAGCACCTTTTGCTCAGACCATCTCCTCTGAAAAACTAGGAGTGAAGGTCTGGTGAATGTTACACACAGTGGAGGAGAAGCATTCTAGTGTTATCTTCCAGTTCCCATCCAGGCTCAACATGAGACAGTTCAAACGGGCTTTATTGTGTTTTTTGCAAGATGATACATTTTCACATTTCACACGAATGCTTTCACCACCTGTTTGTGATATCTCCGTGGAAAACTCAGATCTCTATCTCCGACTCCTTTGTTGCTCTTTCCCCTCTGTTGACTTATATGCAACATGTATCTTGGGTGGTTCCATCAACAATATTTAGAGAAAAACTCCTTTGTCCAGAATAGCTGGCTGGACCCAAGAGATGAGTAAGAGTCATTTTTGCCTGCTTGACGCTTACAATCTAGTTGTTTGTTTGTTCATTTGTTTGTTTGTTTGTTTAAGGTAAAATAAGTGACCTGAGAAAGTTGCACCTCTGTTGGAATTCAGAGGACAGAAAGATTGAGGAGAATTGAGGGAGTTTTTGTAGGGGAGTCTGAATTTGAAATAGGAATTATGGCTAATGAGTCGTTCCTCAGGCAAGAGATGAGGAATGCCAACATAAGCCAGGCATGGCTTCTGGAAATCCTTTTAGGCAAGGAGCGGTGGGATTAAGGGCTGGGAAGTATATTAGAGCCATATTAAAGCGAGCCTACTTTAGCATATATCCTGAAAATAAAATTTCTTACATAATTCTCAAATTACCCCGCCTGAGAGAATTAACTCAAGATATAGTAGTATGTGATTATGAGGAAGGGTCATGGGTGAGGAACTATAAAGCAGCAAACATATCTGTAGTGATTTTTTTTAAAAAGCTTTACCCTCCACTTCAACTTATACAGAATGTAAATCAATGAACACTAGAGTATTCTTTACCTGTTTCACCAAGTGTTAACATTTTGCCACATTTACTTTCTCTCTTGTCCCTGCTCTTTTTCCCTAAGTATCTATATTCTAACTGCCCAGCTGCTAAGTCAGACAAACTGGGTCAGAGTTCTCAGTGCAGGACTTCAGGGAAGTGCTCCTGAGATAGAGCTTACTAATTCTTTCAACAAGCATCTGTGGAGCATGTGTACATCCACTTCCCTCAAGGAACTCTAGTTAAGAAAGAACATCTACAACACAGTATAAGTGTCTTATGTTCCTGGCCCCGTTTCTTATGGCAACAAATGACTTTGGGCCCAGGGCACAGGGTTATGGTTCCAGGGTGATAATACTCATCTTTTCGGTTTCAGAATGGAAGGTGGGAGTGTACCCTCAGCGCACACACTCCCGCACCCTCCAAGCCTTTTTGCCTTGAGCCTTTTGGGGATTGGGAACTAGGTCTGCTTTGTAGTCTGCCACGGGGATTCCAGACTCAGCGGACTCCTCTATCCTGTCAGCCTCCTTCACCCAAGAAGAATTATGCCCCACACAAAGGAAGGGAGGGGTAGCAGGAAGGAAGTGTGTTAATCACTAAACAAGGTGGTTTTGCAACTTTCTTAGGGGAGAGGGTGGAGCCAAGGAAGATGGCCTGCTCTGCACAGCCTGGCTGGGTGTTAAAGTGGAGTTAGAGACAAACGTTTAAGGTTAAACTGAAAAGGAAATAGGCAAGAGGGCGGAAATAGACATAGTGATAGTGGGTTTGTTTTGAGTGCTCACTTTAGGGCAACACTGAAAGCAATTTATATGTATAATATTCAATTCTGCCATCAACCCCAGAAGTTACTATTATCTTAATAGGGGAAAGTGAGTTCTGTAAACTGAGGCTCCAGAGTTTAAGTGATTTGCCCAAAGGCATATATCCAGTAAGTGGAAAAGCTAAGATGGGGGCATGATTCCAGAGTCCTCGATTTTAACCATTATGAGAAAGCTCCAGAAGTGAGAGACACTAACCCCAGGATTAAGAATAGAGTCTTCCTGCCCTGATTTGGCTCAGTGGATAGAGTGTCCGCCTGAGGACTATAAGGGTCCCTGGTTCAATTCCAGCCAGGCCCGGATTGGAGGCTCCATCCCCTCCTCCGAGTAGGGACGTGCAGAAGGCAGCCAATCAATGATTCTCTGTCATCATTGATGTCTCTATCTCTCTCTCTCCCTTCCTCTCTGAAATCAATAAAAATATAAAATATATAAAAGAGAGGAAGGGAGAGGGATAGACAGTTAGAAACATCGATAAGAGAGAAACATTGATAAGAGAGAAACATCGATCAGCTGCCTCCAGAACACTTCCTACTGGGGATGTGCCCGCAACCAAGGTACATGCCCTTGAGCAGAATCAAACCTGGAACCTTTCAGTCCACAGGCCGATGCTCTATCCACTGAGCCAAACCCGTTAGGGCCAATAAAAATATATTTAATAAAATAAAAATAAATAGGAAAGTATCCTCCAGTGAGAATTAACAACAACAAAAAATTAATTAAAGGCTCCGCATTTGTCCTCTCCTGTATCAATCTTACTCTCATTCCTGTTCTAAGTATTAAGTATCTGTTTGCTGGATACTGAGAAATCTAGATAAGTAAGGCAAGTGCCCAGTCCTCAGGGAGCTCACAATTTAGAAAGAGGCATAGACAGATAAATACAAAATAATAAAACAGTAACAAGTGCATATAAGGTACGGCAGTCGTAAGTGCTTAGGATGGAGTGATTAATTTGATTACCGTATTTGCCGGCGTATAAGACGATTTTTTGGCCCTGAAAAATACGTATTTGCCGGCGTATAAGATGACTGGGCGTATAAGACGACCCCCTAACATTTCCCCTAAAAATACAGAGTTTGTTATATACTCGCCGTATAAGACTACCCCCCACTTGGAGGCATATTTTTCAGGGCCAAAAACTCGTCTTATACGCCGGCAAATACGGTAATAAGATGAAGTAGATGTGATTAAGTGTCACAAAGAATATAAATTATGAATTGAGTTTTTTAGATAGTGGCCTGACAACCAAGATGGGGAAGAACATTTCAGAAAGAGGGCAAAGCATCTACAATAAGCAGAAATATGGCTTATTCAGGAAACCAATGAAGTGTTGGATGGGGGAAGACCTACAGGGAGAAGGAACTATGAGAGCTGAGGCTGAGTGAGTAGTGAGATCATCAAGACCTGCAGGCACACTAGAGATCGAACTGTAACTTACAGAAACATATGTAATAACAATTTGTATGTAATAACAATTTGTTGAGAAGATAAATGGAGAATCATTAGGAGGTTTTAAGTAGCAGCATGATAGGCAGACCATGTGAGAAACAATCAGGGCCTGGGCTGAAGTTACGGCAATGAGACTAGAAAGCGTGGGGTGATTTTCAGAGATGGGCGTGTTGAGGGATTTGATGAAGGAGGTGAGAGAGAAGGAATTGAGGGCAGGAAACTCCTGATATTCCAACTTGGACCTAGAGTTGATGGTACCTCCTTCCAAAATGGGTAACAGATAGAAGAGGCAGGACTTTCTTATTTGTTTATGTGAGTGTCCCCTATGAAAACAGGTACTGTACATTTTTCATTTCCATGTCCTTTTCATTAGCGCCGGGACCGGAATAATATTTAGCTCTCAGGTTCCCAGTGGAGAGGAAATATACATGGATAGCATTAATTTTTAGCTGAGTTTTAAATGCATTATCAGGGCTCCTTAAAATAGGGCCCTCATAAGAGAGGAGTCTCCTGCCCACCTCTCTGACCTCATCTGTTTTAGAGGAACCTGGGCTATGGCTGGAAGAGAGTTTCTCAAGTGAAAAATGCCTTTAAGACTCATGTTACTAGGTATATCGTTAAAAGCCATGCACATTTTACTTTTTGTTGTTGTTGTGAATCCTCACTGAGGACATTGATTTGTAGAAAGAGTAAAAAGGGAAAGGAGGAGGAGGAGAAGAAGCAGGAGGAGGAAGAGAAAGGAGAAATATTAGTTGGTTGCTTCCAGCATGCATTCCCAACCCAGGGCCAGGCATCAACCTGCAACCCTGTCCTAGCCGGTTTGGCTCAGTGGATAGAGTGTCAGCCTGTGGCATGAAGGGTTCTGGGTTCGATTCTGATCAAGAGCACATGCCCAGGTTGTGGACTGGATTCCCAGCAGTGTGCGCAGGAGGCAGCCCATCTATGGTTCTCTCTCATCATTGATGTTTCTATCTCTCTCTCCCTTCCTCTCTGAGATCAATAAAAATATATTAAAAAGCAAACAAACAAACAAAACCAAAAATCCTGTAACCCAGGCATGTGCCCCTGACCGGGAATCAAACATGTGACCTTTCAGTGTGCAGTCCAAGCTCTATCCACTGAACCACACCGGCCTGTGTATTAATTGTTGTTTTAATATAATACTTTCCCCATCCCCCTGCAAAGAACATTGTAAATAACTATGTCATTCCAGGAACATATACCTTATTTATATTGGGTTTTATATATATCCTCTAGCACATTGCTACTTATCCTTAAGAGTATCCAATGTAAAAAGAGCCATAAAATATGATTATGTATTCAACAATGTGCTATATATCTAATTCTGTTGGGTTGATATGAGTACAGTCACCCTGTAGTTGTATCTGAAACTCTGAGAGAAGCCAGGGTCATGTGACACAAGCAGATAAAAGAGACTTGACTATACTGTATATAACCTTATGGACCTCTCTGACTTATATCCCCAGGTACTGCAGAAGTTGGGGAAAACTGTGGAAACCAAAGATGAACGGTTTGAACAAAATGCCAACAACTTTTACAGTCAACAGGTAATCTGGAGGGTGGGGAAGGGAAGTTTGGAGGGCCGAGTGGTAGAGAAACAGCACGTTCTTCAAATCAGAAAGCACTCCTATTAAAAAAAAAAAAAAAAAAAAAAAGGAAAGAAAGAAGAAAGGAAGGAAGGAAAGGGAAAGGGAAAGGGAGGAAAGGAAACACTCCTAGTATTCATTTTCCCCAGGTGTAAGGGCCATCGGTGCTGCTTATCCTTGTCCTGGAGCCAGAGGAACTTACCTTTCCTGCTCCTGCTGCCCCTGGGTTCTGGGAAGGGGTGGGCAGATAAGTGTTGTTTTCTCTTAGTGGTTCCCCTGGGGCGCAGTGGCATCACTAGGTCCTTAGACAAGATCAGAACGAGCCCTTGTCACCTTATTTACTTCCCAGGGTAAATTAAAACAAGCTTAAAAGTACAGATTCCCAGGTACTGAACAAAGTACTTCTACCAATAAGCTTGCATTTTAAAATATTCCTAAATTATTCCACCCTAGGACTCTTCTTATCTCAATAGCCTCATGTTTTCCCTGTGGCCTCTTTGTTCACTACATCTACATACCCTACTTAGACCCTTTATTCTAAAATAATAGCTCCATCTTTTCACCTGTCATTCTCACCAACATCTTCGGTTCTCACTGTTCCTTTTGTCTTCACTGGATAGTATGAGTAATTTTATTTGTTGTTTTTTAAAAATATATATTTTATTGATATTTTACAGAGAGAAAGGGAGAGGGATAGAGAGCTAGAAACGTCAATGAGAGAGAAACATCGACCAGCTGCCTCTTGCACACCCCCTACCGGGGATGTGCCCGCAAGCAGTGTACATGCCCTTGACCGGAATCGAACCCGGGACCTTTTTAGTCCGCAGACCGACGCTCTACCACTGAGCCAAACCGGTTTCAACAGTTGTTTCTCCTTCCAACTCAACTCACTGTTCCTTAGCACTGCCGTGGAGGCGAGAGAGGCTCCCACCTCTGCTGCTGCACTCGCCAGCCATGAGCCCAGCTTCTGGCTGAGCAGCATCTTTTTATGGGAGCACACTGACCACCAGGGGGAAGCTCCTGCATTGAGTATATGCCCCCTGATGGTCAGTGCATGTCATAGCGACCGGTCATTCAGATCGTTCCACTTTAACAGTCGCTTAGATTTTTATTATATAGATATGTATAGATAGCCCATGGACACAGACAATAGTGAGGTAAAGGTCTGGGGTAAAGCGGGAACTGGGTGTAGGAAGGCAAAGGGAGTAAAATGGGGAACATTTGTAATACTCTAAACAAAAATAAATTTTTTAAAAATTACATTATCAACCTCTAAAGATAAGGACTCTTTTCAAATATAATCACCTACCTGGCTGGTGTCTCTCTGGTGAGAGTGTCAGCCCGAGCACCGAAGGGTCTCAGGTTGGATTCCTGGTCAAGGGCAGGTACCTGGGTTGCAGGTTCGCTCCCTGCCCCCAGTTGGGGCATGTGTGGGAGGCAACCAGTCAATATGGCTCTCTTGCATCAATGTTTCTCTCTCCCTCTCTCTTTTCCCCCCTCCCTCCCTTCCACTCTCTCTTAAAAAAAAAAAAATGGAAAAAATATCTAGTGATATACAATCACCTAAAATATTTTATTTGCACCTAAAAATATTTTCCTTTAAACATTTACTCATAACAAATCAGAAAGTACATCAATAAAAAATTAATTTAAAATAATTATTTTTATATTGTGTTTTATAGTCTTACAGTTACTTTGCTATCTATGTGTATGATCTCTAAATATATCCACTATAAAGAAAAGAGGTTTGCAAAAGTGAAATTATTCCATTTATATGGCTTTATAACTTGCCTTTTTCACTTAACAGAATAACGCAAATATCTTTTCAGATAGTTCATGTTGACTATCCCACTAAAACATATGTAAAAAAAAAAAGATGTCTTAGTGACATTTAAAAATATTAGCAATAACTTCTTAATATCATAAAATATCCAATCAGTGTTCACACTCCCTTAATTGTGTCTTTTTTTTAGTTTGTTTACATCCGCAACTGGTTGACAAGTTTAAATCTCTTAAAGTTAAATCCCTTAATCTGTAGGTTTCTGAACCCTCTGTAGATTATTTGCTGATGATACTAAGTTGTTTTCCTATAGTCTAAATTTTGCTGATTGAATCCCCATGGTATGTTTAACATGTTCCTCTATCACTTGTATTTTCTGAAAATTAATAGTTAGATTTAGAGCCTTGATGAAATTCATATTTTTGTGTTTGTTTCCTTTGGTTGGTGGCGAGAACATTTATCACTGTAGGTGTTCTATTCTCCCAGCTGGAGGCACATCATTATAATTGTCTCCTTTTTTATGTGATATTGACAGCCATAGATGATCATTAACTAGAGAATCTGTGTTTTACATGAAGCTCTCTAAATTATGTAGCAGCTAGTCTGAGAACAGCATTTGGCAACCACTGATCTAGTCTAACTCCTCTGAGGGGAAATAGAATCTGATTGAGAGGGAAATGGTTTCATCAAGGTAACATAGCATAATAGTTACAGGATTCAAACTTAAACCCTGTGCTTTTCCCCCTGTACCTCAATAGGAGGCCTCCCTGGGCCTCTTCTCAACTCCAGTGATTGTTCTACTTTCTACTCCAGGGTAAAAAGACCAGGAGTCAGTAAGGTGACACCCACTTTGAAAGGTTTCCAGCTCTTGGCCCATTCTGTCCCTCAGTCCTTTCTCTCCCTCTCTGCCTTGTAAGATGGTGCTGCAAAGCAGATGCGTGGGCAGAAAGGATAAGAGACGGGATCATCAAGAAAAAAAAGAGTTTCAGACGGGACAATTCCCTCAGAATTCTCTCTGCAGGCCCACCAACTAAATGTCACTTGATGGGGGAATATTTTTGAGAAATGAAATGGAGTTAGATTAGGAACAAGGAAAAGCTTTTCTCCTGAGAGAATGCTGTACCTATAGTAACTCGTGTTTGAACATGCTTGGAAAGTTCATTTAACAAACATTTATTTCATGAGTGCCTGCTGCATGCGGGTGCTGGGCTGGTTACTGGGATTTCACAGATAAGAGACATACCTGCCCTCAAGGCTCTCACAGTTTAAGAGGAAAGAGAGTGATACTACAGTCAGGTCTGAGGCTGGACCTCAGGTGGCTAAGACGAACAGGAGGAAAAAGGACAAGGCCAGAGATTGAAAGTTAAGTATTCCAGAAATTGGACCAGTTGGTCATGTGCCCTTTTCCTCATCCATAGTCAACTTGTAGGTAAACTTTTTGTTAATAAATAAATATCACTCCCAAACTTTCCAACTTGATTTCAAGGCCTTGTACTTGCCTGCGTTCCTAGTCAAATTTCCATAGGGAATTTTTCTTTGAGTGCTCTACTTGCTTCCCTCTTTTCCCTCTCTCCAAAACATATTATATGGGAAGAATTCTTTTTCCCAAGCACTACTTTAACGCCTTATTTCTGGTAGTGAGAGCTGCTTCCAAATCCTGGCCTTTAAAATCCAATCAAACAATCTAGCTTTATCTTCCCCCTTCTGGACCTCCCTTAGATCAAACACTTTCAGCATTTGCTCATGGCTAGTCATGCTGTTTACTTACTTTGCTGAATGTTTGGGTTTCTCTGGTCCATTTTCCTCCAGCAAGTAGGGAACCCCAGGACTGGGGCCTTCTTTATCCTCACTCCCCCAGTCTCCTATAGAACATAGCTCTAGCCGAAACCGGTTTGGCTCAGTGGTAGAGCATCGGTCTGTGGACTGAAAGGTCCTGGGTTCGATTCCGGTCAAGGGCATGTACATTGGTTGCGGGCAGCTGGTCGATGTTTCTCTCTCATCAACATTTCTAGCTCTCTATCTCTCCCTTCCTCTCTGTAAAATATCAATAAAATATATATTAAAAAAAAAAAAAAAAGAAGAAGAACGTAGCTCTATTTACCTACCTGAGTGCTTAGGAGAAGCTTGCAGAGTGAGTGGTTCATTAACTGAGGGCTGGGCCTGTTTGTATAAGGGATGGGAGGGACTAACTCAGACTGTTTATAGTGCTGCCAAGAATTGGACAAGGCTTCAGAGAGCAGAAGTGACACAAAGATTTAGAGCTAGACGTCGCCTTACCCGGCATTTACTGATGAGGAAACTAAAGCCAGAGAAGCAGAATAACTTGCTCGTTGGTGGCAGAGACAAGCATTTGACTCCCAGGCAAGTGAGAACCTGGGGTGATTTAGCCTGGAGACATTTCAGGGAAGACAGGTCAGAGAAATAAAATGACATTCATCGCAGGCACTGGGCGGTAGAGGCCTGCAGTGGGGGCTTGCCTGAGGTGGGAATGGCTGGGGAGTGATGAGGGGGTGGGGGCGTCAATTGGGAAAAATGAAGACATATGTAAAACTTTAGACAATAATAATTTTTTAAATGACATTCAGTGCTTTTCGCCATCCCGCATCCTACTACTACTACATCTCCTCAAAGGAAGGAACAAGAGTGTAAAGGAAGAACTTTGAGGAGGCTTGATTTAATCCAAAACACAAAAATGGATTTGGACTTTTGTGAGGTGTGACGGAAGGCAGAAGGCATTCACATTTTAGGGACTATGGTATAAATAGTTCCCCCTAGTACTGAACAGTGTGCATACGACCTGGACAATCATACATGGCAGCCTGATGATTGGCCTGGTTTTTCTGGCCATATAATATCCAATGGGATAAAAATTAAGAATTTTATTTACTGAAATTATGTAAGATAGTTTACCAGCTTTTGTTCCTCACATATGTATTTTTCAGACCAAATCTTCACGGTGAAGTAAAGAGTTGAGTTGGAGTTGTTTTCTTTCAAAAAATAAATTTAAACTCTTGTTAATTTCTACAATCCGTAAAACTCTTTCAGAATTTTTTAAACCTGGGTTATCACATTTGCAAAACTCTCAAACTTATACCCTCCTACCATAGCCATGTTTAAAAGGTATTGTGGTTGGTAGGTGAGAAGAGATTAACCAAATAACTCAGATGCATATATGCATAACTCATGGACACAGACAATAGGGTAGTGAAGGCCTAGGGTGGGGGGTGATGGGTCTAGAAAGGTCAATAGGAGGAAAAGGGGGACATATGTAATACTTTCAACAATAAAGATTTTTAAACAAATATTATGTATATTTAACATGTTAGACTGTTAATGAAAAAGCAAGGAGGAAGTGAGACTCCTTTCTGGTGATTGCTGAGTGTTTGAATTTTTTTTTAACTTACCAAATTTGTCTCCATAATGCTATTGAAACACTTTCTCACGGTCAACAGTGACCTCCCTCCCATTACCAAGTCCAATAACTTTTACAGATTCTTCCTGCATTCTAACCGCTCTGTAGCATCTGACTTTTTTTGGTCATTTCTCTAATGCTGTCTTTATTCTCATTTGCTATGACACACTGCACAATCCCAGTCCTTCCCCCTCTCTGACAGGGTGTTAGACTACCTTGAGACTATCTTTGTTTCCATGTCCCTTGAGCCTGATATTCAGCTCTTTGAGGAGGACTATTAACCTGAAGTATGGTGAAACGTTTGGACTGGCTTAGAGGAGAGCTCTAGAAGATAAATGAAATAATTAGTCCAGTTTTCTTTATTTGACTGAGTAGATCTAGATTTTCTGCTAAAATTAAACAATAATGATCTTTCCTTCAAAGTTGTACACAAATTTTTAATTTAAGTTGTTAGATAGAATTTTCCAGTTTTCTATAACTTTTTATATGTTTGGCATGCTCAATAGCCTACCCAGTAATGAGCACAAGCAAATAAAACAAATGAACTAGTTCACAGGTATGTACTGAATAATGCATCTTAGCTCAGATACTTCATCACCTGAACTGGTAGGAGGGTCACTCTTCTGACCCATAGGCCTGGCCCTTTAAAGTTAGCTGCCATTTCAGTCCAGTCCCATCCTCCTAAAGTCAGGCTCTAGAATGTCAATGGTCTGGTCTCAAATTTCCTTCTTATCTAATTCCTAAAAGCTGGAGTTCACACAGAAGGGAAAGAGTCTCTAAAAAAACACCCTGAGGAACAGTTGAGGAAGCCTGTGAAAAAGACTTGGTACAGGGCATGTGAAACATCTCTTTAAACATATATGTAAGAGAAAGTATATCTGCCAAGAGTTCAGAAGGCCAATGTAAGGCCAGTGGGCAGAAGTTCTGATAGAGCTATTTTAAAAATAAAGTTCATCCTCAACAGAAGGTCATGTGAGTTTCTGGTTGCCTCAAGAAGCAGAGGCTAAATGAACATTTGTCAGAGCTACAACAAAAGTAGCTCATCAGTTGAGAGTTGAATTGCCAAACCTAAATAATACCTTCATCTCCTGCCTACCTTCAACTTTAGAGGGAAGAGACCTACTCTGTGCTTGGGAGTCCTAGCATAAAAAGTGAGAATTCAGACACAGTAGCAAGGATCGGATCAGGCAGATGGATAGAACCATAAGTGAGGACACTGGAGTTGGAACAAGAGAGCCCATGATGAGGCTCCTTGGAAGACAAGTATAAAGCAGTGGCTGATGGAAGGGAAGGGTAAAGTGAGCCAAGGCAGAAAAAGACATGAGGGGAGGAGAAGAATGCCTGTGTGAGTGAGGGAGCTGAGAAGGAAGAGGATCTGCTGTCTGCAGAAGATTGTAGCAGTTTACACAGAGAGGAAGGCATAAGCCAGATTTTCAACAAAGAATCTTAGGTATAGGCACTTGTTCACTGGAAGGAAGAACATAGGAAAGAAGACATATTAATGCAGTGGGAGCGATTTCCCAACTTAAAAATTGCCCCAAAGAGACAACCTACAACTTCTTGGTGAAGAGAGTAAAAGCTAATTTACATTTGCAAGTGTTAGAAGTAGTTCCAGGATTGATCTCTGCTTTTAAGCTACTTTTATACTTTGACATCTGCAGCGTCTTTTCAAATATATCTAGTCACTAAAGGCGTTTCTCTCTTTCAGGCAGAGGGTCTCAAGCTATACAAGGATCTGAAGAACTTCCTTAGTGCAGTCAAAGGTGGGTATTGTAGCACTGGAGAAAATCCAGAGGCTTTTATACAGCTCTATCAGGTTTGGGGGATTAGGGGGGAAAAACCAACCTGTATGCCTCTGACTCCTGGAACTTGGTGGGCCAAGGAAGAGAAACTTTT
This sequence comes from Vespertilio murinus, assembly GCA_963924515.1. Lineage (NCBI taxonomy): Eukaryota > Metazoa > Chordata > Mammalia > Chiroptera > Vespertilionidae > Vespertilio > Vespertilio murinus. The sequence goes on from OZ004707.1 coordinate 149,548,869, forward strand.
TCTATCCCAGCCCCAGCCAGCCTCCCTCACGGATAACCCAAAGCTCGGTTTATCCCCCTGATATGCCTGTCACCCATATGATTATTCCAAACTACTTTTGGGAAACTTTATGGAGCTCTCTCCTTTCAGTAATGCATGAAAGCTCAAAGAGAGTGTCAGAAACCCTGCAGGAGATCTACAGCAGTGAGTGGGACGGTCATGAGGAGCTGAAGGCCATTATAGGGGTAAGTGTTCTGGGCTTAACAACTCTTCCCAACTCACTCCTGCTCTCATTTCAGCATCACCCTAACGTCTCCATCAAGTAAATAGGAAAACAAAGGAGCCAGTCCTAGCCAGTTTGGCTCAGTGGATAGAGCATCAGCCCGCGGACTGAGTGGCCGCGGGTTCGATTCCAGTCAAGGGCATGAGCCAATTCACACTGTTCATTCGTATAGTCTAACCATCTATTCCCGTTTTTAATGCCTGAATGTATGTCTAACCTCTCATAGATCAGTTCCTTGGGGAAGAATCAGTTGTTCACCTGATTCTTCCCAGTGCTCAAACAAAGAGGTCTGTTGCAGAAGACTTTGGGTATTTCCTGGTATGCAGTTGCTGAGAAGTGGAGCCCTCACAACTCCCCTTTGCCTCTGTCCACAGAATAATGATCTCCTTTGGGAAGACTATGAAGAGAAACTAGCTGACCAGGCTTTGAGGACCATGGAAAACTATGTAGCCCAGTTTGGTGAAATCAAGGTACTCATTCGATTCACAGAATCAAGTATGGGTTATGAGAGGCCCATATAAGAGACCATATTAGGTTAAACTTTTAAGTAGAGTTAGAGCCCGTAGTTAGGAACACAGTTGAGTAGGTTAGAAGAAGGATTAAAGTTGAGGGTTAGTCAAGAGGTTAAGATGGAGAGTTAAAGGTAGGGTGGAGGTTATGTTTAGACTTAGGTTTCAGTGAACTAGATTTGGACTAATTTTAAACTAGATCCAGGTTTTAGTTGTTTGAAACAGCTAAATATTTTAATGAGATTTAATCTTTTAATGAGATTAAAAGATGTTTACTGTAGAGAGGCAGAAGAGTCATAATAGTTATCTGCAAATATTAGAAAGTCTGTTCATTTAAAAAGGAAGTGAACCTGTTCTAAACAGTTCCAGAAAGCAGAATTAGGATTCATTCAATTCATATCACCTAGTCTGTCAGGCACTGATTTTAGATTAAGAGGAAGAAATAAGAGGGAGCCTTAATTTTCCCATAGTTAGAACTTTCCCAAAACGAAGTAAAATGGAATCCTACCTGATAAAAGTAATATGCAAATTAACCACCACTCCACTATACCCGCAAGCCACACCCATAAGCCAATCAGGGTGTGTATGCAAATTAACCCCAACCAAGATGGCTGCTGCCACAGAGAGTAGGAGGGAGGCTTGAGTTTCTCCAGCAACGGAGAAAGCCAACCTTTCCACACACCCTGGCTGGCCCAGGCCTCCACTCAAGGATACAAAGTTTCAATTATAGAAGGTAAACAAATCCAAACAGAAATGGCAGCAGCCAGGGAGCAAGCAGAAGGCTTGGTTGGCTCTGCTCCAGGATACAAAGTTTCAATTGTAGAAGGTAAATAAATTCCAGATACCAGGGCCTCCACTTGAGTGGCCAGGGGGCATGGCTAGCCTGCAAACCAGCACAGGCCCCTCGCCCAGGCCACCACACACCCCAAGAGAACCCCCACCCTGATCTGGGACACTCTTCAGGGCAAACCAGCTAGCCCTCACCCATGCACCAGGCCTCTATTCTATCTAATAAAAGAGTAATATGCAGATTGACCATCACTCCAACACACAAGATGGCTGCCACCCTGTGGTCAAAGATCCTGCCACCATGTGGACACAAGACAGCCACCACAATATGGCCAGCAGGGGAGGGCAGTTGGGAGGGACTAGGCCTGCAAGGGAGGGCAGTTGTAGGTGATCAGGCAAGCAAGGGAGGGCAGTTGGGAGGCACCAGGCCTGCAAGGAAGGGCAGTTGAGGGAAATCAACCCTCCAGGGGAGGGTAGTTAGGGGTGACCAGGCTGACAGTGGAGGGAAGTTGGGGGCAAACAGGCTGGCAGGGGAGCAGTTAGACATCAATCAGCTGGCAGGGGAGTGGTTAGGGGGTGATCAAGCTGGAGGCAGAAGTGGTTAGGGGCAATCAGGAAGGCAGGCAGGTGAGCAATTGGGAGCCAGCAGTCCTGGATTGTGAGAAGGATGTCCACCTGCCCATTTAGGCCCACCAGGATCGGGCCTAAATGGGCAGTCGGACATCCCTCGAGGGGTCCAAGATTGGAGAGGGTGCGGGCTGGGCTAAAGGACACCACTACCCTTCCCTCCCTTCTCCCCCCCTCCTCCCCCAGTGCACAAATTTCGTGCACTGGGTATCTAATATACTATAAGATAGTGGGTTGTCTATTCTCTGTTCAAACAGAAATCGAACTACTACTTAATTTAGATATTGTAGAGATAGTTCATGTATTGCATAGAAACGTGGACCAAATAACTGCTAAGATCCTTTCAAATTCTGTGAGTGAAAGAATGAGACATGAAAATATTAGTGGACCGCACAGTAAATAGTATACCAACAGTTCTGTAGATGCATGGTGATTATTTTTAGCTATTGCTTAATTTTTTCAGGCTAATAAAAGTAGTTGGTATTATATGAATATGTCAGCTAGTTGTAAAAAGTTGATTAGAAGTGTTCTTATTGGGTGACCATGGGGAGGAAAACTTAACATTTTACATAAATTAAGAGATTTGATAGATTTAATATGTTATTTTTAAGTATTCCCATGTTGCATTTTGCTAATACTTCTTTAAAATTAATATAGATGAAAATGGCCTTTGTAAGTCATCTAAAAATGTTGCAACTCAGTTTATCACTGTATATCATGTAACTTCTTTATGTTTAAAGTTATTTAGCTTTATTTCTTTAAACTCAATAAATCATAAATATTTTTTAAAAGAAAAAAAGAAAAAGAAAGAATGAGACATGAGATTGAGGACACTCTCTCTCAGTGGTCATAATATTTTCATTGTGCTTTAGGATTTTCAAAGCACTTTATATTCTGCATTTGATCTTTAAAATAAGACCAAAAGACAAATGAGGTTACTGAGGCTTCTAAAGTGATGGGTCATGCCCTCGGTCACAAGGCTAACAGATGGCAGTGTTGGGCGTAAAATCCAAAACTCCTGCCTTTCAATTTCATAGGATTCTAAGACCACTTATCCCGGAGGCTGAGCTAGTTTATAGTGAGTTTATAGAAAATGTTCATATTTAATGCAGCCTTCCAAGTGTTAGATTGCCCTTCATTTCCCCCTGAAAATTCCCATTCTTTCCAAATAAGGACGATCCCTTGGGTACAAAACCATATTAGAACTTGAAATTTGACAATAGGACCCAGGAATCTTGCCTCTCTGTGTGATACTCTGTTACCTACTTCCTGGCCACTGCAGAATATCAAGGTTTTTTCTCATGATTCTGGGTTAGGAAAGAATTGCCAAGCGGGGTCGGAAACTCGTGGATTATGACAGTGCCCGGCACCACCTGGAGGCGGTGCAGAATGCCAAGAAGAAAGATGAGGCCAAGATTGCCAAGGTAAAAAATAAAAAATAAAAAGCCTAATAAAGCCTCCCCAGTCATGCTAGGTTTAGGAAGTGATAAATTCAACATCCAGTGTCCTGAAGGAAGTCCCTGTTTCCTCTGACACCGATGCTCTAAGGATAGCCAGAGTCAAGGCTGGGAGGGCATGGGCCTGAGAAGAGAGGCATGGTTCCACGTAAGCCTAGTCCCTGAAAGGGTAAAAGCAGCAGCGTCGATCCTGGGGGTCAGGATCGAGGGGAACTGTCCTGTCTCTTTTACCACCCAGGCAGATGAAGAGTTCAACAAAGCCCAGCTTGTGTTTGAAGATCTGAACCAAGAACTACTGGAGGAGCTACCTGTTCTTTATAATAGGTAATGTCTAAGATTCTGGAAAGTGCTGTCACCTCCTGAAAAAAAAAATCATCCAAGAGTAGGTTGTAGCCTCAGCCTGCCTACTAACTTGCTGTGTAATATTAGGCAATATCATCTCGCTAAACACTGGTTTCTTCATATGCAATGCAGAGATAACCATCCTTGCTCAGCCAGCTTTTCCAGCTTTAAAGACAAGATGCTTGCTGAATAGGAAAGAGCTTGCAAGTAAAGTGCTGTCATCATGCATAGTAAGAGTATCTGGTTTCATGCCACAATGATATATTGTTTTAAACAAGCGTGGTTTGTGACCATCCAGATTTACGTAGATAAATCATGGGATGATTATTTTCATTAATGAAGATGCCTGTGCTTCACAGTAGATAAAAATGCTTTAGATGTAAATTTTTGACTCTGGAAGAGGAATCTGAGCAGAAATTCTATTTGTACCATTGTATTTTATATTGTTACTTAATATTAGTTTACATATGATGGAACCTTTTTAATAACTACATGTATTCTAAAACATTATGTGACTTGCCAAAACCGGTTTGGCTCAGTGGTAGAGCGTCGGTCTGCGGACTGAAAGGTCCCAGGTTCGATTCCGGTCAAGGGCATGTACCTTGGTTGCGGGCACATCCCCAGTAGGGGGTGTGCAAGAGGCAGCTGGTCGGTGATTTCTCTCTCATCGACGTTTCTAGCTCTCTATCTCTCTCCCTTCCTCTCTGTAAAATATCAATAAAATATATTTAAAAAAAAAAAAAACATTATGTGACTTAATTTAAATAGAAGTGAAATTTAATAGTTTCTTGAAATGTAAATTTTCCCAATTCATTTCCAGGAGAATTCCATTAATGTACATATAGCTTCATAGAAGTTCAATATTGCATAATGAGAAAGAATAATTACTTATTATAATTGTATGGCCCTATATTTATTTTTTTAATTTTCATATAATATTTTCCCTTTTTTTGGTATATCCCTATATTTATATAGCACTTTAAAAATTCTTCAAAGCACTGTAATGTCTACTTCAATACCTAAAGAGCCTGAATCAGATAACTCCGTGCAGCTCGGGATCTGTTACACTTTGGTGTCAGACTGGGCTGAGTGTCTCTGGCCGTCACACTTCTGAGAGTCCGGTGTGCTCCTGGGCTGGCTCTGATGAATCAGATCCCAGAACATCCTGAGTCGTAGGGTGTGGCTTTTCTCTGAGGTTCCTTGGTGGTGGCTGGCTTTGGCTAAAGCTCCTACCTTGGTTTTTCAAAAAAAGATTTACCAAATCTTTACCTGTATGTTTGTTGTTTTGCCCCCTGATAGTCGTATTGGCTGTTATGTGACCATCTTTCAAAACATTTCCAACTTGAAGGACGTCTTCTACAGGGAGATGAGCAAGGTGAGACATAGGTGGTCAAGTTAGACATCTCAGTGGATTTTTCTAGTAAATATGAAAGTAGTCCTAATGTACTACGTAAATCATTAAGTATCCATATCAGCACTACAGATTTTTACCTTTTTCTCATGATGAAACAAAAGCACTTAACTGTGTGGACCATATTAAATCATATACATACACATCATCTCCGTTAAGAGAATAATAGGATTGAAACTTGAACTTCAGATGAGTAAAGGAGGTTAGGCCTACGGAAGGAACAGCTGAAATGGGGAACTAAGTTGTGAAATATCTATCTTTGGTTGCTACAGAACCAAGAGGACGGTGTTTAAGCACAAGTCAGTTTCTCTGGTAGTGCAGTGGTCTTGAATAGAGCCAATCCTACTCAGTGACAGGCAGGCACAGAACCTCATGGGGTCTTTTCTAGTCCTGAGATTCCAAGACTCACTATCATCAACTACATTCACATCCACATGCATACATGTTCCGCTCCACAGTTATCTTGGCTAAACTATGATTTGCCTAGTTAATATTACAGTGAGTTTTCATTCCTTGGATTACCTGAGAAGCTAGAATCTCAAACATCAAGGACCCAGCCTTAAAAGCTGCCAGTCTGGTGGAAGGGGCAGCACTTAAGAAGGAAGTCAAGGAAGAAGGGGCGGTGGGACAGGACCCTGCCAAAGAAGTGAAGAGGAGTTTATAATTAAGGGTGGGAAGGTTTTCTTTGGGGGAGCTGTCTGAAAGAAATTAAGAAGGGATATGCCAGTCTCAGGTTCCATCTGGCTAGCATCTCCTTCTCTCTTGCTGGCTCTAGCTGAACCACAATCTCTACGAAGTGATGAGCAAACTGGAGAAGCAACATTCCAACAAAGTCTTTGTGGTGAAGGGACTATCAAGGTGAGCAATTTCTGAGACTTTCCTGTTTCACTTGTCTGGTATGTGAACATATTCAACAGTCTTGTCTTCCATCCCAAATCCTGGCCATTCCTGTGTGCCTATGTGCGTGATATTGTCTATGGTTACACCCCTATATAAATTATTTTACCTGTTATGAAATATTTGAGCTATAACTGTAGTAAAAAAAAAAAAAAGTAAGACAACAAATAGCCACATACCTACCACCAAACTTAAGAAAACAACTATGTATATAAAAGGTTAATATGCAAAGTGTCCCCATGGGAGTTTGACTAGGAGACCATGAGTTCTATTGTTCGCTATGATGTACACTGACCACCAGGGGTGGCGCAGAACGAAGGAAGGCCCAGGCCGGCAGCCGGAAGGCCCCAATCACCACCCAGGCTTAGGGACCTTACCCATGAGAATTTCGTACACAAGGCCTCTAGTTGTATATATAATTGAAGCTCCCAGTATCCCTTCCCCACTCATTTTCCACCAAAGGTAATCACTATCTTAAATTTAGTATTTATTATCCCCCTGCATTCTTTTTCTTTTATTTTACACACATATACACACAGAAAATATTGTTTTGCATGTTTTGAAACCATATAAATAGAATTATAGTGTATTTTTTGAAACTTCTTTTGTTTTGAGTATTGTCTGTGAGATTTATTTATTCTTGTTGCATGTTGCTAGCTCTGTTCTTTCCATACTGTTATGGATGCTGTTATGTGGCTATTCACAATTTATCTCTCCTCCTGCTAATGAGTATTTGGGTTGTTTTTCTAGTTTTTGCTATTACAAATAATGTTACAGTGAACACACTTTACATTTCTCCTTGTGAATATTATCAGGAGTTTCCTTAGGGTGTGTACAGGGAGTGGCATTGCTGAGCCACAGAGTCTGTGCATTTGGGCTTCTACAGCCTTAGTAGGCAACTGCCATTGCCAAATTGTTCTTTAGAGTGATTGTTTCCATTTACAATCCACCAGCAGTAAATAAAAGCCCCCATTGCCCCATTTTATTGCCATATGTAACATTGTCATACTTAATTTCAACTTAATGGGTACGAAATATGTTTTTCTTGCAGTTTTAATTCAGATCTCCACAGCTGCTAATGAGCTTGAACATCTTTTCACATTATTAGCCATTTAAGATTCCTGTTCTGTAAGTCTCCTGTTTATTCTTTTTTCAAATTTTTCATTTGGATTGTTTACCCTTTATATTGATTTTTAATTTTATTTTTACTTTTTATTTTTTTAAAGAGAGAGAAAGGGAGAGGGAGAAAGAGATAGAAATATCAATGATGAGAGAATAATTGACTGGCTGCCTCCTGCACGGCCCCTACTGGAGATTGAGCCATAACCCGGCCATGTGCCCTGACCAGGAATCAAACCTGTGACCTATTGGTTCATGGGTCAATGCTCAATCACTGAGCCACACCAGCTGAGCTCTATACTCTTTGAAAAATATTTTAGTTATATGAACTTTGGGGGGTTAAACATATTCTGGATATTAATTATTTAATGATATGCATTGCAAATATTCTTTCTCAATCTGTTATGGATTGATTTTCCACTTTTTTCTCTTTTATTTTGTGGTGTTAATTGCCATCATACATTGTTTATGTGGTAAGTATAAGCAATTCACTGGCCCCTCAGAATGTGATCAGTTTCTTATTTGGAAGCCTTTATTCAGGAAGTCTGATTACGTTCCTTCTATGGTCAAGTTTTATGCTGAGAATTAGGAATCCAAAGACACAGAGATTTGTTATTTCCCTGAAGTGATTTACAAAAAGTTAAAAGGACAGAAAATGTGCAGATGGAGATAAGGAACAATTTAAACTTTCGCATGTACAAAGTGCCTAATGAGACCGGTAGGAACGCCAGAGAGATAACTGCCAATATACAGACAGCAGGAGAAGGCTTTACAGAGGTGATGAAATTGAACTTGAGATTTGAAAAAGAATAGAGCTCACATCTGTTGCTTGAACTTCTCATTTAGTTACAAACTAGTAAAAAGAATCATGAAAGAGCCAAAGTAGACTTCCTATGAGAAATTGCTTTTGATCAAAAAATTATCTTTCCAATATTGAAAACCATAGTTCTCTCTAATCGTTCATTCATCTAAGACTTATGATTACCTACATCAAGATGTCTCAGAACCTTGTAGGGAAATACGGTGTTTTCTTGCTGTGTACTGGGCCTTCACCTACTGACCTCTAGAATTGGAGTGCTAGAAAAACCTATATCACTCAGCTTATGTCATACCAGAAACTCCCTTAGAAGGAACTTTCTTTTACCTCTTTCTCTTCCTACCCCCATAGCCCATCCTTGTGTCAGGTCACAGCACATAGTTGACACCTGTCACAGAAATACTTGTGAGTTGCTTAATCACTTGGTGTACAGTACGTAGGGGGCACCTAAGGAGGTGAGGAGTTAAGCTAATGCTGGCTGTAGAAGCACTTAACACAGTATCCAGCCTACTTGATACGTTTACAGTTAAATGTTTTACTGATGGTAATTATGTTCTATAAAGTCACCATAAGCACTAAATTAGTGAATACCAAACCACTGCTCCCAGGGGAAACACACGGTTAGGTTCCTGTGAGCCCCTGGTCCCAACATTTTCATCAACTGATCAGTACATAACCTTGTCTTCTGTATGTTTCTGTTTAAAGACAGCTTATTTAATATATGTTGTTGATTCGTTAACATTGAACTCACAGCCCACAGAATTATATAACTCATGTCTGAACAAAGCTTAAAACATACATATTTTCTCTGTAAGGCACATCACAGTTCTTTTGCCCTTAGCACTTTAGCACTACACTCGGAGGCCATTTTAAACAGAAAAACCATTAACAAAAGTACTGCAGTGTGAAAAATATGGCTAAAGGACGCGGTTACAATGTGAGAGGTGAAACAAGAAGGTAGCATGTTTCCTTGTTAGACCTCAGCCGAGAAAGTGCTGTCAGACGCTGATTTTTCACAACTCATGAATGGCCATTAAAGCATCACAGGCATTGATTTTGGGTTACAAGTAAATTTTAGGGAGTCGGTGAATTTGCAAATGCAGAATCCATGAAGATCAACTGCATATCATCCATGAATCTTTTCCCCAGAGATAATATTTTGTTAGTATTGTTACTTGCTGGTTTCCTTTTCTTTATATATTTTTAAGTAATTGAGATTTTGATATAGCTTTTTACACTCTCCATAAGCATTATTGCAAATTATACAAACTTTCTAGCGTCATTTTAAATTATTTTATTCTGTTATTCTATAGCATGCATCATTATTTGGGGGTACTTAAAAATAGCCAATAAAACTTCCTTTTTTTTGCTCTTCTGAATCTGAATGTCCTTCAATTTTTAGCAGCAGCAGACGCTCTCTAGTCATCTCGTCCCCAGTTCGAACATCTTCAGTCTCCAGCCCTCCCACCTCACCTACCAGCCCCTCTACACTTTCCTTGACCAGTGAGAGGGACTCCATCTCAGCAAGTGAAGAAGAGCTAACGTCGGATCCAGCTCAGGGAGAAGACAACTCTAAGATTAAAGAAGAGCCCTTAAAAGAAAAGGAAATGGAGAAAGAAAAGGCTGAAGCAAACTCCTCTGGAGAGGAAGAGCCTCTGCCAGCCTGCAATGGCCCTACCCAGGCCCAGCCCTCTTCTGCCCAGCCCACTGAGGGTGCTGAGCCCCAGGAGGTTTTCCCTGGCTCCCCAGATCCACCCCCAGCCAGAGCCCCAATCCCTTCAGAACAGCCTGCATCTCTCCCAGAAGTGGTCCTCCGAACCCGAACCTCAAGCGAAGGGTCTGAACAGCAAAAGAAGAGAGCCCCTGAGCAGAGGACCTCAGCACCCCCTAACAGGCCTCCTCCGCCCAGAGCTCGAGCCTCCTCGGGGAACATAGCCCCCAGTCCTGCAGCCTCTGAACAGGGTTCACCCACCAGCCCCAGGGCCTCCTTGGGCGCTGGGACTCCAAATCCTAGTTCCAGGGCCACTTTGGAGTTTTCTCTTGATCCACAGCCACCACAGAAGCCAGCAAGAACTGAGGACAGAGAAAAGGAAAACACAGCCAATCTGAACCCAGATCTTTGTACTTCCCCCACCTCGGTGATCCCTCAGGTGAGAGTGCATCTGATAAAGTCTCTATTCTCCTTTATAACCTCCCTGTAGTGTAGATCATCTTTACTATGGCCAGGTTGTCCCACGGTTAATCAGATTTTGTCATATTACAGTTTCAAGGATACTCTTCACTACCTTTTGTTTTTGTTTTGTTGTTTGGTTGGGGTGTTTTTGTTTTTGTTTTTGTTCTGGGGATTGTTTCACATCTCCAGAGCAATTAATTTAGTGATTTGAACTCTTAGGGTATTTGACTTCTACAAAGGGCTTATCTCTAATATTATAATGAAAGGTTCCTACTGATTTTCTTTTTTTACTACAAGTTTGGGGAGTTCTGATAAAGAATCTTCAACTGACATCCTGAGCTTTAACTTTCTGAATAGGGAGTAGGAAAGAGGGTCTCACTTCAGTTTGTCATACTTGTGACTGTGGTAAATAGACCTCAACCAAACTGGCAGAGAATCATTTCATTGATAAGAAATAGAAGAAGGAACTCAGAGAGGAAGGAAAGCAAAAAAGATGGGCTTTTGAAAGATGAGAATGTGGATGAGAAAAGAATTGTGTTAAAATAGAGACACAGTAGTGCCTTTGGAGAACAAGCAGGTCTGTGAAGAATCTAGCAATCCAAGTCATATTCCATTCAGACGGAAAGGCTATCAGAGAGAGATCTGATGTATTCTATGAGATTCTTGGGGGCAGAAGTAGGCCCTATGTATAAAGATTTTTTAAGTACATTTTGAATCAATACAAGGAGAACTTTTAACAATTATCTCTGTTTAAAAAAATAATATGGAAAAAAATAATTTTTAAATATAGGGGCACCCAGCCAGTGTGGTTCAGTGGTCAACCCATGAACCAGGAGGTCACAGTTGATTCCATCAGGGTACATGCGCGGTTACAGCTTAATCCCCAGTAGGAGGCATGCAGGAGGTAGCCCATCAGTGATTCTCTCTTATTGATGTTTCTATGCTTCTCTTCCTCTACTTTCCTCTCTGAAATCTATATATCTAGATATAGATATAGATATAGATATATAGATATGTGAAAGGGGACTCAAGGGGCTTCCAAACAACAAAATATGATGGGCCACTTTGAAAAATAGTTCTCTTTTGTTGATGTTAAAAGCTAAGATATATGATCATTGTCAGGTTCGTTATAGGGAGGATATTGGTGAGATATCTGACTATATGGTACCAAGATTCATTCATTTGTGCATTCCACAATTACTCAAATTACTTAGTGAGTCCTTACTATGTACCAGGCACTTTTCTAGGAAGTGGGGTATTACAGTGAACAAAGCATAAAATTCCCTGCCTTCCTGCATCTTATATCCTAGTGGAGGAGGGGAGAAGATGAATACAAAACAGAATAAATAACTAAAATTATAATTAGTGGTGATAAAGAATATGGAGAAAAATTAAGTAGGGGAAGGCACACGGAATTGGGGCTGAATTGTGATTTTAAACAGAGAGTGGCCAGAGAAGGCGACATTGGGGCAATGAAGGAGGCCAGGGCACGAGCCATGCGGCTCTCTGGGAGCATGAGATTTCTGATACCCCTCAGTTCCACTGCCCTCTTACTGCCTGTGCCTGAGGAAGGTTGACCAGGATATCGTGGGAGCCTCCTGCTGTCTGAGAGACTGAGTTAACATGAACAATGGGTACCAGCGTGGTATCCAGGGTGAGAAGGTTTGGAACTTCCTTCTACATGTCCTCTTTGATCTGCAGGTTTTTTCAGAATCTGACAAGGCAAGTAAGATGGAAGACAAAGAAGAGAAAAATAAGCTTACCTTGGCCGACTCCCCTGAGGTAAGTCATCAACGTTATTATGCCCTGAGACTTGATTCACATGAGGTACTGAAGGTCTAGCAGGGAGAGATATAAAACTTTCTCTTGGCTGTTTCTGGTGTGAGGTCACTGTGCTGATTGAGAGAGATGTGGGGCGTATGGATAGTGAAGAAGCACAGGGTAATTATGGGATTTCGAATCAAGTATAGCCACTTCTGACATTTCTGCACTGAGAAGAAAAACTCAACAATATGGAAAATCCAAAATTAATCTACATTTGACTTTGTAATATATGACTTTAGTATGGAGGCAGCAATAATGTGAGCAGTTTGGCTCTGATGAATAATAAAACAAATTTTCATTCTTGGAGTAATCTTATTGAAAGGGAGATAATGGGGACCAAGATGCTGCTGTCCATATTGAGGAACAGGCTAATAACACTGTTCTCCTTTGGAAAGAGGTACAGGACACAGCCTCCTTTCCCCTGGGGCGACCTCTTTATATATGAGAATTATAGTGTTATTGTTTTGCTTTGTTTTGTTTTTTGAGAATTATAGTGTTTACTCACAGCCTTTCCTGTGGGATTGCTTTGGTCATCAACTAAGCAAACCTATTTTTCCTATGGAATTAACAGCTACAGCATCTTAGATCCTAGCCTATCGGTGACATCAATCCTCTGAAGCCTTTGACCTACTAGATCTGTTTACTTCCCTTGCAGATACATCATAAATCACATTTTCTCTCAAGCAGAATTATGAACATTTCACATATAAAATGGATCACAATTTAAAAAGATCACATTGAAAAAATTTGTTCTTGCTTAGCATTTAAAATACCTGTGAGAGGACAAGTTTCTGGGAGGTAGTATTATTACCTTTAGGTAATTCCTGGGCTGAAATCAAAGGAGAGAATAAGGAACAATTTCTTAGAAGGAAAAATCAGAACATTTCAAGTAGCTGTCATACTGATAGAAATTGGTTCTACTTTAAAAGGGTGAATGTTATGGTGTGTGGATTAAATTTCAATTAAAAATAAATTAATTCTTAATTGTAGAGTTCCAAGGTCTTCTCCTGGCTTAGCAGCTCCTAGACAGAGTGGTTCTCAACCTTTATAAAGAGACTCTACAGCAGTCTTGACCCACAGGTTGAGAACCGCTAGCAGGGTCACCTAAGACCATCTGAAAACACAGATATTTACATTACGATTCATAACAGTAGCAAAATTACAGTTATGAAGTAGCAATAAAAATAATTTTATGGTTGGGGGTCACCACAACATGAGGAACTGTATTAAAGGATGGTGGCATTAAAAAGGTTGAGAGCCACTGTCCTAGACAGAGCTTTTCACACTTTGGGTTCCTACTGCAGAACCTAGAACTTTTCCCAAAGAAACCACTATCCCACTTGCCTCTCCTAACTGCCATAGGTTCGGATCATCTCAGTGTGTTAACTGCAGTGTATTCTTGAGGACAGTCTAAAAGTAGTAGGTAGTGTTCTTAAGACCTATATTTATATCCTCACAGACTCCCTCATAGACATACATACTGATGCATGTCACACAAATTATAGTGTCTGATTATGGAAACAGCTTTGGAGCCCAAAGACCTGGATACCTGTCCCAGCAAGTCGTTTCACCTCTGAATCTTGGTTTCTTGACCAGTGAAAGAGGATGACAGTACAGCCTTCCCTCGTGCCGTCAGGCTGTAGTGAACCAACATTGTATGCTTACCCTTTATATTGTCCATGACCCTGTAGAGTGTAAGGCCCAGAAGACCCCCTAAGCTGAGAGGCTGGGGAGGTTGAGCCACCTCTCACTCTTCTTTTTACAGAGCCAAGGTCTCCAGCTTCATGCCTCTGTGGTTCCAGAAGACAGTAACGTCGCAGCACCTGAGCGTCAAGAAGAGGTAAGGTGGACGGATACACAGAGACCACGATGGGTGGTAAGATTGGTCATTGGGAGTGGACAGAAGTTTGACTACAGATTAGAATCTTCACCGTGGCTGCAAGGGGAACCCAGCAGTGAACAGTATCCTTAGAGCAAAGTGAAGCAGATGGGAACAGGAGAACCAAGAGTAAACTGGGACATTGTGGGTTTGGGGTGTCCATTTCCCAACAGTTGGCCTTGAACTTTTTGACCTCTCACCATAGTTTTAGTTTTTTCTGAACTTATTTCAAAAAGTTAAATACAAAAAGGCAAATACATATACACACATAACATATAGCAAAGTAACTCAGAAATAATGACAGTGACATAAAATGGAGTGATGAATTATGCAAATAGAAAAATGCATTCTATGAAATAAATTACTAAGGATGGATCACAATATTGGTTCCAGACTTTCTAAAACATCCAAGAAGAGAAAAATCTGATCGGTTCACCCAGTTCATAATGCCATTCCTTCAAACAACTCCTGCTACTGAAATGAAAAGGAAATTTCTCCTGTGAATCCTCATAAAGACATGAAGACAGATGCAATGACAATAATCCCAACAACCAGCTTCACTTCCCTCAATAGTGCATGACATGAGATATAGTTAGATAGAAGCAAATTGAGTTTTTACCTTCCTTGAGTGGTTGGTGGGAGGGCAAGTGAGCATCTAATGCAATCATGTTTACTTTCCAGGTATCTACAATTCAAAGTGCATAACTCTGAAGAGCAACTGCCAAGACCTCCCACATATGTACCTCTCCCAGAGAAACTCTTCAGCTAGAGGGTATATAAGTCATAGAGACTTAAGGTCTAACATTCATTTCTAGGTTCTCAAAGTGGATGCTGATTGTCTCTAAAGACCTAGCATTAATGGGGGCTGAGGAGCAGACTTAGGGAGGGAGGGAGGCAGGCAGGCTTGGGAGAAGAGATGGTCAGACTCAGGGAATATTTAATTCAGATTTTAGCACTGTTATATAATAAGACTTTATATATTAAATAAAGTGGGGCTAAAATGACTGTAATAAGCAAAAAACATCTATGGATGCATACACACAACCACACATACTCAGAGAACAGGAAACAAATCTTGGATTTACCACTCATTTTTCAAGACTTGCAAACGAACATATTTTCAGATTGTTAAATAAAGCTTTATTCTATGTATGGAGTCTTTGTTTGACATAGGGAGGTTGGCCCAGTCCAGCACACTGTTCTCCGCTTGGGCAAGGTTATTGATTATACCCTGGGTTCAGAAAGCTTTAGTCACATCCATGACTTCCAGCTCATTTGACCTTCCAGGTTTAACTATTTGATGATGCCGTGAACCACAGGCTCCTCAATCTAGATACTTTGCACCTGCCCCCCACCCTTGGTTAATAAGCAAATACCCTTGGAAAGGGATTACATTTTAGAGTATACTAGTGTTAATAGTCTGGTACTTGGTGAAGTAAGGATCTACAGGATGGAAGAAGAAACGGAGCTCTAAGTAAAGGAAAAGGGCACAAAGTATAAAATATAGTGGAAATGGCATGGAATTGGGAGTCAAGAGTCCTGGGTTCAGCTGTGTCACTTGCTTCTGTGACACATTAAAAGCTAACTTTCAAGTATTGCCACCCTGATAAACACGGACACATGTAAATCCGTCTGTTTTTTGTTTCTAAGCGTGATGGGCAATATCACCTTTTGTTCAATCACTCAGCAAGCATTTGGTGAGTACCTGCTCAGAGCCAAGCACTGTACTAGGTACTAGAGAAATAATGAGTAGAACAAGTAAGAATTTTATAGAGACAGATTATTGTTCAGGGAGAAGAATGGGCAGGATTTAGCAATGTGTTAGTTAGAAGATGACACAGGATAAAGACAAGTTTTAAAGAATTATTCTAAATTAGACTTGAAAGACTAGAATTTGATGGTGCCTGAAATGGTGACTATAGGAGAAAATGCGTTGTATGTGGGTTCTACGTTTGCAAGCAACAGACACAACTGAGCAATAAAGGATATTAGGCAGCTCATAGAACTGAAAGAACAAACAGCTGCAGAAGGCAAGAACCAGCCCAGAGATATCTGTAGCAGGAATGTATGGATTGTCCCTCTAGGAGTTGTCATTAGAAGACACTTCAGCCACCATCTGCCACTGTGTCCTTGGCAGATCCAGGTTCCCTGGGGAAAGAGTTTGAGGGGAGGCATGTTAGTGTCTTCAATGTCAGGAAGAAGACTGTTGGTGGGGATGGTAGTAAGGACAGTGGATTACAAAGAAGTACAAGGGGCCCAGCCAGTGTGCTCAATGGTTGAGCACTGACCTGAGCCAAGAGGTCACAATTCGATTCCTGGTCAGGGTACATGCCCAGGTTGTGGGCTTCATCCCAAGTGGGGTATGGGGGGTGCAGGAGGCAGCCAATCAGTAATTCTCATCATTGATGTTTCTGTCTCTCCCTCCCTCTCTGATATCAATGAAAATATTTATAACCCCCAAAAAAGTACAAGGAAACATTTGGGGTGATAAAAATGTTCTTAATTTTTATTGTGACAGTTTATTACATGTATACATGTGTCGAAACTGATCAAATTCTATGCTTTGTGTGGAGATTTTTGGGTATTTCATACAAATATTTGAGAATTTGGAGGACTTTCTAATAGATATGTCCATTAAGGAACTGAAAATACGTGTTTATATATTTTCTTTTAATATATACTTATTAATTTTAGAGAGGGAGAAGGACAGATAGAAGCATCAATGAGAGACACACATTGATCAGCTGCCTCCTGCACACCCCCCACCGGGAATCAAGCCCAAAACCCAGGCATGTGCCCTGACTGGGAATTGAACCAGGAACCTCTTGGTTCATGGCTTGATGCTCAACCACTGAGCCACACCAGCCAGGCTACATGTTTGTATTTAGAAGACATTTTTCTTTTTTTAATATATTTTATTGATTTTTTTAGAGAGGAAGAGAGAGGGATAGAGAGGTAGAAACATCGATGAGAGAGAGAAACATCGATGAGAGAGAAACATCGATCAGCTGCCTCCTGCACACCCCCTATTGGGGATGTGCCCACAACCAAGGTATGTGCCCTTGACCAGAATCGAACCTGGGACCTTTCAGTCTGCAGACCTACGCGCTCTCCACTGAGCCAAACCAGTTTTGGCTAGAAGACATTTTTGTAAGATTGAATCCTGCTATTTTATTTACAAATCTTCAGAGGATCTCTTCTGTTATAATGGAGAGAAGGCTGCATTTACCCCTGTCTCCCCTTTCACCACCCCCAAAGGCCTAACGCCTGTACTTTAATAGCTCTCCTAGAAGGCATCCCAGTCCTTTGGCACTCAGAATCACTGCAGGGAGTGACACTCCACGGGTATTAGGAGGTGGGGAAACTGCGGGGAAGACAGGCCCCCAGCTGTCCAAGGCCCTCCTTGGAATGCCCCACCCACTCATCTGGTAAAACCCTTTTCTCTGCAGGGCTTTCCCTGACCCTCATCTCCTAGGAAATTGATTCTCTGTGAAATTCTCCCTTCATTTGTGTATGACACTACTGGAAGTTCCAGAAAGGAGGAGAAAGGGCCAGTGGGTTGGGCGGTGGTGATAATTTTGCTTACCTAGGATAGATATTCCCCCCGGTAAGAACCAAACTGTTCATTGAGATATACAAAATGATAAAGTTGTCCAGGGGGAAAAGGCCAGGACTCAGAAGACTCATCTTGGCAGCTACATAAAGGGCTGTAATGCAGTGAAATTGGGCAGAGATGATTATCTCTTATCTCCTGTTCTGAGGCCCTTGGAGGTCTGTTGACAAAAGGGTGGCTGCTCTGGTTTCTGAGATTTAGCATTTAGTCCTTGGAGAACACCGGTAGGTCAACCTCATAAGGCTTCACTCATCATCTGTATGCATCTCTGTGTAGAATTAATTGCAAGAGAGTCTATGGTTTTATCAGTTTTCAATACATAATGGACTATGTGCTGAGAGAGACCAACCACGAAACAAGAAAAATGTCAACCTTACCTAGAATTCATGGTCAGCGTGTCAGTAAATGCAAGCACTTATCCACCGTTGGAGTTTAACCCTTATAGAGTTTCTCTGATCTGAGGACTGATCCAACTTATATGTGTCTTGCCTGTGTGTTACTTTCTGGGTTGGAGTAGCCGTTTTCCCATACTTGGGCTTTCTTCTTCACTGATCACTGCTATGCCTTTAAAGATAGACTTAAATAAAATGAATTTTATTAACTTATTCTGTTTTATCCTCAGTTTTTACCAAGCAAATAACATCTTTAGGAATGAAAGCATCTACCCTTGCTTATTTTATATCTTTCCTTTTTTTTCCCTCACACTATGTCTCTTCTCTGAAACTTGCTCTTTCAGCCTTTGTCTCCCAAATAATCTTGCACAATCCCTCTCTCTCTCTCTTTCTTTCTCTCTCTCTCTCTCTCAATCTATATAAACATTGATTCCCAAACTAGATTCTCAAACTCTTTACAAGAATAAAAAGTAAGCACAGAAGTCTGTATCACTGGGATGGAAGGCAGAATAACCACAAGAGTTCTAACCCCAAGTAGGAAGCCAGGATAGCAATAGCTACCCTGTTTCCCCCCCAAAATAAGACAGTGTCTTATATTCATTTTTGCTCCCAAAGATGCGCTAGGTCTTATTTTCAGGGGATGCGTTATGTTTCCATGAAGTAGGACTTATTTTTGGAGGATGTCTTATTTTCGGGGAAACAGGGTAGCATTTATTGAGCACTTGCTATATGCCAGGTAGGGTTCTAATGCTTTAGGTCAGTGATTTTTTTTTAATATATTTTTTTATTGATATTTCACAGAGAGGAAGGGAGAGAGAGAGCTAGAAATGTCCATGAGAAAGAAACATCGACCAGCTGCCTCCTGCACACCCCCTACTGGGGATGTGCCCGCAACCAATGCACATGCCCTTGACCAGAATCGAACCCGGGACCCTTCAGTCCGCAGACCGATGCTCTATCCCTGAGCCAAACCGGTTTCGGCTAGGTCAGTGATTTTTAACCGGTGTGCCACAAGAATTTTTAAAACATGCAATACCTGACTATGTAGATTGTCAAATTTTCAAAATCACAACAGAAAACACAATAGTCTTCCAGTGTGCCTGAATCAAAATTATACCTATTTTTGTCAGATCGGCAAAAAAATATTTTTTATGTGCCCTAGAATTTTAGTAATTAGTTTATGTGTAACCCATTCCATCCTCACAGCAACTCTCTGAGACAAGTATTTCCCCAACGAGATAAATTAGACAAGTAATTTATCCAAGATCTTGGGGCACAGCAGATTTCAGAGCCTGTGTTTATACTAGCCCATCCTTAGTCACCGAGTTCATCATTAATTGGGTAACTTTCCTGCCACAAAAAAAAAGTGAGTCAAGAGGTGGCTAAAGTATGGCATTGATTAAGCCCTGCCATGTGCATGTCTATGAAATGAAATGGCTTCGCGGGCAGGATCAGCTTCGGCTCCCCATTTCAGGGGTGAGGAGGGAACCGATTTTAAGAGATGCTATTTGCCAAAGTCCCACCACAACCAACAAGCTGCGGAGCTGAGACTGTTTGAGTCCAAAGTCCATGCCGCTCCTCGACCTCAGGCGACTATCCGACGAGGAAGACCCGTCCGGAGGGGGCCACGTCCCCCTTCCCCGCCTCCCCGCCTCCCCGCCTCCCGCCCCCCGGCCCCGCGGGAAGGTACCGCGCGCTCCAAGCTTCTGGACACAGACCCATTAACCTGAGTGATCAGGAAGCGCGAGTAACATGGGATTTTCCACTTTCACTGAAAACTCCAATGAAGTGGGTAGCGAGGAAAGCGAGCGGATCCCAGTGAGCCCAGGGTGCAGCTCCCCCGGGCCCGCACCCGCCCCGGCGCCGGGGCCGGGGAGGGCGGGCGGGCGGGCGGGCGGGAGGAAGCGCTCCGGACGGACGGAGGGCACGGCGACCCGCGGGGGAGGAAGAGGCAGCCCTTCCTCCCGCGGCGCAGGTCGCGGGGCGGCCCGGGGGAACCTGCAGAGGGCGGCTTCTCTCCTCCTTTCCTGTCCCACCCATTCGGCCGGCCCCCCACCGCCACCCCCACCCCCACCGCCACCGCCACCGCCACCGCCGGCGCCGCGTCCCCGTCCCCGTCCCCGGGGCTCCGGCCGCCGCGCCCCCGGCGGGCCCGCGGGTCCCGCCCCCTCGAGCTCACGAGGACGCGCGGAGCGGCGCCGGCCCGGCCCGCAGCCCGTCCGACTGGAAAGGTGAGCACGCGGGGGCGGGGGCGGGGGCGGGGGCGGCCGGCCGGCGGCGCCCACACTCCCGCCGCACCCGCCGCCGCGGCCCCGGCAGAACTGAAACCGGCGGCGGCGGCCCGAGCGCGGCCCGAGCGGAGGCCCCTCGGAGCGCAGCGCGGCGCGCACGCCGGAGCGGGTAACGCGGGCGCCGGGGCCGGGGGCGGGGCCGCGGGGCGAGACCCGGCGCCGCGGGCGGGTCGGGGGGGGGGGGTGGTGTCCCCCGGCGTCGGAGGCGTGGGCTCGGCCAAGTGGGGCTCGGCCCTCGTGGCGGCCGGCGGAGTTCCGAGGTCTGTGCGCCGCAGACGGCGCGGGCGGGCGGGCCGGGAAGGCAGGGTCGCGGGGAGCGGGTCCGGCCCGGCGGGCCCGGTGGTTCCAGGCCAGAAGGAGACGAAGGCCCCCCCCCCCCCAACCCTCCCGCCTCCCATTCATCTGTGCCCGGCTCACCCCCGCCGCCGCCCCGGCCCCGGCCCCACGCGGCCCCGGAGCCAAGTGCCGGTGTGCGCAGCCCCAGCCCTGGCACCTGGAGGGCGGCCCCGGAGCCAAGTGCCGGTGCGCGCAGCCCCAGCCCTGGCACCTGGAGGGCGGCCCCGGAGCCAAGTGCCGGTGTGCGCAGCCCCAGCCCTGGCACCTGGAGGGCGGCCCCGCCCGGACTCGGGGCCGGGAGAGAGCTGGTCCCTGGGACCCGGGTCGGCGCGCCGGGCCGCTCGCTGCCCGTTTGCAGCAGGCTGTGCCCACCACCGTCTCCCTCGGCCTGGGTGACTGGGACCCGGTGACGGGACCCCGGGGGAAGGGCGTTCAAAGACAATGCACCCCACGTACAGGTGGTCTCCCCGATCTGCTCTGGATGACTGCAGCCTGAGGAGTTACCCAGGGAACCCAGCCAGGCTGCTTCATTCGGGACCAGCCCCACCGGGAACAGGGGATGGGGAAGGGACGCCGGGAAACCTGGCACCAGCGGGCTTTTCTGGCATTGCCCACCCGCCTCATTCCTGCCTTCCCCCCTCTTCCTACAGGTCTGCTCCGTCCTCCCTCCCGGTGCCCACCGCTCGCGGCCATGGCTAGCCTGCCCGTCACACCTCCAGCTCCTCACGGGGCCCATCCGCTGGCCGCCGCCGCGACTAGCCTCCCCACCACGCCCTCTCCAGGAGGTAGGTGAAGGCCTGCGCCAGGCGGGATGGTGTGGGCACTTTTTCAGCATCTTCACCCCAGCCCGGCCTCTGAACGCCCCGAGGCCTCGGGCCAGAGGAGAGAAGACCTCTCTGGCCGCCTCGCCCCGGAAAGGTCGGGGGAGGAAGCAGGAGGCAATTAGCGTGCACTTTGGTGCGTCTGCATCTTTGAAGTCTAACGGGCGGGGCCAGATCCGGGCACTACCACTCAATGCTTTGTGACACTGAGTTATCTGACCTCTAACTCCGGTTTCCTTATTTGTAGAGTGGGGGGGATAATGCCTATCTTATGGGGTTGTTTGTTAGACAACCTATGTAAAACGCCTCATGCAGTGTCTCAGATCTAATAAGCTCACAATAACATTGATGATGATGTGTTTGTTAGAAACCCACCTTATCCTGGAAAGGAATTCTGCGTCTCTCTAATTGCACTCCCCTGGTGATACACTCCAGGATCAAAAACTCATTGTTCCTGGAGCGATGCTCTCCTCGCTTTGAGAATGGATTCCCACCAAGCTGAGCTGCTTATGGAATATATTCATTGATTGCTGTCATTGTGTGCTAATTAGGTTAAGGAAGGAATAAAATCTAAAGGTTGGTCCATCCACCTTTGTTTTCATATGCACAGTTTCATTTGTCGTTAGGACAGACAATATCTGTTTTACTGGCCATGTGCCCTGGCCCGGAATCAAACCATTACCTCACCTCCTGGTTCATAGGTCAATGCCTAACCACTGAGCCACACCGGCCAGGCTGCCAGCCTGTTTTTCACAGTGGCTGCACCATTTTTACATTCCCACCAGCAGTGCACTAGAGTTCCACTTTCTCCACATTCTCATTACTTTATCTTTTTATAAAGTAGCTATTTTAATGGGTACGAGGTGGTATCTCACTGTGGCTTTGATTTACAGTCCCCTAGTGATTAGTGATGTTGAGCTGTGTATCTTCTTTGGAGAAATGTCTATTCAAGCCCCTTGCCCATTTTTTAATTGCCTTGTTTTGTTGTTCTCGTTGAGTTGTATATTTACATTCTTGACCCAACTCGTGATATCAGTTAGTGACATGGTATTTTAGGATGTATCATACAGTCCCCTCCCACTGGGTCCAAGCAAATATTAAGTTCAGAGACAATGTGGGAGAAATCACAAACAGTGAGATCGTTGAGGGTCGTGTCGGTCTCTTCCCCATCTGTCCCCTCCCATCCTTTCCCCTAGTCCGTTTATAAAGATCTCCTAAAGGAACAAACCTCTTGGAGTGTTGAAAGTGAGGTTTGGCTCAGTGGATAAAGCGTCAGTGTGCGGACTGAAGGGTCTACTAGGTTCAAGTCCAGTCAAGGGCACATGCCTGGGTTGTGAGTTCAGTCCCCAGCAGGAAACAGCCGATCAGTGATTCTCTCTCATCATTGATGTTTCTATCCCTCCCTCTCTCCCTTCCTCTCTAAAATCAATACAAAATTTTTTTTTAAAGAAGAAAATGAGGGCCACATTATTACTTTCATGAGCTCTTGGCACTTTTGCCGTTGTGGGCTCATTCCTCCATTAAGAAGATATATATAACCCTAGCGGGTTTGGCTCAGTGGATAGAGTGTCGGCCTGAAGGGTCCCGGGTTTGATTCCAGTCAGGGGCACGTTCCTGGGACACAGACTCGATCCCCAGTAGGGGGTGTGCAGGAGGCAGCCGATTGATGATCCTCTCTCATCACTGATGTTTCTATCTCTCCCTGTCCTTCCTCTCTGAAGTCAATAAAAATGTATTTTTTTTTAAAAAAGAAGAAGGTTATCATCTTTAAAAAAAAAAAAAAAAGATATATTAGCCTCTGGACTGAAGGGTCCTGAGTTTGATTCCAGTCAAGGCACATACTTGGGTTGCATGCTCGATCCCCAGCCCTGGTCAGAGCCTGTGCAGGAGGCAACCAATCAATGCGTTTCTCTCACATAGATGTTTCTCTCTCTCTCTCTGTCTCTCCCCCTCCCTTCCACTCTCTCTAAAAATCAGTGGGAAAATGGCCTCGGGTGAGGACTATCAAATAAACAAAAAGATTTATATTATTTTACAACTGTGTTCATGTAAGGAAAAATATAATATTAAAGTTGTACGTATAATTAATAATCAATTGATAATAACAGTATTACAATTTCCTTGACCAAAATGTTTAAATTCTTTTTCCTGTAAATTTAGAAGAAATTAAAACCATTACAAACCATTTTCCTGGGCCCCTAGCAGGACCAGGAAGCCTGGGCACAGTGCCTGCTGCGCCTCGTGTCCAGGCCACCCCGCGGGAGGCAGGATGGAGCAGAACCTGCCGCTGTGGGCCCGGCCTCCCCACCAGGGAAGGCCTTCCCTTCCCGCCTAATCCTGCTCGCTGCCCCCGAGGTTCTCCTCACTCTGGACTGGACACTCAGTGTTTTTCACCTCACTTATTTTTATTTATATATATATATATATTTTTTTTTTTTTTGTTTTGTTTTTTTTTTGTTTTTAATATATTTTTTTTTTATTGATATTTTACAGAGAGGAAGGGAGAGAGACAGAGAGCTAGAAACGCCGATGAGAGAGAAACATCGACCAGCTGCCTCTTGCACACCCCCTACCGGGGATGTGCCCGCAACCAAGGTACATGCCCTTGACCAGAATCGAACCTGGGACCTTTCAGTCTGCAGACCAACGCTCTACCACTGAGCCAAACCGGTTTCGGCGCGATTTTATATATTTTTTTTTTACCACAACCCTCTGAGCAGGTTTTAGTCTCACTTTACAGAAGCAGAAACTGAGGTGCAGGGAAGCTCAGAAGGTTTCAGAGGCTGAGAAATTCTCCCAGGCCAGGGTCCAGGTGGCTAACGGTGGCAGAAGCGGGGTGTGGTGCCAGGCCTGGTCTGCTCCGGAGCCCCTGTTCTTCCCGCCACAGGGTGCTGCTCCTGACACGCCGCTCCCAGCTCCCCCCCCCCCCCCCCCCCCGCCGCCCGGCCGCAGGAGAGAGAACGGAGGAGAGAGGGAGCAGGATGCCGGGCGGTTCCCGTGGGAAGGAGGCCGGGGAGCCGCCCTGGGTCGGGCAGCTCCAGAGCAAATAAGTAGGTTGGCAGACTCGGGTGGCAAAGGATCCGATGCCTCGGTGATAAGAGATTTAGGGGAACAAGGGACACAAAGAAGCCAACCTGTATCTGGGTTAACACGCACCGGGGAGGAGGGGGAGGGAGCACAGCGGATCTCTAGGTCCATTTGCTACCGGTTAGGGGTTCGGGTGGGACCTCTTTGTGGTCCTGAGCCCCAGCCCTGCCCCCCTGAGAGAAGAGCCGGCTGCACGGGAGT
Source organism: Vespertilio murinus (assembly GCA_963924515.1). Lineage (NCBI taxonomy): Eukaryota > Metazoa > Chordata > Mammalia > Chiroptera > Vespertilionidae > Vespertilio > Vespertilio murinus. The sequence goes on from OZ004707.1 coordinate 149,573,716, forward strand.
ACTTCCCAGCCTGAGGGGGGAAGGAGGGGAGGAACGTGATCATTCCTTTGTCGGACCACAGACAGAGGAGAAATGGGGTAGCAGCACGAGGTAGTGGGGGGAAACTAAAGCTGTAAGCCACCCCTTTTTTTAAAAAATTGATTTTATTGATTTTTTACAGAGATGAAGGGAGAGAGATAGAGAGCTAGAAACATCAATGAGAGAGAAACATCAACCAGCTGCCTCCTGCACAGCCCCCACCGGGGATATGCCCTTGACCGGAATCGAACCTGGGACCCTTCAGTCCGCAGGCCGACGCTCTACCACTGAGCCAAACCGGTTTAGGCCCATCCCTCCCCCCCTTTTATCCCAGGCTTTCTGAACTTTGTTAACCTTGGTGTTGTTGTTTGCATTGAAAAGCTAGTGCGTGCCCCTCAAAATAGCCTCCCTGCCCTCTTCTCCAGATAACGTGTGTGTGTTTATAATTTTATTTTAATTTACAGTTTTTGCAAACATGTAATCAGCTCACATGCTGCCCCAGCAATTTTGCTTTTTTTTTTCTCGTCTAACCACATGTCCTGTCCCGCGGTATATGCAGACCCGCCACATTCTTCTTAACAACCGTATAGGGTTTCCAGAACGAACGGCCTGTAATTTATGGGATCGTTCTCCTCCCTGTGGACATTCAGATACGTGTCACTCTGGCAGACAGTGCAGCCGCGAACACCCTTCCCAGCGGCAATAAAGCTCAGAGAGCAAACTCGGCCTCACGGGGTGGGGTGGGGGGTGGGGGAAAGGGAGGGGAGCGCAGGGTGTTTCCAGCTGGTGGAGGGCAGGCGGTCTGGTGGAAGGAGCTGGGACAGATCGGAGACCCAGCTCAGCCCGCTGCTGCCGAGCCGCCCTGCGCTTCCTGCGCGGCTCCAGCTCCTGGGCGTGTGCCGAATGATAATCACAACCCTGTCGCCGCCCTGCTCTTGGTTGGGGTGGAGATAAAATAATGTATGTCTTGTAAACTGTAAATCATAAATATAGATAATAATCCTGGTACTTGAAGCCGGAAAAGGCTCTAGCTCATCAGTTCTCAGGACATTTTTTTTTAATTGATTTTTTTTTTTTTTTTTACAGAGAGGAAGGTAGAGGGATAGAGAGTTAGAAAAATCGATGAGAGACATCGATCAGCTGCCTCCTGCACACCCTCTCCTGGGGATGTGCCTGCAACCAAGGTACATGCCCTTGACCGGAATAGAACCTGGGACCCTTCAGTCCGCAGGCCGACGCTCTATCCGCTGAACCAAACCGGTTTTGGCTCTCAGGACATTTTTTTACCTTTAGTCTGAGACAAGCACTTTTGTGTGAGTTCAAAATCTTAATTTTTGAAAAATAAACATTTTAGCACTAACCCGTTTGGCTCAGTGGCTAGAGCAGGGGTGGGCAAACTTTTTGACTCGAGGGCCACAGTGGGTTCTTAAACTGGACTGGAGGGCCGGAACCAAAGCAACCTGACCATGCTGGCACTCTCATCTTGGGCTGCTGGTGAAGGAGCGGAGGGGAGAGCAAGAGAGCCCTCCGCTCTTTCGGCTCCGCGGGCCCGATAGAACAGCCGAACGGGCCAGATTCAGCCCGTGGGCCATAGTTTGCCCACGGCTAGGCTAGAGCGTCAGCCCGTGGACTGAAGGGTCCCGGGTTCGATTTCTGTCAAGGGCATGTTCCTTGGTTGCAAGGTCAGTAGGGGTTGTACAGGAGGCAGCTGAATGGTGTTTCTCTCCCATCGATGTTTCTATCTCTCTGTCCCTCTCTTTTTTCTCTGTAAGAATCAATGAAATATTTTTAAATAAATAAGTTAATTTTTAAAATGAACATTTTATTTTGGAATAATTTTAGATTCATAGAAACGTTGCAAACATAGTACAGAGCATTCCCATATAACCCTTCAGCCAGTTTCCCCTTAACGCATCTTACATGACAATGGCGAAAGAAACAAGAAATTCGCATTGGTGCAATGTTATTGACTCACCCACAGGCTTCCCTGAAATTTCGCCAGCTCGGAAATGTGATTTTGAAGTAAATTCTGACAGAACGTTTTCAATTTATAAAAATTCCCAAAATTGCCGAAACCAGTTTGGCTCAGTGGAGAGAGCGTTAGCCTACAGACTGAAAGGTCCCAGGTTCGATTCCAGTCAAGGGCACGTACCTTGGTTGCGGGCACATCCCCAGGAGATGTGCAAGAGGCAGCTGATGGATGATTATCTCTCATTGATGTTTCTAACTCTCTGTCCCTCTCTCTTCTTCTCTGTAAAAAAATCAATAAAATATTTTTTTAAATAAAAATGAAAACTCCCAAAATTAAGGCTGAGAAAGGTCCTGAGAGCCGGCTGGTTCACCACCCACGCGGCGAGAACCTCGGCGGCCGGCACCCGGAGCATCCGTCCAGCTGGGTGCTTCTGCTGTGGGGTGGCCTCGGCCCCGGGGACAGGCCATCCAGGGGCGTATCTGAGGGCGGCGTGCAAGTTCCAGGCCCCCCTAAGTTTTCTCCCTGGGCTTCCTGGTGCAGGCTTCCCTTATCTGGAACGGTTGCCAAACCGCTCACCACGTCGGCTGCTCACCTCAAAATTGTGACACCCAGGCGCAGCTCGGCAGCCTAGGGGCGGCGCAAAGGGAGGCTGCGCTGCCGTGTCCACGGTTAGAGCCCGAACGAATGGTGCCTGACAGAACAGCAGGCGGAACGTGTCTTAGGTACTCTTAGGTACTCTTGTCATCGTAAGAAATTTGGAAGAGAAAGGGAAGCAGGGAGTAGAAGAAAATAAAAAATCATCCCAAATTCTGTAACGTACCCCGTCCCTCGTGCTGCTAGTTGGGGGTATAGCCTTCCTGGGTCAGCTGCTTTCTGGCGATCCTGTTATAAGCCTTTTGTATACGCTCCCCATTCTTCCCCAGGCCCCATTTTACTTGTGAGTCCGTTGGTTTCCTGGACCTAAGAGCCGGGCATCTGTTAGATTCTCATCCTGTTCAATTTGGCCGGTCTCTTCCGTCACTTGAAATCTCTCTGTTGATCAGCTTACTCGTGGCCCTTCTGTGTTTCCCAGTTTTGTCACCCCTTCCCTGGGCCCGCAGGGGGTCGTGTCTTCCCAAAGGGCAGACAAAGTGGGTCACCAAAACAAAGGATCTTGCAAAGAATTTCATAATCACTGTCTTTTTAAAAAACAAACCGAAAGCCAGAGTCGTCGTAAAGGGACGCGTTCTGTTATTGGACTTTCTTCTACCTGTCGTACAATTTAATCTTTTTATGTATTTATTTTTAAATATATTTTATTGATTTTTTTGTTTTTTTTACAGAGAGGAAGAGAGAGGGATAGAGGGTTAGAAACATCGATGAGAGAGAATCATCGATCAGCCACCTCTTGCATACCCCCCACTGGGGATGTGCCCGCAACCAAGGTACATGACCTTGACCGGAATCGAACCCCGGACCTTTCAGTCCGCAGGCCGACTGAGCCTCTATCCACTGAGCCAAACCGGTTTCGGCAGATTTAATCTTTTTAACTATTTAAAGGCCTTAATGTAGCCCTATCCCTGGTGTGCTATGATAATATCAATTCAGAAAGAACTAAAGTCAAACCCCAGTGGAAGGACCCCTGTGTAGACGGGCACCACTCACTCCTTTCCTTGACAGCCAGTTAGCACCCACTCAGTCCTTACAACGAGGCTGTACTACTCCACAAGGAGAGTATAAATGGTTCTATCCTGTGTTCTGCGAGGAGCCTCTAGCTACTCACAGGGCACCTTGAACCCCCTCCCCTCCTCACTCCGCTAATGACCTTGTATTCTGTTTTCTTGAAAAAATTAAAATTCTCAGAAGAGAATTGCCGAAGGCTCCTGTCCCTCCCCCCATCTGCCCACTCCTGCCTCTGTCCCTGTGGACACACTGACGATGAACGGTCCCTGCGCCGTCTGCAGCCAACCCCTCTGTTTGCACACGAGGTCCCGACCCTTCCAGGCCGTGGTTCCGGCCACTCTCCTCGCTCATGCACCATCAGCTGTTCCCTCTCAGCTGACTCATTCCTGTCCGCACATAAACATGCTGTCACTTCTCTCCTCCTCAAAAAAGACCAAAGCAAACAAAAAGCTTGAATTCCCTCCTCACTCTAGCGATAGCCCGTTGCTCTGCTCACCTTTACAGGAAAAAATAAATAAAAAGTTTATAGTATGCCTTTGGTTCCTCTCATTCCATTTATTTTCCTTTTTAAAAAAATATTTTTTATTGATTTTTTACAGAGAGGAAAGGAGAGGGATAGAGAGTTAGAAACATCGATGAGAGAGAATCATCAATCAGCTGCCTCTTGCACAGCCCCTACTGGGGATGTGCCCGCAACCCAGGTACATGCCCTTGACCGGAATCAAACCCGGGACCTTTCAGTCCGCAGGCCGACACTCTATCCACTGAACCAAACCAGTTTGGGCTATTTTCCTTTTTTTTTTTTTTTTTTTTAATTCTCACCCAAGGATATTTTTCTATTGACTTTCAGAGAGAGGGAAAGACAGAATCATTAATGTAAGAGAAACACGTCAGTTGGTTGCCTCCTGCACGAGCCCTGACCAGGGCACGGGTCAGGGAGGACCCTGCAACTGAGGTGCATGCCCTTGACCAGAGTCAAACCCAGAACCTTCAGTCTGCAGGCCGAGGCTCTATCCACTGAGCCAAACCGGTTAGGGCAACATTCCTTTTTTTTTTTTTTTTAACCCTCTGTAAACCAGGGGTTTATACTCAGCACTTCACCAAAGCTTCTTTTAAAAAAAAAAATTACTGATTGATTTGAGGGAGAGAGGAAAGGAGAAAGAGAGAAAAGAAACATCAATTTGTTCTTTCACTTATTTAAGCATTGATTGGTTGGGGGTTTTTTAATAATATATTTTATTGATTTTTTACAGAGAGGAAGAGAGCGAGGGATAGGGAGTTGGAAACATCGATGAGAGAGAGTCATCGACCAGCTGCCTCTTGCACACACCCACCACTGGGGATGTGCCCGCAACCAAGGTACATACCCTCGACCGGAATCGAACCTGGGACCCCTCAGTCCGCAGGCCGACGCTCTATCCACTGAGCCAAACCGGTTTCGGCTGATCGGTTGATTTTTATATGTGCCCTGATCAGGGACTGAACCACAGCGATGGCTTTTGGGACGATGCTCTCACCCACGGAGCTGCCGGCCTAGGGCTGCCCAAGCTGCTTCTGTCAAAGTCACTCATGGTCTACGCTTGGCGAAACCCGGCGGACCTGACCCTCTTTTCCTGTACGTGCTCCCATGAAGCTCACCCACTCTTGGGATCTTAACTATGCTGACTCTTTAAATATCCAGTGCACCCCTCTTCCCAAATTCCCAGCCTTAGCATCTGCACTTGGGTGTCTGGCAAGCAGTCTGTCCACATCTGGATCTACCCTTCCACTCAGTTCCTCCCACGGGCTCCCATCTCGGCTGGCGTCGTGCCTTCCCTCCCTCCCTCCGGTCACTCAGGTCCACACCTTGGTGCCATCCTGACGTCACCCCCATCCTGTCAGCCCTCACTTCAGAATGTGCCCAGCATCCCCTCGCTTTCCCCTGAGCTGCTGCCAGACCCGGTCAGTGTGTGCACGTGCAAACCGGGAAAAGGCTCCCCTTTGTGCCCTTGTGCCGGGTCGAACCTCTTTCCGCTTCGATCCCCACCTTCGCTCAGGAGCCTGTGAAGTCAGCTTCTGTTCCGCTACCCATTGCTGCATAGCAAACCACCTCAGCACTCAGTGGCTTAAGACAGGAGCGGTTTGTTGGGCCTCAGCATCCTGTGCGTTGGCCAGGCTCTCCTCTGTGCTGTCACTGCTCGCTCTGAGGCAGCTGCCGTCCTCTGCAAGGTCCGCCGGGCCAGAGGGGCAAGGCGACCTCCCCAGGCACCCAGCGGTTGGTTGGTTGGTTGGTTGGTTGGTTGGTTGGTACGGGCGGGGCGCCTACGTTTTCTCAATGTGGCCTCATCCGTCCGTGGCCTGGATCCAGCTTCCTCACAACATAGTGGGCTCGGTTTTCCGGAGGCGTGGGCTTAGGGATTTCAGGCCCCGAATCAGAACCTGCATTCTCACCTGACACTCCCCCCCCACACACACACACACTCGGGCACAGCAGAGTTTGAGAAGCGCTGTGTAAAATGTAAATCCAGCCGGTTTCTCCTCAGAAACCTCTAGCAGTGTTTCCCAAACTTCTCTCATGATGAGAATCACCTGATGGAGTTGTTAAAATACAGATTCCTGAATCCCAACTAAGAAGTGCTAAACTAGAATTTTTGGGAACATTTGGGTAAAATTGTATACTCAACTAGTTGTGACGCCTAAGTAAACAAAGCTTAGAGCACTGTTTATTTTGTTTATTGTCCTTCTCCCCCCTCAGAATGTAAATTTTATTTTATTTTTTATTTTCTTAAATATATTTTATTGATTTTTTACAGAGAGGAAGAGATAAGGATAGAGAGTTAGAAACATCAATGAGAGAGAATCATTGATCAGCTGCCTCTTGCACATCCCCCACTGGGGATGTGCCCGCAACCAAGGTACATGCCCTTGACTGGAATCGAACCCAGGACCCTTCAGTCCTCAGGCCGACGCTCTATCCACTGAGCCAAACTGGTTTCTGCTGTAAATTTTATTTTAAACATTTTTTAAATTGTGGTAAAATTATACATAACATAAAATTTACAATTTTTTTTTAATTTGAGGATGTGTTTTTTATTGATTTTAGAGAGAGAAACATCCATTCGTTGCCTCCCTCACATGACCAGCAGGGGTCAAGCCTGCACCTCACGGTGTGTGGGACAGCACCCCACTGACCTGAGCCACCGGGCCAGGGCTAAACCTGAAAACGTCGGAGTCTACAGTCCTGTGTCCTTCCTCGCGGGGAACAGCTGTACAGTGCTTCCAGGCCGATTGACATTGTTATGCAACATCACCACGACTTTCCATCCCAAACCGAAACTCGCCATATTAAGCAACAATCCTCCTTTCTCCCCTCCTCCCACCTCTTGATGATCACTGCTCCACCTTCTGTCCCTGCGAGCCCGGCTGCTCCGCAGACCTCACGGAAGTGGAGTCATCCGATACGAATCCTCTCGCGGTGGGCTTATTTCACGTAGCACGTCTTCCAGGTTCATCTGTTCTGTCTTCCATGTCCGAACTCCCTTCCTTTTTAAGGCTGAATAGTATGCCATTGTATGCGTACCTGGCATTTTGCCTATCAGTGCATGGATGTTTTGAGTTATTTCGAGTTTCAGCTGTGTGAATAGTGCTGCTGTGAACGTGGGTGTGTGATACCTCTGTGAGGTCACGCTCTCATTTCTCTCGGGTGTATAACCAGAAGAGGAATTGCTGGGCCGTATGGTAAGTGCGCTTGAATTTTTAAGGAACTGCGAAGGCACGGGCTGCTGTTTGTTGTGGGCACTGGCAAATGGCCAGGGCCGAGAACAGAGCCAGCACGGAGTACACGGCCAGTCAGTACTTACGAATTAGCTGCTAATTTCTCTGTGAGCCTGGACTCTCTCTCGACCTCAGAAGGCTGGGCGGCTTGTCTGAGCCGCTTGCTCACAGGGCCCCAAAGTAGCTCCCAGTGCGTCCTGTTTCAAGATCTGGGCCCCAGAGCAGGCCCTAGGAACTGTCCTGGAATTCTGCTGGGGAGCTCTGTCGAAATCGCCAGCGGTTCACAGAATCCACCTTCTTTCCTGTGGCTTGCCAGGCTCCTGGCCCCTCTTTCTCAGGCGCGCCCACGTCACCGATCGTGGCCCGTTACATGTTCTTTCCGTGCCGTTGGCTGTCATGCACTTGGATCCCTTTTAGATTAGTCTGGTGCTTTCTGGGTTGCGTCTCTTCTCTTAAGCTCACTTCCCCAACCCCTCACCAAGTTCCTGCTGCTGCTTTTGTGCAAAAAATCCTTCTCTTGCCGAAACCGGTTTGGCTCATTGGATAGAGCGTCGGCTTGCGGACTGGAAGGTCCCAGGTTCGATTCCGGCCAAGGGCATGTACATTGGTTGTGGGCACATCCCCAGTAGGGGGTGTGCAGGAGGCAGATGGTTGATGATTCTCTCTCATCGATGTTTCTAACTCTCTATCTATATATTTTTTAAAAATCCTTCTCTTTAATGGGAGACAGAGGCAAATAAAAGGTGAATGAATCTTGCCTTCTCTGTTACCTCCACGCTGACACCCTCAGGCCCAAACAGCACCCTTAGCCCTTTCCCTGTTCTTGCTCCAAATATAACACTTTTTAAAAATATATATATTTTATTGATTTTTTACAGAGAGGAAGAGAGAGGGATAGAGAGTTAGAAACATCAGTGAGAGAGAATCATCCATCAGCTGCCTCTTGCACACCCCCCACTGGGGATGTGCCTGCAACCAAGGTGCATGCCCTTGACCGGAATCGAACCCGAGACCTTTCAGTCTGTAGGCTGCCGGTTTCGGCCAAATATAACACTTTTTAAATTTGTTTGCCAGTTTTCTGACACTACTCTTCCAAGTCTCTAATACAGGCATTTCTGCTATAAAATTTGATGTGCTTTTTTTTTTAAAAAAGACCCACATTCTGAAATCACGCTACTAAAAATGGGCTTACAGGAAAAACAGGATTAGGACCCACCACTCAACACTTATGAAACTCTAACAAAAACCCTAAAAATACGACAACCATCTCAGTTAAAATATGGACGGTGAAATCTCCGCCAGCATTTCCAGCCTCGATTCCCTGCCCGTCCTTTGCCCCCGGTGCCCTGGCGAGTGTGCGTCCTCCTTTCAGAAGTAGACGCCCGAGACCCCTCGCCTCCCAACGGAGTGAAACTGTTCGTCACAAGGAAAAATCTGATGCAGGGTCAGGCGCATGTATTTGTCAGCCCTTCCTTTGTACATACTGCTTCACCAGATGGCTTCATGAAAGTAGAAACCAACGGATTACTGCACCCAAGGAAGACATTTCCGTTGAATCCTGTGTTTCTGAAGGTCTTGGTGTTGCCGGAATGTTCTTTTTCGATGGAGAGCATCCCGTGGGAAAGCTGGGACAGTTGCTTATGAGCCCGCGCGGTTTCCACGGCACCCTGACGTCATGCCCCAGTGCCCATCGCCTGTGGGTGACTCCCCATAGGAGGCGCGCTCTTCGGAGCCGGACAGTCTGTATTTGATGGCAGTTGTCTGGTTTTCTTCCGCCTTGACCCGCGCCTTCTACACCATTGAACGTTTTAGAAAGCTGCTTGTGCGGCCTCACAGTCGTCGCTCATTGACTCTCCCCCTCTTCCCCTGTTGGAAACCAGAAGAGGACAGAGGTAGGGAGGTTTAGCATTAGTGCTTTGCTTGGGCTCTGGAGTGGGTCACCCTGCTTCAGATCGTGGCTCCACCCACTATTTCTCCATTTATAATATGAAGCGTGACACTCCCGGGGCCTCGGGGTCTACACGGGCAAATAAGAACACTACTTGGAAGCGGCTGGTGTTCCAAGGACAAATAATCGTGTCCATAAAGCACCTGGCACAAAGCTGTCGTCGTTGGCATCATTTGCAGAAGTTCCCAACTAGGAATCGCCTTTCCTCCCAGGTTCTCTTTCAGGGACTCCCACCTGTCTGCGCCCTGAACCCTCATCACTAAAGTCCGCTCCCTGGGCCATCTGGTTGCCCTCATGGTTGCTGCTCCCGAGCACCCATGGCAGCGCCTCAGGCACACGCAGGGGCAACGTAAATTGTGGATTGATCGAACTGAATATTGCTTACCTTCATTTTAAACGTACGTGCCTACGTTATTCTTCTTGGCGCTTTATCGTAAGTTCCCACATGCGTAAGGAAGGCCAAACTCGAAGCTACTGAACAGAATCTGGATTAGCGGTGAGAAGATGGAGCCCAGCCCTGGGAGGTTTAGGGAGGAAACGTGCCTGTCGAGGGTGGATAAACTTCAGGGCTGTGTTTTTGTTTGTTTGTTTGTTTGTTTGTTTGTTTTATGGAGCTCCCAAGTGACGTCTCATCACTTCGGTGGTAGTTGGTTTGTTGGAAGCAAGTGTCTGGGTCCCACACACAGGCAGAGGGGCTTTCACAGGGCGCGACCGCCAGGAGGCCGGAATCACTGCGAGTCATCCTAGAGCAGGGGTGGGCAAACTTTCTGACTCGAGGGCCACAGTGGGTTCTTCAACTGGACCGGAGGGCCGGAACCAAAGCAACCTGACCATGCTGGCACTCTCATCCTGGGCTGCTGATGAAGGAGTGGAGGGGAGAGCAAGAGAACCCTCCGCTCTTTCTGCTCCTCGGGCCAGATAGAACAGCCAAACGGGCCGAGGGCCATAGTTTGCCCACGGCTGTCCTAGACGCCTCCTACCACAGTCCCCTTTTACCAATCAGGACACTGAGCCTCGGAGTAGCCGAGTGTATCCCCGTTCCTAAAGAGCCAGGGGCGTGCAGCCTGGCCTCGGGAAGGGAGGTGCTCTCGGCAGCCTACCTCGGCCGTCTCTGCCGCCGAGCCGGGACCATGCATCAGGCCTCCGCGTGGCCTGTGCAAAAATGCCCCTCCACACTCTTTTTTTTTTTTTAATATATTTTATTGATTTTTTTTTTTTACAGAGAGGAAGAGAGAGGAATAGAGAGTTAGAAACATCGATGAGAGAAGCATCCATCAGCTGCCTCCTGCACACCCCCTACTGGGGATGTGCCCGCAACCAAGGTACATGCCCTTGACCAGAATCGAACCTGGGACCTTCCAGTCCACAGACTGACACTCTATCCACTGAGCCAAACCTGTTTCGGCACCTCCACACTCTTAGCCCCTCTCAGCACTGATCCCAGGCTCACCAGACCCCCGCCGGTCACTCAGCCTCACCTGCCCTGGCAGGAAACCTGATGGCGCCCGGCCCCGGACACGCAGCACGCTGTGCCCCGTGCCCCAGCCGCTCTGGCTTTGGGATCCTCTTGTCTCAGAACTCCGACCCCGGCCCTGCCCTCTGCGGAGAGGGTGCCCCGCTGCCCAGTCCTTTCACCCCGTGGCAAACACGTCCCCCTGCGTCGGCTCCCTGTGCAAGTCTTGCTTCCTGGGGAGCCGGCTGTCCCCGCGGGAAGACGAGGCCAGGCCCCTCTGGCACATGCCAAGTGCGGGCACTTCCTTTGCTGCGTTTATCGGAAGTTCGCTGCTGTGAGCTGTGGCATGGCGGAGGGTAAGCTCAGCGAGGGTGGGCCAGGAAGGTCTTGCTCTCTGTTGTGTCCCCAGCGTGCCTAGCACAGTGCCTGGCACACAGTGCCTAGCGGGCAGGCAGCGGGTGACGCTGTTACTACCATCTGTGGAGTGAACGTTGAGGTGCTTCCTGTGGGTGCTTCCTGAAAACAGGACCAGCCAGCCTGTTTACCTCAGGGTACTTCTGTCCTATCGTAACCTTAACTTAATTGTTACCTTTTCACATGTTTATACTAAAAATGCTAACCAGGGGGCAGCTGAAGGGCTTCCTGGCTCCCCAGGAACACATTCAGAAGGGACTTCTGGAGGCCAGCGGCGCTGTGTGCTCCCACTTGGGATAATGACTGCAGGGGTGGGTCACTCACTGAGAGCGGGGGGAGTGGGATATGATTTAGGATGGGACAGGCCTTGTTCCGGAACCTTCCCAGTTACAGGGCCTGCCCTAGAAGCGTAGAGAGGGTTTTTAATAAGAAACTTCATCTTATTATTTAAAGTAATGTTTAGCCGAAACCGGTTTGGCTCAGTGGATAAAGCATTGGTCTGTGGACTGATGGGTCCCAGGTTCGATTCCGGTCAAGGGCATGTACCTTGGTTGTGGGCACATCCCCAGTAGGAGGTGTGCAAGAGGCAGCTGGTCGATGTTTCTCTCTCATCGATGTTTCTGACTCTCTATCCCTCTCCCTTCCTCTCTGTAAAAAAATCAATAAAATATATTTTTTTTAAATAAAAAATAAATTTTTGAATAGCGGAAGAAGGGTGGTGAAACTTGAAGGACAAACATACGCTTTGGAACAAAACAACTCAACCCATTTCCTTCTCCACTCTTGTGACTTTCCCAGGACTGATCACCACCCTTCGGCAGGTCACCACCCAGGCCCTGTCCCCAGAGGCTGAAGCCAGCACAGCGCTCATTGCAGGTAACCGCGGCGCTGAGCCGAATCCAAGGGGCCTTCTGAGTTCAGGGCCGTCTCGTTCCCGTCAGCCCGGAACCCGTGGCGATGAGCTAGGACTCCCCTGCCCAGGAAAGCACTAAACATCAGAGCGCAGACCCACCACGGGGCTCCCTGGGCACGTAGGCTGTCTCACACACACAGAGCTCTGAGAGACTCCCTGAGGCTCCTGGCAGAGGCACTGCCAGTACACGATCGGTTGGGAGGTGGCCGCACGTAGACCTAGGTGGGTATGGGCGCTACACTCCAGTGTGTGGGCAGGGAGGGAGGGAGGAAGGGAGGATGTGCGGTTTGCCAAGTGGGTGAGGTAGAGGATAGGAGGGAGCAGAGAACCCCCTGCAGGAGGCTATGGATTCAACCAGCCCTTCCTGTTGGATAAGCCATTTCCTGTTGGCCTCCTTCCTGTTTCTATCATAGTCATCAGGAACTGGTTGAGAGAGAGTTCCATTCTGTCAGAAGTCAGAAGCCTTGTGTCCTTAGCTGGAGTCCCCAGAGATCACGTCCCACGGGGATTGGGCTTGGTGGGGGGGAATATAGACGTGGAAGGGGACACCAGTTGACTAGACCGGGAGGATCCTTAGGAAAAGTGGAGGGAGCCATCTAGTTCAGGGGACCCCGTGAATGACTGAGACATGCTGGATCCTAAGACATCTCTACGTTTTCCCTCTCCTTCCCAAGTTGTGATCACCGTGGTCTTCCTCACCCTGCTCTCGGTCGTGATCCTGATCTTCTTTTACCTGTACAAGAACAAAGGCAGCTATGTCACCTACGAGCCGGCCGAGGGAGAGCCCAGCACCATCCTGCAGATGGAGAGCGACGCCGCCAAGGGCAGGGAGAAAGAGGAATATTTCATCTAAGGATCCCCGGGGCCCCACAGAGCTTATCCCGGCTCCAGGGCTAACACGATGACTGTTTAATTTATTAGGTGAAAAGTTTTATCTGAAGCCAGTGAGAAGCACTGACTGGGCACACCTGAGCTCCTTCCAGGAGGCCCAAATCCAGCATCTCTGACAGTAGGGGCCAGGGACATGGAGAAAGCTGCCGACGTCTCTAGACAGGAGTGTTTGTCACCGACCGATCAGGCAGGGCTGTCCCAGGCAACAGTTCAGTATGTGCCCACTCCTTGTCAGGGTTTTTTCAGAGGTCAAAGGGGAGGAGTTAGGGTCACTGGCTGCTCCTCTGCTCCCTGCCTAGTGACAGCCCCAGTGGAGGCAGTGTCCACAGGTCTTCCCAGAGGCTGATACCACCATAGAAGGCCAGGCACGAGGGGTAGGAGACGGTTTAGATGCCTTCCCTCCTAATGAATGTGCAACGTCCCTAATCTGAGCCCGTCCTTTCCCTGTTTCCCAGCCTCATACTAAATGCTGTTTGTATCACAATTAAAATTTTTCATTAAGAAATCTCTCTCGTGTCCGAGAAGTAACTGCTTTTTTTAACCCAAAATGTCTTGATTGGGATGTTTCCCCACTCATCTTGATTCAGGGTGTTTCTCTTCCTGCTGCCTTCCGAAGGAGCTCCCTTCTGTAAGCCTTAGGCTGACAGTTGAGGAGCAGCCAACACATAAAACTACCGCTTGTGCTTTGGTAAAAACGGTGGTGGTCTTACGGCATCCTGGACATTCCACACCCATGCCATGAAGTAGGGACTGGGGCTCTTTCCTCTTTTCTTCTGGAGAGGGATGAAGGAGATCCTTAGAAGTCGTTACTACCTTTACATTGTGACTTATCCCCGCTTAAACTTTCTGACATTTTCTTTTGCTTGACTTCTTCGCCTATGGTCTTCGCCAAGCTAAAAGAACTCAAAGTTTTGGAAGTTCCCAGAACAATTTCTTTGAAGGGTGTGTGTGTGTGCGGGGGGGGGGGGGGGGGGGGGGGGGTGCGCTTAAAACAAAGTTGGTCCTAGAGTCATCACAAACATACCCTGGGAGATAGATTGACTTACTCTCTATCCTAGCAAGGGCCACAATTTCCCAGAATCCATTCTTCGTGTACACAGAGGGCACCAGGAGCAGTCTACTTAGTACTTCACCCACTAACCTTGAATCAAGCTGAGAAGCTTCTTGGATCTAACTTGTGTCTCAAAATGAGGTATGGTTTAAAGGCACCATTGGCCCTAGCCAGGTAGCTATTGGAACACTGCCCTGTGCGCGGAAGGGTCTCAGGTTCGATCCCTGGTCGGGGAGCATTCCAGAGGCAATCGATCAGTTTTTCTCACATCGATGTTTCTTTTCCTCCCTCTCCTTCCTCTCTAAAATCAATTTAAAACAAAAACAAAAGCCAACTTATCCTTGGGTGAGGATTAAAAGGTACAGTTATTTTGGTGGAAATCATTAACTCCCCAGCTATTTCTTTGGGATTAAGCTAAATCTTCTTTGAGGTCTTAAATGTATTGTCTCCATTGTCCAAGTCCACCCAAAGTAGGACCTCAGGAGTTGAGGAGTCAATCTTAGCAACCAGATTCCAGTTTTCAGTATTTCTCCACACAGAACTTTGGAGAAACTGAAGGTCAGCCTGAACTTACACAAACTTTTATACTGAAAACATTTCCCTCAAGTCAAACTTGAGGGCAAGTTAGGAGTCTGTATCATTTCCTTATTTCTAAGTTTATGTTCTGAATTCCTCTGGCATAATAGACTTTTAGAATCTGAACCCAGCTGGCGTGACTGTGGTTGAGTGTCAACCTATGACCACAGTTTGATTCCCCCCCCCCCCTCTCTCTCTCTCTCTCTCTCTCTCTCTCTCTCACACACACACACACACACACACACACACACACACACACACTGAAAGGGGAGTGAGTTAAGGTATAATGGGGATAAAATAAGGGAAAAATTTTTCACACAATGGGAAAAAAAGGAAGAGCTTAGGAGGTAAAATTAATTGTTTAAAATGGCAATGGCACCTATCTGAATTCTTGGCGGGATATAACAGCTATAAATAGAAGAAATCTAAAAACAAGCTGAGTAATGAATCCTTGAAGTGAGGTGTAATGCAACTTCATCACTTTATTCAAATCTTCAAAATAGTCTTTATTCTACATTTTTAGTATAAAAAAATCCACAAGTTAAGTGCACCACAGTGTAGAGAGAGAGACATACAACGCTTAACTTCCATAAGTCAATGGTACAGTCAAACATCACATGTACAGAACACAAAATTTAGATGAACTGAAATTATAAAAATAAAACCCAATTGCAAAAAACAAAAATTAAAATATTAAGGATCCCTGAAATATTCTTAACCCTAATGAGATTTCACTGGACTCAAGTCATTTTGTAGAGGCATTCACAACATGACCCCATTAACGCAGCTTAGGAATTACTGGGAGCCATGAGTGGCTGCAGCAGACGCTTGGACAATAAATGGTAACCAATTTTTTATCTGACACTCCACTTAAATTTGGCTCTAAAGTCATCAGGCTTATGAAATACATCCTCCTCCTTGCCCTCCCCCACAACATACTTGTTTACAGTTTGTGTTGCTATCTTTTGTTCAAATATGCTGTTTTTCTGGCACCAAAGCAAGTTTGGGTTTGGTTCATGTTAAGAGACAGCCTAGGAGGAGGGTCCAAAGGGCACCCTCCACTTTTGCCTGAGGAGATGCAAAAACAGAAATAATGGGGTCTGTGCTCTGGGCACAGACGGGGTTTCAGAGGATCCTTGTGAAAGACAAGTTAAAGATGACAAGTGGGGACCAGTGCAAGGAGAGAAGGAAATTAGTCTGACTGGCTTTCTGTCCTGCACCACTGATTGGATGGAGATTGGCGGGAGGGAATGGAGGGTGGGTTGGCGTGGGATGTGGGACAAAAGATGGAAAAGAAAAAGTAGACAACTAATGCGTTTCACTTATAACAAGCAATATAAATCAAAGACTTAAAGATTAAAGACCAATCAGAATAATTTGGCAACTTTAATTCTTAGGAAGATCAAAGTTCCCTCCAAACCTAATTTGATGTTTTATTACTAAAAGCAAAGACCAGTATGGTACAGTATTACTCCAGAGGAATTAAAGGAAGATCTTTAGGGCTGTTTCACCCACATTCATTTTATGAATGGATAGCTCCCCTACCTCAAAAGGCTTAGGGAGGTACTGCTACCATTACATGGTTCCTTATTAAGTTTGAAAAGTGCCTGAAAGTTTGGGCACCAGAAAGACACCCCAACAACATGTGTCTTAAACTGCAACTTCAGGTTAATATGACTAAAGCAGTTACATTGTGAGAAGTGCTGAAGGTATGTGATGTCTTTCCCGGCACAGAGGTGGCCTTGGGTCTTCACCAGATGGTGTAGCCACCATCTGAGCCACCCATGAAGAAGTTCCCCTTCCGCTGAGTTACCAGGACATTGGCTCCCTGCATGACTGCAAGCTGAGCGGCATTGGGAGGGCATCCAGGGGGTGGAGGCTGAAAGGAAAAGACAAGAGTGATTGGGCACAAGGCAGCTGACAAGGGAAGTGGACACAGGGGAAACAGAAGACCTGTTAGGAAGATGGCAGTGTGCTGACCAAAAGCAACTTTAGGAGCTAGCTGTACCACCAATCTGGGAACTAACGCAGATCTGTGAACCCAAAGATACAAACAGGAAAGCATGCACTACTTACTCAAAGGGCTCTAGCTTCAAGATAAAGCCTACGATACCTTCTGAATATGGGTAGTCTAGACCCAGTGGTTTCCTACCCACATTCCAAAAACGGATGGGGTGCCAGGTCCATGGCCCTATACCACAGGGTCCCTCAATATTTTTCAATGGGATAACCAAAAGGCTCTACCTAATGACACCATTCCCACCTCATCTCTAACATAATGGTGAGTAGACAGGCCTCAAGGCGTAGCAAGGCCCTCACCGGTTTGGCAGCGTCGGCCCTCAGAATGAAGGGTCATGGGTTCATCAGGTCAAAGACATGTACCTCAGTTGCAGGCTCAATCCCTGCCCCGAGAGGCAACCAACTGATGTGTCTTTCTCACATCAATGTTCCTCCCCCTTCTCCCCCCCCACTTTCCACTCTCTATAAAAATCAATTGGGGGGTGGGGGGGAGACGTAGCAAGGACCACTTGGGCTCTAAATCCCATGTATAGGGAAACTAAGCAGGAGACATAACTAAACTCCCTAGTATCTTTCTAAAAGCTACTTAATAGAGATTATGCATTCTACTTTTTTAATCAGCATGACTCCATGCTGATGGCAAATATTAAGTAAATGCTGTGGAATGAATACAAAATGTTACTAGACCAGTTCACTGTACCAAAGTGAACTGCACACGCAGCAGGTAAGACTCCTAGGACAGGAAAGCAAAGGAATCTGGTTAACTCAGAGCCAGTGAATGTTCCAGATGCCACTGATCCTGCTCTCGGTCACTTTCTGCCTGACTAGTGGCTGTCATTGGTTACACTAATACCAGCAACTGTTATCCAAGGATGGCGAAAGGACGAATATGTAGTCATTCCAGAAAGCTAAACTACACAAGGGCTGAGTTTTTTCTGATAACGTCATACTCACAGGAATGGTGCCAGCAGCAGCCCCAGCTCCAAATCTGGCACCTGGATCATACCCGCCTTCCACCAGCACTGTGGAGCCAGGGGGGTAGATGGGGCCAACCGGGTAATAAGCCATGGGGATTGTGGAGCCTAAAGGCCCAACAGCCACAGACTGGGCCATGGGAAGATACAGTGAGGCGCCAGGAAATGCAGCTGACATGGTGGGCACGGTGGCAGCCCCTGGGTGCACAAAGCTCGGACGATAGAGCTGGAAAAAGCAGAAGGCGAATGTTACTTGATGACATTCCTATTTCAGATTTCATTCCTGTTTCCTCTTTAATGAGTTACTCTTAATTCCCTTTATTCAGATTATAATCTAGAAGTTATACAAGTTCCCTTTCCCCTACCACTCAATATTCTTAAAACACTTCCTGCTACGGCTAACATTCAGCTGAAAGAATGCAAACTCATCTTAACATCTGCCTGTGCCAAATAATGTACAATAATCAGATAATGCATTCTGAACCCAACAGATATTGATGAACTACATGTTGTTTTGGATGATTCATTATTCATTCTTCTGTGTGTCAATACATGGAGTGAGACTAAGCTAAGGACTGAAAATGTGATCCAAAAGTATTCTCAGCCAGGTTCAAGTCCAGTAAAGTCGGAGCACCTCTGAGTAGGCGGGCGGAGCATCGGTATAGGGTGGAGCCTGAGGAAGATGCAAGGTCTGAGGGTACACTGGATTCCCAGGAGGCTGCACAGGGTAGGTTGGCTGCGTTGGATATTGACCTGGAAGACAAGAAAGCATGCCTATTGCCTGCCATAGAGAGCCACCAAGGAAGGGCCTATCGGGTAGTAAGCTCGTGGGAGCAAGCAAAAGGGGGTTTTGCAAAACCAGACTGCCCTGGAGGGCCTGATTCCTGTAGCCAAGGGGGGGGAAAGTATTCTCTTTGCTTAAGCAGTCCCTTATCACGGATGCTAGGCTATAAACGGGCAGGAAAGTCCCTCTTCCCATAGTGTGTACTGGTGTGCGTGGAAAACCCTAGCTAGGCCCAAGTTCCTTCCAGTGTGCGGGGCACGTTCTGGCCCGCGGGGTCTCCACAGGCCGGGTGGTAACCAGCCAAGACGAGTAACGGTGGTTTATCTCCAAGATGTCCACTCAAGGTCGACTTCAAATCAAAACAAAGCGTTGAGTGCAGGAAGAGAACCTTGAGACTGGACAGAGGGTGAAGGGGAGAGTCCTGACTTGGAAAGCCGAGGTCGTGTTCTGCCAGACATACTAGCAGCATCACAGAACCAGGATAAATTATGGTCGCCGGCCCAGGGACAGGGAAAGTGACCCTTCAGGCGCAGGCCCGCCCACCAGCGCCCGCTCCGGTGACGCCCGGGGCCGGCCTGTGGTTCGGGAGCGCGGCGCCCCGCCCCCGCCGGCTCCCCATTGGCCTACCCAAATCCCTGCTATAGCTCCCCATTTGCTTCTGCAGACGCCCATCACCACAAACCTTTCCCACTCCCCCACCCCCCACCCCCAAACCCGACTCCGCAGCGCCAAACTGCGCCACAGAGTTGAAGGGGGAAAGGGCCGGGAAGAAGCGAGCAGCCGTAATTCGGGGTCGGCGGAGGCGGCTGACGCAGCCCCGGGGACTGCAGCCGGCCGAGGAGGGCGGCGCGCAGCTCGCCCCACATTTAGAGGAAGGGGACCCCGGGCTCCCGGCCGCTCGCTCCGGGCAGCGCTACTCCCCCCCTCCCCCCCCCCGACGGCCTCAGCCGTCCCCAGGCCTTGCCTTTGCTGTTCATGGTGGCTGCGGGTCCGGTTCGGCTCGGCTTCGCGGACGGTTATTTTTTTCGTCCTCTTCCTGTTCGTAGTCACTTCCGTGTCACGTGCCGGCTCGTCCTCTCGCGTCACCCGACGCCGAGGGCCTCTGCGCCGGAAGCCCCGCCCCTGCGCCAGCCCTCCAATAGCTAAAGGGAGAGCCCGCGCAGACCCGCCCACTCAAGTTGGCCCCGCCCACTCGGTCGTGTCCTCCAGTCCCCACCCCTTGCCCGTCGACTAGTGGAAAACCAAATACTGTCCGCGCGTGCGCGTGCCGATATTGTCTCCAACCGGGACCTAGTCTCTGGGGCGCTCGGGGGCAGAATCTTAAGCTGTTTCCCGGAGTCTTTTCCCGTCTGTGCGCTACGGCTCCCAGTCGGCTCACCTTACAGCCTTTCCGCCAGGGGCATAGAGCTCAGTAATTTATCTCACTGCGTGAGATGCGCTCCCTACACCTGGATCTACCACGCGTTCCTACCCATCCCCCCTTAAGCCTCGGCTCCGTAAACGTTCATTTGGCCAGTCCGGCTCACGCGTATTCGTTTTCTGAATTAGACCCTCACCAGAGTCTTCGCCCTCGTGTCTGTGCCACCCACCCGCTGTCAGCATGTGCTTCTGTGCTGCTACCTTTCTCACCAGAAGCAAGGGCATTGTGCTGTGTCCTCCACTGCAGCTAAACCTGGAAGGAGTGCCCGGGCCGGCCCTTCCTTCCGCACCTGGTACAGGTGACCTACCTGTGCGGGGCTGTGGGCCTGCTTTCTTTGTGTATCGCTTTGCCTCTGGCTTGATGGTCCTTCAGGGCAAAGATGCTGTCCTTTAGGGAAGCAGTTGAGTTTTTCCTTCCACCCTTCATTTTAAAATACCTGCTGAGCGCTCGCTGTGTGCAAGTACAGAGATGAAGCTGAACAAGACAGGTCAACAACTGTTTTCTCACGGAGTTTACATTCTGTCGTATGTAGTAAGAAGTAGATGAAAAGCACCTGAAAAGAGAAAGCTTTGGGGGAGAAAAGCTCTCTGTAAGCATTAGAAACCTGATAAATTTTGCCGGTTAATGAAACCACTAAAAAGACCCCTACTCACTTCAACTCTCACTTTTTCTCCAGTATTGTATGAGCACCATTCAAATGCATGATTTCAAGGAGTCTTTACAACAGCCCAGTGTGGCAGGCAAGGCTTATAGGAGCATTCCTGTATTTCAAATGAGAGGAAAAAATTAAAGAGAGTTGTCCATACAGTGAACAGGTTCCAGAATCAGGTCTTGTGTCCTGGCTTCCAGGGTCCCAAGTCAGTGTTCTTATTTTGTTCTGGATGTTTTTGTTTGTTTGTTTTTTATATGTCACACTGCCTATCATGACTAAAATAGTCTAAAAGCCCAGTGTCCAAGAGTTTTTGTGTGGGGACTTCTTTTATATTTACACTAGAGGCCTGGTGCACAAAATTCATGCACTGAGGGAGGGGGGGTCCCTCAGCCCAACCTCCCCCTCTCTCACAGTTCAGGAGCCCTCAGGGAGTGTCCTGACAGTTTAGGCTCAGTCCTCCCCCACCACCACCACCACCACCTCCTCAGGGAGCAGGCCTAAGCAGCAGTCTGGTCTCCCTCTGCAGGAGGCAACCAGCTGATCATGGGAAGGCTTCACTGCCAGGGAGGAGCCTGCAACGTAGGTACATGCCCTTGATCAGAATTGAATCCCGACCCTGCAGTCGGCAGGCCGAGTTCCTATCCACATCCAGCTAGGATTCTTATTACCCAAGTTACCAAGAATACTGAGAGTGGCGTACAGGGAGCTTAGCCAATGAGCAGTCAGAAAAGGTGTTTCCTCTGCAGCTCAGGTACAGAGGCGGGACTGCTGGTGCGCTGTTTCCCAGTGCTGGCAGGCCCCCCTGTGTGTTGTGTCTCTGCTCCTGGCCCACCCCAAGCCCCAGCCACACCATGGCCACTGTGATGGCTGCAGGCAAACAGTTCCCTCCAGCCTGTCTGCACATTCAGCCTTCTCCTGAGCCAGCAATGACTGTTATGGCGTCCCGGCTAATTTGCATATTACCTCTTTTTATATTTAGAGTTAGATAGATATAGATAAATAGATCATTAGCTTGACTCAGACTAATATTGATATTATAAAGCCTCTGATATATACCTTTTCCTGTATTCCTGGCTGTTCTTGAAGACAGGCACAATGTTAAACACTCATTCATTCAACATTTATTTGTAAAGCACTTACCATCACCTGGCATTGTCCCAAAAGAAAACAAAGCCCTTGCTCTCCTGAAGTTTACCTTCTAGGGCAGGAGCCTATACAACTTTTTGACCAAAATACACAGTAATTCACTCTGAATCATGACCCAGCATATACACATTTATACATGTAACTAAAACAAACTTAAATGACCTTGTGCTTGTCTTTCTTTTTTAAAAAAAAATATATTTTATTGATATTTTTTATAGAGAGGAAGGGAGAGAGATAGAGAGCTAGAAACGTCGATGAGAGAGAAACATCGACCAGGTGCCTCTTGCATACCCCCTACCAGGGGGTGCCCGCAACCAATGTACATGCCCTTGACCGGAATCGAACCCGGGACCTTTCAGTCCGCAGACCGACGCTCTACCACTGAGCCAAACTGGTTTCGGCATTGTGCTTGTCTTTCTACGCACAACAAATGCACTGTGGTATTTTCTATTCTCTTCTCTCTTTTTTTTTTCTTCTTTTCAATTCTGGTTGTGACTTCACATCCCACTAACAAGCCAGGACTCACAGTTTGGAAAGCACTGTTTATTGGTGGACTATTATCCCCAGGGCCTTTGCAATCAGTTATTGGTGAGTCAATGAGCGAATAAATCCTTGAAGGTCAGATCAGGCAAATCTTTTTCCCTGTATCCTAACTTCTCCCCAAATCAGGTCCTACATTAGTTTCACCTAAAGCCTGAAACTGGAGAGAGAAGTCACTAATCTATCCCCACCCCTACCCTGTGCTCAGGACCTCAGAAAATAAAGGAGTGACACTAAGAAAGGAAACTTCCCTTATTTCTCTTTTTGAACCCTCAGTTAAGGATCCTGGGGTTGTGCTGACTGTTGCAGCCCATGCCACTGAGAGTGTAGGATGTGGGTCCTAACAGCCCATTTCAATGGGCGTAGGAGGTGGATCCTAGTTCTGGTCCTACTCTGCCACCAACTCTGTGACTTTGGTTCTCATCTATTCAGCTCCCCTTTATTCCCAACCAGGAAGGAAGCTGATATTGTGCCAGTGATCTTACAGATATTATCCACTCAATGTCCATAGCAGACTCCAAGGAAAGGTGCAAGCAAGGGGACTGTGTTTCAGAGAGGTTAAGTAGCTAAACTAAATTCCACCACGGCAGAGCCAGTATCAAACTCGGGTTTGCTTGACTTTACAAGCATTGTTTTTAATCTGTTTACATTGTTGAATCTGGGGGTAGAAAGAAAGGGTGTGGAGGAAACCAAAAGTATTTATTCTTTTTAATTTTTTAAAATGTACTTTAGAGAGAGAGGAAGGGATAAGGACAGAAACACCAATGTGAGAAATAAACATCGATCTGGGAATTGAAACCATGACCTTTTGGTCTACAGGAGATGCTCCAACCAACTGAGCCATACCAGCCAAGGCAGATTCTAGAAATATTTAGGAAAGAGAAACAAAGGGACTAATATTGGAATTAATGTTTGATTTAATTGTTTAACAGGATTAATGTCAGGTTTGAATACTCCATGAAGTGAAAATAGAAATAACGCATTGGAAAAGATATTTGCAATTTGTATCACAAAGGACTGATCCCCCCCCCCCCTATGTAAAGAGCCCTGAGAAGTCAGTGTATGACCAACTATTAGAAAAAGTAGCAAATGCCCTAGCCAGTGTGGCTTAGTGGGTGGGGCATCGTCCCATGCACCCAGTGGTTGCTTGTTCAGTGTGGATTCCGGTACATGCCCGGGTTTGCGGGCTAGATCCCCGAGGGGTGTGCATGCAGGAGACAGCTGATTCATGTTTTGCTATCACATCGACGTTTCTCTCTCTCCCTTTCTTTCCTCTCTCTCTAAAATATAATTTAAAATTATTGAAAAAATAAAAAATACCATCCTAGTTGGTTTGGCTCAGTGGATAAAGTGACGGCCTGCAGAACGAAGGATCCCAGGTTCAATTCCAATCAAGCGCACATGGTTTGCGGACTGATCGATGATTCTCTTTCATCATTGATGTTTCAATCTTTCTTTCCCTTCCTCTCTGAAATCAGATATATATATATATATATATATATATATATATATATATATATATATATATCAAATGAGATTTACAGACAGTTCACAAAAAAGGAAATACAAATGGCTTCTAAACAGATGAAAAGATGTTCAGCCTCACTCTTAATAAGAAGGCAAATTAAAACCACACAGATACCATTATCAGATTGGCAAAACTCCAAACACTTGCTAACTTTACTCTGTGTGCAGGGCTGTGGACAAGCAGACACTCTAATTTATTGATGGTCGGGCTGTAAATT
Organism: Vespertilio murinus; assembly: GCA_963924515.1. NCBI lineage: Eukaryota > Metazoa > Chordata > Mammalia > Chiroptera > Vespertilionidae > Vespertilio > Vespertilio murinus. The sequence continues at coordinate 149,597,647 of OZ004707.1, forward strand.
GGCACAACTCCTATACAGATACTTTGGCAATATCCATCAAAATTACAAATTACCATTCCCACTCCTAGGAATGATTTCTACAGATATATTTGCACTCCTGAGAAACCCTGTATATGAGGCTGTTCACTGCAGCATTGTTTGTAACAGGAAAAAATTAGAAATAGCCCATATGTCCATCACTGGGGAGCTAGTAACATAAGTCTTAGTACATCTAGACATTTAAGTATTGTGAGACTGTAACTAAGAATGAGAAAGCTCTCCAAAATATTTTTAAATGATTAAAAAAGGTTGAGAATAGTGTATTTAGCATGATGCCTTTTGTGTAAAAGGACAGGGAAACCAAGAATATTCATTAATATTTGAATTTTTAAAAATTCTGAAAAAATACACAAGATACCTATAAACGTGGCCAGTGTGGCTCGGTTGGTTAGAACACCATCAGGACACATACCAGGTGTGAGGTCCCAACTCCCGTCAGGACACATACGGAAAGTAACCGATCAATTCTCTCTCTCTCTCTCTCTCCCTCAAAAAAAAAATTCTCAGGTGAGAATTTTAAAAAAAGGAATATATAGATTCATACAACAACATAAATAAACTCAATTATGCTGAGTCAAAGAAACCAGGTTTTTAAAAAGAGTGCAGACTGTAAGATTTCATTTGTATAAAATTTTGGAAAACACAAACTAGTAATCTATACTGATATAGAACAGATTGACAGCTGCCCATGTAAACCAGGGGGCACTTTTTTTTTTTCCATAGAGAGGAAGGGAGAGGGAGAGAGAGTTAGAAACATCGATGAGAGAGAATCATCCATCAACTGCCTCCTGCACACCCCCTACTGTGGATGTGCCCACAATCAAGGTGACATGCCCTTGACCAGAATCGAACCTGGAACCCTTGAGTCCGCAGGCTGATGCTCTATTCACTGAGCCAAACTGGTTAGCAGGGGTGGGCAAACTTTTTGACTCGAGGGCCATAATGGGTTCTTAAACTGGACTGGAGAGCCGGAACAAAAGCAACCTGACCATGCTGGCACTCTCATCTTTGGCTACTGGTGAAGGAGCGGAGGGGAGAGCAAGAGAACCCTCCGCTCTTTCGGCTCCGCGGGCTGGATAGAACAGCCGAACGGGCCGGATCCGGCCCTCGGGCCACAGTTTGCCCAGCTGGGTTAGGGCAACCAGGGGAATTTTTTGTGGATATGTTCATTATCTGGCTTGTGTTGGGTGTATACATGTCAAAACTTACAAAATTGGGCCCTGGCCTGGTAACTCAACTGGTTAGAGCATCGTTCCAATACACCACGGTTGCCAGTTTTACCCCTGGTCAGGGCACATACAAGAATCAACCAATGAATGCATAAGTAAGTGGAACAACAAGTCAATGTTTCTCTCTCCCTTTCTCTCTCTCAAATCAATAAATAAAATAAAAATTTTTAAGTTACAAAATTGCCTAGCCAGTGTGGCTCAGAGGATGAGGGTCAACCTATGAACCAGGCGGTTAGGGTTTGATTCCCAGTCAGGACATGTGCCCGTGTTGCAGGCTTGACCCCCTAGAAGGGTACATGCAGGAGGCAGCTAATCAATGATTCTCTCTCACCATCGATGCTTCTCTCTCTCTCCCTCTCCCTTCCTCTCTGAAATCATTCAAAATATGTATTTTTAAAAGTTACAGAATTGTACATTTCAAACATGTGCAGTTTATTATAAGTCAGTTACACTTCAATAGAGGTGTTTTAAAAACATAGTGTGGGGACGAAGAAAGGGAAAAGCCCAGGCTGATGGCTAATGAGCTCTTGTAATGTGGTTGGGCAAGACAGAGGCTGAAAGGAAAATGACAGCCGAATGCGGTAAGTGCTCCAGAGGAGCTGGGTGAGCTGTGCTCTGGGGGCTCAGAGAACAAAGGGGCCTCTTCCTAGTTCCAGTTAATAAGACTTAGTGGAGCTTTTTTGAACACCTACTATGTGTTGTGCTCTTCACTTAGGAAACTAGAAAAGAAAAAAAACAAACACCTATTTGCCAGCCCAAATTGGGAGGGTGGAGGTCTGTGGAAGAATCCAACCAGGCTCTTGAAAGCGTCTTTCAAAGCTTTGGCTGGTCTTTGTGTAACTAAGGGAGCAGGGATTACAAGATAAATGACTCAGAAACGGACCCTCCTTTCTTACTCCTGGCAAGCCTTCGTAGGGCGGGCACTGACACTGCTCTGCCCAATAATGTACAGGGCCGACTCCACTGTCGCTGGGCAGCCTCGTAGGTCCGAGGGCAGTGTCTCTTCCTTTGGGTTTTTGATTAGTTTTTCTCAATGTGAAATCCCAAACCACTGCATCTCGGCATCAGAATCATTTAGTGCTTTTTTAAAATATTTTTTTCTTGATTTCAGAAAGGAAGGGAGAGGGAAAGAGAAATAGAAACATCAATGATGAGAGAATCATTGATTGGCTGCCTCCTGGGGACCGACCCCACAACCCAGGCATGTGCCCTTGACCGGCAGCGAACCTGGGACCCTCCAGTCCGCAGGCTGACACTCTGTCCACTGAGCCAAACCGGCTAGGGCTCATTTAGTGCTTTTAAAAAATGCAAAGCAGCCTGGCTGGTGTAGCTTAGTGGCTGAGCATTGTCCTATGAACCAGGAGGCCACAGTTTGATTCCCAGGCAGGCATGTGCCCAGGTTGTGGGCTCGATCCCCAGTAGGGGGCGTGCAGGAGGCAGCCAATCAATGATTCTCACCCATCATTGGTGTTTCTCTCTCTCTCCCCTCCTCTCTGAAATCAATAAAAACATATTTAAAAAACAACACAATAAAGTAATTGAGTAATGCTACACAGATCAGCATCTGCAGGTTTGGGGGTTGAGATTTCATTTTATTCTTCAAGGTGAGTGTGTGAGTGCGTGTGTGTGTGTGTGTGTGTGTGTGTGTGTGTGTATGTGTGTGTATTCCAAAGCTTGCTTACTTTCCAAAGGGGCACTCAGAAGAATAGAACCTCATTTGCCTCAGGAGACTGGAAAGGGTATGGACTTGAGGTGCCAGCCTCTCCTAGACAACTCTCCTGGATGGGCTGTGTGCCAAAGCTCACTGGGACACATGCACTTTGGCATCTCATCCCTGTTCCCCGCTGCACACACTCATCTCTTGCAGACTGTCATATTTGGGAAAGTATACCTCTGGGGACAGCTGGGGCTTCCCAAAAAGGAGGAGTCGCTAGGGAGGGAAGAACTAAGAACATGCTAGGGTCGGGTTCATCCATGAAGGGACCTGACCCCTTAATAAAGATTGAATTTCTTAGCTGTTTTACACTTGGGTCACAGAGAAAGTTTAACACCAAAGTTTTAATGTTCTCCCTTAGTCATTGGAATTTGCTTCACTTTTCCTCCAACCCCTCAGTCAAGGATAACCTTGTGTAGTCACTAGAGGCCCGATGCATGAAATTCGTGCAAGGGGCTCGGGCCCTCGAAGCCCTGGTTTCGTTTGGAAAGTCGTCAGGACGGTCGTTCTGCTGTTTGGTCTAATTAGCATATTAGCTCTTTCTCATATAGGACTTTGGTTGGCAAACTTCGGCTCGAGAGCCACATGCGGCTCTTTGGCCCCTTGAGTGTGGCTCTTCCACAAAATGCCACAGCCTGGGCGGGTCTATTTTGAAGAAGTGGCGTTAGAAGAAGTTTAAGTTTAAAAAATTTGGCTCTCAAAAGAAATTTCAATTGTCGTACTGTTGATATTTGGCTCTGTTGACTAATGAGTTTGCCAAACACTGGTATAGGATGTTAGGGAGAAGTCACAGCTGTGCCCCGTTGAGAATATGGATGTATTTCATTCAGAGGAGACAGGAGTTCTAGGCTGGGGCTAGCAGCCACGTGAGTGGCCCAGGACAGAATGAAACAGGCAGGCAAGCAGAAGACCTGAGGGACAACCATGAAAAGAACCTGGTTTCCCACTCCACGTCCCCAAATATACTAGAAAGAGGTAACCCTTAAATGGAGGAAAATGCAGACACCTGGCTTTCATATACATTATCTCATTCAACACTTTAAAAACCCTAGGAGTACCCTAACCGGTTTGGCTCAGTGGATAGAGTGTTGGCCTGCGGACTGAAAAGTCCCAGGTTCGATTCCGGTCAAGGGCATGTACCTTGGTTGTGGGTACATCCCCAGTAAGGGGTGTGCAGGAGGCAGCTCATCGATGTTTCTCTCTCATCGATATTTCTAACTTTCTATCCCTCTCCCTTCCTCTCTGTAAAAAAATTTTTTTAATCAATAAAATATATAGTTTTTTTTAAAAAAAACAAAACCCCTAGGTGTGTTAGTGCCGTTTTATAAACGGGAGACTAGGGCTTAAAGAGGCTAACTTGCTCTAGTAAGTGGCCATGGCCAGACGGGAGCCTAGATCTCTGGATCTGACCGGATTATAATGTCTCCTGCTTGTTCCTGCGGCAGTGCTGGTTGGCACTTAACAGCCTGCCCATGCACGAGGGACATTTGTTATTCTCTAGCCTATAGAACTCCGCGTTATTTGATGCTATCAAGCCTGCATTGCTTCTGTAGTTCACGAAAATAATAAAGTCATAAAAAAGGGGAAACAATAAAATCCATGGTTCATGGAAAACATGGTGGAATGCTTCTGTCTTGGAAACGGTGGGGTTTTATCATCCAGGGGACTTGGGAAGACAGAGCTTAAAGAACAGGAAATGCCGAAGAAAATTTAGATTCTAGCCGAAACCGGTTTGGCTCAGTGGTAGAGCGTCAGTCTGCGGACTGAAAGGTCCCAGGTTCGATTCTGGTCAAGGGCAGGTACCTTGGTTGTGGGCTCATTCCCAGTGGGGGGTGTGCAAGAGGCAGCTGATCGATGATTCTCTCTCATCGATGTTTCTAACTCTCTATCCCTCTCTCTTCCTCTCTATAAAAAAATCAATAAAATATATATATTTTTAAAATTTAGGTTCCAGTCCTGGTCTGCTCCTCACCAGCTGGTTGGCCGTAGACAAATCATTTAACCTCTCTGACCCTCAGTTTTCTCACCCTGAAACGTACTCCTACCTCACAGACTGGTGAAGGACAAGTAAGAAGATAAATACTCTTAGTTAATATAAGCATTAATTCTGTCCTATTTGCTGGAGCTGCCCTTAGTTGCAAGGAAGGGGACCCCCTGGCGGCTTCCCGGGCACCGGCTCCGCGGAAGCAGGAATCAGGGGCCTTTCGCCACCTTTAATGGATGGTGGTTGATTCTGTCCATTTTATTTCCCACTCCAAGCTTTCTTTGCCTTTTATCTACACGTCTGCATGTTGGGGATAAATTTTTCCTCCCTACAATGTCATTTTCTGAAGGAAACTTCCAGACCAACTCAGATAGAAGGAAGGGGGGGGGGGGAGGGCAAAAGCCCACATTTCTTTAGCATCTCAATCAACACCCTCATTTGCTTCTCACCGTGGAAGTGAACTTCTTATGAATAATGGATGTCAGCCTGATGAATATGCACACAGCCTATTATGCCTGTGAGGTTTGGTAAATAATTTATGAGCTAAAATGTTCCTCACCTTGTTACTGCACAAAAAGTTATGAAAAGAAAACCATATTTACCCTTTGAGCTGGGAGGGTGATCTGTCAGAGTGACAGCAGCCCAGCATATGCCTTGACATCATTGCTGAAATTGAATACGAGAAAATACATGCATTTCAGGGTGGAGGCTCTGTAAAAAGAGGAGCGCGCTCAGCCGCACTCCCGGACACGTACAAATTTTCAAAACCTCTGGCTTCTCACCTTGAACTATCCCTGGATTGTTTTGTTTTGTTTTGTTTTGTTTTTAATTATTATTGCCTGTCTCATTTTCTGTTCTTTTTTAAAAATATATATTTTTATTGATTTTTTACAGAGAGGAAGAGAGAGGGACAGAGAGTTAGAAACATCGATGAGAGAGAAACATCGATGAGAGAGAAACATTGATCAGCTGCCTCCTGCACACCCCCCACCAGGGATGTGCCCACAACCAAGGTACATGCCCTTGACAGGAATTGAACCCGGGACCCTTCAGTCCGCAGGCCAACGCTCTATCCACTGAGCCAAACCGGTCTTGGCTATCCCTGGATTGTTCACAGCACTCAGGGGCCTCCTTCACGGCCCACGCTCCTCACTAGGACTTTGATATGACCAGGCAGGATGGACTACAGCTTCCTTGTTTTATCAAAACGGACTAACCACAACGAGCCCTAACGTTATAACATTTAAGTCACCAGATTTTTAAAATATTTTTTGTAATTCTAAAAGCTTTCAGCGAGAACAAGCAGATAACAAACACAAAGGGGATAAAAAAAAAACAACAACAACAAAAACCGCCCGGAGAAGCACTAGAAAATGTACTGCTCGCCTTCCTGTCCCTGCAGCTGCAGTGTTTTCCTGCTGACCCACCTGACTCCCTGCCGGACTGGCTCTCAGCGCACTGCCCCCTGCCCCCGCCTCAGTCCCTCAGCAACAGCAGCGACGCCTTCGATGCCTTCGGTCTGGCGACTGGGGCGGAGGAGGGGCGGGATTTACTGTGGAGATGAGGAAGGTGTTGGGGGAAATACGCTCAGAACCTGGGGGAAGGCGGCTGCTCCACGCCCGGTTTTGAAGGTCTGGAACTGGGTCAGTTCTCCAGCCGGGGAAGCAAGGACCCCAGGGATTATCTGCTTACATTCCTAGAGGTTTCTAGGAATAAAATATGTGTCAAGGGACACACACTCACTGCCAAAAGACCATCCCCGGTAAGCTGGGTGCATGGAGATCAGGCAAAAAAGGAAACAGAAGGCCGTCCCACATCTGTGGGATAAACCGGTACATCCCCAGGAAACAGAGTGAACGGCCTACAAACAAATTACGTAATGAAGTTATTGGAACAATGATGCAATTAAAATAATAATACTGCCCTAATAGATTTGGCTCAGTGGATAGCGCATCGGCCTGCAGACAGGGTCCCAGGTTCGATTCTGGTCAAGGGCATGTACCTTGGTGCAGGCACATCCCCAGTAGGGGGTGTGCAGGAGGCAGCTGATGGATGTCTCTCTCATTGATGTTATTCTCTATTCCTTTTCCTTCCTCTCTATAAAACATCAATAAAATACATTTAAAAAATATTATTAGAGCTCTAATCGGTTTGGCTTAGTGGATAGAGCATGGGCCTGTGGACTAAAAGGTCCCAGGTTCAATTCCGGTCAAGGGCATGTACCTTGGTTGCGAGCACATCCCCGGTGGGGGATGTGCAGGAGGCAACTGATGGATGTTTCATATCACTTCTTGTTTATTAATGATCATCTATGATGATATATTTACGTATGTTGTGCTTTTTGTTTGTTTGTTTGTTCAATGTCTATAAATTCCACTGGACACTTAGTAGCCAGCCCGTGATCTGGCACATGGTAATAATAAATATCTGTAGGCTCAAAGGAGTGGGCATGGAGGAGAAAAAGAAACTGTGCTGGTTGAGGATACTCTGAAGAGCTGGATTTGGCATGAGAAGCAGAGGGAAGACACGAGTGAGTGACAGCTTCTCCCTGCACAAACCGTAAATGTACACTCTGAGGAGTTTTTATATTATACATGTAATTACCACCCACCATCAGATGCAAAGCACTTCCAACACCTGAGAAGATTTGTGGTCATGGAAATATTTATATTTTGACTTTTTTCTGATTATAAAATACGTATTATTCCAAAAAAGATTATATTGCAATCTTGCAACAATAACAAAAAAAGATTGTATTACAAGTCTTTGTGAGGATGTGCAACAACTAGAACTCTATGTGTCACCAGCAAGTGCATGAATTGGTTCAAACATTTTGGAAAACTATTGAGCAGTACCTACAAAAGCGAAACATAAACCCCAAGCCTAGCAATTCCATGCCTCAGTATTTACCCAGGAGAAATAAATATATCGGGGGTCACAAAAATGTTTACTAGCAAACACTGTGAATAATTATAAAAGCAATGTTTATTAAAATATATTTCATTTTCAAAATTGAGCTATCAGCTGTTAAAGTGTGTATAGGTTTTAGGGGGACATCCTGTATTTACAAAAAAGACTTGTACAAGAATGTTCATAGCAGTTTTATTAATAACAGATAAAAACAGGAACAACCCAAATGCCCACCAATAGTAGAATGGATAAATCAGAGCATACTTACACAATTAAATATATATGTCAATAAAAAATAACAGCCGAAACCGGTTTGGCTCAGTGGTAGAGCGTCGGTCTGCGGAGTGAAGGGTCCTAGGTTCGATTCCAGTCAAGGGCATGTACCTTGGTTGTGGGCACATCCCCAGTAAGGGGTGTGCAGGAGGCAGCTGGTCGATGTTTCTAGCTCTCTATCCCTCTCCCTTCCTCTCTGTGGAAAATCAATAAAATATATTTTTTAAAAAATAAATGTTAGAAAAAAATAACAAGTAATACTGGACAAAATTACAGGGATGAATCTGAAAAACATCTGTTGAGTGACAAAAGCCAGACACAAAAGAGTATATACTGTCTGATCCCATTTATATGAAACTCAAGAACCAGCAAAGCTAATTGTTGGTTATTGAAATCAGAGTAGTAGTCACTGATAGTTTATCAGCTCTCAAGAAGCACTAGGGAGCCTTCTCAGGTGCTGGAAATGCTTTGTGTCTCATTGTGGGTGGTAACTACATGCATAAAATAAAAATTCCTCAAAGTGTACATTTACGATTTGTGTACTTTCCTGGGTGCATGGCATGCCCCGATAAAAATAAAAAAATTACATAAAAAAGCCTTAGCTGGTTTGGCTCAGTGGATCAAGTGTCGGCCTGAGGACTGAAGGGTCCCAGGTTCAATTCCGGTCAAGGGCGTGTTACTTGGTTGCAGCGGGGCACATCCCCAGTAGGGGGTGTGCAGGAGGCAGCTGATCAATGTTTCTCTCTCATCAATGTTTCAACTCTCTATTCCTTTCCCTTCCTCTCTGTAAAAAAAAAATCAATAAAATATACTTTTAAAAATTAAATTAAAAAAGTAATATTCACAGGAATGTATACAATATCAACTAAAGACGTCCTTTTCCCAAACAAAACCACAACGAACATGTTGATGTCTGTCTGCTTGAGCCCCTTGGACCACAAATCACACAATCCCTGACATCCATGTCATCCGAGGCTTCGGATCTGTGTGCAGCCCCAAGCCGGGTCCCAGCGCCTGAGAGCTTCTGCCCTCATGGTGACCACGCTGGCTAGCAATGCTGGCCCCTTTAGGAAACACAAAAGTGAGCTCAGTCCCAACCCGAGCTGTCGAGGAATTTACAGTCTGAGGGGAAGGGCTACAGGGACTACAGACCAAACAAACCCCCAGGAGCTGTAATACCCTACAACCTTCCTGGGGTGGGGGACATGCAGGACCGGGGTCCCCCTCCACGAGCAGCATGAGGCACCGCTCCCAAGTTTGGACGCCGCCGAGCTGTGAGTTCCCTCTCCTTCTTCCCCGTGGGGACCCGGCCCGGGGCTGGGGCTGGACAGGAACTTGACTTTCAACCTGGAGGAGGGCCGATGGCTCACCGAGGGAGGGAGGGCGGGAGCTGGGAGCCACCTCTGTGACCGCCCCACCCCAGGCTTCAGGGAAAGCGGCTTAGGGTCCCAGCCCGGGCTCCCGGGCCCCATCTCCACCTCGCACTTTCCAAAAGGAAACCACCTCGACCGGTGCCTGGAGGGGCTGCATGACCCCCCACCCCCCGACCCTCCGGGGCCTCCCGCCCCGCCCCGCCCGCCCGGCCGGCCCCCTCCCCTGCGCGGAGCCGCGGCGCTCTCCGCATAAATTATGCTCATGACGCAGTCGCTAAAAAAATCCAAGTAGCTGGAGGAGGGAAGGGGGGAGGCGGGGAGAGGGGGGGCCGTGGGAAGGGGAAAAGAAAAACACACACATATACCTGGGCGCCCCCACCCCTCCGCCCCCGGCCCGCTCCCCGCCGGCCCGCCTCCGCCCGGCGCAGCCCGCCGAGCGCCCCTCGGCTCGGCCCGCCTCGGGCCGGGGTCCGGGGGCGGCGGGTCCCGAACGGCCGCCGGGCCGAGCCCGGCCCAGCCCAGCCCGGCCCAGCCCGGCCCGGCCCGGCCGCACTGGCCTCTTTGTCTGCGGGCGGCGGCCCCGGCCCGGCCCCGGCCCCCGGAGCCCCGGCCCGGCGGCGAGACGGAGCCCTAACCGGGCGGCCCCCGGGCGGAGGCGGGCGGGCGGGCGCGGGCTCCGGTAAGTAGCGGGGTCCGGGGCGGGGAGGGGTTTGCACGGAGGGGGAGGGGGCCGGGCGGGGGAGGTTTCGGGTTTGGTTAATATGCAATGCCCGTAATTAGCATAATTTATATATTTATGATAAAGAGAGAGAAGGAGAAAAAAAAAAAAACCGCCGCGGGGCCGGGCGCCGGGATGCTGGGCCGGGAGGGAGGGACCGCGCGCGGCCGCCGCCCGGGGCCGGAGCCCGGGGTCTCGCCCTCGCCGGGCCGCGGACCGGGCCGGACCGGGCCAGACCGGGCCGGCGGGGACCGGGCAGGAGGGCGGGCAGCCGCCAGGGGGACCCGCAGGGGTCGGTCCGCCCCCAGAGCCCGGGCCGGGTACCGACCACATAGGACGGTCTGTACCCGGACCCCGGGGCCACCAGGACCGGTCCTCGCCCCACGCGGGAACCGGACGACCGGGGAGGACCGGTGGCACTCCGGGTCAGGGGCCGGGCGGCGTGGCTGGGAGGGTGGGGGAGTGAGGACTTCATAAATATTTAATAACAATGTTATTATTATTAATCAGTCGTCACAATAATGGGCCCAGTATGTGTTCGCTGGGCGTTCTCGCCTGGCCAGGCCAGGGAGCCTCGGGGTGCCTGGTACCCTCCCCGGAGCGTGGGGTGCCTCCTCCCTCTGCCGCGCCCGGAGCTGGAAGCCGCCGAGGAGCCCCAGCTGCCGGGCAGGGGCCACCGGCCGCCCCAGGAGCCTTCCCCGGCAGACGGAAGAAGTTCTGGGCAGAGATTTTAGCCTTACCTGCCCTTCCTGAGGCCTCGTGCCGAAAGCAGAGGGCCGGCCTTCCATTGTTCGTAGACATCTGCCCCTCCGCTTGCCTTGGTCGTCCAAGGTAGCCAGTACGGACAAGCAGGGCCTTCTGAGGAATAATCCCATGTAGGGTTCCATTTTGCTCCAAGTGCTGGTGCCCAGGGTGGTATTTCGGTGGCCAGGTGCTTCTTTGCACATCAGTGGTATAGAACTTCATTCATTGTTCACGGGTCCCACAAAAATGCCTACTGTGTGCCACATTCTGGACAATAGAGCTAGAACTTCCTCTGTTGTGGAGTTTTTATTCCAGTTTGGGGGGACAGGCAGACCATAAACATGAAAACAAACAAGACACTGTTATGTGTTGTGTGTGTGAGATGGGCTATTTCTTCTCTTGGGGGTACTACCTGGCAATGAAGAAAAAGTAAAAAAAAAAAATTTGCTTCTCTAAGGGTAAGGAGCACAGGATTAGATCATATTCCCCTCCCCAAGATTTACTCACTCTAAAGTCATAATAGTAATTTTTGTACATGTTTAAATAAAATTTGACAGTTTTATATGCATTTTTATATGCATGCTTTGCTTTAATTAAAAAGAACAGCAATAGCCCAGCCAGCGTGCTTAGTGGTTGAGTGTCGACCTATGACCCAGGAGGTCACTGTGCCATTCCCAGTCAGGTTACATACCTGGGTTTCCGGCACTATATCCAGTGGGGGATGTGCAGGAGGCAGCCCACTAGTGATTCTCTCTCATCTTTGATGTTTCTATCTCTCTCTCCCTCTCCCTTGCTCTCTGAAATCAATAAAAAAAATATATTAAAAAAAATAGCAATAGGCCCTAGCTGGTTTGGCTCAGTGGAGAGAGTGTCAGCCTGTGGACCCAAGGGTCTTGGGTTGGATTCTGGTCAAGAGCACATGCCTGGGTTTCGGGCTCGGTCCAACGTGCAGAAGACAGCCAGTCTGTGATCCCCTCTCCTCAGTGATGTTTCTACCTCTCTCTTTCTCTCCCTTCCTCTCTGAAGTAAATAAAAATATATTTTTAAAAATAGCAATAGCCCTGGATGGTGTTCTCAGTGGTGAGAGCACTGGCCTGAGCACTGAAGTGTCAAGGATTGTGTTGTTTTAATGTTCACCTGAGAATATTTTCCCACTGATTTTTTTAGAGAGAGGAAAGGGGCGGGGGAAAGAGAGAAACATCAGTCCCAAGACCCTTTGGTTCAAGGGCAACACCCTAACCACAGAAAACACCATCCAGGGCAAGGATCACGGGTTTGATTCCCAGTCGAGGGCATATACCTGGGTTGCAGGTTTGATCTATGCCCAGGTCAGGGTGGAGCTCCTTCAGTAGGCACCTGAAGGTGATGGATGCATCTCTCTCACAGGGACTCTCGACGCCCCCACTTCCCTTCTATTCTCTCTAAAAAATCAAAGGAAAAAGTATCTTTGGATGAGGGTTAACAAAGTAAAAATAATAGCAATGACAGTTACATAGAATTGCTGTGTGTCTGGCCCGGTTCTAAGTGCCTTCCATAAATGTTATCCACTGAATCCTCACAATAATCCATGAGATGGGTCGTATAATTTAGCCCCATTTGACAGATAAGGAAACTGAGGCTTAGAGGGGGTTATCTGAGGCAGAAGCAGTACTCAGCTTGAGTCTTCTACCTTTAAACCCACGCCCTTTGTGTCAAAATGAGTGTCAGTGAGGCCACAAAGGGAGTGATACCAGGGAGAAGCTGGCCGAGAGAGGGAAGGCTTGGGAATGAGGAACAGCACATTAGGAGGGGGTTAAGTGTGGTCAAGGTTCTCCAGAAATACTACTTTGAAATCACTTTGGATAGCCCTAGTCCTGGGAATGGGGGCAAAATATGAGATAGGACATGTGTTTTGAGGAGGGAAGGAGGAAATATGAGGAGGCTAAGTGATGTGAATTGATTTATTTTTTAAAATATAGTTTTATTTATTTTAGAGAGGAAGGGAGAGAGAAAGAGAGATAGAAACATCAGTGATGAGAGAGAACCATTGATCGGCTGCCTCCTGCACGCCTCCCACTGGGGGTTAAGCCCATAACCCAGGCACATGCCCTGACTGCGAATCAAACCATGACCTCCTGGGTCAACACTCAACCACTGAGCCACGCTAGCTGGCTGATTTTATTTCTTTTTTTAAAAAAATATTTTATTGATATTTTACAGAGAGGAAGGGAGAGAGCTAGAAATGTCCATGAGAGAGAAACATTGACCAGCTGCCTCTTGCACACCCCCTACTGGAGATGTGCCTGCAACCAACAATGTACATGCCCTTGACTGGAATCGAACCCGGGACCTTTCAGTCCGCAGACCAACGCTCTACCACTGAGCCAAACCGGTTTTGGCTGATTTTATTTCTTAATTTATATTTTAATGTATTTCCTAACGTTATGAATAATTAATGTCTTAATTATTTTATATTCATTAGCTCCCATGTGTGCCAGGTGTTTTACTAGGCACCGGGATATGGTGATAAGTAGACATGCCTTCTGGGAGCTTACAATCTAGTGGGGCAACAGACCTAGGTTTTATTTTTCACATTTTATTTGCTCCCTCCCTTCACTTCGCCTGGGGTGAATCAAGTTTGGGCCCACGGGAAAGGGGGCAGAAGGATAAACTAAACCTAAATTTGTCCTTATAAAACTAGTCTTTACTGTTTGACTGTGTAGGTCTAAGATCACAAATGGTATGCTCAATGAGGGGAAGTAAAGTTGTTCACTACCTCCCTATCTTTTCCCCTTTCTCTTTCTGGCCCATGCGTGGGCCTACACAGTCTGTCAGCAGCTTGGCAAGCCATTCTCTCTGCCCATGGACCCAGGGCCTGAGGGGAGGGTCTGGAGCAGAACTGGAGCTTTCTGTGTCCCAACAAACTATCAGTGATTTATTATCAAATATATATATATATATATATATATATATATATATATATATATCTGTATATCTCAGTGACCCAGTGCACGGATTCATACACATTGAAAGGAAATTAATTATAAGGTGGCCAGCAGGACAGGACTGGGCAAGATGGCCAAACATGCCCTGGAGCCAATGGCCGGCCACACCTGAGGCGGCACGGAGGCTTGAAGGGCATCTGTGGAGTGAGCGGAGGTGGGGTCCTGTGGCCTGGTGGAATCGCACACTCCCCCTTCCCAGGAATCGGGGGCTCTCCTCTCTGGTTCTGGGGTGCGTCGCCCAAAAAACAAAACGCTGCTGCCAAGTCACCTCAGCTTGGCAGCTCCTGCATTGAACATCTGCCCCCTGGTGGTCAGCGCATGTCATACCTACTGGCCCGTCAGCTGGCTGGGTGGTCGCTTAGTCTTTTATATATATATACTAGAAAATTCATGCGCTGGAGAGTGGGTCCCTCAGCCCAGCCTGTCCCCTCTCACAGTCCAGGAGGCGACCCGGCAATCATGGGAAGGCATCACCCACATCACATTTCTGCTGCTGCCATTGCTGGCAGTACAAGCCTCGGCCAGCCCTGGTTAACTGAACCTTGGGCAGCCCTCCGCAGCTGGGCAGCCACCATCCAAGGCTTGCCTGTGCCTCGGGCCAGCCCTGGGCAGCTGGGGGACTGGGGAGGACTGGGGGACTCTGGAAGCAGGCGTGCCTGCTGCCCCTGCAGGGCTGAGGGGACTAGGCGCTGCCATCTTTGAGGGCATGGCAGTCAATTAGCATATTCCCTCCTTATTGGCTGTGGTCACTGCCATCTTTGTGATGATGTGAGGGTCCATTAGCATATTGCCTCTTTATTAGATAGGATATATATAGGATATAAACAAATATACATATATTTGTTTAAACTATCAGTGATTATTATTCTTCAACAGGTGGGAAGGGAAGTCTGTGTCCTGGGGTCAGAAATGGAGAAGGGTAGGAGGACATACAGAAGTCCGTCAGGCAATGCCAACTTGAAAGAGGTGGCACCTGCCTGGAGTCTGGCGACTTAAGCACAGGACAAGTGATACTTGTGCGCAGAAGGGCATGTGGTGTTTCTTCACACCCGGTGCCAAAGCTGTGCAGACCAGGGTAGTAGTGGTAAGAAATGGGGAGATTCTGGGCATATTGGAAGGGAGGGCTAGCAGCATTTGCTGGAGGAATAAGCATGCAGTAAGACAGAAGGCAAAGATGGCGGCAAGGTTTCTGGCCTGAGCGTCTGGAAGGATACAGCTGCCATTTGCCGAGATGGGAAACGCAGCATGCCGGTGGAACAGACTCGGGGTGGAAATTAGGAGTTTGGTTTTGAACTTGTTGAGTATGAGATGATATGAGCAAACAGTAGGCCATTGGACATTTGAGTCTAAAGTTCCCAGGTGAGGTCCAGACAAGAGTTAGACTTGGTTGGTCGTCAGACGGGGGGAGAGGGGGAGAGTGGGTCACCTGCCCCACTCGGCTCAGCCCCAGCCGCCACTCTGTTCTCTTGCTTCCTGTCCTCATGGTCTGTTTGAATGGCAGCGCCGCAGAAGGTAAGTGGCTGCCCAATTTAAATGTTAAAGTGGCGTGGAGCTGAGGATATTGATGTCTGCAAACAGCCTAGCCTGTGAGAATTATATATAAAGTGTGAAAGGTAATTTCCCATAAAAAAAAAAAATGTGACTTCCTACCAGTGGAGTACTGCTCAAACGAATTCCAGCTCAAGCGGCCTTCTTTGGACTCAGCTAATTTCACGCAGAGTACCTCCACCCCCCAGATGACGGGATAATGAGAAGGGGTTTTACACCTGGAAGGCCTCAGCCACATTAAGTGTTACGGGAGCGAGTAAAACCACAGACATGAGTCTGACTTAAGTTCCATTTTCCTCTACGTGGCACAAGATTCTTTTTGTTTTTTAAAGTATACTTTATTGATTTTACACAGAGAGGAATTGAGAGGGATAGAGAGTTAGGAACGTTGATGAGAGAGAAACATCGACCAGCTGCCTCCTGCACACCTCCCACTGGGGATGTGCCCGCAACCAATGTACATGCTCTTGGCCGGAATCGAACCCGGGACCTTTCAGTCCACAGGCCAACGCTCTATCCACTGAGCCAAACCGGTTTCAGCGGCACAAGATTCTTTATATGTAAAATTTCCTATCGAAAACACATGCCACTCTAGAACAGGGGACCACACAAACTTTGTTGGGTATCCCTCTGTGCATCCTCTCCCACTCCGTATTCGTCTGCCTTGAACTGAAAACATGCTTTTTACGTCCTTGATCCCCACACAGACTGCAGGCAGTGGCAACCTCTTCTCCTCCCCCTCTTCCTCTTCCTCCTCCTCCTCTCCCTCTTTCTCCTTCTCCTCTTCCTTTGATCCTTCTCCTCATCCTTTTTCTTCCTTTTGTAGTAAGAGAAAGCTCATTTTGAAAGTGACAGAGTCGAAGTGCGCTGTGGAAGGAATGGGCCCGGGAAACAAGGTACAGAGGCAGAAGAAAGGCCCTTGGAGCGTAGGAGAGAGCAAGGCCCGGGACCTTGGGTGGAGGGGTAGGGGAAGGAAAAAGGTGCTGCTGACTCTGGGGAGGGAGAGCCACTAGACGACCAGCTGTGGGCAAACTATGGCCCGTGGGCCGGATCCGGCCCGTATGGCTGTTCTATCCGGCCCTCGGAGCCGGAAGAGCGGAGGGTTCTCTTGCTCTCCCCTCCGCTCCTTCACCAGCAGCCCAAGATGAGAGTGCCAGCATGGTCAGGTTGCTTTTGTTCCGGCCCTCCGGTCCAGTTTAAGAACCCACTGTGGCCCTCGAGTCAAAAAGTTTGCCCACCCCTGCACTAGACTGTAGGCTTCTTGATAGAGCGAGGGAATTTTCCCCCCTCCCCACATTGTATCCCCAACACCCAGCACACAGCAGCCGCTGAAATATCTGCTAAATAAATAAAGGACAGAGCATTTCAGGATTTGTTTCTAATACGAACGTGGGCTGTTGTAGGGGGTTCTGATTTGTTTGAGATTTCCCGGTGCTATGCTGGGTGTTTTGGAATGTTGCCCGAAGCCTAGAGCAGTTCCTAAAAGAAAACTCCTCTCGGTCCCTCCGCTGGGAGTCCTGATGGCCCCGGAGCTTTCCTTTCCTTGGTAGGCAAAAACGCCTCAGCACCTGCAGCTCCTTCCCCCGAGGGTCCAGGCGTTTCTAGGTGTGGGCACGGGAAAGCCAGGAATAGGGAGCCATCTGTTAGCCGAGCACGGAGCTGTGCCAGGTTCGCTTCAGGTGTTTTCAGACGCAGCCCCCTGGAGGAAGAAAGCAAAGGCGCAGGCTCTGTGGGTCCTGCTCCAGAATTGCCCAAATTATTTTTTTATCACTATTCAGAATTGTAAATATTTATTTTAATGTTGTTTTCTTGGCAAATGTACTCAAAATACTAAATTCTCATTTTAAAATTTGGTTTATCTAACAGTGCCTAAATAGATGACCACTCACCATTTTAAAATGGTGAATCTTAGGTTATACTGGAGGCCCGATGCACGAAATTCATGCCGGGGGGGCTCGGCCCTCGCAGCCCCAGCATCGTCCGGGAGGTCATTCGTTCGGCCATCCGGTCTAATTAGCATATTACGCTTTTATTATTATAGGTGGGTTTTATCTCATTCAGTAAAAAGCACCAAAAGTAAAACGATGCAGAGATGGAAGAGGAGGATGGAGGGAGAGGTGAGGAGTCCAGAACACCTCTCTGAGCTCAGTTTCCTCATCTGTGTGCTGGTGGTCATGTCCCAGCCCCCACCTGGCATGAGTAATACACGAATTAGTTACATAAAATGCTTATCAGCACAGTAGGCACTCAAATAAATGTTAATTGCCTCCTTTTCTATGTAAGTGTCCAAACCTATTTGTCCCCTTTATTACCTTTATTTCTTATGACTGTGTGGTTTGTGGCTCCAGCCAGACGGCCTGTTCTCACCAGGTCTCTCCCCCGCCTCCCTGCCTTGGGCAGGCTGCTCTGCGTCTGGGATGCCGTCCGCTTCCCGTGGGAGAGGCCAGGGCCCCGGCCGCAACATCACCTGAGAGCTCATTCTGCGGCCCCCGACTGGTTCGGGCTCTCCGGGGAGTTTGTTCTGGGTGAAGCCAGGCCTGCGCTTTCTAATAAGTACTCCAGTGCCGAACGTGTACATTAAAGTTTGAGGTTAATGTTTTTATTTGTTTGTTCTATTTTAAACATGTTTTATTGATTTTTTTTTTTTTTAATCCAGAAAGGAAAAGGGAGAGAGAGAAAGATCATTTGGCTGCCTCCTGCATGCCCCCTACTGGGGATTAAGCCTGCCACCCTGGAATGTGCCCTGAGGGGAATTCGAACCGGTGACCTCTTGATGCATGGGACAATGCTCAGTACACTGAGCTACACTAGCCAGGCGAGACTAATGTTGTTGTTTTTAAAATATATATATTTTATTGATTTTTTTACAGCGAGGAAGAGAGAGGGATAGAGAGTTAGAAAAATCAATGTGAGAGGATCATCGATCAGCTGCCTCCTGCACAC
Organism: Vespertilio murinus; assembly: GCA_963924515.1. Taxonomy (NCBI): domain Eukaryota; kingdom Metazoa; phylum Chordata; class Mammalia; order Chiroptera; family Vespertilionidae; genus Vespertilio; species Vespertilio murinus. The sequence goes on from OZ004707.1 coordinate 149,616,106, forward strand.
CCCCTACTGGGGACGTGCCCGCAACCAATGTACATGCCCTTGACTGGAATCGAACCCGGGACCTTTCAGTCCGCAGGCCGACGTTCTATCCACTGAGCCAAACCAGTTTCGGCTGTTTACCATCTCTTCCAGGAGGTCTGCTCAGACTCCTCCCCTGAGAAGCACTCTGACACCCACAGCTCCTTATCCAGGTCTGAGGTTCTGAGTGTCGGTCAGAGTTACTTTGGGTTCTGTGGAGTCTTCTCTCTCCCAATGGATGGGGGACACCCAGGGCAAACATCTGGCCCTTCTCTTGTCATCCTGGTTCTTCTTCTCTCCCACCTCCCCTGAGTGTAGGTTCTCCGGGGAAGCCGTAGGAAGCCAGACACTTTCGTTTTAAAGTCCTTAGAATACTTTCTGTCTACAAATACTTGAGAGAACTTAGCTTCTCTCTTTTCCTACCATTCTGCTTATGACTTTTTTGCCATGCTATGGAAATCGTCCTATGGTGTCATATCAGCCTTTGCTTCTACCCTGCCATTTCACTCCACAGGACGGGCTAGGTGTTGGCTGGTCCCCGCCCCACCCTGACACGTGACCATGGACCCAGGAGCTGGCCCAGAGTCATCTCTCACCGTCAACGAGCAGGTATCTTCTGGGCAGAAAGAGGTGGGGGAGGGAGGGTGATGAATCAAGGGGCGATGGATCATAGAGCCCCTCGTTGTCCGTTTCTTACCAAAGTTCATGGCCAGTTCACCTAACCAGGCTTCGTTACCAGTTAGGATTTTCCAGGGCTTGATTTGGGAATGTAAGCTGTGACTTTACTATTATTTTTAAAAATATTTTTATTGATTTCAAAGAGGAAGGTAGAGGGAGAGAGAGAGAGAGAGAAACATCAATGATGAGAGAGAGTCACTGATCAGCTGTCTCTTGCATCCCCCCCACTGGGGATTGAGCCCAAAACCTGGGCATGTGCCCTTGACCAGAATTGAACCTGGGACCTTCGGTCCACAGTTCAATGCTCTATCCACTGAGCCAAACTGGCTACAGGTTTTTTTTAATCGTTTTTTTTTTTATTATTATTATTGATTTCAGAGAGAGGAAGCGGGAGGGAGAGAGAGAAACATCAATGAAGAGAGTGAGTCATTGATCGGCTGCCCCTTGCACGCCCCCATTGGAAATCAAGCCCACAATCCAGGCATGTGCTCTGATCAGGAATTGAACCCCGGCCTCCTGGTTCATGAGTTGATGCTCAACCACTGAGCCACACCAGCCAGGCTAAGGTGTCATCTTAAAAAGTGAAATTAAAATGTACAAATATGTATAACTAGAGGCTCGGTGCACAAAATTTGTGCACAGGTTGGGGGACAGAGGTGTTCCTCAGCTCAGCCTGCACCCTCTCCAATATGGGATCCCTCAAGTGATGTTCAGCTACCCATTTAGGCCCGATCCTAGTAGGATGGGACCTAAATAGTCAATCAGACATCTCATTCACAATCCAGGACTGCTGGCTCCCAACCACTTGCCTGCTTGCTTGCCTGCCTGATTGCCCCTAACTGTTTCTGCCTGCCAGCCTGGTACCCCCAACTACCCTCCCCTGCAGGCCTCCCCCGCCCCCCCAACTTCCCTCCCCTGCAGGCCTGGTCCCTCCCAACTTCCCTCCTCTGCTGGCCTGGTCCCCTCCAATTGCTTTCCCCTGCAGGCCTGGCCCCCCCAACTGGCCTCCCCTGCAGGCCTGGTCCCCTCCAACTGCTCTCCCCTGTAGGCCTGGCCCCCTCAACTGGCCTCCCCTGCAGGCCTGGTCCCCCTCTACTGCCCTCCCCTGCTGGCCCAGTCACCCTCAACTGTCCTCCCCTGCAGGCCTGGTCCCCCTCAACAGCCTTCCCCTGCAGGCCTGGTTCTCCGCCCCCCCAACCCCAATTGTCCTCTCCTGCAGGCCTGGTCACCCCCAACTGCCCTCCCCTGCAGGCCTGATTGCCCACAACTGCCCTCCACTGCTGGCTATCTGTGGCAGCCATCTTTGACCACATGGGGGTAGCCATCTTGTGTGTTGGAGTGATGGTCAATTTGCATACTATTCTTTTATTAGATAGGCTCTTACATGGGGAAATATTTGGACATTGGATAATTTGCTCTTGTTTCTTTTCCTGTGGTTTTTTTCTCTTTTATTTGCTTTTGGTTTTAATATTTTTTCTTACATATATTTTTTTAATTTTTCTACAATCACCATTTATTAGTTATGTAATCTTAAAAAAAATTTAAATCTTTTTTAGAGAGAGAAAGGAATTGAAAGGGAAAGAGAGGGAAAAAAACAAAACAAAACACATCGATGTGAAAGAGAAATGTGGATCAGTTGCCTCCCGCATGCACCCCGACCAGAGGTCAAACCCACAACCTGGCTATGTGCCCTGACCAGGAACCAAACCGGTGACCTTTCAGTGCTCGGGAAAATGCTCAACCAACTGGGCCACACCGGCCAGGGCACTTAAAAGGAAAAAAAAAGATTAATTTTTTAAAAGGAGAAAAAAAGACGGAACAACTCTTAAAATGCAATTGAAGCCCCTCATAGGTCAAGTTTGAGTCAGAAAGGCAACTGCGTTGGGGCTCATTTCCCTCCAGCCCCCGTGATGGGTCACGCTGCCACTTCCCAGCAGAGTCTCTGGTGGGTCCAGCGTTCAGGCTTAGGGAGTGTGTGTGGGAGCAGCTTAGGCACAGGCCCCATGCAGGGGAGGCTGGCACAGAGCTTTCCTATGTAGCGTGCCCCTGATTTCCGAGTGGCCCGGTTGGAAGCATTTCCGTGCTGGAGTCAGAGAGCGGGTGCTGGTTGTTTGAGCAGCGGGGGGAGGTCGTGTTCTGAGGGGGCCCAGGCGCCTCCGTGTCGCTGGGACATGGAGGCTCCCTTCAAGGTCGGAGCAGGCCCACAGCAGATGGCACAACAGTAGCCACAGGGCACACGCTCCGGGCCAGGGGGTAGGCTCTGTCCTCAGGATGCAGGAAGTTAGCTTGTAGGAAAATCTTGGCCTTTACCCCAGAGTTTTGGAAATAAAGGAATCATGAGCTGAAAATGTTACTCAACAGCATGGAGCGTTTTTTCCCCACTGCTGTATCTCTGAGGGTTTCAAGGGATGTGAAGCCGGATTTGCTTCCTGGCCCAGCTTACGCAGCGGATGCTGCGTTAGGGGCCCTCGTAGCCACACACCAATATCCCGGCAGCCGAGAGAACATCCTTGCGAGGCTGTGGGATAGACTTTTGCCACGCCCTGAACTGAGTCCAAGAAAGGGGCCAAAAGAGCAGTATCCTCCCGTGGTTTGGCTCTGGGGGGCTCTTTCCAGCTGTGTCAGGCCTTGCCCCTGGGCCCCTCCCCAGGGCCTTGGTCCCAGCCCGCTCCTTCTCTGGAGCCAGGGAGTTCCCACAGAGCACACAGGGCTCGGGACCGGAGGTCTCCCCTTTCCTCTCCCCGGAAATCACGCCTCGAGCCCTGGCCGCCAGGCGGGAGGCCCTCCCCCACAGTGTTCCCTGTCCTTGCCTGCAGGTCATCGTGATGTCAGGCCACGAGACCATCCGCGTGCTGGAAGTTGGAGTGGACGCCCAGGTCCCCGCCGAGGAGGAGGGCAAAGGACCGGAGGGCATGGCCGCCGCCGAGGGCTGCCAGAGCGGAGGCCCCGCCGAAGCCGGTGCACCTGCTGGTGCCGCTGGGCCAGACAACCCGGGCTCTTCCGCTGAGGCAACTGGTACGCGGCCATTGCTCCCCTCTGGCACTGCTCCCCCGGCCCCTCTCTGTGATCCCCTGGGGAGCCCGCACAGCTCCCCGGGGCCGAAGTGGCGTTAGGGTCTCGTCATCTTCCTGTCCACTGGACAGCCTTTGGCCACGGCCTGTACTTGTGGTCAGCGTCTAGGGCTGCACTCCTTGTCCCTGGAGCTTTAGTTCTGGTTTCAGTCATTTCCAGACCTAAACTGGGGGAGGATCAGGGTGAGGTGGGTGGGTGGAGAGTGAGGGCTCACCAGCCCCAGCCCCGGTGCAGAGAGGACTGGACCGTTAGGATCCTGCCAGTCCTTCCAGCTCAGTACCTGCCGTGGGGAAGCTGGAGGTCCCAGAAGCTGCGGGTGGGAGGGCATCCTACCTACCTCAGACTAAGGATATAGGTTAGGTTGGACCTTGAAGAATGCCAGCTCCTCACTGCCGGCTGGGCTGGTGTGAGTCAGGCCTGGTGGATTATTTCTGCTGCTCTTCAAAGATGACTGGAGGGCATGAGGTTGATTCTTCCCCACGGGAATGGATGTGGCTGACCCACCCACGCTGCTGTCTCCCCTAGTTACTGCAGGAGAGCTGTTCCAGAGGCTGGGCCTGGTACCAGGCACTGCTCTCTGGCCACAGGGCACCATTTCAACGGCTTTCCATCTTTCCTCGTTAACACCTCACAGAACGGACACCTCCTGAAGCCTCCCTTGCCAGTTTCCCCAGAACACCAGGACTCATCTCCCCTGGTCCCCTGCGTATCTTCCCTTCTCTGGGCAGGTGGGTGTAGGCTAAGAAGGGGAGCCAAGAAGATAGCACATGAGAACAGACAGGCTTCAGGAACAGCAACTCCTCAGCAAGGAAATGCAAGACCTTGCATCCTGTACTCTACCTGCAAGTGAGAGTGCAGATTCACTGTGGAGACTCCCCTGCTTTTGAATAAAGAAATGACCAGAGGCCCCGTCCTGGGCTCAACGTGGAGCAGAGCATTTCCAGGGAGGAGGAAATGGTCATGCCTCTGGTCATTTCTTTATTCAAGCAAAATGTTTTAAATTTTCTCTTCTCTGATTTCCCCCCAAATAGTTGGAAATGCATCTCCCCTCTGCAGTGGGGTGAAATACTAAGTGTTTTCACTAAGTATTTAGTATTTTATAAGGCTTTTGTTGCTGCTTGCTTGTCTTTTTAATTCCTTAAACAATCTGAGTTAGATCGGTGCCTTTCCAGATCAAAATGGGCTGGGAGGTTCTCTGACCGCGTGGTTCCCCCTGTGGCTGTGGCTGTGGCTGTGGCTGTACCACAGTGGAGCTTAAAGAACAAAGGGATTAAGAAGTGCCAATTGCCAGTGAGGCAAATAGTCATGGAACGTAACGTGCAGCATAGGGACTATAGTCAACAATAATGTAATAACTGAATATGATGTCAGAGGAGTACTAGACTTCTAGGGGTGATTACTCCATAGGTTATAAAAGTGTCTAATCACTATGATATACATTTGAAATTAATATAATAATGAATGCCAGCTGTAGTTGAAAAATAAAATAAATTAGTTAAAAGTAAGAAAAAGAGAAGAGGTTACTGGCCTCCACTCCCAGAGATTCTGATTCAGTAAATCCATGTCCAGCTAGTATTAAGAGGCCATTGATCTGGTCTAATATCCATCACCCAACACAAGACTCCTTTTCATGTCTCACCATCTATATATATATAAAAGCCTAAGTGCCTGGTTGACCAGTTGCTGTGACATGCACTGACCACTAGGAGGCAGGCGCTCAATGCAGGAGCTTCCCCCTGGTGGTCAGAGCACTCCCACAGGGGGAGCACCGCTCAGGTAAGCGACGGGCACCAGACGCCACGCTCACAGCCTGCCAGTGCCTCTGCGGTGGGTGCGAGCCTCTCCCTATGGGACTGGGCACGAGCCCGCAGCAGGCGCAGTGGGGCCAGGGTGGGTGGGAGTGGCATGGCACCCGGCCCAGGCGGGGCTCCTCCCCAGCCGCCGATTGCTTCGAACACTACCGAATCCCTCCGGGGAGGGCGGACCGCTGGTTTGGGCCTGATCCCCTCAGGCCGCCTCTGGGGATTGGGCTGGAACCGGCAGTCTGACCTCCCCCGAGGGGCCCAAGAGCAGAGGCAGCAGGCCAGGCTGAGGGACCCCACCAGGACACGAATCTGCGCACCGGGCCTCTCGTATATCAAACAACCCTTTTCCTCATTGTGTGAATTCTTGGTGGGGGTTCCCAATACCTCACAAATCAGGGTAGTAAGAGGAAGCTGTAACCTGGATGGAAAGCTTTGGTTCATGGGAAGTTCCCTTAGAAACCCACTGAAGTTGCTCATTAGACTTCAGACCTCAGGCCCTGGCAGAGAAAAGCGGGCTGGCCTGGCCCTGGCCGGTTTGCTCAGTGGTTAGAACGTTGGCCCTCAGACTGAAGGGTCCCAGTTCCCATTCTGATCGAGGGCATGTGAGTGGGTTGTGGCTGGATCGCCCTGGTCAGAGCGAGTGTGGGAGACAGCCAGTCGATGTGTCTCTCTCACATCGATGTTTCCCTCTCTGTCTCTCGCCCCCTTCTTTCCACTCTCTCTAAAATCCCATGGGAAAATATCCTCGGGTGAGGGTTAGCAAACAAACAAACAAAGCCACCTGGCCTGGAGAGCCGTTGTGACCCTGAGTGTGGCCAATCCGTGTCCAATTCTCAGGGGTTGTCATTACAAGGGCTTCAGAACCCCTGTCCCTTCCCCAAGCCAGCACCGCCTCCAGGACGTCGCCTGCAGGTGGGCTGAGCGACGGTCCGGGTGCTGGATGAGCCAGGGGAAGCCGCTCCCATGGGTTCTGTCTAGCTCCTTCCTCCCAGACGCACGTTCCTTCCCTTCAGACTCCTCTACTGACTAGGTCATAGGTCATAGGTCTTAGGTCATTCTGCAGAGCCTGGACATGAGAGATTGACACTAGCTGTGCACAGGGCTCCATTTTCTTCATCTAAAATATATATTTTATTGATTTTTCACAGAGAGAAAGAGAGAGGGATAGAGAGTTAGGAACATCGATGAGAGAGAATCATTGATCAGCCACCTCTTGTACACCCCCCACTGGGAATGTGCCCGCAACCAAGGTACATGCCCTTGACCGGAATCGAACCCGGGACCTTTCAGTCCGCAGACCGACGCTCTATCCACTGAGCCAAACCGGTTTTGGCCATTTTCTTCATCTAAATGAGGGGAGAAGAGGGCCCGCCTTCTAGGTCTGGCACAGGGCTCGCCGGCCTCCTGGTCTCACTACGGGTAGCATCTGGGAAGCCGCCTTCGGGGCCAGGGAGGGCCAGTGATGGCCTCGGGCTGTGCAGAAATACCACGTGACGCTGAGTTGCCACGTCAGGCCGCAGACAGGAGAACCTGCTAGTCCAGTGGCCCCTCTGCTCACACCAGGCTCACCCTCTGTCCTTTCTCTCGATCCCCATGAAGTGACGTCCCTCCCGGGCATCCCTGCGAGTCCGGCCCCGGCGGTTGCCACGTTCAGCCAGCCCCCAAGCCAGCCCCAGGCATCGCAGACCCTGACGCCGCTGGCTGTGCAGGCTGCCCCCCAGGTAAGAGCCGCCCCTGGGAGCCGCACGCAGAGCGGTGGGCAGAGGCAAGGCATGGGGCCACCACCACGGAGAGGCTACGGGACCTGGAAAGTCACCAGGAGGCAGGGCAGGGCCGGCCGGGGCTGTGGCTTGAGAGCGGGGAGTCCCCTACGAGGCACCCCCGGGCTCTCCCCCGCCCCAGATCAGGCCCCCGGGAGGAGGAGACCTGCCTGTGCCGGGTCGTCTCCTCGGGCCCCACTAGGATGGTAGAGGTGACATTAATGCTTTCCCGCCACCGGCCACTCTGCTTAGTGACTGAGTGAGTGAATCCCCGTCCGGCCCTCCAGGGGCTGCCTGGGAGAGCGAATGCATTGCTCACAGCCCTCATTTGGGGGGGAAGGGGCCAGCCCCAGCACAGCGAGCTGCCTCCAGGGTCCTCCAGGCATGCTGACCGCCCTGTGTGTGACCTTTCGCTAGAGGCCCAGATTTTTGAGGCATCCATCAAGGGTAGCCTCCCTCAGAGCTGCTCTGAAGCTTCTGTGAGCCCTTGTCCACTTGGCTCCATCCGCCCTTGCCCCCTGCTGTCTGTGGGCGAGGGCCCGGGGGAGGCTGGGGGGCAGCTGTCCAGCGGAAGAGGCAGTGCACCCTCCGCAGTCCTGTGAGCGGGCCAGGTCCTGTCCTCGGGGTGGGCTGCTCTCTGAGGACAGGCACCCCACCCGAGGCTGGACCTCCAGCTAGGGCTCGCCTCTTCCCCACCCCGCGCCGCCTTCCCCCCCCAGCGCCCTCAGAATGCGTTGTTTGTGCTCCGCTGGGTCAGAGAGGCCCAGTGTTTGCGCTGCCGATGTTGATTTTTATTTTTTATTTTTTTTCTTTTCTTTTCTTTTTTGAAATCTCGTTTGCTTTTGCAGGTCTTGACTCAGGAAAACTTAGCCACAGTTCTGACAGGAGTTATGGTTCCAGCAGGGGCAGTTACTCAACCTCTTCTTATCCCCATCAGTATTGCAGGTCAAGTGGCTGGTCAGCAGGGGCTGGCCGTGTGGACAATTCCTACGGCAACCGTGGCCACCCTCCCAGGACTGACCGCTGCTTCTCCTACGGGGGGAATTTTCAAGCCACCTTTAGCCAGTCTCCAAGGTAACAGCAACTCTCCCCAGGACTGCACCAGGCCCCCCACCACCCACCACTGCCACTCCTGCACGAGCGAGCGCTGGCCCTGTCGGACTCAGAACCCGCAGCCCACCCAGGGCGACAGCCCCGGAGTCCGCACCCGGTGGGTGTCCCAGGCACCCAGCCACAGCGCTGCAGCACCTCGGGACTCTAGGCCAGGACACCATCCGGCCGGCCCAGCAGGCCTCTCTCACTTCAGCCATCCGCCTGAGACTGCCCCTCTCCCCCCACGCCATGGCCAGCCTCCCGAGAAGGACTGCAAGAAGACGCAACTTTTCTGGTTTCGAACCTGCACATCTCCAGGCCCAAGGGAGGGGGGATGAGAGATCGGGGCGTGCTGCGCCGCCCCCTGCACCGATCAAGGGAATCACAGCTGCCTGCCCCCCACCCCGCCGCCCCAGCCCCCTCTGTTCTTGTGCCAGATCCCCTGGGATTGGAGCTGCTCCGGCCACGGCGCGGCGTTTGAGCGCCTCTGTCTCTGCCTTGCTCCATAGCAGCGGCCGTGCTGAACACCGCTCTCCCGGCGCCCGTGCAAGCTGCCCCACCGGCACAGGCCTCCTCGCCCGGCCAGCCCCGGCCACCGGCTCCGTCCCAGACGCTGTTCCAGACCCCGCCGCCACCGCCACCGCCGCCGCCACCGCCGCCGCCACCACCACCACTGCAGAGCTCACCCACCATTCTACCACAGCCTACCGCTGCCCCCGCTATTGCCCCCACCCCCAAGCCAGTGGACACCCCCCCACAGATCACGCTGCAGCCTGCCGGCATCGCTTTTAGCCCAGGAATCGTAAGCTGCGGCCGCCCTCACCCAGGGCTGATCAGGGATGGATCACAGCTTGGGCCAGGGGTGGGACTGATGGGGGGAGGAAAGAGGTGTCGGCTCTTTTCCAACACATCAGCGGACACGGCTTGCCTGTCCATCCCAGACGCGGGCAGACAACCTCTGCCGAGAGGGCCGGGCAAATTCCCCGGGGCCTGAGCCACTGGACCAGCCTGGGAGGGTGGGATGACGTCTGGGGATGGCAAGCTTGTGAGCGTCACCCAGGTGGAGCTAGAGGCTCACGGCTCCTCGCCAGCCTCCGCCCTGGCTTGGCCGTGGAGCTGTTCGATGCGACTAGAATCACATCGGCCACTGCATTCTGGCACTTCTACCCCCCCAGGCCTGGCCAGTCACCCTTCCATGGCTCTGGCCCCAGCCTCCCTGGTGTATGCCCCCTGCCACCCTGCCCCTGCTGCTGTTCCGCTGTTAGACACGAGCCTGCAGCCCACATTCACGGCTGCCTCACGTCCCTACCTCCCCACCCCGGCGCCTTGAGCCCGTTTCCCTCTGCCCTGGGCTCTTCCCGTCCCCTCGGTCTCTGAGCAAGGCTCTCCCTCCACCCACAGATCAGCGCCGCGTCCCTCGGGGGACAGACCCAGATCCTGGGCTCCCTCACGACAACTCCGGTCATTGCCAACACCATTCCCAGCATGCCCGGGATCGGCGGTCAGATCCTCACCAATGCCCAGGGACAGGCAAGTGGTCCGAGCCAGGGCGGAGGGATGGGCGCTGTGCACAGGCTGGCGGGGCGCTGGGACCTGGGCTGAGGGTCACAGAGACTCAAACAGGTGTCGGACTGCTGTTCACACCTCCGGTGTGGCAGCTCCCTGCCGATCCTGAGAGCAGGCACGGGCATAGCCACTGCCTCGCCCTGGAGGCACCCGCTCTGGTTGAGGTGAACTCTTTTTATGGAGGACCTGCTTCGTGGCTAGGTGCTTCCTCATACATCATCTCGCTTTGGTTTGAGTACAGGTCTATTGGGTAGAGATTTTTATTCCCATTTTACCAGTTGAGGGAAGGAGACTGAGATTCAGAGGAACGGAGCCACAGCTAACCTGTGGCAGAGCAGGGATTCCCACCCAGGCCCATCTGACTCCGCGTGCCGACCCGCTCCTGCTCCATCACAGCCGTGGAGATACAGACAAAGGAAGCAGCCCCCGGACTGCGAACCCTTCATTTTATTGGGGAAGAAACTGGGGTCCTAGGGGTTGAGCGATCCATCTAAACGCCCTCCCCGACCAGGGTGGGGATTTGGGTTGGCGGTGGAGCTGGCCCCGGCCCCACCCTTAGAGTCCCTGCCTCATTCCCCCCCAGGTTATTGGAACTCTCCCGTGGGTAGTGAACTCGGCTAGCGTGGCAGCGCCGGCACCGGCCCACAGCCTGCAGGTCCAGGCTGTGACCCCCCAGCTGCTGTTGAACGCCCAGGGCCAGGTGATCGCCGCCCTGGCCAGCAACCCCCTGCCTCCACCCGGGGCTGTGCGGAAGCCAAGCGTGCCTGAGCCCCCTGCTAAGAGTGAGGTACCGGGGCTGGGGCTGGGGCTGGGGGCAGACAGTGCTATCTGGCATACGCGGCCTCTCTCTAGACTCTGGGCAGGACAAGATTATTTTCTGAAGCTCCTGAGAAAGCAGCGACCTCCCCAACGTTTGGGGAGGCCCAGGGTAGAAGGCTCACATGAGTCACACATGCCCTGCCCAGGGAAACCACGCTTCCTCACCCCTGACCCCTACCCACACACACCAAAAACACGTCCATGTACCCTCAGAAGCCAGTGCCTTTCTGAGAAGGGCTGGGAGGAGGTGGTCAGCTCCAGGGTGAGAAAAAGCTGCTAGCAACACTCTGGGAGGTTAGGTCTGCCTCCCCTCCCTCTTCCCCCTCTACCCCTGCACCCCTCACTTTGATTATTCACGTACTTGTTCATTCTAGGAGCAGTTTTTGAGTGCCTTCTATATTCCAGGTACTGAGGACACATAGGCAACTAACACAGGAAGCACTTGAAAAGGAATGTTACCACTACTATTAGCTAGTGAGGGGTCACGGAGGGGTTTTTAGCAAGGAAATGGCTAAGTGTGCACTGAAAAATTCCCTCTGTCGCCAGAGGAGCCAAGAACGACTGTGGTGAGACTTGAGTCCTTGTCACCTGTTAGGAGGCAGCTTACCCAGTTCTAGCAAGAGGCCAGGACTCTGCTGAGGCGAAGGCTCTGAAGTCCACTGCCTCTTGATTCCACCGAGAGGTAGAATCCAGGGAATAGGACCCACTCTAGAGAAATTTGAGCTTTTCAGGAAGCTTTTTTTTTTTTCTTTTTTCTTTTTTCACTTAGCACCATGACACTGAGCTTTGTCCATGTCGGTGGTTAAGAGATATACCTTATTCTTTTAATAGTGAGGTCCCATATGTCACTTGCGGGTCCCTATTAATGTCTGTTTGGGCCTGGGAGGCTCTAAAATCAGGTTAGGTTTCTCCTGGGAGGGCAGAGATTTGAGAGGAGTTCTCAGGGTGGACGCTGGCGGGGCTGTGACCAAGTGTGCTGACCTTGCTGAGCCTCTGACAGCCCGTGTCACCGGTGGTCCTAAGGCCCAGCTTGGTGGAGCACGTTTCTGAGCTTATTCCGGAGGTCGTTATCGTCGGGTGGGCAATGATACGTCGTTTCAGGCCTTGCTTTTTGACGGGGCCCGGGGAGGGGTGTAGGCTTCATGCCCAGTTTTGCCCCTGTCTCTGGTCCACGCAGGGACTCCTACCCCCTGAGCTGGGCAGGTAGGCAATAGGGGATTGTTGGCTCCCTTCTCGTAGGTGCAGCCCATCCAGCCTACACAAGCCGTGCCCCCGCCGACCGTGGTCATCGCCAGCCCAGCCCCAGCGGCCAAACCATCGGCCTCTGCCCCCATCCCAATTACCTGCTCAGAGACGCCCACCGTCAGCCAGCTGGTGTCCAGTAAGTGGCTCCTGAAGGAGGCTGTGGAGAATGGGAGGGGCATTTATTTGGACCCCCTGACATCTTTGAATGCTATTCTTTAAAAAAATATTTTTTTAATATATATATTTGATTTCAGAAAGGGAGAAGGGGAGAGAAACATCGATGATGAGAGAGAATCATTGGTTGGCTGCCTCCTGCACACCCCCTACTATAACCCGGGCATGTGCCCTTGACTGGAATGGAACCCAGGACCCTTCAGTTTGCAGGCCGGCGCTCTAGCCACTGAACCAAACCAGCTAGGGCTGAATGCTGCTCTTCTTAATAAACTTCCTGGAGTCCCCGGGGGAAGGGCAGGTGCTCCATGCCAGGGACTGGCTTTCTTATTCCTGTTAAGCTGGATTCTAGGCGTGATGATAGTGGAGGCTGTTTCCCCATTGGCTGTCTCTCCCGTGATTCTTACCCAGTATCTGAGGAATGTGGATGGCCAGCAGGTGTGTTTGGGGGCCAGGAGCAAAGGGAATGGGGAGGGTCAGCAGTTAGAGCTGGAGAAATGAAACAAGACCCCACCCTCCAGACATGTTGGTCCCGGACCCTTGCCTCCGTTGTCTGTCTTGGGGACGGTGTTAATGGGGGTCTTAAGGGTAGTGGGCCTTTTGCCAAATGTCCCCATCCGTCTGCACCGGGCCGGGCCCATGGGCTAGCTAAGCAGTGATGATTATCTGTCCTCTGCGCTCACCTGCCCTCTTCTCTGGCCTAGAGCCACATACCCCGAGTCTGGATGAGGACGGGATCAACCTAGAAGAGATCCGGGAGTTTGCCAAGAACTTCAAAATCCGGCGGCTGTCTCTGGGCCTCACACAGACCCAGGTGGGCCAGGCTCTGACGGCAACGGAAGGCCCCGCCTACAGCCAGTCCGCCATCTGCCGGTGAGTAAGGCTCCCCGGGCAAGTCAGGGGCCTGGGGCCACCCCGTAGTCACAGGACCTGGTGACACTTTATTCCCACCAGCTCCTGCCTTCTTCCAAATAAGGAAGGCTGCTTTAAGGATAAATATGGATACCCGGAGTAGCCAGAGACTGACCCGGTCCTCTGATGTTTATCCTTCAATCCTGAGCTATTTATTTATTTATTTATTTGATTTCAGAGAGGAAGGGAGAGAGAGAGAGAAACATCAATAGTGAGAGAGAATCATTGATCGTCTGCCTCCTGCACACCCTCTACTTGGGATCTCGAGCCTGCCATACATCCGGGCATGTTCCTTTGACTGGAATCAAACCTGGGACCCTCCTCTGAGGCCAACGCTCTATCCACTGAGTCAAACCGGCAAGGGCAAGCAAATAGTCTTTTTCTGGGATCCCAAGACCCTAATCCATTAGGAATCCTAGAGGGACAGGAGTGCAGCTTATGAAGTTAGTCACAAAGGTGGGAACTTCAGTTCTGTCTTAGCTCTCAGCTCTATCCCACCATCACCCCTTTTTATAAGACATGACCCTAAAGTGGTGTGGCTGGCTTCTATGTGCAGCGGATAAGCTAGCCCTGGCGCCAGTATCATGGGAGGGGTCGTAGAGGGGTTCCAACTAGAATGAGGCTCAGTATGGCCCAAAGATTGCATCTGCCTTCCAAATCCATAAGTAGACTAGAAAGACCGTTAGACTCACTGCTGTGTTGGGAAGTCTGCAGCCACATCCGAGCTCTGACTTAGTGATGCTGCTATGAGAGGGCAATCAGAGGAGGACAGTGCTCATGATGTCCACTGCCCTGTCCGGAGACCTCTCAAGATAGCACCTCAATGCCCTGACCGTTTGGCTCAGTGGATGGAGCATCAGCCTGTGGATTCAAAGGTCCCATGTTCGACTCCGGTCAAGGGCATGTACCTTGGTTGTGGGTGCATCCCCAGTGGGAGGTGTGCAGGAGGCAGCTGATCGATGTTTATCTTTCATCGATGTTTCTAACTCTCCATCCCTCTCCCTTCCTCTCTGTAAAAAAAATCAATAAAATATATTAAAAATAAAAAAGATAGTATCCCAAAGGACCACACTTATTTGGTTGTGAAAACTCCGGAATGGTTGTCCAGGGGGCAGCTGCACTGTTATCATTGCACTACTGGACCGAGGCCATGGGGATGGCCCGTCTGTGGTGACCTGGGGTACGGGATAGTCTGAGAAGTCTGGGTGTCACCGAGCCATCGGGGTCTCGGTGGGGGTGGTGAGGAGCCGAGTGCTCACACCCAGGTGTGGGGAGTAAGACACTCTCACTGTCCCCTCCCGGGCCCGGGCCGCCCACAGGTTCGAGAAGCTGGACATCACACCCAAGAGTGCCCAGAAGCTGAAGCCGGTGCTGGAGAAGTGGCTGAACGAGGCCGAGCTCCGGAACCAGGAGGGCCAGCAGAACCTGATGGAGTTTGTGGGAGGCGAGCCCTCCAAGAAACGCAAACGCCGCACCTCCTTCACCCCCCAGGCCATCGTGGCTCTCAACGCCTACTTCGAGAAGAACCCGCTCCCCACGGGCCAGGAAATCACCGAGATCGCGAAGGAGCTCAATTACGACCGGGAGGTGGTGCGGGTCTGGTTCTGCAACCGGCGCCAGACGCTCAAGAACACCAGCAAGCTGAACGTCTTTCAGATCCCTTAGGGGGGCCCGGCCCCGGCCCCGTGTTCCAGCACTTTGTCCTTGTCCCTCGGCACCTGGCTGCAGCCGCGGCCGCGACAGCACCGTCCACCTGGCACCTGTGGCCGTGCCTGTCCTGGGTCTTGAGACTCCACCGTGTGCGTGGCCGTCAGCTGCCTCCTGCCTGCCCCCCACTCACTGCACATGGTGGGGAGCGCGGAGGGCCCTCTGAGAGCCCAGGCTCCGGGCTGGTCACGCCGAGGGAGGGGATTGTGGTGTCACTTAAAGAAGCACTTTGCTAACGTGGTTTTTGAAGGGTGAATTCTGGTTGGGAACCGGAAAGTCCCCGTTGTCGGGGCGGGGCTGCCGCAGCCCCTAAAGACTGGCCATTAGCTCTTGTTTTCCGATGGCTTCTCTGCCCACCCTCTCTTCTTCGCCCCTCTGTGTCCGTGCGGCAGGTATGGCAGCTCGCCTGGTAGAACCGCAGCTTCACCCCTTTGCCTGCAGGCACACTACCCCCCGAAAGGACTCAAGAGACCCAATTCTGAAAGGTGTGATGTGCTGCTCGGGTCCGGCTCAGTGTCTGCCTTGACCTCAGAGTCAGGAGATTCCGCAGCCCTGGGGCCAGAATAGGCTCCCTCCTCCCCCCCGCTCTCCCTCCTGGTTCCGCTGGAGGAAAATTGCACTAAAGCAGAACCTTTTCTTTTGTAATCCATGTTGGAAGGAAACATCAGCGGACTCTAGCTGTTGGGAGTTGACCTAGGCCTGTGGCAGGCCGGGAATTTGGTAAATAAGGCCATTCTTCCGGATTTTAATCTAATCTCTGCCCATGACCATCTCCCCCCAAAACAGTTAAGAGCACGTGCAGCCTGGAAAATCCCCCTCCCGAGTAAGCTGGCACTTTGGAGAAAAATGAGGAAAGGAAGACTGACTCTCTCGTCCTCACATTCTTCCCCAACCCAAGACAGGTCTCAGAAGGGGCAAGTGAACCAGTAAACCAGACAGCAAGGCCTGGGGGGGAAAGGCCAACATCCATCCTAGAAGAGTCTCCTGTGGAAGGTGACTTAGCTCCAAGTTTCTTTGTAGCTTTAAGCCTTGGACACTGGATGGATGAGAAATCTTATTTTGTTCCGAGTCTTTGACCCTGTGTTTGTGTAAGTAACCTTCCCAGGACTCCACTGAGCCAAGAATATCCCGGGAACAGGATGGGGTTTGCCTCTAGAGAGAGTTAACGGTGGCACGTGGGGGGTTGGCGCCTCACCTGAGCTCCTGAGTTTCCCAGCCTCGCCGTGGCTGGCCAACCCCTGGAACGCAGCCTGTGACTCCAGGGAGTCAAGGGAGCACCCAGAGGTTTGTGAGAGAGCCCAGCCTTTGCTGTATAGAGCATCCCTAACGGGCCACAAGTCACAGGGGTCAGCCCCCTCTCTCTTCACTACTCTTGTCCTTACGAAGCCAGGCCTCCCCGGTGTCCCAAGGAAAAATGTCCCCAACAGGAGGCTCCGCACTCATGGGCAGGGTGAGCCACCCGTCTCAGTGGGAAGAAGGGAGGGAAACACAGGTTTCGGTACACGTTACAGTCCTGGAGTTGAAGGATTCAGTGATTTACACTTCAGTAAGTCAGAGCGGCAGTTTTCAACCTTTTTCATCTCACGGCACACGTAAGTGGATCACTGTAATTCTGCAGCACACCCGAAAATATATATTTTTTGCCAATCTGACAAAAAAGTAGGTATACTTTGGATCCAGTCACCCTGAGGGCTATTGCCTGTTGTCGTTTTTAAATCTGACAATCTACAGGAAAAGGGGTCCGTGCCCCTGACCAAACGGTCAAGTAGTGCGTGTGTAAACGTTCCCTGTGGCACCCCGGTTGAACATCTCCGAATTAGAGAGGAGAGGCAGGTTCTCACCCTCAAACGCTTGCGTTCAGGCATGCTTTCTCCCAGGTGGGCCACGGTGGGCCCCCGGGAGCCGCACGTGGCCCAGGCTGTGCCCATGGCAGTGGCTCTGCAGGACGCCATCTGTCCGGTGTCAGGGCGGGAGAGAGAGAGTGAGCGGCTGCTGCTGGTCCAAACCAGGCCTGGCCGTGCTCTCTCAGCGCCTCCCTCGCCTGAATCCGTCTTCCGGAGGCTGAGGTAGAGCTGAACGGTTTTCTCCTCCGCAGGAAGCATGGGTAGGTCTTTCTGGAGCTATACCAGGGTCAGCATGTTTGCAGCCGAATTCCCCAAGGCAGGAGGGTGTGGGGTGTCCCTGAAATATGCCCAAAGCAGAGCTTACCAGCCTGCCTGCCATCTCTCTCCTGATTCCCTACTGAAGGCCCCTCACGCCCTCCCCCCTGCTCTCCCCCCCGCCCCTGCCACCTCCATCCCCTGCCCCAGGAAGCATCTGTTTTGGTTTCGGTAGTAGCATCAGACTCTAAAGGAGCTGATACACGTTTGTCTTGAAAGCACCTTTCTGGACTTAAAGCCAGAGCTCAATTGCTCCTTCGCTGTGGAAAGGCAGGAGAAAGGGCAGAACACGTTTTACTGTTTGCTTGTGGTTTCGTTTGTTTTTTGTTTAAAATGAAAGAAAGACCAAAACTTTCTACGGCCTGGCGAATCAGCCGAGGCCTCTGACCCTGCACTATGCATGGTGTTTTATCCCGGCGGGGTCCAGGGAAAGCATTTGGCCACATAGATGGAGGGCCTCACTTGAACTTGGAATGAGAGTCCCCGATGTTTTTGTGTCCTTGGCAACCCAGACATCCTCCTATGCCTGGGTCCCCCTCCTGTCTCCGAGGCCGGCTCCGACCCTGAGGCTCTGACTGTCCCCCGACACGGGGCACCGCCTGCTGAGGGCCGGAGTGCGGGCCAGGGCGGGAGAAACACTTGCTGTAGTTGTGTGGAATAAACAGTATTTTCTTTTGTACGGGTCTGCTTGTTTCTCCTTCACCTCTCCAGGGGGGGGTAGAGGGCCCTCCTGTCAGAGGCCAGGGAGTATCGGTGAGCTGCCTCTGCGGTCAGAGTGCATAGCCTGGAAAACGCCACTGCAAGAGGGTGGAGGTCACACTTCAGAGGGCTCTGCCCCTGGCCCTCCCGCCACGGCCTTGTCCATGGGGTGCAGGGCCAAGGGGATGTGCCCTTCGTCTTTCTAGACCATCCTGGTACCTAAGGACCCCAGGATACCTTGCCAAGCCCACTTTCCAGCCCCTTTTCTCCGGGTTCTGACAACAGACATGGTGTGCATACCCCTAGACCCAAGAAATGACCGAGGGACAGCTGCTTGTCAGGGATCTGGGTGGGTGGAGCTTGACTATGCAGGCCAGAGTGTCTAAACATATATGCAATGTGAGATGGAGCTTCAAGGGGGAAGAGAAAGCAGGCCATAGGCTGGGGGCCAGAGCTGGAGAATATTCTAGCACAAAATTTCAAGGACTCAGAAGTTTAAATTCAAACCCAGTCTTTCGGGTCATTTTAAAAAATATATTTTTTATTGATTTTAGAGATGAAGGATGAGAGAGAGGGGATAGAGGGGGAGGGAAGAGGGAGAGAGAGAGAGAGAGAGAGAGAGAAACGTCAATGAAGAGAACAAATTATTGATTGGCTGCCTTCTGCACACCCCACACTAGGCATCAAGCCCACAACTCGGGCATGTACCCTGATCTGGAATTGAATCAGGAACTTCCGGTTCATAGGTCAATGCTCAATCATTGAGCCATGCTGGCCAGACCTTTTAGGTCATTTTGAAGGTCTGCTCATCATTATTAGTTGTTAGATCGTTCACAATTAGGTTGGTTTGCACTTTATAAAATTTAGATGTATGTTATGTGGATCTTCATTTGTGCTCTTGTGCAGGCCTGCAAAAGTTAGGGTGGGCCTGATACTTGAGCTTGGAGCTGGAAGAGCACAGCTAGAGTAAAGGTTTCTGGCTCTGCTTGTCTAACTCCTAGGAGTAGGGTTTATGCCATGCCCCCTGCAGCCTTCCCACTTGCCCCTCTACCCACCTGGTATGGATGAGGTCTGGGCTACATAATCCAACTTGGAGGAACCAAGGCATCACCTTTGATTGTGAACCAACCAGAATTCCTGAGCCAGGCACTATGCTGGGTTCTAGATCATGCTCCATCACCCCACCTCTGTCCAAGGGACAAGAGCTGTCTAAGATTCTGATGTAAGGCTTAAGGATCAGAGGAGCTGTAAAATAATGGGCAAAAAAAATAATAATAAATAGAAGCCATCACTTACCTCTGCACAGATCTCACAACCCTAATACTAGCTGACCCTCCTGGTACTTAGAACCCCAGACCAGTCTGTGACTCCTCAGTGCCCAGGCCAGGGGCGCACAGTAGGTGCTTGGCAAATTTCAGACAGATGACTGAATGTATCTCCCTCTTCTCTTCTTCAAGGAAATAGTAAGAGCTGAGACCCTGACTTCAGGCTACTGGGAGAAAGCAGGTAGAAAGAATTCTGCTTAGCTACACAGGGTTCACTGTGGTATGTGGGAGTGAATGGAATCTGAGTGGCAATGGACCCTGACTGGAGAGAGGCAGATGCCATCAGAAGAGCCGGTGAAAGCTGATACAGCTGGCTCAGACCTGTCAAGTGTGGTTTCTGGCAGTCGGCCCAGAGGTTTTAAAGCGGCGCGTTTGTAAAGAAACTGTAGTTTCTATTCCCAGGTCTATCTAGGATGTCCTTTGGGTTTCTGGACACAATTCCCAAGTGTGTATTTGTGTGTGTGTGTGTGTGTGTGTGTGTGTGTGTGGTGTGTATGTAAGATTCCCACACTAACAAGCAAGTCTCAGACCCCAGCAGGGAGTCCAAGAATTCAATTCAATTCTGCTGTCTACCTTATCAATGGAGATAGCATTAGATCCCACAGATAAATATCTCAGTTCCACAAGACCACCCTCCACTTCAGATACCAGTCCCCTCCCCTGACATATGGGGGTGAAACTAAAAGTTCCAACCTTCTTTTCTCAGTTGGTTCTCCTCCCAACCAGCCCCCAGCCTTGGATTCCTTCCAAAAGTCACCTTCATGAACATAAGCCTACCTGTGGCAGCTGTGGTGGAAAGGGGCTTGTTATGAAAGCAAGACCCATTTTCACCTTTATGGCTCTGAAGGTTTTCAAGAACTGAGGACCAGGGGCCGAATGGTATTACAAAAGATGCTCCCAATGCTCTTAAGCTTAGCGATTCCAAGGACTTAGGGAACTGTGCACCAGGAACTGTGCACAAAGACAAAGCATATATGAGAAATGTATTTTGGTCATTCAATGGACCACATATGTATGTTGGCAGCGGTAATGGCACGAGGTGTTAGACCAGTGGAATCAGACTGAACCTTCATTTAGCAACCTCAGCACTTGAGTTCTGGCTAAGAAAGAATTCAGAGCCAAGACTCAAACTGTAAGAGCAAGTTTATTTAGAAAGTCACAGAGGTAGAAGTCAGTTCAGGAAACAAGTTACAGAGAAGACAAAAAAAGGGTGGGGGAGGCTTGAAGCTTCAGAGACAAGGAAAATGTCCCCAGGGGAAGGGGAAGGGAGAGGGAAAGGCAGGGGTATGCTCCACAGAGAGAGCTGCACTGAGTTGCACTGGAGGCCTCAGTCGTTTGTTTTTTGTATTGTTTTTTTTTTAAATGTTTTTTATTGATTTCTTTATTTAAAATATATATATATATTGATTTTTTTTTTTTTTTTACAGAGAGGAAGAGAGAGGGATAGAGAGTTAGAAACATCAATGAGAGAGAATCATTGATCAGCTGCCTCCTCCATACCCCATACTGGGGATGTGCTTACAACCAAGGAACATGCCCTTGACCGGAATCGAACCCGGGACCTTTCAGTCCGCAAGCCGACGCTCTATCCACTGAGCCAAACTGGTTTTGGCTGCATTCTTGATTTTATTGATTAAATATTTTTATTGAGAGAAAGGGAGAGGGAGAGATAGAAACATTAATGATGAGAGAGGATCATTAATCAGCTGCCTTGTGCATGCCCCTTACTGGGAATCGAGCCTGCAACTGGGGCATGTGCTCTGACTGGGAATAGGACCGTGACCTCCTGTTTCATAGGTTGATGCTCAACCACTGAGCCACACTAGCCGGGCTGGGTCCTCACTCTTGAGGTTATTTAACTGGAGGTCTCAGGGAAGGATACCAAGAGAATATTCATCAGCTTTCTAGGTGTATCCTTTCAGGGTCATGGTCTTTACTGATTGGTTGGTGCCAGGAGAGGTCATTAGTCAATGCAGCTGGTCCTAATGTCAACCATGGTGTCTCTTGTCTGTTTTTTTGTTTTTGTTGTCCCCCCCCCCCCCTGCTTTTTTCCTGAACCTGGAGCTGAAACACAACTGAGGCCTAGATGTTTGTGATGGGTCAGTCAGAACCTCACTGTCCTGGAGGCTTAAGAGCTACTCTCCTCTAAGGGGTGGAGGTCTAACCCATGACTAGCAACACGCCAGGGAGGAAAGGTCAGGGGAGGATACAAACTGCATGAGCAGTGAGGTGGAAGGTCAGGGGTTTAACCTTTGCTATATGCTAGGGGAGAAAAGGTTACCCTGAGGGTGAGGTCCTTGTTTTCCCAGTTTTGCCCATTGCTAGACACCTGGGGCTTTCTGTTCTAGTAACCATCTGTACCTGGCCCATCATTCTTGCTCGGCTCATATCCTGCCTAACTGCTACCACATATATGTTAAAGAAACAAAACTTCATCCTGGCTGGTGTGGCTCATCATCAGAGTGTTGGCCCACGCAACAAAGGGTCTCAGATTTGATCCTTGATCAAGGGAACATACCTGGGTTGCAGGTTCCATCCCAGGTGCCAATTTCTCTCTCTCTCTCTCTCTCTCTCTCTCTTCCCTCTACTCTCTCCCTCCCTTTCACTCTCTCTAAAAATCAATGGGAAAAATATCCTCAGGCGAGGATTAACAAAAACAACACAAAACAAAAAACACCTTTTAAACAAGTAAATTTGAAATTTTATTTGGCTTTATTAGGTGATTCACAATTGGGCAACATCCCATCTACCGGTAGCACCTAAAAGCGCTTTCCCAGGGGTTATACAAAATAGATGGGTTTTATAGGAAGATAGATTTATCAGGGAAGGAAAAGATGGTTATTTGGGGGCCAGAACATCTATCCTATCTAATAAAAGAGTAATATGCAAATTGACCATACCTCTGCTATACCCACAAGCCATGCCTACCAGCCAATCAGAGTGAGTATGCAAATAAACCCATCCAAGATGGCTGCAGCCATAGAGAGCAGGAGAAAGGCTTGGGTTTCCCCAGCAATGAAGGAAGTCAAGCTTTCTGCCTGCCCTTGACTGCCTAGGCCTCCACTCAAGGATACAAAGTTTTAATTATAGAAGGTTAACAAATTCCAACAGAAATGGCCTCAGCCAAGGAGCAAGCAAGAGGCTTGACTCTGCTTCAGGTTACAAAGTTTCAACTGTAGAAGGTAAATACATCCCAGATACCAGGGCCTCTGCTTGTGTCACCAGGGGGCCTGGCCAGCCTGCAAATCACCACAGCCCCCTCCCCCAGGCCACCCCACACCCCAAGGGAACACCCACTCTGATCCAGGACACCCTTCAAGGCAAACCAGCTGTCCCCCACCCATGCACCAGGCCTGTATCCTATCTAATAAAAGAGTAATATGCAGATTGACCACCACTCCAACACACAAGATGGCTGCCCCCATGTGGTCAAAGATCCTGCCCTCATGTGGACACAAGATGGTCACCACAAGATGGCCAGCAGGAGAGGGCAGTTGAAAGGGACCTGGCCTACAAGGGAAGGCAGTTGTTGGCAATCAGGCCAGCAGGGGAGGGCAGTTGGATGGGACCCAGACCTTCAGGGGAGAGCAGTTGGGGGGGATCAGGCCTGCAGGGGAGGGCAATTAGGGTCAAACAGGCTGGCAGGGGAGCAGTTAGGCATCAATCAGGCTGGCAGCAGAGTGGTTAGGATCAGGCTGGCAGGCAGAAGCAGTTAGGGGCAATCAGGAAGGCAGGCAGGTGAGCAGTTGGGAGCCAGTAGTCCTGGATTGTGAGAGCGTCGTCCAACGTCCGACACTAGGATTGGGCCTAAAGGGGCAGTCGGACATCCCTCAAGGGGTCCCAGATCGGAGAGGGTGCAGGCTGGGCTGAGGGACACACCCCCCCATGCACAAATTTCGTGCACTGGGCCTCTAGTATATATATATATATATATATATATATATATATATATATACACACACACACACACACACATTTAATTGATTTCAGAGAGGGAGAGGGAGGGAGATAGAAACATCAATGATGATGAGAAAATCATTGATTGGCTGCCCCCTGCATGCCCCTTACTGGAAATCAAACCCGGAACCCAAGCATGTGCCCTTGACTAGAATAGAACCCGGGAGCCTTCAGTCAGCAGGCCTATGCTCTATCCACTAAGCCAAACCAGCTAGGGCCAGAACATCTTTTCTTTAGGGGTAGGAAAGCGGAAGGGTTTTTATCATGTAGATTGTCTTGTTACTTCTTTCTACTTACTGGTTAATTAGTCATATTTATTTGGTTCTTGATCAGAAAATTTCAGCCTGATTAAGGTTAATTAAGATTACATTTCTGGGAGAGGTTAAAACTGCAATTAGATCAGGTATTAAATCTAGGTTTGGCATCATGGGCTTTTAGCACTAATAATGCCATTTGGGACCTGCAGTTTTCTTTTTAATATATATATATTTCTTATAAATCATAGTATCTCAGATGTCCTATGTGGGGTGGATGGCTGTGAAGGAGGAACTGACCTTTTAAGAACTAGAGAAGATGTGGACTGATTTCTGGACTAGAGATGAGGAATTGAAGGGAACCTGAGGTTGCTTGAAGCTTCATGGGTGTGCGTGTGGATGTGAAATGTTTTGATTTCCTTTTCTCTCAGCTGCAGGGTCTTTCAAGGAAGACAGAGTAAGCCTCAGAGGCTGACTGTGTGGGATGTAAGAAGATGTAAAGAGTTAAAGCTAGCCTGGCATGTGTCGCTCAATGTTTGAGCGTGGACCTATGAACCAGGAGATCACGGTTCGATTCTGGCCAGGGCACAGGCCCGGTTCTGGGCTCGATCCCCAGTAGGGGGCATGCAGGAGGCAGCCGATCAATGATTCTCTCTCATCATTCATGTTTCTATCTCTCTCACCCTCTCCCTTCCTCTCTGAAATCAATGACAACATTAGCAAATAAAAAGTTAACGCTAGATGGTCAGTCCCTCAAAAAAGCCTGCCTGGATAATTGGTTTCTTCTTATGCCTGGAAGAAAATGGGTATAATAGTTATTACTTTATAAGATTCAGTGAGAATTAACTGAAATAATGCACGTTGTATGCTTAGAAGAGTGACTAGTGCATAGTGGTTGATCCAGGAACCCAGAAACAGTGACTGGCTTCAGTTAATGAGTAAGAAGGGAAGCGTGGGGTGCTGATCCAGGGAGCCTGAGCCGCAGGCCTCTGAGAAAATAGACTTGTCTTATGAGTTAGGCAGATAGGTCTCCTTTTTGTCAATCACAATAATAGCTAACTTTCACTTAGCACTGACTATGCACTAGTCACTCTTCTAAGCATATAACGTGCATTATTTCAGTTAATTCTCACTGAATTTTATAAATAACTATTATTCCCATTTTACATATAAGAAATCGAGGCACAGGAGAAATGAGAAACTACTCAAGATTTCTTTGCTTGTGAGCAGCAGAACCAGGTCTTGAACCCAAATGTGCTATTTCTAAAGCCTGTGTGCTTAACCTTCCTTACCCCATATGGGGTGGCACCTGGAGATTGCTCTCCATCCTCATCTTTTTTATAGGATTTCCACAGACTTCCACACACCAGGGTAAACCCTGCTTTGTTCCATTTAAACAGTCTTAGTTTCAGGATCCAGTCTAGGCAAAAGAACCCTTCACAATGAGCCTTAACTTTACCCAATGGTCTCTAGATTCTAGAATAAGGGTTTTGGAGCTCTGTGCCACAGGTGCTATGGTTAATTAGTCATATTTATTCTAACAGGAGCCATGGTTTCTGTTGTGGGATGAACTTATGGGGGGAAACTTAGTTTATTGGTAGGCGTTGCTGGATTTCCAGGGGAACACTGGGCATCTTCTGTTGGAGGCAGAGCTGCCAGGGTTGTCCCTGGAATCCTGGTTTCCAGTCATGGCACTCGATTTCCCTCTTAGTTGGGGGAGGGAGGAAGGGAGAGGAAGGAAAAAGTCCACTCCTCCCAGTCATAGAATTTCAAGGCTCTTCTCCCCTCATGGGGAACTAACTGAGCTCAAGGACATAAATCTTGTGGATAAAAGGAGCCACATGCTAACCTGACAAGCTCAGGGGAGGCCTGTGTGGCAGTCTTGCAAACTCAGAGACTTAAATTTACCACAAAAGATGGTCTGAAAATTAAATATTTAACTATAAACAGGTTATAGTGGGCAGTCATGTCCTAGGCTGATAGTTTTCTTGACAAAGATCAACTTAGATCTTTCCAGAGCCCGTTTGCCTTCACGCCTCTAAGATAACATACCCTTGAAATGTCTGGGTAACTTGTAACTTCTCTTTTTCTGGAGCCCCTGGGGCACAACCAGCCAGGACAGATGCCTCAAATTCCTTCATTATCATGTTAATTGTTCCTGCACCCACCTATGTGAGTGTCCATCATTTTACTTTATCCAATCCCAGGGGTTTCCCACAGCTTTGCTTTATCCCACCTCCTTAATCTATCACCAATGAAATTCAGATAACTCACGTAGCTCACCTACATCCCTTTCCTTTGATTACAATGTATAAATATAGAGGTAACCCTCCGTTCTCTGGAGCATTACATCAATTCATCGAGGTTCTGCTTCCCGGCATATGTCGACGGTTTGGCTCAAACAAACTCACAAAAATTCTTTACAGGTTTCAATGTTGTTTTTGTTTTTACGTTAACAATCTCAAGGCTGATGGCTGCATTCCAATTTCGATGAGCGAAGGTTTAGGAGTCACCTTTCATCGCGCACCTCAGTGTATTGTAGAATTAATTAAAATTAAGGTAAAGAAAACCTGTGTGGAGTCTTAATTTGGGTTCAGAATTTAAACACAGGCTCCGCCATTTCCCAGAAGTACACGTCTGTCTTTTCCTAAATATTTCCCAGAGGACAGGGCTCCATGAGATTTCTAGATATGGCTCAGTTATCTAGTTACTGGAAACGGGATGTAGCCTAGGGCCAGTGGCCAGTGGGGGTGGGTGTTAACTTTGTGCAGGAAAAATTGTACTGCACGAGTCCAGGTGAATTTTAGAGAACATTTATTAAAAGCTGGGGACAGGGAAACAAGAAAGGGCCGGGGAAAGGTAGACGAGGGGAAGATTATCCAGGGAAGTGGGGTTGAAGCAGAGTCTTGACCTCCAGAAAGGTGAGTTTAAGGAGAGAGGGTATTCCAGGAGCCAAGGAGCGCACACAGGTCGAGCCTGGGAAACGGTCCAGCTCTCCGGGGCGTCGGGGCGGACTCGGGAGGACGAGGACGGCGGCCCCGCCCACGCCCTACGGAGCGGGTTTGGGAACCTAGCGGGTCCCGGAGCGCAGGTAGCCGCGGGGAGGCACGCCGAAACCGGGACACCTGACGCACGCCCGGTCCCCGCCCAGGTAGCCCCGCCCACTCTCGGGGCGGGAAGCCTGGGGTAGCTGGCCTATCAGCACTGCCGAGCCCAGCGCAGCCTCTGTCTCATTGGTGAGCGGTCTAGTGACGTCATGTCCCCCGGCTCGGCGGAGGAAGAGGGCGCCACGATGATTGGCTGGCGTCGGGGCGGCGGGCGGTGGAGCCGCCGGGCGAGTCTGGGCTCGGAACCCGTGCCGCACTTTCCCTCTCCCTGTGTCGCGGCCGTGCGGCGGCTGCAGAGGTCGGGGAGTCGGCTGGGCGGAAACCTGGATTTGGTTCCAAGGGCTGCGGGGTTGACCGGAAGTGATCTTGGGGCTGACCGGAAGCGAGGCCTTGGAGGGGCCAGGGAGCGCGGGTCCCGGGAGCGAGGGGGTTCCTAGCCGCAGGGGGCGGGGGGGAAAGGAGCGACAGCGACCTGGGAGCGCCGGCGAGGCCGTGGGTCGCTGCTGCCCGTCTGTTCAGGAAGCAGCGGGTGACCCCCACGCGCCAAAGGGGAGATCCCCGGGAGGAGGAGGAGGGTGAGAGTTCAGGGCTGCCTCTGGGCAGTCTGGGATAAAGAGCAGAAGGGCCCTCTCGCGGCTCCCGAGGGCCGAGTGGGAGGGGATCTGGAAAGTCGGGGCTCCCCAGAACCAGGAGCCGAGGGTGGTAGGGGAGATCAGTGCGGGTCGGGCTCCAGGGTAGCCGGTGGGTACTGCGTGGGAAGTCTTGGTTTGGAGTTTCCTACAGTCCTCGCCCCCATTGGATAGAACCACCCTGCTCACCTTTGTGCAAGCAACAGTGTCTCCCGGGGCGAGGGAGGAGCCAGGATGGCTTGGGCTCTGAAGCTGCCTCTGGCCGATGAAGTGATCGAATCCGGGCTGGTGCAGGACTTTGATGCTAGCCTGTCCGGGATCGGCCAGGAGCTGGGTGCCGGTGCCTATAGCATGAGGTGAGTGAGATTTTCCCAGACCCCGCACCTTCTGGATAACAAAGGCAGGGTAGAGAGCAGAGCTAGGGGGGGCTTGTGGGGCAGAGTGAAAGAAGTTGTCTGCAGTTAGGGAAAGGGGTCTTTTTTTCTTTTGAGTTTGCTTTGGGTTTGAGTATGGTGGAAGAGATGGGTACCAGAGACTGTGGGCAGTGTCAAGTCTGCAGGATCAGTAGGAGAAGGAAGCATAGCAACCAGATAAATGGGGAGAGGATGTTGTGCCAGTGTGGGAGACTTGGGAGACGGTGGTGGTGGTGGTGGTGGTGGTGGTGGTGTGTGTAGATTGAACTTGTATGAAGAAGAGGCTATATTGAGCGTGTGAGTTGGGGCGTTGGAAGCTGGGTCTTAATGATAAACATTGCTTGACTGTTGGAGGAAGGAAATGTGGGACCTTGGTGAAGAAGTCCACGCATATGTATCTTAGCCTGCTTTTAATGCTTCGCTTAATTCTAGGGACTTTTGAAACATAGTTGTGAAACGAAAAAGTATCAAAGAGGACTCTTAGATGCTTTTAGACTTTAATGTATCAAACCAGATGTTGATAATAAAGTACGCTTTGGAAGCCACATGACTTCCCCATGTAATTTATTTGCATGCATTTACCTACTTCATTCTCCCAGTATAGTTTGTTTCATGTTTAGGATTTGCAAGAATCATGTCTGGAAATGTGGAAACATCTGCATTTTAGGATTAGATAGAATGTAATTGGGTTTCCAAATGGATTATAAGGCTTAATCTAAATAAGTAAGCCAAAAGAGACTTTGTTTTTATTGAGTTTATTGCGGTGACCTTGGTTCATACAATTATATAGGTTTCAGGTGTACAATTCTCTAATACTTCATCTGTATGTTGTATGTTCACCACCCCAAGTCAAATCTCCTCCTATCACCATTCATCCCCTATTTACTCCCCCCACCTCCCTTTCCCTCTAGTAATCACCACACTGTTGTCTGTCTAGAAGGGCATTTTTTTTGTTGTTGTTGTTGTGTGCTTTTTTTTGCTTAATTCCTTCACCTTTTCCACCCAGCCCTCCAACACCCTCCCCTCAAAGAAACTTTAGAACTTAACACCTTAATTGGGTTTAGGAGGTTATAGAGAAAAGATGCTTTTTATGGGAAAGGTGGATACATTTTGCATTCTGATAGTAAGATCCTTTGAAAGTTACATAATGTGACCTTCCTTTCTTTATCCCTATGAAACCAAAGTGGACTTTCCTCACTGAAGTAAAATTATGAGTTAGAATTTAGTACATACTTCACCTTCAGGAATCTTTGCTTAGTTAGAACAATAAAAGCTATCCGTGTATACATGTATATTGGTGACTTTCAAGGAAATTTGAGTTCTATCATACAATGCTCTTAGTCTTGAGAAATTTTTTAAAATATATTTTTATTGATTTCAGGGAGGAAGGAAAGGGGAGAGAAAGAGAGAGAAACATCAGTGAGAGAGTATTATTGATTGGCTGCCTTCTGCATGCCCCCTACTGGGGTTTGAACCCGCAACCTGGGCATGTACCTTTGACCAGAACCGAATCTGGGACCCTTCAGTATGCAGGCCAATGCTCTGTCCACTGAGCCAACCCGGCTAGAGCTGTCATGAGAAATTTAACTCTAGTTTTGCCTGTCCTTGTTTACATAAGTCTGAAAGTAAATGTCTGGACCCTCAGCTTGCATGTTGGTATCTGACAATTTATGCTATTGTTCATTTAAAGATTACCACAGCAAAAGTTTGGTTTTTGTCTAGGTTGAGTTGAAGATGGAGATAATTAAACATAACTGTATTTGTTATAAAAATAGCTAACATTGTTAACAACACATTTGCAAATCCTCTATGGACTCTCTCTGCTACATGACCTTACATTAATGAGTACTTTCTGTCACTGTGAGTGGTCTTCACAGGTATTAGTAAGAATGGCCTGCATATTTACACATTTAGAATTTTTTTCAATATCAAATTTACAGGAGTTTTCAACCATCATTTTGTTTTTATAATGTACTAAATTTTTATTTGTTTTTCTTTGCTTTTTTCCATGCATTTTACTCTTATCACTATTTTCTTTGTTCTTGCATACATTAAATATCATTTGCATTAATTTGTGTTACTTAGATATTACTTCTCAAACTTGGGTATTCATGGGAATCATCTGGAGTACTTATCAAAAATAGTTTCCAAAGTCCCACTTTGGTGATTGTCTTGGACAAAACAAGTTCATAGATGCTTTTGATGTAGGTAGTCCAGGAACCACATTTCAAGAAACACTGACCAAAGGAGTCTTTATGGACAGAGGTAATGGCTTTTTGCTCTTCCTGTTTCTCCTTTTAATTAGACCTATGATTGCTTTTCCTACACCTTTATTAGGGAAAATGTTCTCTTTGACAAGCAATTTGTTCTGTAAAATTCTTTCCCTAATATATTTGTTTTACACTAGTTTGTTTACTTTGGTGATTTTGCTTCAAATTTATTGATTTATATTTTATGAAGATTCATCTTAACTGGAGTCTTCTTTTTTTTTATTTTTGATCTGCCATTCAATTCAGTAATATTCTTTTCATAAGTAGTCCTTTAATAGTCTCCTTACTTTTTTTCTTACATTTAATACATGGCACAGACTTTATAGTTAAAGTAAAGGAGAGTTTCTGAAAACATGCTGAAAGAAGCCAGTCACAAAAACCGCATAACCTCTTATTCCTTTTCTATGAAATGTACAGAATAGGAAAATCTCGCCAAAACTGGTTTGGCTCAGTGGATAGAGCGTCAGCCTGTGGACTGAAAGGTCCCGGGTTTGATTCCAGTCAAGGGCATGTACCTTGGTTGCGGGTACATCCCCGGTAGGGGGTGTGCAGGAGGCAGCTGATCGATGATTCTCTCTCATTGATGTTTCTAGCTCTCTATCCCTCTCTCTTTCTATCTGTAAAAAATCAAATATATATATATATATATATATATATATATATATATATAATTTTTTTTTAAAGAATAGGCAAATCCCTAAAGACAGATTACTGCTTGATAAGAGCTATGGGAAAGGAAGGAATGGGAGTGACTGCTAATAGTACCATTATTTTTGGGGTGTGTGTGATAAAAGTGTTCTAAAGCTGTGGTAATGGTTGTACAACTTGTGACTACCTAAAAACAAATGAATTGTACACTTTAAATAATTAAATTATAAGATAATGAATTGTATTTCAATAGAACTGTTATTAAAAAAGTAAAGCTATTGCAGACTCACTCTGCACCCGGCTGCAGTCCCAGGCGGGTGCTTTTTCTGTCTGCCACAGAAGCATCCCAGGACTGCGGCCACCTTGCGCTGTCAAGGGTGATGCAGCTGCCTGGGGACATGGTGAAAAGAAAGAAAAAAGTAAAATTAGATTTTGTGATTTATTTATTTATGAATAGTCACTGATTTTTAGAGAGAGGAGAAGGGAGAAGAGAGAGACATCCATGTGAGAGCACACTGATTGGCACCCTCATACCCCCTCCGGGGGATGAAGCCCACAAGCAACCCAGCTTGGGGATGTGCCCTGACCAGGAATCAAACCAGTAACCTTTCAGTGCACGGGACGATGCCCAATCAAGCCACACTTTATTTATAAATGTTCTATTTTCTCCTTTTTTTAAAAAAATGTATTTTTATTGACTTCAGAGAGGAAGGGAAAGGGAGAGAGAGATAGAAACATCAATGATGAGAGAGAATCACTGACTGATCGGCGCTTCCCTGCATGCCCCCCACCTGGGATTGGACCCGAAACCCAGGCATGTGCCACTGACCAGAATCAAACCCTGGACCCTCCAGCCCCCAGGATGACACTGTATCCGCTGAGCCAAACCAGCTAGGGCTCTTTTTAAAGTTGAGATGGAATTCCCATTACATAAAATTAACCATGTTAAAGTAAACAGTTCAGTGGCATTTAGTGTGTTCACAGTGATGTGCAACCACCACCTCTAGTTCCAAAGCCTTTTCATCACCTCCAAAGAAAATCCTCTACTTGTTAAACACTTGCTTCTCATTTCCCTCACTCTCTCTACCCAGTAACAACTAATACGGATTTACCTATTCTGGATATTTCACATAATGGAATTATATGGTGTGTGACTTTGTGAGCTGGCTTCTGTCAGCATCAGTTTCCACGGTTCGCCCACATTGCAGCATGTATTAATACTTCAGTTACTTCAGAACTTCACTCTCTTATGGCTGAGTAATATACCATTGTATGTATATATCACAATTAGTTTATCCATTCAGCTATGAATGGACATTTGGATTGTTTTTACCTTTTGACTATTTCACTAGCATTATGCTTATGAAGGAAATAACAAAATATTTATAAACATACATGTTCAAGTTTTTATGTAGATATATTTTTCTCTTTATTGAGGTATAATTGACATCGTTATATTAGTTTCAGGTGTACAATGTACTGATTTGATATTTGTATATTTTATGAAATGATCACCAAAATAAGTCCAGTTAATATCTGTCTCTGTACATAATTGCAAAATTTCTTTTCTTCTGGTGATGAGAACTTTTAAGAATTACGCTAAAACTTTCAGATATGCAATACAGTACTAACTATAGTTACCATGCTTTACTAGACATGTTTTCATTTCTCTTGGGTATATATTTAGAATTGGAATTGATGGATCATATGGTAATATGGTAATTCTATGCTTAACTTTTTTTTTTTTTTAGTAGTTTTAGGTTCACAGCAAATAGAGGAAGGTACAGAAATTTCACATATATCCCCTGCTTCCATATATATAGAGTCTCCCCCACCAGAGTGGTTCACACTCTGTACCTACATTGATGAACCTACATTGATACAATATAATCACTCTAGGGTTCACTTTTGATGTTGTACATCCTATGGGTTTAGACACATTTATGATGACGTATATCTGTGTCAATATGGAGTATTTTCATTGCTCTAAAAGTCCTCTGTATTCTGCCCATTAATTTCCCCATCTCTATTCATGGCAATTGTTCTTTTTACTGTCTCCATAGTTTTGTCTTTACCAGAGTGTCATGTAATTAGAATCATACAATATGTAGTCTTTTCAGATTTGTTTTTTTAACTTAGTAATATCTGGTTAACATTCTTTCATGTCTTTTCATGGCTTGATAGCTCATTTCTTTTTAGTGGTGAGTAATATTTCACTGTCTGCAAGGATTGATTTATCTATTCACCTACTGAAGATCTTTGTTTCTTCCAAGTTTTGGCAATTATGAATAAAGCTTATATAAACATCTATGTTCAGGTTTTGGTGTGGAGATAGTTCTCAACTATTTTGAGTAAATATAAATGATGTTATTGTTGGATCATATATATATTAGCCTAATATGCAAAGTGTCCCCTCGGGAGTTCAACCGGCTGGGAGTTCAATTACTCACTATGACACGCCTGGCCACCAGGGGGCAGTGCGGAATGAAAGAAGGCCCCGACTAGCAGCCAGCAGCCTCTAGGGGCCCTTCCCAGGCACAAATTCTCTTACATTAAAAAAAAAAAGGTGTGGGTATGTTCCCGAGAGGGAGAACGCTTCCAGCTGTTTACACAGCATCTGAACTATTCCCACTATACAGGGGTTTCTGTTTCTCTACATCCTCACCGACTTTTCTTTCTTTCTTTCTTTCTTTCTTTCTTTCTTTCTTTCTTTCTTTCTAATTAAAGCTATCCTAGTGAGTATAAAGTAGTATCTCATTGTGGTTTTGTTTTGCATTTTCTTAATGGCCATGTTGTTGAACATCATTTTATGTGCTTGTTGATCATTTGTATATCTTTGGAGAAGTGTCTATTCAAGCTCCTTGCACAGGTTTAAATTGGATTGTCTTCTTTTTGTTGCTGAGTTGTAAGAGTTTTTTTTTTATATATATAAATTCTAGGAACTAGGTCATTATCAGATAAATGGTTTGCAGATATTTTCTCCCATTATGTAGGTTGTCTTTTCACAAATTCTCTTACATAAAATCAGGAACTTAACACCAATACAATACTATAAACTATTTATTTACAAAAGTGTTTAATTTTGATGAAGTCCAGTTTACCTATGTTTTCTTTTGTTATTCATGCTTTTGGTTTCAACTTGAAGAATCTATTGCTATGCTGAAACCGGTTTGGCTCAGTGGATAGAGCGTCGGTTTGCGGTCTGAGGGTTCCAGGTTCGATTCCGGTCAAGGGCATGTACATTGGTTGTGGGCACATCCCCAGTAGTGGGTGTGCAGGAGGCAGCTGATGGATGTTTCTCTCTCATTGATGTTTCCAGCTTTCCCTCTCCCTTCCTCTCTGTGGAAAATCAATAAAATATATATATTTTTTTTTTAAAGAAAAGAAAACTAACCCCCCCAGAAACCCAGAAAAACATCTGTGCTTATCTTTTACTATTGGGAGGAACTGGGGACTGGGGCGATTGTATGGCTTTGAAGCTAAGTGTGGTAATGGGGTGGAATGGGCAAGGCAGAAGAACCCCAGAGGTGGGCATTTTGGACCTGAAAAGAAGCTTTGAATACTGAAAAGAGAGGGGAGTTGTACTTTCTATATAAAAATTGTCAGGTGTCCAGAATAGATAACCCATGAATATTGTTGCAGGTTGCCATTCATCACCTTGCTATTAATGTGAAGAGTCAGTAATTTCAGAAATTTAATTAAAAAAGCCTGGTACTAATGATGCCACAGGTGATGTTTTCAATTAGCAGTGTGTTAATGAGATTTGTAGGCTGGTGAGAGCTAATCCTGCAATGCAGGAAAAAACCTGAGAAAGCAGGCCTATATCTGGCAAATCTCCTGAGGCAGGACTTGATGATTCAGAGGTCTCTGATTAAACATTTAATATCTTATAAATTCTCTTGAAGTTATCTGACATTGGTCAGATTCTTTTCCACTTCCAAAATAAGTAAGACTTGCAGACATTTGAAATTAGAAGTTTTTAGTGACTTTCTCACCTAAAATAAAAACAAGCGCATTGCTTATAGAAGTAAATTAGTGACAAATGATTCAGCAGGGTAGAAATGAGGGAGATTCAAAAACTTGGAGGGAAAACAAATTAGCTTCATATTTTTGGGGAAACTTTGAGAGGTACATGATGACAACTACTCAAGCTTCTGGTGTCTCTTAACTGCTGAAGAAATAGAATGGTTTAAACCTAAAAGCACCTACTTAAAGTACTTAAAGACTATTAAGACCATATTGAGACCTGGAAAATAGTTCCAGGAACAGTAGAGTCAAACCTTGATTCTCAAATGTCTCCCATCTCAAACAATTCAATTCTCGACCAAGTTGTTCACGGAAAAATGTCTTGGTGGTCTAACAGAATTTCAGTTCTGGACCCTGATACTTAAACGATAAGTCACGAGTCTCAGGTGACAAAGGAGAGAATGCACGAGTATGAGTTTAGTGCTAAACCTCGGTTCTCAAACTGAATTCATCCTGGAAGGCTGTTTGAGAAGTGATTTGCTTGAAAACGGAATCATTTCCCCTCCCATTAGAAATTATGTAAATTTAGTTCATCTGTTCCAGACCCCCACATGATTCCCTGTTTTAACCTTCTTTGTATACTGCAGCACATGTCTAATATACTGTTGAATATATAAACACTTTAAAAACAAAAGGACATAAAACGAAAGTGAAAATTTAACAAAAAGGAAATGAAATAAATGTACAGTAAGAAGTAAAAATTTACATACATCCTAGAACTTACCTTTAATGTTGAGAGCTGTTGATGAGTGAACAGGGAGAGGAGCGATGGAGGGATGTTATTGCTGGGGAGTCCCTTTCATAAGAAAGAAACATCAGCAGCTGTTCTCCTGGATTCTGTCTCTCTTTTGCTCTTTGCTCCACTAGAACTTGCTTCAGGCTCCCTGAGCCTCTGCCTCACTAAAAACCTGTCCAATGAGGTTTGTCTTCTCCTGTGTTTTAACAGTTGCCTGAAGCAGAACACTTGCACTGTCAGTGAACAAGTTTATTGCAAGGTTTGTTACTCCTTTGTCATGGTGATATCTCTCAAATATTTACAGCACAGTCTCCTGAGCAGTTAACACCAGATTTAGCAGTAAACTGACTCATACTCCAGCATTCTCTCCTTTGTCATCTGAGAGACCCGTGACTCTTCATATAGGTATCTGCATGAGAGGATTGTTAGGTCCAGACCAAAGTTTTGTCTGACAACTGAGACAGTTTTCTGTGGTCGAGAACTGAATTGTTTGAGGTAGGAGACATTCGAGAGCCAAGGTTTGACGGTGTAAGTAAAGCGGTTCTGTGCTTTGTTGTTTATTTTTTCTTAAATGCTATACAGTGGCTTTTGAAATGCACCCTTTGGTGTGTTTTTCTGTGTGTGTGAGTGAGCGATTTAATATCTTCCTTTACATGTTCACCACTACTATTGAGTTTTGTCGTAAAGAATTCTATAGAAACATTGGAACAGGGGCCTCTTCCTCTATTCAGTGGTCGCCGCCATGGTTTGCTGCTCTGTTGACTAATGAGTTTGCCGACCACTGCTCTGTCTTACTACTTAACAAACCATCCCAAAGATGCAGTGGCTTGACACAATAATTTGACTTCTCATGAGTCCCTGGATCGATGGTGCAGATTTGCTTTATGTTGGACAATCAAGATGGCTCTCTCACATGTACAATAAATACCTCAGGCAACTTCTATTCCATTTACTACTAGCTGCTTCATACATCATTTTAGAAGAGTGTATTCTGAGATCATAGTTCATTAGAATCACTTTGCCCAAATGGATAAGATATAAACTTCCTAAGAATTGAAAACCTTTTTATGTCTTGACTTCAATTAATATAATTTTTAGCCTTGGCCACCAGGTGGCTCAGTTGATTGGGATGTTCTCTTGTACACCAAAACATTGTGGGTTCAGTTCCCAGTCAGGGCACAAATCTAGGTGGGGTTCAATCCCTAGTTAGGGTGTGTTCAGGAGGTTCCCAAATCGATAATACATTCATTCCCTCCCTCATTAAACATACCCTTGGGTGAGAATTTTTTAAAAATTTAAAAAGTAAGGGAAAGAGGCGGCGTAGATGAATGGCTGGTCTGCCACCCCACACAACAATTTAGAGGAATTAAAACTAATATAAAGAACATCTATCACCCAAAACCATGGGAAGGCTGGCTGAAAGAGAAAGGTGCGCAACCGCTGAAAAGCTGAGAAGCTGAGGAGCCAACGTACAGAGGCACGCGAATCACGAATCGGGCTAGTGTCTGGCAACTGGGTGCACCGCTTTTTCTTTCAACCCGAAGGAAACAAACTCCCTATCACTTTGAAATCCAGTTTCTGGGGTCACGTGGTGGACCCAGACGCCTACGGGGAGAAGCTGGTCTGTTGGCCATCAAGTCCAAAAGTGAGGGACTCTCTTGCAGAGGTGTGTGCAGCAATCACTGTTTACTGAGCTGGGATCCAGCAATGTGGGGACTTGGAAATGGGAAGGGCTGGGACGGCTGACTGCAGCCATTCCTGTTAGCCACGCCCCAGCCAAGACCCCGCCCTGCCCTGAGGTCCCTCCAGCACAGTCTACAGACCCATAGGCACCTCACAGCTGCTTTTGCATATAAATGGCCGGTATTGCGGTAGC
Source organism: Vespertilio murinus (assembly GCA_963924515.1). Lineage (NCBI taxonomy): Eukaryota > Metazoa > Chordata > Mammalia > Chiroptera > Vespertilionidae > Vespertilio > Vespertilio murinus. The sequence goes on from OZ004707.1 coordinate 149,653,050, forward strand.
TTAAAGAAATAAACTGCAGCTCCAGCAACAAAACCGCCAAGTCCCAAGCAAATGAACTGTACCCTATTGGTGATCCAGAAGCCAGTGTTCCTAGTGGTCAGTTTCAACCCCTCACACCCATAAGTGACACATTCGGGAGACGGTGTCAGAGAGCACCAAAGCCCCACTGAAACAAAGTGTGTCTCCAGCACAGCAGTTCTTCCTCTATGGGAGAGAGGGAGGAAAGTAAACTACTGGACGACACAGAGTTCAGAATCACATTTATAAGATTACTCAAGAATCTTCTAAAAACCTTTGAGAAACTTGATGAGACCTCCAAGAAGCTTGGTGAGACCTTCAAGGACCTTAAAGAGAATACCAAAAAAAAAAATGGAAAAGGACCAGTCAGAAATCAAACATACAATATCTGAAATAAAGAATATACAGAAACTCAACTATAGATTAACATACCCCAAGAATCAAACCAAAGATCTGGAATATATGGAAGAAAAAATCACCCTACCAGAGAGGCAGAAAGAAAGAAGAATCCAAAAGTGTGAGGCTAGTCTAAGGAGCCTCCAGGACAGCTTAAAGTGCACCAACACCCGGATTTTTAGGTTGCCAGAAGAGAGAGACCAGGATATTGAAGGCCTACTGAAAGAAATGAAAGAAAACTTTCTCTACCTGGTAAAAGAAATAGACTTACAAGTTCAGGAAGCGCACAGAACCCCAAACAAGAGGAATCCAAAAGGAACACACCAAGAAACATAATAATAAAAATGCCAAGGGCAAAAGACAAAGAGAGAATCTTACAAGCAACAAGAGAAAAACAGCTAGTTACCTACAAGGGAGTACCCATAAGACTGTCAGCTAATTTCTCAACAGAAACTATGCAGGCCAGACGGGAGTGGCAAGAAATATTCAAAATGATGAACAACAAGAACCTACAACCAAGATTACTCTATCCAGCAAAGCTATCATTCAGAATTGAAGGTCAGATATAAAGAGCTTCACAGACAAGAAAAAGCTAAAGGAATTCATCACCACCAAATCAGGATTACATGAAATGCTGAAAGGTATTCTTTAAGAAGAGGAAGAAGAAAAGGTAAAGAAAAATTATGAACAACAAAAAGACATCAAATACATACCTACCAACAAGTGAATCTAAAAATCAAGTGAATAAAAAATCTGATGAACAAAATGGACTGGTGAATATAATAGAATCAGGGACATAGAAAGGGATTGGACTAACAATTCTCAGGGGGAAGGGTGCCTGAGGGGTGCGGGAAGAGATTGGACATAAATCTTACACCTATGGATGAAGACAGATGGGGTAAGGGCATGGGGTGGAGTTGGGAATCAGGTGAAGGGGAGCTATGAGGGAGGAGGGGGGAAAGAGGAACACCTGTAATAATCTGAACAATAAAGATTTTTTATTTAAAAAAACCACATAAAATTGTAAAAAAATTAAAAAGTATAATTTGTAAGAATCATCTATTAGAAAATACTATACTGATAAGTCTTTTGGATTTGGTATATACAAGTTTAGCATGCCCACATGTTATCTGTGCCTTGTTTTGTCCTGGCAAATACACAAAAGTAGAAATGAAATTTTAAGATATAAACAGGATCATAAGCCAGTTGGTCTAGTCCATATACAGACTTTTGAAGTTATCAATTGGTTGCTGCCTTCTGTAGCAGATGCTATGGCATATACTTTGGACTATAACAGCTGTGAACTAGTGTATTTCCTGTATATTAGAGAATACTAGATACCTCTTAGTATTTTCTAGTAATATATAGGATCCCTAGGTATATCCCAACACAGCTTTTAAGACTTTAACATGCTCAAAACATTTAGGTCCTTTTAATTTTTTAATTTAATTAATTAATTTTAAAGATATCTTTATTGATTTCAGAGTGAAAGGGAGAGAGAGAGACAGAAACATCAATGACGAGAGGAAATCATTGATCAGCTGCCTCTTGCATGCTCTTACTTGGGATCGAGCCCCTAACCTGGGCATGTGGTCTGGCTTGGAATCGAACTGTGACCTCCTGGTTTGTAGGTTGGCTGAGCTATTTTTTTATTTTATTTTGAAGGAATGTTTATTAAAGCTGGGGACAATGAAACAAGGAAGGGCTTAGTATAGAAGAAGCAACAGGAGAGAGACTAGGTGAGGCTGATTTGGCTCCCTAGAAATGTTATGGGAAAGAAATGAGCTAAGTCAGGGCTGCTTTGGCCCACTGGGAAGTCAGAAGAAAGGAGGAAGCCTTGGAGACAGGTTCAGGGGGTTAGACTGAGACAAGCTGCCACTGCCCATTGCTCCCCTGGTGGGCGGGGGCCCCTTAGAGCTTCGGAGATGCTTGCCTGAGAGGGAAGAAAGGTGTGGGCATGCTCTCAAGAGGGAGCGTGCCCCATTGATTGGGAGAACATTTTAAAGAAGCCTCCTCTTTCAACCCTGAACTGGGAATTGAATATCTTTATAGAGTGAATCTAACAAGACTTCTTTGCTTCAGACAAACATGCTGCACACCGCACACTGGGGATTGAGCCTGCACCCCAGGCATGTGACTGGGAGTTGAACCGTGACCTCCTGGTTCAGAGGCTTATGCGCAGCCACTCAGCCATGCCAGCTGGGCCACATGGTGTTTTTCATGAAAGCTGATCTCAGCATTTTTGGCAACCATATCACACTGTTTATCTCATTGAAATCGATTTTTTTTAAAGCCCTAGTCTTTCTTACATATATTGGATCACTTTGCTGTTTTTAGTTTTATAAGTCTATGGCTTAATATTTATCCTTATTAAATCTTATTTAGTTAGATTTAGCCTCCTATTCCAGCCAATTAGAATCCTTTTTAAAAGTTTATTCTATCATATAGAATATTTGCTTTTCCATACCAGATTCCTGTGATTTGCATATTTGATCATCATCCTTTTTAGTGTCCTTATCAAGTCATTTATTTGTTTAAAATGTTGCAGGGGATGATTTTCTTTGGGGTCTTGAGGAATACTGCTATACCTCCTAGATTTATCTGCACTCTTTAGATACAGTTGTATAGTTATCTGTAAAGCCACTTAACTGTAGCAAAATTCATATTTTCCACCTTGAACAGAGATATCAAGAGAGACTTTATATATTGCTAAAAACCAGAAATATTTATCTTTCTAGCATTCCCCAGTCAAATTATATGAAAAGGGAATATGCGTTTGTTTGCTTATGGCTCCTAGTAATCCCTGATGCCCTGCCTAAATACTCAAACTATTATTTTAATAATCTCTTTTAGTCTTTCCCAGATTTCATGTTAGATCACTCTGGTTAAGGTATGGAGACTAAATATACTTGCCTCATTTTAAAAATTACTGCTACTACAGAAAAGATAGGAGAAAAACAGGAATTGAGATGTTCTTCTGTCTCTGCCTCATATTAACTAGTAATATGCTATTTACATAAAAGAGCGGACCTGTGTCTCTCTTACCTTTTTTAAAAAATTTATTTATTAAGGTGTTATATGTGTACATAGTTTACCATTGTCTCTTACCTTTTTAAAAAATATATATATTTATTAATTTTTTTATAGAGAGGAAGGGAAAGGATTAGAGAGAAACGTCGATGAGAGAGAAACATCGATTCAGCTGCCTCCTGCACACCCCCCACTGAGGATGTGCCCACAACCAAGGTACATGCCCTTGACTGGAATCGAGCCTGGGACCCTTCAGTCCGCAGGCCAACGCTCTATCCACTGAGCCAAACCAGTTAGGGCTCTCTTAACCATTTTTGCAAGTCTCAGCACACTGTGCATTTCAGCTCAAGCTTGCTTCTTATTTATGTCAGTACCACTTAAAAAATTAGTTTCTTTCCTTTGTATGTATTTTTATTGTGCATCTCCTTCTAATTCTGAGTTGAGCGCTGAGCTTTTTGTCTAGTCTTTCTAGACACCCCTGATCCTCTTCTCCCTACATCTCAGATAATGTAAAATTGGCAGAATTTCGTTTTTGAGAACTAAGTCTTGTTTGTTTCCTTGTTTGTACCTCACACCCATGGGCTTGGGTCCTGTCTTCACTGTTTGAAGCCTATTCTTTAAAAAACTAGGAATGACATCTGATGCATCCTTGTCCTTCCTGTCTGTTTGGCTGGGTTGCTCTCTTTTCAGACCCCCACCACTTCCTCTTTTCTGATCAGTTTCTTCTTCTTGGTCAAATTAGGTTCAGAATATAATTCTACTTATTTCTTAGTCTTCTGGGTGATAGAATAATTAGCAAGCCAATTTAAAAAATTATATGTATTGCTTTTTAGTTTAATGAGATTTTTTTAACTAGATACTCAGCTAGCAGAAATCTTTTATCACTTTGTGACAGCAGGCTCTTAACCAAGAAAGTAAGATAATTTCACCATTACTCAGTAGTCAGGACATCTCACTGGCTTCATATTAAAACTTGAAGGGCCATCTCTCTTTGCCACAAATCCAAGGAAATCAGTTATTTTCTCTCCTCTTTAAAGATGTTATAACCAGTTGTTATTTTTTTAAATGTCTTGTCCAGCATTTGTTGGTGTTCTTTTTAACTATATTTTTTAATTAATTCTTGGGAGAGAAAGAAACATTGATTTGTTATCCCACTTATTTATGCATTCATTGGTTGATTCTTGTATGTGCCCTGATCAGGGATCAAACTAACAATGTTGGCATATCCAGACAATGCTCTAACCAGCTCAGCTCCCTAGCCAGGGCCTTTATGACCAGTTATTTACTGGATTTTTTCCTTCTTTTGAAGCTGACCTCAGAATAAAATGTAGTATCTTCAATTCTTGCCCTTTTATACTACAACTAATATAGAGATACTAGGGGCCCAGTGCACAAATTTGTGCACTTTGAAAGGAACTATGTGGCAGCTCCAGCACCAGCAGTGGGTGTGAGTGGGGCTGGCGTCAGCAGCATGTGGGAGCAAAACATTTTCAGTAACCACCAGAGGCTCACCTTGACAACAGCAACCGGCACCCTGCCTTGGTCTGGTGCCCCCGCTCACCTGCTCCACCATCCCGCCGTATCCGATGCTCACCATGTTCAGCGCACACCCCCTGGGGGTCAGCACATGTCATAGCAACTGGTCGTTCTGTCATTCGGTCTATTTGCATATTAGTCTTTTATTACGTAGGATTAACATATTTTCAAATATTTTCCTCATCGTGAAATGAAGGTTATAGAGAAGTTAGGAGCTCATGACATCTTACTGTCCCAGTTAGTTCCTAATTTCCTTAGATGCTACAGACACTTGTCTGTTTGCCACTCTTACTCAAGATAGAGCTCATCCAATCTCTCCCTTTCTGTGCTGTAGATTCTTTTTATTTTTTAATTTTTTAATTTATTAAGGTATTATATGTGTACTGTAGATTCTTTTTAGAAGAGAGCATTCCACAGCTGGTAGGCCTAAGGGAGAAAATTAAACCATAGTTGTGAATTAGTAGAGACTATTCAGAGAAGGGTAATTTATATCAGAAGCAGCTCTTCAGGGAATCCAAGTTACGTACAGATAAGATCACTCTTAATAATGCTTTCTGCTATGCCTTTACTCCCAGGCATGGATTTCCACTTATTGATGCATAACTTAAAAATACACAGTATTTAGGCCTTGCTGGTGTGGCTCAGTTGGTTGGAATGTTGTCTCCAAAAGGTGGGGAGTTTGTTTGATTCCTGGTCAGGGTACATACCCAGGTTGTGGGTTCAATCCCCTGTCAGGATGCTTGTGGGAGGCAACTGATCAATGTTTCTCTCTCACAGACGTTTCTCTCTCACTCTTTATCTCCCCTCTCCCATCCCCTCTCCTTTCCTCTATTAAAAATTAATTTTTAGCTGAAACCGGTTTGGCTCGGTGGTGGAGCGTCGGTCTGCAGACTGAGGGGTCTCGGGTTCGATTCCGGTCAGGGGCATGTGCATTGGTTGCAGGTACATCCCCGGTAGAGGGTGTGCAGGAGGAGGCTGGTTGATGTTTCTCTCTCGTTGACGTTTCTAGTTCTCTATCTCTCTCCCTTCCTCTCTGTAAAATATCAATAAAATATATTTTAAAAAATTAATTTTTTAAAATTAAAAAATATATATTCAATTTATCTTTTTATATATTTTATTGATTTTTTTACAGAGAGGAAGAGAGAGGGATAGAGAGTCAGAAACATCGATGAGAGAGAATCATCGATCAGCTGCCTCTTGCACACTGCCTTCTGTGGATATGCCTGCAACTGAGGTACATGCCCTTGACTGGAATCGAACCTGGGACCTTTCAGTCCGCAGGCCGATGCTCTATCCACTGAGCCAAACCGGTTTCGGCTCAGTTTATCTTTTTAACAGTAAGATTTCTGTATCCTTATCCTTGATTAGAGGTACTATGAAATGTTGAGAATTCCAAAATGATTACAGTGTATTAGGGCTGAGTATTTGGGACAATGCAAATAAACAAACAAACAAATAAAAAAATCACACCAACAACTATCTATCTATATAAAAGGCTAATATGAGTTCGAACAGGAGGCTGGGAGTTCCATCAATCACTTGCTATAATATGCACTGACCACCAGGGGGTGACGCAGAATGAAGGCCCCCATCAGCCTTGATCATCAGTCAGGCCTAGGGACCCTACCCGTGCATAAATTTTGTGCACCAGGCCTCTATTTTACCAATATGCCACATAAAAAAATTATTCCTTCAAATTCCATATGTTTCACTGAATGAATTAAATACATGAAGGAATCAGAGAATATAATAAAGTGCCAAATTATACATTGATAGCAACTACTTAGAGTCTACCAGAGTAGGTTTTCCTAATCTGTACTCAATTTACCTCTGAGAAAGAGGAGACTTCTGTGCATTTCCAAAATTGTTCTTGTTGAATTTGTTATTGTTGTGGTATAAGCAGGGACCTAGAACTGTAGTTACTGGTGACCTTTAGCCTCCACCTATAGGAATGTAGAATTGAATGATACTTTTGTTCCCACAGCAGAGTAAAAGAAATTCAGTGTACCAAGAACATGAGTAATTCAGATATATTTGAGGTTTTTAGATCTTAAATCCTCTTCTGAGAAAACAGTTTTATATATTGAGTTTGGCTGTACTAATTTGAGTTAATTTTAAGGGTAATTTTAGAATCAGTTTTAGAATTCCAGCTTAAAATGATAAGTCCTCTGCTTAGTCATGAGGGGTTAGGTGTAATGCCGTGAAATGACACATTATATTGAGAAGTCTAGGAACTATTGCTATACGTATATTAACCTTGCTAGGCACTGACATTTGAGAAGGAAGAAAAACACTCTGCATTCCTAAAGGCTGAGCTGTTGCTATGTTGCAAAATCTTATTTTCCTTAATTCCTAGTAATCTTCACTAACCCTTCCTTTCAAGGAATCTTCAAATGTGATCTACTTAAGGACGTATAGCACCCTGGCCCAGGATTTCAGTTAGTTAGCTCAGTTGGTTAGAGCATTGTCCTGACACACCAATGTTGTGAGTTTGATTCCTGGTCAGGGCACATGCAAGAATCAGCCAAAGGATGCATAAATAAGTGGAGCAACAAATCTCTCTGTCTCTTTCTCTCTCCAATCTCCCACTCCCTCCCTCATCTCTCTCAAATTAATTAAAAAAATGTATGGCAACAAAGCCTCCCAAAGACTAACATCTTTTATTGCTCTGTAATAAAAGGAATATGTGCATTGCCCCCCCCCCCCCCTCTTTCTGCTCTCCCTTTCTGTAACTAATAACTGAGAATGCTACTACATAAGTGACCAACAGGTGAGTAGCATATACCAAGTATATGCTGGAGAAAGGGATGATTCATGTCCTGGTGGGACAGAGCAGGATAGTGTGAGATTTCATCAAACTTCTCAGAATGTTTTGCAACTTAAAATTTAGGAATTAGCTGAAACCAGTTTGGCTCAGTGGATAGAGCGTCGGCCTGCGGTCAAGGGCATGTACCTTGGTTGCGGGCCCATCCCCAGTTGGGGGGGGGGTGTGTGCAAGAGGCAACTGATCGATGCTTCTCTCTCATCGATCTTTCTAACTCTCTATCCCTCTCTCTTCCTCTCTGTAAAAAATCAATAAAATATATTTTTTAAAAATAAATAAAAATAAAATTTAGGAATTGGTTATTTCTGAAATTTACCATTTAATATTTTCAGGCTGCATGTAACTGAAGATGTGGATAAAGGGGGACTGCACAATAAAGATACTGCAGTTGGTGCATTTCAGAGAACAAATATATTGAGTTCTAAATTGTGATTTTGGAACTCTACATACAATTTTCACCCTTTTAGAAATACCTCTGTTCCCTAAAAACACAGTCTTTGGGCATTTAGGTGGTTTTAACAGTGAATATCTGTCATTGCTCACCTTGTTGTGGTCAGGGGGATATGACAGCTGGTAATCTGAACTGAACAGTTGGGAAGAAACTCCAGAAAAGTGAGTAATATTTATGGTTTGCCAAAGCAACTTGCATTTAAATTGCTTCCACAATAAATCTGCTCTCGCATCTTTGTCAGATGTTAACAAAAGTCATTTGTTTGTTTTATTTCAGTGATGTCCTTGCCTTGCCCATTTTTAAGCAAGAAGAGTCAAGTTTGCCTCCTGATAATGAGAATAAAATCCTACCTTTTCAATATGTGCTTTGTGCTGCCACCTCTCCAGCAGTGAAACTCCACGACGAAACCCTGACATATCTCAATCAAGGTTAGATGCTTCCTTGTTTGTTAGTATTACTGCAGACCTGCTGAATTCATGAGATTAATTAGGTTCACTTTATGTGAAAAGTGCACCTTTCCTCCCAGCTGGTGTTGCTCAGTGGTTGAGCGTCCACCCATAAACCTGTCAGGCTACATGTCTGGAGTTTCAGGCTCAATTCCAAATGGGGGTTGAGAGGGGGAGGCTGATTGGTGTTTGTATCTCTCTTTGCCTCTCCCTTCATCTCTCTGAAATCAATACAAACATTTTATTTTATTTTAATAAATCTTTATTGCTCAGGTTATTACAATTGTTTCTCCTTTTCCCCCCCATAGCTCCCTTCCACCCGGTTCCCGCCCCACCCTCTGCCCTTACCTCCCCCCCCCCCACCATTGTCCTCATCCATAGTTGTACAATTTTAATCCAGTCTCTTCCTGCACCCCCACACCCCTTTCCCCCTGATAATTATCAATCCACTCCCTTTCTTTGCCCCTGATTCTATTTTTTTTGGGGGGGGGGAGGGTTTTTTATTTTATTTTAAAAGCAATCAACTAGAGATTCAGGCAGAGTTTTTTCTTAGGTTTTGGCTCTTAGTCTTACTAAAACTATTTTTATTTTATCTCCAACCTTTGTATTTTGTTTTGTTTTTTACCCCCAATCTTGATTTATATTTTAGGCATGCTTTAAATTCTAAGTTGACTGTGGTTTGTTGTTGTTGTGCCCCTGATTCTATTATATTCACCAGTTTATTCTGTTCCTCAGACTTTTAATTCACTTGATCTTCTTCCTCTTCTTAAATAATACCTTTCAGCATTTGTGATGAACTCCTTTAACTTTTTCTTATCTGTGAAGCTCTTTATCTGCCTTTCAATTCTAAATGATAACTTTGCTGGATACAGTAATCTTGTTTGTAGGTTCCTGCTATTCATCACTTTGAATATTTCTTGCCACTCCCTTCTGGCCTGCATAGTTTCTGTTGAAAAGTCAGCTGATAGTCATATGGGTGCTTCTTTATAGGTAACCAACTGCTTTTCTCTTGCTGCTTGTAAGATCCTCTTTTTGTCATTTGCCCTTGGCATTTTAATTATGATGTGTCTTGGTGTGTTCCTCTTTGGATTCTTCTTGTTTGGGGTTCTGTACACTTCCTGTACTTGTAAGTCTATTTCTTTCACCAGGTGAGGGAAGTTTTCTGTCATTATTTCTTCAAATATGTTTTCAGTATTTTGCACTCTCTCTTCTTCTGGCACCCCCATAATTCTGATGTTGGTACTCTTGAAGTTGTCCCAGAGGCTCCTTACACTATCTTCAACTTTCTGGATTCTTTTTTCTTTTTGCTTCTCCAGAGGAGTGTCTTTTGGCTCTTTGACCTGATTCTTGTGTCCCTCCATTCTACTGTTGCATCTCTGTATAATATTTTTTATTTCAGTCAGTTTATGTTTAATTTCTAGTTGGGTCTCATTAAATTTATCTGCCTTTTCTAGGAAACTCTTGAAAAACCTTATAACCATGGTTTTGAACTCTATATCCAGTCTTTTGTTCTCCATCTCTTTCATTTGAGATCTATTTCCTTGTCTCGGCATTTTTACTGCTTCCCAGAGTTGGTAGGATGGCTTTGTGTGTTTGGTGTCCTATATGGCCCAGTGGGTCAGCCTCCTCAGTTACCTGAGGTAGACACTCTTGGTGCTCCCATTTGTGGACTGCGTGTATAGCCTTGTTTTAGTTAGGTCTTGATTTTTGTTGGTATCCCTGGGAGGAATTGACCTTCAGGCCAATTGGATGTATCAGCTGTGTCTACTCTGGGATACCTTCTGTTCTAGAGACACTCTTATAGGATCAGACTTGCAAAATTGCAAAAGCCTCTGCTCAGCTTGGATGAGGTGGATTCTCAGGGCTGAGCTGACAGTCTTGGCTTCCCGTCAGCCCTGCCCTGAGTTTCTGCCTGACCTCTGCTTCCACGGCTCCCCTAAGTTTCTGCCTGATTGTTCCAGCTTCCCCGTGCAAGTGTATGGGTGGCCCAGGGGCTCGCCTGGAATTGGGTTAGGTCTCTGTAGCCTGGAGCCTCTGACTCCTTCCACTATGGAGAGGCCGCAGCAACCTCCGTGGTCAGACCTCTCTGTGCACATTCACTTGCGTGTGGCTGTAGACCCTGCCTGCTGTGGCTCCCGGTTCTCCCGAGTTTCTGAGTCTCCATGTGCCTTTCTCTATAGTCCAGACTCCACCCATATGAGCCTGGGTCTATGGGTTTCGGCCAGGGTTGGGGTTCAGTACAATCGGAAAGGGTTCAGTGCAATTGGGAATTCCTTTCTCCTCCCGCCGCACTTCCTTGAGCATTTCCCTACCTCAGCGCTTTGCTGCTCCCAATCCGATCCATGAGCCTCTCTCTTACTTTCTAGTTGTAGATTTCCCACTCCGCCAGCTTTCCTGTGTTTTTGGATGAATTCCATTCTGATTTTAGTCGTTTTTAAATTGTTGTGTGAGGTGGCAGCTTAGGTGCTTACCTAGGTCGCCATCTTGGTTCTCCCTCCAGGGCTCTATAAACTTTTTTTTTTTAAAGTGCACTTTCTAGTGTGGACTGTCAAAATCCAAGGCTTACTTCAGATATTTGAGTTTTAGTAACATATGAGATATATATTAATAGCTTCTTTTGGCTACATGCCCATTTTTAGTTTCCATCTCCCTCTTTTTTCTAATCTATGTTCCTTAAACATCCTTACTGGTTACTATTTGAGAAGAATTACCCCATTCAGCATTATTGTTTATCAGTTGTATGGCCTTGGACAAGTTGCATAAACTCTTTTTTTTTTCTTTATTGACTCAAGTATTACATATGTGCCCTTATCCACCCACCCCCAACCCCCCCAACCTCGCTCATTCCCTCACCCCCCTAGTGTCTGTGTCCATTGGTTAGGCGAATATGTATGCATACAAGTCCTTTGATCAATCTCTCCCCCTCCCCCCCATCCTCCCCTGCCTTCCCTCTGAGGTTTTACAGTCTGGTCTATATGTCTGTTCTTATGACAATACCTGACAGTTTTGAGAACAGTGGCTTTGTAATATAGCTTGATATCTGGTATTGAGATCCCTCCTACTTTGTTCTTCTTTCTCAGGATTGCTGCAGCTCTTCTGGGTCTTTTTTTAAATTTTTATTCCAGATGAATTTTTAGAGAGGAGAGGAGAAGAAAGGGGTGGGGGGGGAAGCTATCATTGGTATTTTAATGGGGAGTGCATTGAATCTATAGATTGCTTTGGGTAGTATGGACATTTTAATGATGTTGATTTTACCAATCCATGAACACAGTATATTCTTCCATCTGTTTATGTCTTCCTTATCTCTTTTTTTCAGTGTCCTGTAGTTTTCTGAATACAGGTCTTTTACCTCCTTAGTTAAGTTTATTCCTATGTATCTTAATTTTTTTGGTGCAATGGTAAATGTGATTGTTTTTTAAATTTCTCTTTCTGTAAGTTCTCTATTTGTGTATAAAAATGCCTTTGATTTCTGGGCATTAATTTTATATCCTGCCACATTGCTGAATTCATTTATTAAGTCTAATAATTTTTGATGGAGTCTTTAGAGTTTTCTATGTACAATATCATGTCATCTGCAAATAATGACAGTTTTACTTCTTTTTTTCCAACTTGGATACCTTTTATTTCTTCTTCTTGTCTAATTGTTATGGCTAGCACTTCTAATACTATGTTGAACAGGAGTGATGAAAGTGGACATCCATATCTCATTCCTGTTCTTAGGTGAGATGGTTTTAGTTTTTGCCGTTCTTAGGTGAGATGGTTTTAGTCTTTGCCCTTTGAGTATGATGTTGGCTGTAGGTTTGTCATATAAAGCTTTATTATGTTGAGGTATGATTCTTCTATTCCCATTTTGCTGAGGGTTTTTATCAAGAAAGGATGTTGGATTTTGTCAAATGCTTTTTCTGCATCAATTGATATAACTATGTTTGCATAAACTCTATCCTTTAGTTTCCTTATCTGTAAAAATGGAAATGATAATACCTTACAGAGAGTTGTATAAATTAAATGATACAATGTATGAAAACATTTAGCCCTGTGCCTAGCCTATCCTATCTAATAAAAGAGTAATATGCAAATTGACCATCATTCCAACACACAAGATGGCTGCCCCCATGTGGACACAGATGGCTACCACAAGATAGCCAGCAGGGGAAGGCAGTTGGGAGGGACCAGGCCTGCAAGGGAGGGCAGTTGGGAGCGATCAAGCCTGCAGGGGAGGGCAGTTAGGGGCAACCAGTCTGGCAAAGGAGAGAAGTTGGGGGCAACCAGGCCTGCAGGGAAGGGTAGTTGGGGGGAACCCAGGCCTGCAGGGGAGAGCAGTTGGGGCTGGGGAGGGGGAGGAGGGAAACCAGGTCTGCAGGGGAGGGCAGTTAGGGGCAATCGGGCTGATAGGGGAGCAGTTTGGCATCAATCAATCAGGGGAGTGATTAGGGAGTGGTCAGGCTGGCAGGCAGAAGCAGTTAGGAGCAATCAAGAAGGCAAGCAGGCAAGTAGTTGGGAGCCAGCAGTCTTGAAGGATTGTGAGAGGGATGCCTGACTGCCTGTTTAGGCCCGATCCTACCTGGCAGTTGGAGATCCCTTGAGGGGTCCCAGATTGGAGAGGGTGCAGGCTGGGCTGAGGGACACACACGCCCCCGGTACTGTGCATGAATTTTGTGCACCAGGCCTCTAGTAGTAAAGAATTGTATCATTGCTGACATGTACACATAAAGAACCGTTTGACTTTGAAATTGGAACTTAAGAGAACTGTTGGCCCAAGATGAAACTCACTGCAGACTGATTCATTTGCCTCCCAGCATAACCAATGTTGCTTGTCTCATTTTCGGTTCTTATAAGTGTATTTCTAGTAGCACATGATCTCACTCATCTAGGGGAAATAATGAACAACATAAACTGATGAATAAGAACAGACTCAGAGACAGGGAAGCATCGATCAGACTGTCAGACCTCAGAGGGAAGGTAGGGGAGGGTGGGGGAAAGGGGAAGAGATCAACCAAAGGACTGTGTGCGTGCATATGAGCCTAACCAGTGGTCACGGACAACAGGGGGCTGGGGGGCATACGTGGGGAGGGGTTTGGGATGGGAATGGGGGGATGGGGACAAAAGAAATTTTTAAAAGAAAAAAAAGAATTGTAGTAGTTGTTACTATTACTAATAATATTATATTCTTATATATCCAACCAACTGAATTTTATTCTTTTTTTTTTTTTTGTCTCTAAGGCAATTTATGAAAGTTCCTGCTTTTAACAACTACCTGTCATACATCCATAAACAAGCTATTTGGGGGGATATAAACTTTCATATGGTTCTGTCTATACTCTCTCAAGATAGACGGGTTGTTACTAAGTTTTATCCTTAGGTGATTGGAAACCCTTCTTTTTCTATTGTGTGCCTGGCACTTCTAGATGATGCTGGCAATAATGCGACAATGATGATGACAGCTTACATTCATAGATTCATTAAGTGCCAGGCCTTGTTTTACCACATGCTTTATATGTATGAAGGCATTTAATCCCGTCAATAGCCCTGTGAGAAGAATTACTAAATGTTCCCATCTTGAGGCTGAGGCAACTGAGGCAAAGATGAAGAAATTTGAAATAGGGCTCACAGTGGAAGTTCCTTGTTTCTAAACTCAGGAAATAGCATGACTTCCAGCTACATTAAATCGAGGAAAGGGACCAGGGCTTATGTATGTTTCTATCCCACACAGAATCTAACATTATTTTCAAAACTCCAGAAATGTTGCTAAAAATGCCTCTTTTTTTTTTTTTTTTTTAAAGAAGTGGGGGTGTGGAGAAAGAAGAATCTTTAATCTCTCAGTAATTCCAATATCTGTCTGAGAGAGGAATATTCCTTGGGGTATTGAAGGGCGGTGGTGTATACATTCGTGTGTGGGCCATTTTCTAGCCGCTTCAAGGCGAGAGCTTAATCTAGATACTTGGATCTGACGTTGGGCCCTTCAATTTATTTGCAGGCAGACAGTTGTGGGAGGGGGAAGCACGCCGCAGCCTATGGTGTCATGAGAGTAAGGAGTTTCTCACCTCATTCCTCTTACACACACAGGCTCCAGCTCCCTCTTGGGTGCCCCAGGTCCACCGAGCACCCACTTCTTCCCTGAGCCTCCTGCCTGAGTCTGGATGCGTGGATGTTTCTGACAGTTCTTCCCCCCATTCCGAGGACTCAATTCCTTCAGCCCATCCAACCAAAGTGCGGTGGCCCATACATTAGATTCTCCAGAGAACACTGCTCTCCTAAAACTCAACTCGCTGCTGCCACCATGAACCAGAGGGGAACTCTCCTCCCAACTGAGTTTGTGCTGTCTGAATTTTGCAAAGTTAATTATGATGAATGTAATACGTAGTTACTTTTTCTTCCAGGACAGTCTTATGAAATCCGAATGCTAGACAACAGGAAACTTGGAGAACTTCCAGAAATTAATGGCAAGTTGGTGAAGGTAAAAGAAAATGAAAAACATTCCTTTTATTGACTCTTTGTGATATTATTTTGCTTCCATAAAAGGCTTGCTGATATCTCACCTGCTACAATTTGCTGGCAGAATGCGGGGTCAGAGTGAGCCCCTCTCTCCACATAGACTTTTCAGAGCTGCAGGAGCAGAAAAGGCTTACCGCTCCATGTCAGGAGAGTTTCCTGATACAGTAACATCCTTGAGATCTTGAGATCTTTGGATACTTTGTCTTTTTTCCAAGGAAAACAGAGAAGCTAGTGTTGAAGAATAGCATTTTCTTTATCTAGACTGATGGTAATGAATTCACAGTACAATTGGGACAGAGGAGTCTGGGCAACAGCTGTGAAAGATAATAAGAAGGATGTTAATAGGCACCTCCGAAAAGTAAGAGCAATAAAAGTGAAGTTGGTGGAAATAGCTGCTACCTGCTCTGTGTTTACAGTTTATATGGCCGGTTAGCAAGCAAGGGCCTTGGTGAGTGTTTGATACACATCTGAAGAGCCCAAGCTGAATATTACATGGTAGCAGCAGGGGCGTGTAGAAATGCTACTGATATGAGTCCTTTATGCTTAGTTACCATCAGAACTGATGTTTCAGCCAAATATGGCACTGGTTTGTTGTAAAGATTATATCTGAGCAATTATAAAATTTACCTTCAGTTAGAGCTTGGTATGGAGTGGGTCTTAGAGTGAAAGAAGTCTTAAGGAAAACAATTTTAGCTTGAATCTAAAAACCAACTGGGGGTGACTTCTGCCATTTTTTGTTTGTCAGCATTATTTCAAAGGAATCCTATTATCATTTGATTTGGTTGCTTCCTTTTAGAGTATATTCCGTGTAGTGTTCCACGACAGACGGTTACAGTACACTGAGCACCAGCAGCTGGAGGGCTGGAGGTGGAACCGACCTGGAGATAGAATTCTTGACATTGGTGAGTTAAGAGAATCTTGGTGACTAGGGACCAACAATACCTGTATAAGAATCAGTGCTTTCTTACTTAAACCTAGTAGCACTCAGAATTGTTCAATGAATACCATTTGTTTCTCAGATGTCCCAATGTCCGTGGGTATAATCGATCCTAGGGCTAATCCAAACCAACTAAACACAGTGGAGTTCCTGTGGGACCCTGCAAAGAGGACATCCGTGTTTATTCAGGTAAGGCATTGCAATGGGTTTCCAGCTATGAAGAGCACCTCTTACTCCAGATTTGTTTCTTAAAGAATAAAACACGTTGAGTTGGTAATCTTTATAGAGCTCCAGTATGGCTCTCAAGTGCAGACTCCTCAACATGTTCCTGAAGGCAGTGAGGAGTTTCTTAGTTGCTCTTTTGATTTCCCCAATTTATGTATCTGTTCCTCCCCAAAATGCTTACATAATTCAAGGTAGGTCAAAAGTAGGTTTAAAGCTGTTCCTTTGGAAAATAGTACAACAATTAATAAATAATACAAGAATACACTTTGTGTTTCGCATATTCACAACTGTAAGCCTACTTTTGCCCCACCCTGTATTTTATTCTGGATGTACCATAACTTATCTAATGATTATTTAGCATTGAGATTGTCCTAATTTTTCACTATTATCCATAAGGTTATTTTGAACATCTTTATATGTAAAATTTGATTTGCACATATGATTATCACTTTTGGATAGATTCCTTGAAAATTCTTATTTGTCACTATGATAGCTAATAGTTTAAGTGGTTCCCATGTTAACGCTTTGTATACATAATTTTATCTAAGATTTTCAACAATAATCCTGTGGAGTAGAACTAGTCCTTGACACGTAGGGAAGTTAATAGCTTACCCAGGCTAGTATTTGGTCAGTCAGAGTTCTACTGTTCAGATTCACCAAGGTACTAGACTTTATGCCGAAGCCAGGCAAATCTTTTTCCTCATATTGCCAGCTTTCATATAGACTATTTTTCCCAGCATACTAGTAGATGGTGCCTCCATTTGCTAAAATCTTATCTAAAAGTCTAGGAAACTTATTACTAACAGAAATCATGTCTCTTTTATGTTAACTCTATATTCTCTGAAGCAGTTAATTAATTTGATTCCTCACAGTAGCTTTTGTTAGCATTAGATCTATTGTTGTTGTTGTTAATCCTCACCAAAGGATATTTTTCCATTGATTTTTTTTAGGGAGAGTGGGAGAGAGAGGGAAGACAGAAATAAACATCGATGTGAGAGAAACACATCAATTGGTTGCCTCCTGCAGGGTCTCTGACCAGGGCCCAACCAGGGAGGAGCCTGCAACCAAGGTATGCGCCCTTGACCGGAATTGAACACAAGGGCTCTTTGGTCAACAGGCCGACACGCTCTCCACTAAGCCAAACTGTCTAGGGCAACATTAGATCTATTTTGTTTGCATTTGTAAATCATTTTAAGTTTTCCTTATTTCCATCATTAGAATATCAGATGTACCAGTTAATAATGCAAATATTGTAATAAAAGAAAACATGATAATTTCAAGAGAAACATCAAAAGTGCTTTATTCAAAGTAATGTCTATCGCTAGCTACATATTTCTTCCATCTTTCAGGTAATTTGTGGATACCATCCACATTATACTAGCACAGCAAGTATAAATTCTTCAAGATAAAAAGAGTAAAAGTTGTTTTTATAGTTGTTCACAATGCTTTTGAAAAGTTTTGCTATTAGTTGCTCAAAAATGTTGTTGACTGTTTTATCTGGCTAGCAGTACTGAAACCTGGACATTGTCTTCTCTTCAGGTGCACTGTATTAGCACAGAATTCACCATGAGGAAACATGGCGGGGAAAAGGGAGTGCCGTTCCGAGTACAAATCGATACCTTCAAGGAGAATGAGAACGGGGACTACACTGAGCACTTGCACTCGGCCAGCTGCCAGATCAAAGTCTTCAAGGTATTCCTGGGCATTGTGGTGGCCCTGGGAGCTACTTGCCTCTCTTTCAGTTCTAACATGTAGTCACCAAGTCAAAAAGCCAGCTTGTTTTGTGTGTGTGTGTGTTGTAGGTTGTTGTGTTTTCAAAAATAAAACTAAGAAAATGCATGGATTTTCATAGAATGCTCTTAAAGCCTGTTAAAGTGATAAACTCTTTTAAAAACTCACAAAAATTATGAAAAGTTGACAGTTTTGCTTACATTTATACCTGATCCTCTTTTCTTATTTTGGTCTCTATTACGTGGATAAATAAGTTCTCATTTTAAAAGATTCATTAATACAAAGGTATTCCGAGCACAACACTGACATTCCCCTTTATCACTCTTACCCTGACTCTCCAACCTCTCCCCACAGGTCACCACTGTTTTAATTTGGTGTGTATATATCCTTCTCTTACCTTCTGTGCTTTTACGTACACATGTTCATACGTATACACATGTTTTCTTTTCTTTCAAACATAAAAGGGATTATATGGTATGAACTGTTTGAGGCTTGCTTTTTTCAGTTATCTGTGTGCTTTAGAGATCTTTCCATGTCCATAGTTATGGATCTCCTATTCTTTTTTAACTTCCTCAACCATTTAAATTTCCTGTTTTCAGATTTATATGCAATGATACATTTTATCTTTATGTCATTAGAATATATCTTTGTTTTACTTGTGACTGTTTACATTTTTAGAAATAATACTGTTGGGTTGAGGGTGAGTTTAAAACAAAGTATTTCTCATTTCAGCCCAAAGGTGCAGACAGAAAGCAAAAAACAGACAGAGAGAAAATGGAGAAACGAACACCTCATGAAAAGGAGAAGTATCAACCTTCCTATGAGACTACTATACTTACAGAGGTAAAAGGATTTCTTTTGGTGATAATTTTAATCAATACTTTTTACTCTTTAAAAAAAAATATTTCTTTATTGATTTCAGACAGGAAGAGAGAAGGAGAGAAAGATAGAAATATCAATAATGAGAGAGAATCATTGATTGGCTGCCTCCTGCACACCCCCCACTGGGGATTGAGCTGCAACCCAGGCATGTGCCCTTGGCCAGAATTGAACCTGGGACTCTTAAGTCCGCAGGCTGACACTCAATCCACTGAGCCAAGCCATCTAGGGCCATGCTTTTTACGCAAAAAAAAAAGTCTAATCAATTATATATATATCAAATCATTATCTTGTGATATACCTAAACTAATATAATGTTATATCTCAGTTGTTAAAAATTGTTTTCCACCTGTTCAAATTTTATTTGTCCTCTTAATTATAGGGGGCTCTGAAGAATTAAAATGTACTTTTACTAATCAAGATGTGCCATTGAAGTAAGCATGTTTTGGTGGAACACTAGGGTCATTATACTCTTTAGTATCTAAGCTTTCCTTTGTTGTAGTGTTCTCCGTGGCCCGAAATCACATATGTCAATAATTCCCCATCCCCTGGCTTCAACAGTTCGCACAGCAGTTTTTCCCTTGGGGAAGGGTAAGTCTGGGAAATGAAATTGACTTGTGTTTGTCCTAAACGTGTATTTTTTATTATCTTTCTATAGACAAGATCTTTCTAAATCAATCAGTACTTCTAATTGGTCAGGCTTTGATGGCCTTACATAGTAACTGAGGTTTGGATTACCTTCAAAGACACGGAAGGTATTTTGTTTTTTAACACTATCTGTGTCTATGTAAGGCCTTGTCTCATAGAGGAGAGAGCACTGGACTAGGTTAGACTTTGTTGCTATGGCAAACTCAAATTGTGTCAGACAGTTTTGATCATCAGCCAGAGTGTCGCTGGTAAGAGACTGAAAGAGTTTTATTTACCCTTTTCTCTTCTTTTTCCCTCCCATTAGGAAATCACTTTTATGGTGAATTTTTAGTGAGTCAGGCACTGATTTTCTGGGCTTTTCACTTCTCCGTAGAACTGCTTTTTTTGATTATTTCACTTCCTGATCATACTCTCACCAGAGATGGGTCATCGGAATTGAAACACAGTTATACAAACATTAATATCTGTTTCGTTACTTATTAAAAATGATCCTAAGCACCTAATTATCATAAATCGTTGCTAATCAGTGGAAGAAGGTTGAACATGATAGCTAAAGAGTGTCTTATCACCCTATTAGCACATATTCCACACGGGCCATATTGAAATTTCAAATAAGCTATGAAATTTGTGAATATATTGCTTGGTTGTAGTGTTTGTTTTTAATTTATTTAGGCTTTGTGTTCAACCTGTTTCTGAAATATTTAATTCAGGTGGCTTAAATATTCAACATGTATCAATTAAGAATAAAGATAGGTAGATGTTGTAGAAAGATAGTTAACTAGGGCCTTGAGATAAGTTACTAAATTTGAAGACTAAATTTGAATTTTGCAGTTAAGGCCAAAAGAAAAAAATACCTTTTAGGAAAGAAAAATTATTATTCACATAGATTATTCAGCCTACTTATAAGCAATTTTAATTATTATATAGGATTTAAAAGGTTCCCCCCCCCCTTTTTTTTTTTTATCATGTGCTTCATTACTAGGCTCAAATTTCCACTCATAAAAAAAGTAAACATTAGGAAAAAGGGACAGTCTGTAAAACAAAAGGAAGTACAGGAAAAAACTTATGGTGTAGAAATAGCCCTTGGATTATAAATTAGATAGCACTAATTGTTGAAGCTGTTTTTAAAATAATTATTGTTTTTATTATGAAAAATGTGGGATCCCATTGCATTTCATAAATTCTATTCTAATATTTTTCAGTATGTTTGTACATTTATATATTTGATGCAGTAATATATTGATTACTTTTATATTCTGACAGTTTATATTCTAATACATTTATATTAAATACTGTTTATGCCCTAATTTATCTAATAAGGCCCAACTTACTGGAATCTTGATTTCCCCCCCAACCTCTCCAATAATAATAAAATGTTGCAAATGTCATAGCTTCTCCCCTTTTAACCCTCCCCCCAAAATCTTTACAATGAATTAGTAGATAATAGAAGTATTGGATCCAAGAATAAGAGTGTTTAGTGAGAAAGCACAGATTTCTTTAAATTTCTAGTTTAGGACTTATTATGGGAGTAAAGAATGATGATGAACCTTAGTATGTGTCATGGACTCATCTTTTCATTATAAATATTTCTTTAGAAATGGTTCACCAAACCACCAGCCAGAGCCGCCCCCTCCAGTCACAGATGTAAGTCTAAAGTTAAAGGTCAGCTATTTGAATGTCTGATAATACTTTGATGACTGTGCAGTTCAGTAGAAGTGTCCAGCTTGTAAGGAGTATTCATTCATTCATTAAACAAATATTTATTGAATTTTGACTATGAACAGATACTATGCTAGGGACTGGAGATATAAAACAAGTAATGCAGGTCCCTTGTATTTAAGGAATTTACAATCTAGTGGGGAAGATAAGGATGGAATTCCAAGGGTATCTTGTATGGTTAGAGAAAGAGGACTGATGTACAAACAACTTCCAAGCAAACTAGGCCTATTTGAGTGTGGGTGTGTTTGGCTATGTGTTACCTAATAATATTTACCCTTTTTTAATTCACTCTATTTAGTTACCAAAAAAAAAACTGCTTTCTCTCTTTCAGAACCTTTTGCCAACAACCACACCTCAGGAAGCTCAGCAATGGTTGCATCGGAACCGGTTTTCTACATTCACAAGGCTTTTTACAAACTTCTCAGGTTCAATTTGCTTGTCCTTTGTTTTCTCCAGCATGGGATATTCTTTTATATTCTAGGGCCTTCTGGTACCCATGTGAGGGTGTGTGTGTGTGTGTGTGTGTGTGTGTGTGTGCGCGCGCGCGCGTGATGTGAGATGCTTAAAAAGAAAGATCTCTTAGTTTAAACTCACTTTAATTTTAGAATATTTATTCTTTACAACACTTCACATAGTATTTTTATCAAGGAACATTTCAAGGTAGTCTGAAATTTCCTCTTGATATCATTATATTGTATTTTATTTGCACATTCCACTTTTATTTAATACCTCCGGTTACCAGGTATGGTAGGAATACACAGATGGATAAGACATACATATTTCCTGATCATTCATTATCTAGTACAGCCGTGGGCAAACTATGGCCCGCAGGCCGGATCCGGCCCGTTTGGCTCTTCTATCCGGCCCTCGGAGCCGAAAGAGCGGAGGGTTCTCTTGCTCTCCTCTCCGCTCCTTCACCAGCAGCCCACGATGAGAGTGCCAGCATGGTCAGGTTGCTTTTGTTCCGGCCCTCCGGTCCAGTTTAAGAACCCATTGTGGCCCTCGAGTCAAAAAGTTTGCCCACCCCTGATCTAGTATCAAAGAATCAAATCAAAATACTGCCCCCCCCCAAAAAAAAGGGTAAACAAGTAGTTAAGATGTAGTAGATACAAAGTTAGGCATTTAGGGTCTGGGGTTAGGAACATGTGTGATGCATGAAGAAGGAGGAGGAATCTGTTGGTCAGACAGTGGAAGGTTGATTCAGGCAGGAGGAGCAACCTCTCATTAGACATCATCATGAGGTGAAAACATAGGGGTAAGTGGAGAAGTAACGGTGGGAATTGAGGTGGAAGCTGAAGCAGGGCCAGGTCATGGAGGGCCTTACATACATGCAAAAGATTGTGGATTATAACATAGTAGTAATGAGGTGTCCGTGTAACTGAGCCCATGTTAATAGTCATTAACAAAGAAAATCTTTGCCTCTATCACCCATTTTCTTATGTTTATTTCAGGGGCAGATTTATTGAAACTAACCAGAGATGATGTGATCCAAATCTGTGGCCCTGCAGATGGAATCAGACTTTTTAATGCGTTAAAAGGCCGGTATGTGATTAGTGTTTAGTGTTAAAATATCAGTGAGGTTGGATTTCAAATGGATTTGGATTCAGGGATTCTTCACAATTTTTGTTGCACAGCTAAATCCATCTTGTCAAAACATTCTGTTTGAATGCTAAGTATGTACCAAATAAACAAAGATGAAAAATATCCTTTCTTACACTTGATTCAAGGACTTTCTCATGATACCCCATTTTTTATTTTCAGTAGGTTTTTCTTTTTAAAAAGTATATATTTTATTGATATTTTACAGAGAGGAAGGGAGAGAGATAGAGAGCCAGAAACGTCGATGAGAGAGACCAGCTGCCTCTTGCACACCCCCTACCAGGGATGTGCCCGCAACCAATGTACATGCCCTTGGCCGGAATCGAACCCGGGACCTTTCAGTCCGCAGACCGATGCTCTACTACTGAGCCAAACCGACCTCGGCTTCAGTAGTTTTTTCATTCAATAAATATTCATTGTCCTTATTATGAGCCATTGGGCTCTGGGAATATATTGGTGAGCAAAATAAACATGGATACTACTTTCTAATGGAAAGAGAGATAAAGATATAAACAGTATTTTGGTTAGTGGTAGTACTTTGAAGTAAAACAAACAAAAACAAGGTTGTGACCTATAGAGTACCCAGCATTTGGTTAGAAAAGATCTGAGGAGGTATTATTTACCATCTACGGTCACGCCACCCTGGTTTTGGAAGCTAAGCAAGGTCAGGTCTGGTTAGTACTTGGATGGAAGGAGGGATTATTTAAACTGTTATGAGAAAGTGAAACTATGAGGGAAGTGCCTTCTCGGCAGATGGAACAACAGATGTTAAGGCTCTGAATTCAGTTTTAGCTAGGAAAGAGATCATAAGTTTGTACAGGAATTGCTTAAGTGGTCTTCTTACAAATATTATTTATAATACAGAGAGTGACTTATAGACCCAGTTTGTGATTTCCAATTTCCAATAGGAACTAGTAATATTAATGGAAAAAACATACAGGTCAATCATAAAACCAAATCAGTGACTAAATAATAATTTGTGTTTGTACATCACAAGAGTTATCAGATTGGCTATAATCTTGAAAAATTTTAAGGAAATAGGTGAAATTCAGGAGTAAATGACTTGGAGAAAAGGAATGGACATTTCATTTTTACATGTATTATCTAAAGAGCACTAAAAAACAGGAAGCACGGAAGCACGCCAAAACCGGTTTGGCTCAGTGGATAGAGCGTCAGCCTGCGGACTGAAAGGTCCCAGGTTCGATTCCTTGGTTGCAGGCACATCCCCAGTAGGAGGTGCGCAGGAGACAGCTGATGGATGTTTCTCTCTCCTCGATGTTTCTAGCTCTCTGTCTCTCTCTCTTCCTCTCTATGGAAAAACCAATAAAATATATATTTTTAAAAATAGGAAGCAGTGATGGAAAAAATTAAATTTTTTTTTAACTAAATCTTTATTGTTCATATTATTGTACAAATGTTCCTCATTCCCCCCCCCCCATTGCTCCCCTATACCAAGTTTCCATTCAATTCTCTGCCCTTTCCCCATCCCCCATTGTCCTCATCCATAGGTGCAGTTTATGTTCAGTCTCTTCCCGCCCCTCTCCACTCCCCATTTCCCCGAGAATCATCAGTCCACTCCCCTTCCATACCTCTGATTCTATTATATTCACCAGTTAATATTGTTCATCATGATTTTTACTTCCCTTGGTTTTTAGACTCACTTGTTGATAGTTACGTGTTTGTTCATAATTTTTATCTTTATTTTCTTCCTCTTCCTAAAGAACCCCTTTTAGCAATTCATATAATTCTGGCTTGGCAGTGATGAACTCCTTTAGCTTAAATTTATTTGTGAAGCTCTTTATCTGGCCTTCGATGCTGAGTGATAGCTTTGCTGGGTAGAGTATTTTTGGCTGAGGTTCTTGTTATTCATCACCTTGAATATTTCTTGCCATTCCCGTCTGGCCTGCATGGTTTCTGTTGAGAAATCAGCTGACAGTCGTATGGGTGTCCCTTTATAGGTAACTACCTGCTTTTGTCTTGCTGCTTTTAATATTCTCTCTTTGTCTTTAGCTCTTGGAATTTTAATTATGATGTGTCTTGGTGTGGTTCTCTTTGGATTCCTTTTGTTTGGGGTTCTGTGTGCTTCCTGTACGTGTAAGTCTATTTCTTTCCCCAGGTGGGGGAAGTTTTCTGTCACTATTTCTTTCAATATGTTTTTGGTATCTTGCTCTTTGTCATCTTCTGGGATGCCCATAATTCTGATGTTGGTTCGCTTGAAGTTGTCCCAGAGGTTTCTCACACCATCTTCAACTTTCTGGATTCTCTTGTCTTCTTGCTTCTGTGGAGGAGTGTCCTCTGGCTCTTTGTGTTCCAAATCTTGGACTTGATTCTTGCAATCTTCCAATCTGTTTTTAGGACTCTGTATAATATTTTTTATTTTAGAGAATGTATTCTTTATTTCTAGTTGGTCCTTTATCATTTCTTGTTGATCCTTTATCATTTCTTGTTGATCCTTTATTATTTCTAGTTGATCCCTTTTCATATCTTCATAGGTCTCATTTATTTTATCGGCCTTTTCTAGGAGATTCTTGAACAACCTTATAAGCGTGGCTTTGAATTCTATATCCAGTCGCTTTTTGTCCTCCATTTCTTTCGTTTGTGATCTGTTTCCTCGTTTTGGCATTTTCGCTGCTTCCCTGAGTTGGTAGGTTGGGAGGATCAGCTGTGTCTATGCCAGGAGACAACCTTATTCCACTAGACTTGGAAACCTGCAAAAGCCTCTCTGAGTTCAGCTTGGATGGGGCAAAGTTTCAGGGTGGAGCCTACAGCCTTGGCTTCCGATTAGCCCCGCCCTCTGAGGTTCCTGAGTCTCAGTGTACCTCAGTGTCCTTTGGTACTCGCTGCAAGCACCTCTTAGAGAAAGGCACCCTAGAGCTTCGCCGGCTACCAGACAGTGTAGTCTCTCCCCCAACAAGCCCACAACTGGGGTTCAGAGCAGTTGGAAGTGGGGTTAAGCACAGTCCGGAGCTTATGTCTCCTTCCTGCTAGGGCGATCTCGTGGCCCAAACAACAGTCTGTCCTCTGTGCGCGCAATGTGCGCGACTCAGGGGATCTGCTTTTTGCTGCTCCCCTGAGCTTCTGTCTTACAGCCCAGATTCCCTCTGTATGAGGCTGGAGCCCGAGGGTCTTGCCCAGGACTGGGGTTCAGTGCAGTCAGAACTGGGGCTCAGCACAGTCCTGAGCTTTTGAGTCCTTCCCGCTGGGGCAATTCAGCAGCTCAGCGAACAGTCCCTCCTCTGCGCGCAATGTGCGGACTCCGGGGCTCTGCCTTTCGCCACCGCTCCACTGAGCTTCCGCCTTACAGCCCAGTTTCCCTCTGTATGAGCCTGGACCCCAGGGTCTCGCCCAGAACTGGGGTTCAGTGCAGTCGGAGTTGGGGTTCAGCACAGTCCGGAGCTTTTATCTCCTTCCCGCTAGGGAACTCCAGCCAGGCACTCAGCCGCCCCTCCTCTCCGGCTCTGTCCTCTCCCCGCGTGCGCACAGTGCCTCCGTACCTTAGGCTTTTACAGCTCCTCTGGTTTTCCTTCTGGTTTTCTCTTTCCTTCTAGTTGTAGAATTCCCAGTCAGTCAACTTTCCTGTAGTTCTGGATAGTGTCCACTCTATATTTTAGTTGTATTTTTTGAAATTGTTGAGTGCGGCTGCAGTTAGGCTTTTACCTCTGCCGCCATCTTGTTGTGAGTCTAAATTTAATTTTAAAAAAAGAAATAGGGAGCAATAAGGTAATAAGATCAAGAAGTAATTGAATAGGGTTATCAAAGAAGTAAGAACAGCACTAACTGGTTTTGGCACCTACCTCAGTTGTCCACATGTAGAGGCAACCAATTGATGTGTCTCTCTCACATTCATGTTTCCCTTGCTCTCTGTCTCTCCCCCTCCCTTCCACTCTCTCCAAAGAAGTAAGAACAGAAAGAAGGCTTAGGCTACTTAGGTTTTTGTGTGTTTAAAAAAAATTTTTTTTTAATCCTCACCTGAGGACATTTTTTACCATTGCTTTTCAGAAAGAGTGGAAGAGAGGGAGAAGAGAGAGTGTGTGAGAGGAAAACATCAATATGAGAGAGACACATTCACTGGTTGCCTCCTGCACATGCACCTGCAACCCAGGTACGTGCTCTCGACTGAGAATTGAACATAAAACCCTTCAGTGCACAGGGCGACACTCTAACCACTGAGCAACACCGGCCAGGTCTGGCTCATACATTTTGAATATAGATGATTCCTAACTTATGGCTTGATTTACTATTGTTCAACTTTATGATTGTGTGGAAGTGATATGCAGTCAGTAGAAACTGTACTTCGAATTGTGAATTTTGGTCTTTTCCTAGCACAAATGATAAGTCGTGACTGTCTATATATATATAAAAGCCTAAGCAACTGTTATGACCAGTCGACCAAATGACTGACCGGTTGCTATGATGACACACTGACCACCGGGGGGCAGACTCAACACAAGAGCTGCTCCCTGGTGGTCAGTGTGCTCCCACAGCCAACCTGTGGCCGGCTAATCTCCCTTGGTCCCTTCCCCCGGCTGGCTCCAATCGGCCCCATCTTGCCAGGTCAAGGGACCCCACCTGTGCACAAATTCGTAGTAATACTATAATGCTGAGTAATGGCAGTAAGATAATTTTGTGCAACTGTAGGCTCATGTAAGTGTTCTGATCATGTTTAAGGTAGGCTAGGCTAAGCAATGATCTTTGGTAGATTAGGTGTATTAAATGCATTTTTGAGTTATGACATTTTCAGTTTATGATGGATTTATTGGGACATAATCCCACTGTATGCTGAGGAACATCTGCATTTCTAACCTCTGCATCAAAGGTCACTAACTCAGGTGACTACAATGGCCACATGTAAATGAGTGACAGTCAAGCCTGGGGTGTATTGAAGAATGCATAACCCATACAAGAAAACAGCTGATTGTTATCTTGTCTTGTGGAATGAGGGCTTTGGATTGCCAGATCTGATTTTTTTAAAAATATTTTATTGATTTTTTACAGAGAGAAAGGGAGAAGGATAGAGAGCTAGAAATGTCGATGAGAGAGAAACATCGACCAGCTGCCTCTTGCACACCCCCTACCGGGGATGTGCCCGCAACCAATGTACATGCCCTTGACCGAAATCGAACCTGGGACCTTTCAGTCCGAAGACCAACGCTCTACCACTGACCCTAACCGGTTTCGGCAGATCTGATTTTTGAAAAGCCAAAATTTAGAGGTTTACACTGAGTGGCCAGATTATTATGATCTCTGAACACATAATAATCTGGCCACTCAGTGTGTGTGCACATACGAGAGGCCTGATGCACAAAATTTGTGCACAGGGGTGGGGAGGAAGGTGTGTTCTCTCAACCTGCACCCTCTTCATTCTGGGACCCCTCGAGGAATGTCCGACAGCCCTCTCACAATCCAGGACTGCTGGCTCTCAACCACTCGCCTGCCTGCCTGCCTGCTTGCCCCTAACTGCTTCTGCCTGCCAGTCTGATCACCCCTTAACCACTCTCCTGCCAGTCTGATTGCTCCTAACTGCCCTCCCCTGCTGGCCTGGTCATCCCTAACTGCCCTCCCCTGCTGGCCTGGTCACCCCTAATTGCTCTCCTCTACTGGCCTGGTTCCCCGCAACTGCCCTCCCCTGCAGACCTGGTCCTCCCAAACTGCCCTCCCCTGCTGGCTCAATTGCCTCTAACTGCCCTTCCCTGCCAGCCTGGTCACCACTAACTGCCCTCCCTTGCAGGCCTGGTCCCCCCCAACTGTCCTCCCTTGCAAGCCTGGTCCCTCCCAACTGCCCTCCCCTGCTGGCCTAATCACCCACAACTGCTCTCCCCTGTTGGCCATCTTATGGCAGCCATCTTGTGTTCCCATGGGGACAGCCATATATGACCACATGGGGGTGGCCATCTTGTATGTTGGAGTGATGGTCAATTTGCATATATATATATATATATATATATATATATATATGAGGCCCAGTGCATAAATTCATGTATGGGTGGGGTCCAACAAGCCTGGCGGGGGGAGGGGACATGGGCGGTTGGCCAGCCTGCCTGCTGGTCAAATGCCTGGTTGAGAGGACAATTTGCATATTAGTCTTTTATTATATAGGATATACACTGAGTGGCCAGAATATTATGCGTTCAGAGATCATAATAATGTGGCCACTCAGTGTATATGGTGTCTTCTGTTGGAAAGAATTCGGTTAAAATGTGAGCACCCACACACAAACACACACAGAAGCTAATAAAACAGGTCAAATGAGCTGCATTAGCCCATGGGCTGCCAATTTTCAACCGTTGCTTTATAGTGTTAGCATAAACTACACCAGTTGTTCCTTAAAATGTGCTTGCTGTGAAAGCTCTAAGACTAACAGCTTTTTCTCTCTCTCGCTAGGATGGTGCGCCCAAGGCTAACCATTTATGTTTGTCAGGAATCCTTGCAGTTGAGGGAGCAGCAGCAACAGCAGCAGCAGCAGCAGCAGCCACAGCCGCCGCAGCAGCAGAAGCATGAGGATGGAGACTCAAATGGTACTTTCTTCGGTAGGTCATTCGGGACAAGGCCCGGAAAGATATGAACAAAAAGGTAAAGAGATTACTTACAAGCATGTTTGATAGGAACTTATCTAATAGTAGATTTAGAAGCAGTTTGCTAGAAGTAATGGTAATAGCTTGGGTTCCTAATATGTTCCAGGCACTATTCTCAGCCCTTTTTTACACATTTGAATTTTTACTATTATCTCCTCTTTGCGGTAGATTTTATTGTCATCTCCCACATTTAGGTTAGGAAAATGAGGCTTAGAGATCTTAAGTAACTTACTCTCAAACTCAAGCAAGTGGTTGAGTCAAGACAGGATTTGACTTTGAGTTCTTCAGAAATTGGGCATTTCTAGTGATCAGATTACCAGTCAGGGGCACAGATAAGAGCAGATAAAAGTTTAAGAACAGATAAACTTTGTACTGACTGCCATTGCTCTCTCCTTTTTGCAGTGTACCATGCTATCTACCTAGAAGAACTGACAGCTGTTGAATTGACAGAAAAAATTGCTCAGCTTTTCAGCATTTCCCCTTGCCAGATCAGCCAGATCTACAAGCAAGGGCCAACGGGAATCCATGTGCTCATTAGTGATGAGGTAGGTTTTCAGGACAGCGGAATCACCAGGTGGCAGTGAATTTGTCAGGGCATAGAGCAGGAGCAAGAGCAGTTCTACTGGGGCAGAGTGCTCTGTTTTCTAGACTAGAGGTTCCCAGGTGTTTTTGCTTGTTTACCTCCTAAAATAATTTTTTTAAAATATGTATTTCTTTGCACATTTTTAAGGACTTAAAATTTTTACTCTTAAGTTTATTTCTTTTTCTTTTTTATTAATCCTCACCTGAGGATATTTTTTTCATTGACTTTTAGAGAGTGGAAGGGAGGGGCTGAGAGAGAAGGAGAGAGAGAGAGAGAGACAGACAGACAGATAGACAGACATTGATTGGTTGCCTTCTACACACACCCTGACCGGGGACTGGGATCGAATCTGTAACCAAAGTATGTGTCCTTGACTGGGAATTGAACCTCATTCCCTTTGGTCCAAGGGCTGACCCTCTAATCATGAGCAACACGGGCCAGGGCCCTTTGAAGTTTAAATGAAGTTGCAAAGGATGCTATTTCTGGGGATATTATATGATATTTAAAAAATGAAATGGTTGCCTGGCTGGAGTGGCTCAGTTGGTTGAGTGATGTGTCCTATACACTGGAAGTTTGACAGTTTGATTCCCAGTCAGGGCACATATGTGGGTTGCAGCATGTTTGGAAGGCAACCATCATTGTTTTTCTCTTTCTCACTCCCTTCCTCTATAAGCATGTCTTCAGGTGAAGATTAGAAAAAAATTTTTAATAAAATAATTCTGAAATGATTCCTTCACTGTTCTAACTATATTCCATGTAACCTAAATACAAGTGATTTAATACCATCATCTGTTTAAAAGAAATATATGAATATACTTTTTAACAGAATTTTTATATAATTTCCTTGAATTCATATTTACATTTACTTATCCATAAAATTTTATCTTACCATAACATTTTTATGCTTGAACATTTTTTATTAATTATTTTATCATATTTAATTGAGACAAACATTTGCTTCAACAAAAAAGTTGTTTCTGCTGAAACCAGTTTGGCTCAGTGGATAGAGTGTCGGTCTGTGGACCGAAAGGTCCCAGGTTCGATTCCGGTCAAGGGCATGTACATTGGTTGCAGGCACATCCCCGGTAGGAGGTGTGTAGGAGGCAGCTGATCGATGTTTCTCTCTCATCGATGTTTCTAGCTCTCTATCCCTCTCCCTTCCTCCCTGTGGAAAATCAATAAAATATATATATTTTTTAAAAGTTGTTTCAGGCCCAGGCAGTGTGACTCAAGTGGTTGAGCATTGACCCATAACTCTGCGAGGGTCACAGTTCAGTTCCCTATCAGGGAACTTGTCTGGGTTGTGGGATTGATCCCCAGTAGGGAATCCCCAGCTCATCAGTGATTCTCTTTCATCATTGATATTTTCTCTCTCTCTCTCTCTCTCTCTCTCTCTCTCTTCCTCTGTCTCTCAAAAAAAAAAAAAATCAATAAAACATTTGTTTCAGTAAAATTGATAGATTATTTCTTCTGAATAGAATCAACATTATTAATTATGCAGTTGATTAAAACAATATAAATATATTACATGTTTTTATAAGTAATTATTAAACATTAAGAAAAAAATTATTATAAATGCATCTAATAATGAGATGGATGGGATTGTTTGATTCCCTACCCCCATCCTCATACACAATTAATTCACCTCTAGACGAATACTGCCTCTATAATGAAATAGAGTTCAGCATCAATTCCAAATCTGTTTTTTCCTCTAGATGTAAGTGTTGTGGAACCTGGTTCATGTTTATTGACCAACAGCAATGGATGGTGTTTTGTTATGACACCATTGCTCTATTTTTTTTTAACTTCTGAGTTATGTGCCAAAAATTACATAGTGTTGTCAAAAATTATTTTGAATCATCTATCACTTGACAGTTTTTGATTAGGTCACTCCAATTCTGGTGAAAAGACAGAATTGGTAACCATGTGACCCATTAAGTCATTAGCGTTTACAGTTGCAGTCATACTGGGGCATTCTGGAACCTTTTATACTCCAGGGTAATGCGTTTTGGTAGGATTCCAGGAAGGTGAGATTCATGCCTTTATTTTATAAAGTGGGGAAAGGCAGTTCGAGAAGGAAAGGTGGGTAAGGAAAAGTGAAGAGGCTTTCAGGCAGTTTTAGAAAAGAGTAGATATGGAAGTTGGAGAAGTAGGGGTCAGTTCTCGCATATGGGCCTCTCAGTGTCTGTGTGCCCCTGGGAAAGTCTTGGGGTTAACCCAGGAAAATGCTCCAATTTTAAGATCATTGTTTTAAACGACTTCGCTTTTAAAACTTAAAAACTAAATGGTAGAAAACAAAACGAAGCAAAGGATTATTTTTCACTCAAATCTCAATATTATAAAAAGCCACATAAGCAAAATAAATACAGCAAACCAAAGTTTTTAAAAATCAGCATATTTTCTTGCTTTTTTTTTTTCAGATGATACAGAATTTTCAGGAAGAAGCCTGTTTTATTCTGGACACCATGAAAGGTAATAAAGTAGTAAAATAAACACCTTTTTCTAAAGAGCTTGAGAGCTTTTTTTCATACTTCTCTGAGGAGAGAGGGAAGGTATCAGTCACCATATTTGAGACAGAGAAAGTGACATAACATTAGAGGTTGTTCTTTTGTATGAATTGTCTTGCCATTATCAGAATAGACAAAGTATAACTGATGATTCTCTGCCATTCTCTTTTGACTTTCATGGACAAATGAGGAAATTGAGGCATGTTTATTATAAGTATTCTGTGATAATACATACACTGCTCTGTGTGTTTTTTGTTGTTATTGTTTTGTGTGTGTGTTTTTTCTCAAAAGAACATAACTATATTTTTTCCTTCCTAATGTGTCTTAAAGGTGACTTAAAGATTATTCTCTGTTTCTTTCTTTTTTTTCTTTTTTTACAGCAGAAACCAATGATAGCTATCATATTATACTGAAGTAGGTGTGGGGCATTCCATCCTCACTGGCTGCTGCTTCCTTCACCTCTTGGAAACACCTCTCTCAAGGGGTTGCAAATGGAGATTTGAAGGTCTGCAGGACCCTGACTGTGTGTGTGTATGTGGGGGGTGGGGAGTCCAGGCCTTGGAGGCAGAATCTCAGCCATCCGTGTGGCCCAAGCTCTTGAGGAATACACAGATTACTGCCCAACATGCATTTCTGCAGCTGTTTCTTAGTTAAAATTTCTGGACTCTGTTGTTATTGAATATCAGTAGAAACTCCATTTCATTTGGGGTGTATGTAGGACATAATGATGATGATAATTGTGTGATGTTTAATGGGAAGATGTTAAATTTTGTGATATGGAGCTGTGTAATTTTTTTTCTAATATAAAAAAAAGTGAACATCTATATTCATAAGACTAGAGCCTCAATCTCTTTTGCATCAAACATAAACTGGTTTTTTACCACAGTTGGCCCCTGAAAACCTCATCAAAGAGAATTTTTCTTTTGGTTCCCCTATAATGACTAATATTAATTTTAGCTACTAACATTCATGGAGCATTTATTTGTGCCAGGCAGTGGGATAAATTCTTCTAATGGATTATCTTGTTAAACCCTCTTAATAATCCTATGTGAAGTAGGTAATAATGATCCCTACTTGAAGATGAGGAAATGGAGACATGTAGTGGCTAAGTAGCTTGCTGGATAACGGGCAGCTAGCAGGCAGTGTGCTGCTGAAACCCAAAACCGGGCAGGCTGGTTCTTAAAACTTGCCACTCGCTGCGGCCACCCTTGCAGTACCCGGTGCTCGTCATCATTTCTAACAGTGGCTCTTCTGGTGAAGGGGACACAACACCGAGTGAGAACTCAGTACTTAACCACTGAAAGGGACAAACCACACACATAGTCATGAACAAAGCAAAATCTACAGAAAGTAAACACGTAAGTGCATTGTAAGCACCTTCAGTGATCAATCAGATCACAGAATTTGAGGTGGTGAAAACTAGGGATTTTCTACAGCTCCCAAAATTCACTGTTCTTGAATGACTTTCTCAAACTATTTATTAGCGAAATAAATTAACCCCTCCTTTCTCTTTCCCCTCTTCTGCATTTTCTCTTGGTATAGGAAGTTCTTTTACTCCTGTGGTGTTCCTTTATTTAAGCTTTATAAGAAAATCCTTCTGATTCTATTCACATTCTTCCCATATATTTTTGTTCCTTCTTAAATGATTGTGTGTTTACAAGTGTAAGACTCTGGGTCCTTTTTTTTTTTTTTCCACGTGTAAAGTTTTATCCAGAAATCCCTTTACATATATGTTGAGTTGAAAAAGATAATGTTCAAAGATTATGTACTGGATTTGGATGTGTGTGTTTTTAAAGCATTTGATAAAATTTAAATGTTTTTATACAGATTTTTGTTCATTAAAATCAATCTGCAACCTAGTCTGTTTCTTTTGATTAGAAACAAATAGAAAACTTTGAAACTAGAAAATTAAGTCCACTAACTTATTTAAAACTGATCTGGGCAACTTGGCATCTTAGACCAAAATCTTTTTTTTTAGTGAGTGATTACCAGATGTCTCCGTTTGGGGGGGACATTTCTAGTATACTATATTCCTAAAACTGGTTCTCAGCTTCAGGGAAGTCAGCTCTCAGCAGGCTTCGATTGTGTTGATTTTGGTTTTTTTCCTATTCTGTCTGAATACTCTTAGGCTAGTAGGGTTGGAATAGATGACTTAAGATCCCGTCTAAATCTGAATCTGTGACTCTTGTTTACTGCAAATGATACATAGAATTCTATTAATACATTTACTATAAACTTACACTTACTAATTTTTACTTGGAGTTAGGGTGTGTGTGTTTTTTAGAGTAGTTTTCAAATTTATAGGAATGAATTCATACAAGTTTGTAATCACAGATCCTAAATTATCCAGAAAAATCTCTTAGATTTTCTTTAGCTCAAAAAAATATTTGTAGTGTCAATCCTATATAATAAAAGCCCAATATGCTAAGTGTCTGGTCATCCAGTCAACCAATCAAAATGTAATATGCTAATGATATGCTAAGGCAGCAGCTCAACTGCTTGCTGCTGGCTGATTGGGTCTGAGCAAGACAGGCTAGACATGTCCTGGAATCCTTCCGCAGTCCCTCCCCAGCTGGCCAACCTCCCACATCCCTCCCCAGCCCTGATAGTGCACTGGTGAGGTCCTTTGGCCTGACCTGTGCCCTCTCGCAATCCAGGACCCCTTGGGGGATGTTGGCCAGGCCAAGGGACCCCACTGTTGCATGAATTCATGCACCGGGCCTCTACTACTATATAATTGGTAAGAATTGGTATTGTGATTATTCACCTTCTTTAAAAATGGCATCTGTTCACAGTTTACCTTTTCTATTAAAATTTAAACTAGCTTTTTTATTATGAAAGTCATGTACAAAGTGATAAATTCAAATAATAAAGAACAATATAACTTACTACTTATCTCCTAGTTCCATTTCACAGAGGTCATCATTTTAAAAAGTACCCCTCCCTCTCTCTCTCTCTCTCTCTCTCTCCTTCTCACACACACACACACACACAAATACTCAGATGGGTTCATGTAATAACTAATAGTCTGCAGTTTGCTTTTTGTATTTATGTAACATATATTGAACATAGTTCTATATTAGAATTTATAATTCCACATCATCCTTTTTAATAAAAGGCCATTCCCATGCTCGGGCTTGGGTGACTCAGTTGTTTGGAGCATCCTCCCATATACTGAAAAGTTGTGATTGAATTCCCAGTCAGGGCTCATACCTGGGTTGTGGGTTCGATCCCCAGATGGGGTGCATACGGTAGGCAACAAATTGATGTTTAATCCTCGACCCTTCTGTCTGAGGGCTGACACTCTACCACTGAGCCACACTGGCCAAGGGGCATCATCAGAATTTTTTTTGCATGTATCTAAAATATATTCCTAGAAGTCAAATTTGCTGGATTTTACCTTTTAAACAATGTGACAGTTGATATTTAAAGTAGTTTAGTGTTTCTGTTAGAGTGAGGGTATATGAGAAGGAGAATGTTTAGATTTTAGGCCCTCCTGAGAGGAGAGCAGCATCCTATTTGACTTAACATTGTCTGTTCTGTTCCCTTGAAGTGTAATAGGTTCCATCTAGAAGAATCTGCGGTATAAAGACTTGGTAGTTAAAAGGGGGTTATTGGGAAATAAAAAAGAGAGAGCTATTTGCAGGACTCTAAGAATTTAGTACTAGTCACTTCATGAAATGTATCTACCCTGTCTCCCCGAAAATAAGACAGTGTCTTATATTAATTTTTGCTCCCAAAGATGCGCTAGGTCTTATTTTCAGGGGATGTCTTATTTTTCCATGAAGAAGAATACGGTACGCATTTACTGTTAAGTGAAAATAAAGGGAATTTATTACCTGTATACGGTACGGTAGTATGGCAGTTGTTAACACAAACCAGACAAACTGTGAATCCTGGGGGCCTTATTTTCGGGGGGGATGCCTTATATTTCACTCAGACGGAAACCTGTAAGTAGGTCTTATTTTCGGAGGATGTCTTATTTTCGGGGAAACGGGGTAGTAAATAATAAGACTTTGTCCAGTATTATGCCCAATAAGAATGTTTGCCCACATAAATTATTTCCTTAAGAAGTCATTTAAAAGGAGGAGAAATGGGAATGGCCATATTGTCTGGAAAGAGATTATAGGGCAATGAATACAAGACCACTCGAGTCTGAAAGACCTGAGAGAGCCGTCCACATGACGGGCAGACCTTTTAATTCCTGGAAGTCAGGCACTCTCAGGCGTCGGGGATGTTGTAAGGAGCAGGTCATGATCTCGCCAGTGAGAGTGAGAGGAGCATGGGGAGGATTGGCAAGTGAGGAAAGTTTGGCATATGGAACTAGCCATTTCTCATTTATGCCAGTTGTTTATTGCATGTAAATGGCTAATTATTTTGTATTTTATATATGTATATAATGGTTGTCTCATATATATGAAACATTTAATCCTATCAAGGATTTTTGTGAGTTTATTAGAGTCAAACTGTCAACAAGTGCCTGGAAAGCAAACCTCCACAGATGAAGACAATGCTCCCGAGAACGGCAGTTTACTTTTGCTTTAAATATATTTCTCCTGGGAGAAAGGCAGTTTTGCACCTTACTCTATACGGTACAATCAGAAGATGCAAGTGGGTTACATGGAATTCACTGGTGATAGATCAGGGAGCCGGGAGGAAGCAAAGCCAGGAAACCTCTGGGATTGAAAGAAAAGTAAAATGATAGACACCAACATCTTGTACCTAGGCGGACACAGGAGAGTTAACACTTAACAATTAACATGATAACAATAACAATGAAAGGATTTATGGTCTCCACTGTGGTGCCTTGGTAGTGCGCTGAGGGGTTTGGAAGAAAAGGGAGTTACCCTGACATTCCAAAGGAATGTTCTCGAAGACCCAGATGCTTAAAGGAGAGGCAGGCTTACATAAGATAAAGATTGACTTTTGTCAGGGAAGTTTCTAGAGAACATGACTATCTGCCATTCGCTGCTTTTAGTTGAAAAGTTTTAATTTCAGTCCGTCCTTTGTGATTATTTTAGGTCCCTGAGTCTGCAAAGCCACCGTGAAGGCCTTTCCTGAGCTTGTCACACTAGCACGCGGTCCCTTTTCTTCCACAAAATGTACACATAAGCGTAAGACAATTGTGTAAACACTGCCCAGGACCTAAAATCTGACCTTTGCGTTTCATTGGTGGCTGCTGTTCTTTTTGGTGGTTGTTGTTGGCTGCTGCTCTTGATGGTATGTCTTTTCTTACCTATTCTGCTTTGACTTTGTTGTTCCCCAAACAAATAAACCATCCCTGATTTGTGCTTTCTGAGCTGGTTCATCCATACATAGCAGCATGGTCTAGGACAAAACAGTGACATTTAGAATTGGATGTCCAAGGTTGTTATTTACATGTTAATAATATTAGCATTTCTTTTCACTTTTCTTTGTAGTTTCTAATATACTGCACTTGAGCTTCCTGGTCATTTGACCTCCATCGGCCCCGCTTAGGCTGGAGGCAGAATTGCAGTTATGAGCCAACTGGCATCACTGAGGTGATTTTAGCTAGTGATTCTATCAA
Source organism: Vespertilio murinus (assembly GCA_963924515.1). Lineage (NCBI taxonomy): Eukaryota > Metazoa > Chordata > Mammalia > Chiroptera > Vespertilionidae > Vespertilio > Vespertilio murinus. Next base: position 149,691,194 of record OZ004707.1, read on the forward strand.
GAAAATAAAATGCGGAATAAGTAACCCTGTGAAAATGATTGTGATGTTTATTAGAGGTTCGAATGATTTTTTTTAATGTCTTGTAGTTCGTATTGATTTTTTTTTTTTTTGAGAGGGAGGAAAGGGGAGAGAGAGAGAGAGAGAGAGAGAGAGAGAGAGAGAGAGAGAGAGAGAAAGAAAGAGAAACATCAACTGGCTGCCTCCTACATGCACCCCTACCAGGGGTTAATCCTGAAACCTGGGCAGTGCCCTGAGAGAACCAGACTCACCACCCTCTGTTTCACAGACACTCCAAACCAACTGAGCCACACTGTGCAGGGCTATTTTGACTGTTTTAGAGCTTATTGCCAAAATTGGATTCTGCTATCTTTTTATTTATTTTATTTTTTTAAATATATTTTTATTTCAGAGAGGAAGAAAGAGGGAGAGAGAGAGAGAAACATCAATGATGAGAGAGGATCATCAATCAGCTGCCTTCTGCAAGCCCCCCACTGGGGATTGAACCCACAACCTGGGCACATGCCCTTGACTGGAATTGAACTGGGACCCTTCAGTTCATAGGCCGACACTCTATCCACTGAGCCAAAGCAGCCACTGTCTGCTATCTTTTTAAAATATACATATTTTTATTGATTTCAGAGAAAAGGGGAAAGGGAAAAAGAGATAGAAACATCAATGAGAGAATCATTGGTTGGCTACCTCCTACACATCCTCCCCTGGGGATTGAACCAGCAATCCCGGCATGTGCCCTGACCATGACCTCCTGGTTCATAGGTTGACACTCAGCCATGGAGGCCTGGATTTTGCTATTTACACTAATAAAAGAGAAACATGCAAATTAACCATTACTCCACTGCACCCACAAACCACGCCCACCAGCCAATCAGGAGTGAGCATGCAAATTAACCCAACCAAGATTGCAGCCAGCCTCACAGCTAGAGCAAGCAGGAAGCTTGGGTTGCCCCCGGCAATGGGGGAAGCCAACCTTTCTGCCCACCCTGGCCAGCCCTGGCCTCTGCTCAAGGCTACAAAGTTTCAATTATAGAAGATAAATAAGTCCCAACAAAAATGAGCTGGCCTCGGAGCTGAAGCAAAAAGGAGGCTTGGGTTGCACCCAGCGATGGAGGAAGCAAGCTTCCCACCCACCCTGGCCAGCCCTGTCCTGTGCTCAAGGCTACAAATTTTCAATTCTAGAAGATAAATAAATCCTAGATACTTTCTTCCAGATGGCCCTGGCATCCACTCAAGGAGGTGCTGGGAAAAAAAGAAAAAGAAAAAAAGGAGGGGCTGGGACCTTGTGTCACCAGTAAGGGGGGGGGGGGAGTGTTGATCAGGCCAGGATGGGTTGGCAGGGGCCGATGGGGGTAAGCAGACCAACAGGGGTCCAGTTAGGGGTGAGCAGGCCATCATTGGGGGTTAGTTGGTGATCAGGACAGCAGGGGGGAGGTTAGTTTGGAGTGAGCAGGCTAGCAGGGGGGCGGGCAATTGGGGGTGATCAGGCTGGCAGGCAGAGTGGTTAAGGGCAATCAGGCAGGCAGGCAGACAGGCAGACAGGCAGGCAGGTGAGCGGCTGGAGCCAGCAGTCCCGGATTGTGAGAGGGATGTCAGACTGCTAGTTTAGGCCTGATCCCTGTAAACCAGCAGTAGGACATCCTTCGAGGGGTCCCAGATTGGAGAGGGTGCAGGCCAGGCTGAGGACCACCCCTCCACCCACCCACCCACCCATCCCATGCACGAATTCCGTGCACCAGGCCACTAGTCTTAAAGAATGAGCTAACTTTTGCTTTGGCTGTCATATAGTGTAGTGTCATTAAATAACAAAGCTTTGGCACCAAAGCTAGTGGTATTCAGATAAATTTCCATGACTTCTACTCTGGATGTGTAGGCATATGAGACCTTTTTTAGCCTGTTCACATGACTTTTAGGCTGTCTTTTTCTTTTTTCTTATTCAGCCCATTGATTCACAGAGTGATCTGGGGCCTTCTCTTCCTTTTTGTCTCCTGTGTCCAGAAGAAATAGAATCATGAACATTTACACAGCACTGACTATGTTGTAAAAATTTTACACAATCAACATTAATCTTCACAACACCCTACGAGATACATACTGGTGTCTCCATTTTGCAGATGAAAAGGCTGTGGCACAGGGAAGTTAGGTACATTGTTAAGGGTCACACTACTAGTGAGTGGAGGAGTTGGGGGTTATATTCAGGCTGTCTGGTTTCAGGATCACATGTTATACACACCTACATTTTGGCAGATAGGGAATTGATCAATACATGGCACCCTAAGGACTGCTTTTTGGGGATCTGCTCCTGTTTCATTTTGCAGTGTTGTTTCCTAGCCTCTTGGGGGTCTCATGTCCCCTAGGGGAGAGGCATGGAATTCTTGGCCTCCTCCCCCCCCCCCCCCCCCAAGCTACCCTACCCTCTAGATCTGGCTCCATAGTTCTTGGTTGTAGTGCAAAGTTTGGCTTTGGAACCAGCCTAACCTGAATTTAAATCCTACCATCTCTCAATCCAATAAATACATATTGAGCTCCTAAGTATGGAATACCAGGCTTTGTACTGGGTACTGACCATGTAGTAAACAAAACAATTCCTTGCTCACATGGAACTTAGTCAAGTGCAAGAGGACTGAAAAACATAAACTTATGTCAGGTGTTAAATGCTAAGAAGAAATATAAGGCAAGGGGAGAGAGACTAAAGGGAAACACCATTTTAGCAATAATGGTTAGGCAGGTCTCTGATAGGGGACATTTGAGCAAATACTAAGGGAGTGTGGCTAGCTGGTGAAAAGAGTGTTCCAGGCAAAAGGCCTTGAGATGAGAGCATGATTATCCAGTTGAAGGAACTGCAAGGAGGCCAGTGGGCCAGTATTAACAGCAGAGTAAGGGAGGGGGAAAGGAGAAGGTAACAAGATGATTAGGATTAGGGGGGAGGGGTGGTGAATGGGGCAAAGAGGGTCAAAGATGCACCTATCTCTTGTAGGGCCCTAAGGTCAGGAAGAGACAGGTATTACTCTGAATGAGACAGGCAATCAAAGCAGGGTGTCCTTGGCAAAAATAATTTTTGAAAGAAAACAATCATCAGTCAATACCTATTGAGATAACTCAATACATTGCTTGTATTTTTTTTTCTCTACACTGGGCAGGCTGCTGCATGTCCTGCTGCTTAAGACTGAGCTATCCCATGAGCGAGCTACGGGGGGGTTTTGTTGTTTTGCGGGCATGGGAGTGCGGTCATGGGAATTCGTTTCGTCATTGGAAATTTGTAGCTGAGTGCGTCCCCTCCCCAAAAAGCTGCAGCGGCACCTGACTCGCTCTTCTCGGGACCGCTGCAGCACAGACCCCGCCTCGCCAGCCCGTTAGCGCCAGAGTGTTTAGCTTGGGCCGCCGCCGCCGCCTCCAACTCCCAGCATGCCGGTGGGCGTGGGGCCGGCACGTAGACTCCATTTCCCAGCCTGCCTCGGGGCCCGGTCGGACGTGCCGGCGCCTATAAGAGGCAGAGCGCTGGGGCCGGAGCCTATTGTTAGCCGGAGCCGGGTCGGTTCTGGGCGGCTGCTGCCGGGGACGCCCGAGGTGCCGGAGCCAGCCGCCCTCTGCCGCCCGCGGGTCGCCCTGCCCACCCTCCTCCGCCCTCCGGGTCCTGCTGGCCGGGAGGCTCCGGGCCGAGGTCGCGGCCCCAGGACTGGCTCTCCGCTCCCTCCTCACCATCGGGCTAGGGCGGCGGCGGCGGCGGCGGCGGGGGCGGCGGAGACCATCGCGGGAGGCGGCGGCGGCGGCGGGGCCGGTAATGGGCCTGGGGGTGCGGGGCGGGGGGCGCCGCCCGTCCTTTCTCGGGGTGGGCCGGCCGGCCGGCGGGCGGAGGGTCCGAAACGCGGGCGGCTCGCCGGGGGCGGCCGGGGGGCGGGGAGCCGCGGCGCCGCTGGAAGCGGAGCTCGGGGAGCGGCGGGCGGCGTGGGAGCGGCCGGACCGCGGGGCAGCCCCGGGAGGCCGGGGGGCGGCGGGGGGCCGGCGGGACCCGGCGAGGGCGAGCCGGTGGAGGAGTGGAGCCGCGGAGGGATGGAGCGCAGTGAGGGAAGGGGCGGGGGGCGGGCGGGCGTGCGGGGGAATGTGGGAGGAGTGGTGGGGAATTTGCGAGTAGCGGGCAGGAAGGGAAGAAGGGAAGAAGGGATGGGGAGGGATGGGGAGGCCGGGCAGGGGCTGCGGAGATAAGAATGAGCGGGAAGCCCATGCCGGGAGGAGGAGATGGCCGGGAGCCGGGGGGCTCGGCGAGGGTGTCCATTCGGGGGAACTGGCAACTTGGCGTGCCCTTCCGGCCCAGGCTCCCGGCGGAGCTCCCGTGTTTCTGGCGTTGTGCGGGAAAACGAAAGCATCGCTGGCCCCCCCGGTTGCCAGCTCGGTCCTCCTCGCAGGCCCAGGCACGCAGCGGACTGCCATGCATCCCTTTTCGTGCCGCGGTCTGGAGGCATCCTTTGCAGGGAGAGTAGAGTGGCATGTGACACGCCAGCCTTCCTCCAGTGTCACGTGTTAGAAGTTATCCCCGGGAGACAGTTGTCCCCTGCCCTACGGTTTTCAGTCCAAGGTAAATCCGTGGTTGGTTCCGATTTCCCCTTTTCGGCACCGGCTTTCCGCCTTTTGCAAACCTCCGGAGCCGGGAGGGAGGCGGTCGGCGGCGCGGAGTTGTAGATGACGGGCTCTCCTTGAGAGGGAGTGCTCCTGCAGCATCCCGCTCCTCCTCCTCCTCCTCCTCCTCCTCCCCCCAGCGGCCCGTGGCCCCCGCGGGACGGTGGGTCAGCCTGGAGAGCCGCATCCCGCCCAGCGGGGTCGGTCCCCACCAGGGAGAGTTGGAGGGGCTGTCCTTGAAGCGCCCAGTGTGAAGGAGGTCTTCACTTGCGTTCCTTACCGATTCGTGATCCTGGTCATCACAAGGACACGGACACGTATCCACGAAATTCATGGTATTTGCAAATTAACCAGAATGTATTGTAAAAGGAGAAACAGGACAGGTCATCTCACGCAGGCTTATAACCCTGAGCAGGCCCGCCTTCCTCTACCCCAGCCCCGGCGCCGCAGCCCCCATGATCTTACTGGAGGTTTTGGTCCCCTGACCTTTAGCAGAAGGTTGGGTTCCAGTTGGGCGGAGAAGCTTTTTCCTCTGAGGTGTATCCTTTCTTTCTTTCTTTCTTTCTTTCTTTCTTTCTTTCTTTCTTTCTTTTTCTTTTTCTTTTTAAAAAAATATGTTTTATTGATTTTTTACAGAGAGGAAGAGAGAGGGATAGAGAATTAGAAACATCGATGAGAGAGAATCATCGATCAGCTGCCTCTTGCACACCCCCTACTGGGGATATGCCCTTGACCGGAATCGAACCCGGGACCTTTCAGTCCGCAGGCACCGAAGCTAGAGGTATTCAGATAAATTTCCATGACTTCTACTCTTCGGCTCTCTCTCTCTCTCTCTCTCTCTCTCTCTCTCTCTCTCTCTTTCTCAATTCATTTAAGAGAGAGGCTTAAAATACCTAAACTTTGCAAATATATTCTGCATCCACAAAATTTGGCGGGGGTCCCTCTTTTGCTAGTCTCATATTCTGGTTTTAAAGGAACCCTCACAGGGCTGGAAAGGCTGAGAGATCTAGTGCTCAAGTGCATGTATGCTGCAGGTCTATTTTGCGAGGTGCCAGCCTGATACCTTCTCTATGCTGTGGAGACCTCTGGGAAATTCAGCTTGGAACACTTGAGAAAAGACTAAAGCACGTGGGCAGAAAGTTGACCTTTCATTTACTGCATTTTTAAAGCTTATACAGAGGTTTGCAGTCTTTTCTCAAGAGCATTTGTTGTTTGCGTTGCTCATTTTGACAGTTAACTGTCAGCTGTTACCTGCATTGCTAGTCTCACCTTGATCATGTCTGTATGGGTTTAAGTGCTGGGAGCATAACCTGTAAGTGTTTCTCTAGAACACACACATTGATCCTCTGCTGGCTGAGAGGTGGGAACGACTGGTTTGGAAAACGTGGAGCCTAACTAGTATTCTAGTTGTAAAGCAAGAGCTCCAGGTTTATTCTTGGTGCCCAGTGGACATCTTGACCTAACAAGTTAAGTTTACACCAGCGAGCTGGGCAAGGAGACCGGGACTGAAATTTAAATATATTGGTTGTGAGGACAGAATCGGTGGATTTATTTTATTTTAGTAACGGAGTTAATCTTAGAGAATATGATGCTAACCCTGTGTAGGGTGAAGAGGACTAAGTCAATATGCATGTTATTTTCACATAGAGCCATAGATTATCCTCAGGCATTTTAAGGAGGATATTTTTCTTCTGGGTTTCATATCTTTTTATTTTCCTTCCTTACCTATCCCCCTTGTCATTGCCCAGAACCAGTGTTCCAGGAGTAGAAGGGAAAGGCGTAGATAAAGGGTGAAGGAGGATGGGACCAGCAGCCAGCAGTCCCTCTGCACCCGAGTGCACACACACTAACCTGACAGGTGGCGCTCCTAAGGCAACTGGGTGAACTCGGTGGAGAGTTTTGATGACAAAGATGATTTGGGCCCTAGACCATTTGGTTCAGTGGTTAGAGTGTTGGCCCTGGGACTCCAGGATCACAGCTTGATTCTGGTCCAGGGTATGGACCTCAGTTGTAGGCTCCCCCAATTAATGTCTCCCCATTCCTTCTACTCTAAAAATCAATGGAAAAAATACCTTTGGGTGAGGATTAACAACAAAAAAGATTTGGACCATACCCAATGTCATGCAGGGCTTAAAGAGAAATATTCAAAGGGAATCCATGCTACCAGAAGCAAAGGGGACCCCCAGGAAGAACCAGAAGTGCATGTCATAAATCCTGGAGTAAATCCAGGCTGAAGAAAAGGCCTCTTTCCTATAGCACCACTGGCTGGCTCTCAGTTAAAACTGAGGCTGGACTTAACAACGTTTCTGAGAAAGCTCAGTTTGAGTTTTCATGTGGTCGATAAGTTTTTTAAGTGGGGAGGAAAAATAAAATTTAGTGGAAAAATAAAACATTAATATTTTTTTTAACTCACCCACTTAAGTACTTAATTGCAAAGGTTTCTCCCCCACCTCATAATGAGTGGAATGAGAAATTTGTTAGTTAACAGACACCTTTAAAACCATCGCTATTCTTAACCCATGGACAGACCTGGGCTCTTTCCTTCTTACTGTGTCCTAGGAATGTGACCTCTGATGGCAAAATCAGTAACCTGAAGGACAGAATTGATACTTTGGACTCATTTTTAAATTTAATTACAACTCTTTATCGCGTACTTGATTTCTCCCCCTCCCCCCACTCCCTGGCCAAATTTATTTCAGGAATGTGCTTGTCTGAGACCTATATATATGGCTGATGTTTCTTAAGTCCATCTTGTGGCTTAAAAGGCCTTTTTTTTTTTTTTTTTTTTTTTAATCTGAATAGATCTGGTTGGCTATATAGAACTTCTCCAAGAGCAGGCAAATTGCTTCCAAGAGACACGCACCATCCGGAAAAACAGCCCTGCAGCAGGCATCTCTCGCCACCACACGGAGTGTATTCTGGTAGCTGCGCTGCAGTGATGCGGCCCTGTCTTTCTGGGCAGTGTTGTTGTTCCTGCCGCATAATTAGCAGCCAGTGAGATCATAGTCTGGGGAGACTGGCATTGCTGAGGCAAAGCGGGGAGGCTTCCTGCCGCCCCATGTGGCCCGGCCCCGGCAGCATTTCTGTCCAGCAGATTCGTGTCCTTGCGAACGAAGGTCCAAAAACAGATTCGTGTCCCAGACTCCTTGGTTGGGTGACAGCTGGTTGAAGACACTGCCTGCCATACTGATGCGACCGGAGTAAATTGTCATTTCTTTTGCTATTTGCTGTCCCTGGCGAAGCTAGGTTTTCCTTGCCCAGAGGAGGATGATAGGCCAGCGGAGCCCTACTTTATGGGGCAGTGTGAGATTGGGAAAGATTCTGGGTTTTGAAGCCAGTGCAGATTCTAATCTCCAGTCCATTCTTTAGAACCAGAGTTGACCTTTCTAGGAGCCTGGAGAGACATTGTATACTTGTGAAGATCTGGGGAAAACGTTTCCTTGGCTGCTGGTGTACTTTGAAATTGAGAGCCTAGAGCAGCATTTCCCAAAGCGTGTTCCAAGAATCACTTGTTTTGCCCCCTAAAATACTCTGGAAAGCAAAGGGCCCGTATTCAGGTGTGCCGACCTCCCACCACCCCCATTCCCCGTGCTCATTAGCATATTAAAAGCCTCTGAGAGGTTCGCCCATAAACAGTTTTCTAAACTGTTTTGACACAGCGGTCCTATTTTCATGTAAAAACCATTAATATCCGCCCAGCTGGTTTCCCTCAGTGGTTGGGGCTTTGGGTGGACTGAAGAGTTCCGGTTTAATTCTGGTCATGGGCTCTGTCCCTCGGATGCTTGAATGAGTTTATTTCATATATATACTTGGGGAGACGCCAGGCTGTGTCTTCTCTAGGAAAATAGTTGGATCTAGTGTAGGTGTAGGCACAGCCTCTTCTGCTCTGATGCTAGTCCCGGGCCCTTGGAGAGCTCTCCTGGGTGACCTGTTCCCCCAGCCAGGGAAGCCCAGGCCCCGGTGACGAGGAACCAAAGGCCTTCCTCCACGGAACGGTGCTGCGGTCCCTCATCTCGTCATTCTGAGAGACAGGCTGGGAGGGAGAAGGGAAACAAAGGAGGAGGATGCTGGCCAGGATCAACAGAGAAATGACCTAATGGGGAGAAACCAGATGTGGGTGCTAGCTCAGGTGCTTTCTCTCTTCAGCCGGAGACCTTTACTTACACACTTGGGCGGGTCTGTCATAGACAGGAATGCTGATGCCTCTTTTCCCCTGGGCAGAATCCTAATGCACCTGGCTACCTGGTGGTGACCAGGGGCTTTGGGGCCAACGTGGTGGGCTCCCCAAGGAAACCCCTTTGAAGCCAATGGATGCATTCACGGGCTCGGGTCTCAAGAGGAAGTTTGATGATGTGGATGTGGGCTCATCAGTGTCCAACTCCGATGATGAGATCTCCAGCAGTGACAGTGCCGACAGCTGCGACAGCCTCAACCCTCCTACGACTGCCAGCTTCACACGTGAGTGGGCCACTCCCCCTGCGTACACCACGTCCCCAGGCATCAGCCCATTGCCGCTCTGGAGAGACACATCTAACCAGCTCTTAGCTCCGCCTCGCTCCAATATCATAGACAAGTCTGATTTATTCCAGCTGATTTTACTTACGCTTGGTTTTTGAGTCCCAGGATGGGTGAATTAAATTGAAGGAGGAGAGGAGTCCAGGATTTACCCTTCCCCACCAGAGTCCCATAGAGTTCTGTGATAGCTGCTCTAGCAGGACATAAATCTTTATGCCTGAACAGCTGGGGCAACTCCAGATTTCTCAATTCTTCTGCCTCAATTAGTTTATTTCTTTTTAAAAAAAAAAAATATTTTATTGCACAGAGAGGAAGGAAGAGGGATAGAGAGCTAGAAACGTTGATGAGAGAGAAACATCGACCAGTCGCCTCTTGCACACCCCCTACCGGGGATGTGCCCACAGCCAATGTACATGCCCTTGGCTGGAATTGAACCTGGGACCTTTCAGTCCACGGACCAATGCTCTATCCAATGAGCCAAACCAGTTTCTGCTCAATTAGTTTCTTGGAAAGAACTTTTTAAAAAAATATATTTTATAGGTTTTTTACAGAGAGGAAGAGAGAGGGATAGAGAGTTAGAAACATCGATGAGAGAGAAACGTAGATCAGCTGCCTCTTGCACACCCCCCACTGGGGATGTGCCCGCAACCAAGGTACATGTCCTTGACTGGAATTGAACCTGGGACCTTTCAGTCCGTAGGCTGATGCTCTATCCACTGAGCCAAACCAGTTTCAGCTTGGAAAGAACTTTTGATACTATAGATTAGGGGTTGCCATTGGAATTAAATCAGGCTCTGCCTGCTTTTGTAAATAAAGTTTTATTGGGTCACAGCCACACCCATTATCTATTATTGCTTTCATAGTACAATGACAGAGTTGAGTGGTTGCAACAGAGCCATGATGACCTGCAAAACCTAAAATACATACTTTGTGGCCCTTTATAGAAATTTGCTCTCCCATTATACAATACTATCTAATAGAATTTTCTGTTATGAAAAGAACTGTTGTATATCTGCCCTGTCCCCTCTGGTAGCCATTAGCCACATGTGGCTATTGAGCACTTGAAATGAGATTAGTGTAACTGAGGAGCTGAGTTGTCAGTGTGGTTTCATTTTAATTAACTTATATTTAAATTGACATGTGTGGCCAGTAGCTGCTGTGTTGGACAGTGAAGCTATACAGGTAGTTTTATCCTGAGAAGATTACCTGGAGATCATCTTCCCAACTGACGTCTAAAAATAGACTGTGGTCTGCTTGGATGAAGTCAGTCACTGTGGACCAGCTGGTGCTAAAAGTCCTTTCCAACTCTGTATTAATGACTTGGAAATTAGGAATATCTCTAGGTACAGGGAGCACCTTTGGATAAGAGGTGAGAGCCTAGATGGATAAGAAAGAATTAGGTCCTCCAACAGGCCGTCTCTGGGTTAATAAAACGCTGTGTTCCCTCCTCAGCCACCTCCATCCTGAAGCGGCAGAAGCAGCTACGGAGGAAGAACGTGCGCTTTGACCAAGTGACTGTGTACTACTTTGCCCGGCGCCAGGGTTTCACCAGCGTGCCCAGCCAGGGTGGGAGCTCTCTGGGCATGGCCCAGCGCCATAACTCCGTGCGCAGCTACACACTCTGTGAGTTTGCCCAAGAGCAGGAGGTGAACCATCGAGAGATTCTGCGTGAGCACCTGAAGGAAGAGAAACTCCACGCCAAGAAGATGAAGGTGCCTGGGGGATCTGTGCCAGGATAGAGTGGGAAACCATCTAGGCCTATTTATTATTTTCTTATATATATATATATATATATATATATATATATATATATATATATATATTTTTACTATTACCCTTTCTTGGCTTGTAGATTCCAGATCTTTCTAGTGAAAGGCTCAGATATGGATGGGATCGGATCTCAGTCTAAGACCCTTCTTTTTGTGTCTGGTGGAGAGTCTACCAGAGATAGCAGAATGGCTTCTCTAGAATTTTCTGCCCTTGCCAACCTCAGCAGATTTTTTAAAAATATATTTTTTTATTGATTAGAACATCATGAGAGATAGAAACATCAATGATGAGAGAGAGTCACTGATCACCATCCTCCTGCGTGCCCCCCCACTGGAGATAAAGCCCACAACCCGGGCATGTGCCCTTGACTGGAATTGAACCCAGGACCCTAGGCTGACACTTGCTCCACTGAGCCAAACGGGCTAGGACAGCCAATTTTTTTAAAGGTTTAAAATGTGAATGAAGACATTCAAGTTTGCCACCCCTAGGACCTGGGGAAGCAGAGTGTTTGCCTTATCAAATGAGCATCTCATGCTCAGGGCAGGTCTGGGATCTTCTGTGTGAAAGGACCCTGCTGTTTCTGTAACCCCCTCACCTCTTTCAGGCATAAGCAACAGCATCACCACATGGTTATTTCAGTTTGCATAGCACTGTGTCTGCCACTGATGCTGCACCAGCTCAAGTATAGGAGGGGAGCAGGCCTGGAAGAAGGCCCGTCTTAGGTTGCTGTCTTAGCACTGCTGGGTACTCCACAGCCTTAGTTTCCACCAGTCTGCAAAAATCTCCCCGAGTTCCTAGTTCCAAATTTGGAGAACCCTCTTTCAGGCCTGGCCAAGTCTCTGCGGACCTGTATTGAAGTAGGTGGCTGCGTGATTGCCAGGGCTGTGGGTGAAATCCTAACGAGACACACTGCAGTGTGGTAGGGTTGGACAACTGGGGGCAGCGGATGTAGGTTAACTGGATGTCATGGCTTTCTTCCTTTGAGAGTTCCATGTCTGCTTTCCTCGGCCTGCTCCGAAAGCCGTACACCTGTTTTTCTAACGAGAATGACATTCAGGCTTCCCTCTCCGTGTCTGAGGAATTCCATCGCTGACACCATCACCTCCCTACTGCCATAGCAACAGCTGGGCAAATAAACACTGTTCTCGTCATTTGCCATGAAGGCTTTCTTCCCTTTCCCCAAGAAGAATCCCTCTCCTAAATCTGGTAGAGGAATTATCTGTTAAAACGTAACAGCCTTTGTCCTCCCTAGTAGGAGGTCTAGAGATAAATTCAAGGCTTGAGGTATGGGGTTCCAGCTTACTAGCGATGTAGAGAACAGCAGCAATGATGGCATCTAATCCATCATTCTGTGTCAAGAGAAAACCTTTACTTTACCCTTCCCAAGTCCAGTTTATTCTGTTCTTAGAATTTTTTCTTTAGCATTCTATAGGGGAGGCAGTTGGTCTCAAAAATAGATATTCTGTATCTCCCACATACCATCTAATATTTATTTTTCTTTTGGGCTGCTGGTGTCTGGCCGGGGTGGTTCAGTGGGTGGAGTGTGGCCCTGTGCATGGAAACGTTGCCCGTTTGGTTCACAGTCGGGGCGTGTGCCCAGGCTGCAGATTTGGACCCCAGTCAGGGTGTGTATGGGAGCCAACTGGTTGGTGTTTCTCTCCCTTCCTCTCTATCTAAAATTGTTTGTTTTTGCCTCGCTGCTTTTTTTTAATTTTTATTGTTCAGATTATTACAATTGTTCCTCTTTTTTCTCCCCCATAGCTTCCCCTCCACCCAGTTCCCACCCACCCTCTGCCTTTACCTTCCTCCCCACTGTCCTCATAGGTGTACAGTTATTGTCCAATCTCTTCCTGCACCCCCATATCTCTTTCCCCCTGAGGGCTGTCAGTCCACTTCCTTTCTATGCCCCTAATTCTATTATATTCACCAGTTTATTCTGTTCATCAGATTTTTTATTCACTTGATTTTTAAATTCACTTGTTAATAGATAAGTACTTGTTGTTCATAATTTTTATCTTTACCTTTTTCTTCTTCCTTTTCTTTTTTTTTTAAATATATTTTATTGATTTTACACAGAGATGAATTGAGAGAGATAGAGAGCTAGAAACGTCGATGAGAGAGATACATCGACCAGCTGCCTCTTGCACACTCCCCACCGGGGATGTGCCCGCAACCAAGGTACATGCCCTTGACCGGAATCGAACCCGGGACCTTTCAGTCCGCAGGCCGACGCTCTATCCACTGAGCCAAACCGGTCTTGGCTCTTCTTCCTTTTCTTAAAGAATACTTTTCAGCATTTCATATAATACTGGTTTGGTGTTGATGAAATCCTTTAGCTTTTTCTTGTCTGTGAAGCTCTTTATCTGACCTTCAATTCTGAATAATAACTGCTGGGTAGAGTAATCTTGGTTGTAGATTCTTGCTATTCATCACTTTCATTATTTCTTGCCACTCCCTTCTGGCCTGCATGGTTTCTGTTGAGAAATCAGCTGACAATCGTATGGTTGCTCCCTTATAGGTAACTGTTTTTCTCTTGCTGCTTTTAATATTCTCTCTTTGTCTTTTGCTCTTGGCATTTTATTTTTAAAATATATCTTATTGATTTTTCTACAGAGAGTTAGAAACATCAAATGAGAGAGAAACATTGATCAGCTGCCTCCTGCACACCCCCTACTGGGGAAGTGCCCAAAACCAAGGTACATGCCCTTGACCAGAATCTAACCTGGGACCTTTCAGTCTGCAGGTCGATGCTCTATCCACTGAGCCAAACCAGTTTCGGTGGCTCTTGGCATGTTAATGATGATGTGTCTTGGTGTGATCCTCTTTGGATTCCTTTTGTTTGGGATTCTGTGCACTTCCTGGACTTGTAAGTCTACTTCTTTCACCAGGTGGGGGAAGTTTTCGGTCATTATTTCTTCAAATAGGTTTTAAGTATCTTGCTCTCTCTCTTCTTCTGGCACCCCTATAATTCTGATGTTGATAATGCTTGAAGTTGTCCCAGAGGTTCCTTACACTATCTTCATATTTTTGGATTCTTTTTCTGTTTGCTTTTCTGGTTGGGTGTTTTTTGATTCTTTGTATTTCAGATTTTTTACTTGATTCTTGCAGTCCCCTAATCTGCTGTTGGATCTCTATATATTATTTTTTATTTCAGTCAGTGTATGCTTAATTTCTACTTGGTCCTTTTTCATAACCTTGAGGGTCTCGCTAAATTTATTGGCCTTTTCTAGAAAATTCTTGAAAAACCTTATAACTGTGGTTTTTAACTCTATATCCAGTCATTAGCTTTCCTCCATTTCTTTCATTTGTGACCGATTTCTTTGTCTCCACATTTTGGCTGCTTCCCTGTATTGATAGAGTGGCTTTGTGTGCTAGGTGTCCTATAGGGCCCAGTGGCTCAGCCTCCCCAGTTACCTGAGGTGGACACTTTTGGTGCACCCCTTTGTGTGCTGTGTGCACAGTCTTGTTGTAGTTAAGCCTTCATTGTTGTTGGTATCACTGGGAAGAATTGACCTTAAGACCAATTGGCTCTGAGGATGAGCTGTGTCTATGATGGGGGAACTTCTGTGCTGGAGATACCCTTATTAGGCAAGACTCACTTCAGTAGGACTTTGATGCTCACTGAGTCTGCCCCCTGAATGTGGCCCTTATGGATCTGAGGAGTTGAATCTGGATGGTTCCACTTTGACCCCTGGGTACACTGGCTGTTGGATCTCTAAAGAGGTGCTAATTTAGCCTCTGCCTGAGGCTGCCCAGCAGGAGCTACAGAGAGATCTGCAGATTCCTCTTCTTTGAGTTTGGGGGATGCCCAGATGAGGCCCAGCTGTGAAGCAGTGGAAGCTGCTGTGGGGCCTTGGTCCTTCTTTTGGGTGTTCTGGACCTCACTGACTCAGATGCAGTTTGTTAGGTAAGATTAGAATTCAGCCGAAACCAGGACTGAAGGGTCCTGGGTTCGATTCCAGTCAAGGGCATGTTCCTTGGTTATGGGCACATCCCCAGTAGGGTGTGTGCAAGAGGCAGCTGATTGATGCTTCTCTCTCATCGATATTTCTAACTCTCTCTCTCTCCCTTCCTCTCTGTAAAAAATCAATTATATATATATATATATATATATATATATATATATATATATATATATATTTTTTTTTTTAAAGATTAGAATTCAAAGGACCAGGCTATTCATATGCAAAAGCCTCTGCCTCCAGCTTGGATAGGGTGGAGTCTCAGGCCGGAGCACACAGCAGTGACTTCCTGTCAGCTCTGCCCTAAGAGGCCCCTGGGTCTCAGTGTCCTGCGGTAATTGCTGCACGCACCTCTGAGAGAAAGCCACCCTCAAGTTTCGCCCACTGCCAGACAGTCCACTTTTTCCCTGAATGAGTCTTGGTCTCCAGAGTCCTGACCAGAACTGGAGTTCAGAGCAGTTGGGAGCTTTTGTCTCCCTCCCCATTGAGAAAGCCAGCCACGTACTCGGTTGCCAGCCCTCTCCTTGCACACCTCTGCACCTCTGCCTTCCACAGCTCCTGAGAGTCTCAAAGTGCTTTTCTCTTTCCTTCTAGTTGTAGAATTTCCACTCAGCCAGCCTTCCTGTGGTTCTGGATGATGTCCGTTTTGTCTTTTAATTGTAGTTTTGAAATGGTTGTGGTAGGCAGCAATTTAGGTGTTTACTTATGCCGCCATCTTGGTTTCTCTCTCTAAAATGATTTTTTTTTAAAGCTGCTTTTCATCTGCAGCTTTGGTTACCAATAATTTTTTCTAATTCTTACATTACTTTTTATCCCTGCCTTTTATCCAGATGGAATTCATTATTATGAATATTATGATTTGGGACTCTAACCTTATGTTTTTTCCCAAAAGACTATTCCCTGTCCCAATACCATTTAATTATTAGAAGGCCCTTTGTCAGTGATAAGAAATGTCACCCCTCTCATGACATATTAATTCTCATGTCTACATGGGTTTCTTTCTATTGCACCTGTAATGGCTTTCCTTGAGAGGATGGCAGGAGTGCGGTGATCAGGAGGAAGCCTAAGGTCTGCGGAAAGGCCCTCGTAGTTGGCTGCTGGCACAGAAATAACAGACTAAGGAACTCTCAGACCTTTTCTCTCCTCGTATCTTCTGCCCAAAAACAAACAAATAAGCAAACAAACAAACAGACAGGTGTGTAGCTTATTGCCCAGGAGTGTTGCACCACCTCTCTCCTAGGAGTTGTTCCTTTACCAGCACTGCTCTGGGGCTGTCTGATGAAATGAGCCAAACTCTCCAGGAGTGTGGTTTTCATCCTGCTATTAGCTTCCAGCGCCCTGGGGATTATGAGGCCTCATTTTCTTTACTTGAATTCTCTAGTGAGTTTTCAAATGCGTCCAGCTATGGATTGTCTTTAACCTGCCCTTCCACTAAGATTCCCTTTTGTGGCTGGCCGTCCCTCTTACCCCAGAGAACCCAGCTCGGCCTGAATTACATATGCCACCCTACCTCACATACAACTTTTCTTTGAAATCAAGTTAAAAAAAAAAAATGATTAGAAAGGAGAAAGCCAGGGTTTACAAGCCGTTAATAGTTTGCTTATATTTTTCTCCTTCCAGTAAAATGCATCTCTCCTGGGTATGATAGATGTTTTCACATTGGGAATTCAGGTTTGTTGTCAGAGATCTGGTAGCCCTGTGCTACACTTTAATGAAAGTTACTGCCCAAGAGGTGGTTTTGAGTCCTTTAGGGGGTGCAAATTGAAGGGCGTTTGTAAGCTTATCTATACACACAAGGAGCGTCCTACTATTAATACACCACGCGCGCGGTGGCTGCTGTGGCTGCAGCCCGGCTGTTTCCCTCCCTGCAGATCGTGCTATTGCAGAGGCTCCCTGGGAGGAGGCTCGCGCTGGCAGCGCTGCGGGCTAACCTCTCCTTCCTGCTTCTTGGCAGCTGACCAAGAATGGGACAGTGGAATCAGTGGAGGCCGACGGCCTGACCCTGGATGACGTTTCCGACGAAGACATTGATGTGGAAAACGTGGAGGTGGACGACTACTTCTTCCTGCAGCCTCTGCCTACCAAGCGGCGGCGGGCCCTGCTGAGGGCCTCGGGCGTCCACCGCATCGATGCCGAGGAGAAGCAGGAGCTGCGAGCCATCCGCCTGTCCCGGGAGGAGTGTGGGTGTGACTGCCGGCTGTACTGTGATCCAGAAGCCTGCGCCTGTAGCCAGGCGGGGATTAAATGCCAGGTCAGTCCACGTCAGGCCTAGGTGGTGTGCCTGCACTGGAGTCGGGTGTGTAGCGTGGGGGCCAGTGAACCTGGAAGGCTACCCATCCAAGGGTGGCTTCCTAGGGACTGAACACAGCCCTCCTCCACCAGCCAAGGAAGCCAGCGGGACAGGACTCAGGCTGAGGAGACAGCGCCATCTTGTCTGTGTTCTATCCCGGGGGCTGATGAGCAGCAGCTGTCAGCCAGTGGAGGAACAGGGGTTAGTAAGTTTAATTCTTAAGAAGCCGCTTCCTAAATATTGATTGGTTAAAAGGAAGCAGAAAAATGAGGTAGTCTTTAGATTTTATCTTGCAAGTACTATTCACAGTGCCTCCACTTCAATTTTATAAAAATCAAAATAGTTGTTGGGTGCTGACATTCAGGGTGGCACTGGGCCTGGCAGAGCATAAATTCCTAGTGTCCATAAAGGAAGCATCGTTCCCGCACCGGACCCTTGTCTCCCGGCTGGCCCGTTGATGGCAGCTTGGAAGACACGTCTCAAACAGCATTGCCGTCCTGAAGAGTGGAATGTATGTGGGACTTGTATACTGAGGATGTGGCTGTTGAGTCCTTGTAGCTGAACCGCTGACCGGGCCCTTTCTTCCTCACATTTGGGTATCAAATAGCTGTAGTGGACCTAGCCAAATACCGCTTGTCGGACTGAAGTCCCATAATGAATCAGTCCATTATCCACAGACCTGAGGACAGTCCTGATAAGCAGACTGTTCCTAAGAACTGAAATAGAGAGTTCTTTAGGTTGACATTATAGGAAGACATTGTATATTTATACATACTAGCTGACTCGTGTTTTTTTATTTTATTTTTGCTTTCCTTCCCCCCCCCCCCCCCCTTGGGGATCCAAAAGAGAGAAAAAGGGAAGTAGAAAGGTTCTCCTTTCTAGATGGTCTTGTTCTGTAACTTAGTTGTCTTCGTAACTGCTCTAGAAACAAACTGGTCACCCTGACCAGTTTGGCTCAGTGGGTAGACCGGTAGCCTTTGAACTGAAGGGTCCCAGGTTTGATTCTGGTCAAGGATAAGTACCTTGGTTGTGGGCACATCCCCTGTGGGGGTGTGCAGAAGGCAGCTGATCGATGTTTCTATTTCTAACTCTATCCCTCTCCCTTCCTCTCTGTAAAAAAAATCAACAAAATATATTTTTTTTAAAAACCCAACAAACTGGTCAACCATCAGGAAAGATGAAGCTGGCTCTGTTATTTTGTTGGGGGCTGTTTTGCTTAGTTTCTCCAGAATGTATTTCTCTGGACTAGCTGGGACTTCTCCCTTCCCATGCCTGTCCTCACAGAAGACAAAATTTTCTCAGTAAACCAGGTAAGTCTGGAAAATCTTTGAGGCATGTAAATTTCCTCTGCTCTGAGGCCTGCTGGCATTCAGAGAGGCATCTCTGGACTTTTGAACCGGGAAGGGCCCTTTGATATAATATTTGTCTACTTCTTGTTTAGAAGGGAAGACAAAGCTTGAGAGAGAAGCCAGGCTGCACTGGAAGCAAGTGGTCTGATAACTACCAGCTGTGCTGGGCTAGCTCCTGCTGCATTGCATTGAATTGGCTCTTCTTTTTTTTTCTTTTTTTTTTTAATACATTTTATTGATTTTTTACAGAGAGGGAGAGAGAGGGATAGTTAGAAACATGGATGAGAGAGAAACATCCATCAGCTGCCTTCTGTACGCCCCCTACTGGGGATTGAGCCCACAACCACGGTGCACGCTCTTGACCAGAATCGAACCCAGGACCCTTCAGTTCGCAGGCTGACGCTCTATCCACTGAGCCAAACTGGTTAGGTCTCTTAGAGGGTCACAAATCCCACCTGCTTGTTTTGCCAGCTACTGTCTCCTGTCGCCATTTTGTTAAACTGATGGCCTCCTCTTGCCTCGATCTCCTTGTCCCCTCTCAGGTGGATCGAATGTCCTTCCCATGTGGCTGCTCCCGGGATGGCTGTGGGAACATGGCGGGGCGCATCGAATTCAATCCAATCCGAGTCCGGACTCATTACCTGCACACCATCATGAAGCTGGAGCTGGAGAGCAAGCGGCAGGTGAGCCGCCCGCCCGCCCCGGATGAGGAGCCCTCCCCCGCCGCCGCCTGCAGCCCGACGGCAGCCCAGGGCTCGGAGACACAGGACTTCCAGGAGTTCATCGCTGAGAACGAGACCGCAGTGATGCACCTGCAGAGCGCCGAGGAACTGGAGCGGCTCAAGGCCGAGGAAGACTCCAGCGGCTCCAGTGCCAGCGTGGACTCCAGCATGGAGAGCCTGGGCGTGTGCATCCTGGAGGAGCCCCTGGCCGTTCCCGAGGAGCTGTGCCCCGGCCTGACCGCCCCCATCCTCATCCAGGCCCAGCTGACCCCGGGCTCCTCCGTCCTGTGCTTTGCTGAAGACGCGGACCACCCAGCTGCCCCGGCAGAGACCAGCCCGTCCTTCTTGAACAGTGGGCCCCTGGTCTATTACCAGGTGGAGCAGAGGCCGGTCCCCGGGGCCAAAGGAGAGCCTGGGCCAGGAGAAGCCCCGCCCTCCTCCCCCAAGGAGAAAGATCTCAACGTCTTCTCTGTCCCTGTTACCTCACTGGTGGCGTGTGGCCCCACAGACCCAGCCGTGTGCAAACCAGAGGCAGGGAAAGCATCCACCCTAGAAGCACTGGTGCCCGAAGATTGTGTCCCTGAGGAGCGGGAGAGTGAAGACTTCCGCCCCTCGTGGTCCCCCTCAGACCCCCCCTCGTGCACGGACGGCGAGGAGGGCTGTGTGGTAGAGCAGACCTCTCAGCCCGCCGAGGACCGGCCCCCTGGTCCTGAAGATGCTCCGCTGGAACTCCCTCTGGCAGTGTGATGTGGGGATGGAGCCTCCGCCTCTCGCCCATTCTCTATTTATTCCCTTATTTTATCTAACACCATTTCAGAACAAACCTAGAAGCAGCTGCTGCTCCCATGTTATTTTATTGGGGTCTTTCGGGGATGGGTGGGAAAGGATTGTTTGTACAAGTATTTTTTAAAGGTAAACAGAGCCAAGGAGACCAGCCCCAGCTTGATCTGGGGACAGTCCTGGGGCAGAGAAGGCCACATAATGCTGAATACTGAGCTCTCTGGGCCATTGGATCTCGCAGGAGACACCAGGTAATTCAAGCAGCTCTTCCTTTCACAGGGACCAGAATCCATGATTTGAACAGCACAGCAGAGCCCCTCGCCTAAGCTCCAGGCGGCTACAAGCTCATTCTTCTCGGTGGTTACTCCGATAGCCCGTTTTGGTGTATCACACAGTTGGAAAGGTCATCAGGAGGGGAGGGGGGAGAGGGTCTCCACTTCTGTACAAAACCTCCAGGATTTTAAGTTAATATTTGACATGTTTGGTGTTCTCTGGCCTGTTCCCCACACTGGGGATTCCTGGTCTGTAACTTGAATTGTTTCTTTCTCATGTTCTTAGGTACTAGAGTTTAACTTGTCTGTCTCCCCACCCCACCCCCACCCCTTTTGAAGAAAAAGAGCTACTTTGGCTGGGGATGTGGCATAAAGAGCCGTCCTCTGCGTGCGGCTAGCGCTAGCTGTCAGGCAGCTCCGGGCTGGGCTCACGTGTTCCATGGAGGCATGTGGAGCGCTAAGTGTGTCCAAAGGAGCATCGGGAACAGAAAGATGAGGACTTCCTGCCATGCTTGCGTTCACCCAGGTGTCCTCCCCCACCCCCTTGGGGAGACTTGAGCTTTAAAGGAATATGGGATGTGGCATTCTAAGGTCACCAGTTTTGGTTTTGGTTTTCCTTCTCTATCTACCCTTGGTGGTCCTTGGATATACAGGGTTGGAGAGTTCTTACACTATTCCAGCTCACTCCCAGGAATTGCAAATATTAGACCCCTCCATCCTGATAAATGAAAACTAGAAGTCAAACCCATTCTTAAATGCACCATGTAACCCCCAGGTTCCAAAGAGCTAAGTTCCGGTGATAAAGCTGTGGGCCTGTAAAGCGGACGCATTCAGTTCTTGCCTTCACCTAAGGACACATTCCTTCTCCTCCCGTGTCCACCTCACGTTCCCGGATGCACTGCATTGACCATCACTGAATTCATAGCAAAGCTACCGTTGTCTCCGTTTTAAAGTGGAGGCAGCAGGGAACAAAGCTCTCGGGCATATTTCCACCATGCTGTGCTTCTGGTATGATCTATTAACCAGGAAAGAACAAAGTGAAAATGTTTTTGGTGGGGGAGATAACTATTCCTACCTATCTGGATCATAAAGCCTTTTCCCCTGGGATATTGTAGCCCTGGTGTCTTAAAGCAACCTTCATGTGTATCAGTAGCATTTTACCTGTAAAATTGCTAAACTGAGCCTGCTAGGCCTTGTACTTAACACAGATACAACTTGTAACCCCTTCTTCCTCTCCTGTTCCTGCTTTTGCAGGGTTTGGAGGAAAGTTCTTAAGTATATAGGTCCTTAACACTCTCCTTCCTCGAGCCTCACAGACAGAGCTGAGGTACCCGAGATCTAGATGCCGTCCCTAACTGAGCTGCTGCGCTCCCTACCTTAGACTGGTCCCCTCGAATACAAGACTGGAGCTTTAATTGGGAATAAGACTCAATGGAGAAGAATCTTCTGAAAGTTTGTGTTGAAAGGGGAGGGTGAGCGCTATACATTCCCTCCTTAAGAAGTGATTCCAGGTGCTCAATTAAGAGACACATTATTGGCCTTTGGGATCAAAAGCATTTGACTATTAAACTCATTGCCAACCCCCAAAATAATGATTTTTCTGAAGAAACTAGTTTCTTAATCTAAGTCCTACATTAACCCTGTAATTCTGATTCACACTGATCCCAAGCTTTTTAAGTGCTAAGTGTCGAAATTTAGCATTAACTGTCTTGTTAAGCAAAGGGCCTTTTCTACAATCTCGTCCATCTCACTTCTGGTGCTACTCGAGTTGGACACAATTAGAGCTCATGGTTGCTAGGAAAGCTAGGCCTTTGATCACAGAAGCAGACAGCTTCAACCCCACTCAGTCCAGGCCTAGATAAAAGATAATACTTTTTATTGCAACTCATTCCTTTCTCACTGTATACAGGTAGTATTTTCAATGTGAATCCAAAGCTTGTCTGGTTCTCTGGAAACAAATTATTATTATTTTTTGCCTTTCAGGTCCTTTACATTGTGATAATGTTGTATTTAAAGAGGATATTTAAATGTAATATTAAAGAAATATTCAAAAGAATGTTGTGTTACTCTTGATCTTGGCAGACCACAATCCAGTTACTTGTTAGAAAAAGGATGCTTGCTTCTCCTGTCTGTATATAAAATTAATTAGGTCAGCCAAAACCGGTTTGGCTCAGTGGTAGAGCCTCGGTCTGCGGACTGAAGGGTCCCGGGTTCGATTCCGGTCAAGGGCATGTACCTTGGCTGTGGGCACATCCTCAGTGGGGGGTGTGCAAGAGGCAGCTGGTCGATGTTTCTCTCTTATCAACGTTTCAAGCTCTATCTCTCTCCCTTCCTCTCTGTAAAATATCAATAAAATTTTTTTTTAATAAAAATAAAAAAATAAAATTAGGTCAGTTCGGGTTAATATTAACAATAGAAGTGTTTTATGATGGGAAAACAACGTTCTCTTTGGAGCATCAAGAGCTTGACTCATCAGCTGAACCGGCCTTGGCCCTGCCCGGCTGCAGCTTTCCCTGGCTGTCGTCCCTGCTCTTGGGGTCTGGGTTCTAATTTCACTGCTTGCTATTTGTATGTACAATTTTCTATTCCTAGTTGGCATTTGAAATCCAGCAACAGGATCAACTTCAAATCAGTTCCTTCATAACCTCCACCCCATCAGAAAGTTCTATTCCAACCAATTCTCCCCAATGTCAGGTTATGAGAGTCTTATAAAGGAGCCCTAGCAAAATGATTTGAGTATGCATAAGTGAATTTCCAGCAAGTGATTCAGTCTTTACTTGGGTTTAAAAACAGTGCTTCATGCATTTACAGTAAGTTACTACAGGCCACTGATGTCCCTTGATAGACAAAAGCTAAACCCAACTTACTCTCGTGATGCAGACCTCTCCTGGTCTGGGTGGGGTTAGTACTGTACAGATTTGATCCATGGGCCAAAGGCAGCCACTGTCCGTTAGTTGGGTGGGTGCAGCCCAGTGGAGGTAGCAAAGAGTTTAAGATCCACAGGTTGTGGCACAGCCCGGACATTAAGACAAGGGTGTGAAGGCTATAAATACTGGGTAAGCGGTCAAGAAGGACTTGAGTTCCTTCCATCTTGTCCATTAGAATGTTCCCATGTTATTCACAGAAAGTAAAGGTGGTAAAAGGATTTGAAAAGGAAAGAGGTTAACCCAGTGAGGGGGACAAAAAAAATCCTATTTTTGGTCATCTCAAGGTTGAGGGGAGCATCAAAGTGCATGCAGTTTAAGTAGTGCTGTTCCCCTCAGCAGCCAGAAAATGGCTTTAGCAAAAACAGCTCAAAAGAACATGGCAGTGAGTAAGTCCTAGGCCAAAGCTCGTTCCCAGAGTCTGAAATTAACGTATTCCAGTAACAGCCCAGTTCAGTAGCTGCTTCCAGTTTCAGTTAACTCCAAGGACGTTGGGATGACATCTCCCAAGGGCCGCCTCTGGTGAGAGGGTTGGTTCAGCTCCAGCCCCCACGAGTGTGCCGCACCGCAGCCCGTGGCCCCCGCTCCTCTGCCGCACTCAGCCCGCGGTGCACACAGGCTGCCCTCTGTTTGGTCCACGCTGCCACGCCGACGGCAGGGCAATGCCATCCGCTCCACGCTCGCTCAGCGCCTTGTCCCAATGTAGTTGATGGAAAGCAGGACCACGTTGTGTAGCAGAAGAGACAGCTCAGCTTCTAAAAACACCACCAATGTTAAAGTGTGGCCAGGGGACAGGGTGCCTTCTAAACTGCCTTGGTTTACAGGACTTGAAATGGCAGGTGGGAAGCCCAGTGCAGGGGCTGCTGTTCTCAAGTTCCCCTTCTTCATGGCAGTACCTGCATGTACGCTTCTCTCTCCTTCCACCACATAGCCTACCTACTCATCCTCACGTCTTGACTCTCCTGTGACAGCAGTAGAAAACACAGAGATAGTGATGGCACTAACACCACTGCCACCCTTGGGATTCTTCTGGTAGAAGCTGGTGCTCTGGGGACAAGTCTCGGCTCTGAGGCGATTAGCAGGCCTACCCTCCCTCATACTCACCGGCTTAAACACACCAAGGCCAAAGGTTCCAAACGGGAGCCACCAGCCCAATACCTACCCTTAGAAGCTTTTTGTTTAGCCAGCTGAGTGGTTTTGTTTTTAACTTGAATTTAGACTAGTGCTTCTCAACTAGGCCAATTTGGCTCTCCCTTCAAACCGGGACCTCTGGCAATGTCTGGAGACATTTTGGGTTGTCAGAACTAGGGCGAGGGGGTACTACTGGCATCCAGTGGGTAGAGGCCAGGAATACCGCTAAACATCCTATATTGCACGGGACAGCCCTCATGATAAAGCTTCAGTAATGCCACGGTTGAGAATCTGCTCTAGACAAGCATGTGTCCATGCTCGTGCTCCCACAATCCCCACGCACTCCTTCATCTTGCATGGTCTACTTCGCCACCTGCTTGTAGGCCAGTGAGTTTGTACCTTTCAACTAGACATGCAGATAAGGTCTCACAGTCCTCAATAATTAACTCCAAAGTAATCTTAGAATAAAATACAAAATTAGTTGGACTTTGGTTATGCAATAGGGCTCTGTCCTACCTTTCAGGCTGCAGGAAATCTGCAGCCATTCTGCCAGCCACGCTCGACACCTCTCGTCAGCAATATGGGTAGAATTCAAGCCACGAAGATAACAAGCCTGTAACGCTCAGAAGAGAAATGGTCCTTACTAATCAGAGTGAGCATGCCAAGGAAGTGTAACCTACAACCCCAAATCTCCTTTAAGTTACAATCTCATCCCAAGAGGGTGGCATTCTCCATGGCAATTTGAACTACGATGACAAGCAAAGAGGCCTATATAATCTAAAACAGTAGGACTAGCCAAAACCGGTTTGGCTCAGTGGATAGAGCGTCGGCCTGCGGACTGAAAGGTCCTGGGTTTGATTCCGATCAAGGGCATGTACCGTGGTTGCGGGCACATCCCCAGTAGGGAGTGTGCAAGAGGCAGCTGACCGATGATTCTCATCTATGTTTCTAACTCTCTCCCTCTCTCTTCCTCTCTGTAAAAAAAAAAAATCAATAAAATATTTTTTAAAAACACAATTATATTTTTTAAAAAATAAAATAAAAACAGTAGGACTAAAGTGTAATTGCCCTCCCCACCCCCCACCCCCACCCCCCTTTTTTTAAATCCTCACCTAAGGATATTCTCTCCATTGACTTTTTTTTAGAGAGTAGAAGTGGGTGGGACACAGGGGGAAGAATAACATGGATGTCAGAGAGACACATCAATTGGTCGCCTTCTGCATGCGCCCCAACCTGGGCTGGGGATTGAGGCTACAATCAAGATATGTGCCTTCAGTCCATGGGCCCGAGCTCTAACCACTAAGCAAAATCGTCCAGGACTAATGTCCTTGGTTTTTGTTTTTATTTTTAATATATTTTTTACTGATTTCAGAGAGGAAGAGAGAGGGATAGATTGAAACATTAATGATGAGCCAAAATTGGTTTGGCTCAGTGGATAGAGCGTCGGCCTGAAGACTGAAAGGTCCTGGGTTCGATTCCAGTCAGGGGCATGTAACTTGGTTGTGGGCACATCCTCAGTAGGGGGTATGCAGGAGGCAGCTGATCGATAATTCTCTCTCATCGATGTTTCTAACTCTCTATCCCTCTCTTCCTCTCTGTAAAAAAATCAATAAAATATTTTTTTTTAAAAAAGAAAGAAACATTAATGATGAGAGAGAATCATTGATCAGCTGCCTCAGGCATGCCCCCCTACTGGGGATCAAGCCCGCAACCCGGGCATGTGCCCTGGCATTATCCTTGATTTTTGAAGGACCAGAAGAAAAGAAACATAAACCAAAATGACTATGGACAATTCCTTCCCAGTAAAGTTCACTGAGGGAAAAAAAAGATCTAGAAATGAGAATAAAGAGCTTGGATTTTGCTATAACAAGCAAGACAACAAGCTCTCTGTAAGCTCCCGATCCTGAACACTCCTAAGTCCACCAAGAACTGCGCGTTGATATTGCAATGAAGCTCTTACCGATTTCACTTCCTGATCAGTCAGCTGGTTAATCCCTAGCTGTGCCAAAGCCTTGTCTAGTTGATGAATCACAGTGGTATGAGTCTTTAAACGTCGTCTCAACAAGAAAGAAGGCAGGTGAGTTGTGAGAAGCATGGCTCGACTCAAGGCTTTCTGTGACAGTAACGACACAGGAGGAGCAGTCAATACAGTGGTACTACTGCAGGCAAAGACCTGAAGTTGTGGGGAAGCGAAGGCCTGAGTACTCACTATTTGCGAAGCGTGGAGTTGATTCATCGCCAGGGGTTGTTTAGAGAAACACTTTTTCAGAGCTAGGATATCATGTATTGCTGGGTGGGTACCACGCTGTACCTTGGGAGAGGAAAGATTGGCAGATGTTAACAACGTGCTGACTAGCTTTCCTACCTGATTGTCACGCACACAAGAGTCCTAGTTTGGAACAAGGGTCAATTGGAGGAATACCTTGGCGCACAGCTCTGTCATATGCCACCGGAGTCCTTTTTCAGAAATGAGAGGGCTAACTTTTTCTAAATAACTAAGGATTTCTGGGTGGGACTTTTTCCGGATATCATGATAGATATTTAAGAAATCAATTTGTTGCTTTGGGGTCCAGAAATGTCTGATCAGCAGTTGCCTAGGAAACAGGTACCTGAAAGGAAAGAAATAACAAATTCACTTGCTGACACTGGCATCTTTCAAAGTGAATAAAGAAAAGCACTTGACAGACATGAATAATAAAAAGAGATGGAGACACTGCTTTGCTAACACACCGTCTCAGACCAAGGTTTAGGATACAGTGAAACACCATTTCCAGCAACATTACTGAGGTTCTGTGAAAGGAAGTGGTACTGGAAGCAGCAGCAAACAGATAAAATGACTCTTTTAAACTAAAACAATGAAGAACATATTTTGGACAGAATTTCGGAGCTGGACATGGTATGCAATGTTGACAACCTCATACAGTAACACAGTCCTTAGGTGTATACAAAATGGAAAAGGCAAATTTGCTTTTAATTAATTTCTCTGTGAGGTGGGTTTAAAACATGGCCATAGCCTTAGCAGGTGTGGCTCAGTGCATAGAGCATCGGCCTGTAGACTGAATGGTACCAGGTTCGATTCCAGTCAAGGGCACATGCCCGGAGTTGGGGACTCGATACCCAGTAGGGGGGGCAGAATGCACGAGGCAGCCAATCAATGATTCTCCCTCATCATTGATGTTTCCAACTCTCTCTCCCTCTCCCTTTCCCTCTGAAATCAATAAAAATATGTTTAAACACACACACACACAACAACAACAACAACAACAACAACAACAACAACAAAACACACACAACAACAACAACAAAACACACACAACAACAACAAAACATGGCCACAAATTCTCTGGCACTCCTCTTAGTGAGAAATGTCCCTTTTTAAAATCTGTGTAACTGACTCAACCGATAGAAGAGAGCAGAGTGAGTCTGACCTCTAAGGCTAGGCTATAAAAGGCCATGCAGATTCTTATTTGCGGACACACTCGCTCTTAGAGCCCTGAGCTGCCATGTGAGAAGCCCCACTTCCCTGAGTCACCACATTAGAGGCCACATGTAGGCGCCCTAGCTGACAATCTCAGCCTTCCAGCCACCCTGCAAACATTCATGACAAGTCCATTTACCAGCTAACTCACTGAGGGACCTCTGTTAACACCACATGGAAGAGAAATATCCATTACTCACCTGAGCTCTGCTCTAATTCCTGATCCACCAAATCATAAAAATGGTGCTTGTTTTAAGCTATTAAGCTTTGAGGTTGTTTGGTATACAACAACAGATAACTAGAACAAGACGCAGGGTCATAGTTTAAAAGTGTCATTTTTGGATATAAAGTAAAGTAATACCCATTTGTTATCAAAATAGGAAATGCTTTTTTCTCCTGAAAAAATAAATTTGTCTCAAATCACTATGCCTCCCAGGGAGTGAGTTACTGCCTGCGGAGATCATGAAAAAGGTCATTATCTTACTTCACATTAGACAGGGCAGCTAAGAGGTGAGAGCAGACCAGTGGGCCACAAGCTTGACATGCTTGGTGCAGACGGTCTAGGCTCTACAGTAGCGGTCACGACCCACAGGCTGAGAACCGCTGCCAGGGTCACCGAAGACTATCAGAAAACACAGATATTTACATTACGATTCATTAACAGTTATGAAGTAACAACAAAAATAATCTTATGGTTGGGGGTCAACACAACATGAGGAACTGTATTAAAGGGTCGAGGCATAGGGAAGGTTGAAAACCACTGAGCTAGACCATCTACACTAAGCATGTCAAACTTGTGGCCCACAATGATTATTTTTGTGGCATAGCCAAAAGTATGTAATAAACATTTTAATAAAAATTTCATAACTTAATTTTTATAATATCCTATTATAAATAATCCTACATAATGAAGAGGTAATATGCAAAGTGACCCTCTCGCCCTCACACAAGATGTCCACCCCCATGTGGTCAAAGATGGCTGGCAGGGAAAAGTAGTTGTGGCCAATCAGCCTGTGGTGATCAGGAGTGGTTAGGTGGTGATCAGGCTGGCAGGAAGGCGAGTGGTTGGGATTGGGCCTAACTGGGCAATCGAACATCCCCTGAGAGGTCCCAGATCGAAGAGGGTGCAGGATGGGCTGAGGGACACCACCCTCCTCCCAGTGCATGAATTTTGTGCACTGGGCCTCTAGTTATTAATAACTGCAACGTTTGCTAATGACTGATAACTATAATCGTGTGGCATCCATTTCCCTTATGCACAGGCGCACCATTTCTCTCCACTAATACTAGCAATGAATATTTTAGCAGCCAACTGCCACATCATTAGTCTTGTACTGACTTGTTTGTGCTCAACAGGAAATATTTTGCTTTCAGACTACAATAGGTTTATTTGTGTTATGCTTATTAATTTGTGCAATTATTCAGTGTCTGGTTAAGTTAATGTTCAAGAAAAAACAATAATTTTTATTAAAATGTTCTATTATTTTATGTTAACGATTACTCATTGATTTCAGCCCTTTGTATTCAGCATGTCTCTATCGAAATAAACCCATGTTTCTATGAAAATTGCAGCTTTTGTTTTTTTGTGGCCCACAGAAACTTAAACCTTGTTGATTTGGTCCATGTTAGCCTTTGAGTTTGACATGCTTGACCTACATCTACAGCTATTTAAGTAACCTACGTATTACTGAACGGCTTTTATGAAACTTGGGCTAATGAAAAGATTAGAGCAGGACATTTGATAATGGTAAGGTCTTCTTAAAATAACTTGTAATTTTGAATATATATATGTATCTTCAATATGCCAGGGAGACAGACGTCTATACTCACATTAGCAAGAAGACCAGGTAGTTGGCAAAGGGTGGAATGGAAATAATACCCAGAAAAAAACACTTGGTGATATCTCGACGAAACTAAGCAGAAATAAACACAGATGCAGTTTTAACCCACATTCTTAATAAAATGGACAATCCCTCCATCCCACTGTGCAGTAAACTACTGTAGCCCAGCAAAGGATCAAGATTATTTCTGTCTACATGTAGTTGGTAAGTTCCTGGAGGACCGAGCCCTGATTGACTTTTGTATCCCAAAGATTGTCTAGTGCAGGGACTGACATTATAACAAATACCTCTGCGAATTCTTCCTGCTCTGCAGAACGGGTCCTAGATTCTTACTCAGCTCCAAAACGACTCCAGTCACCACCAAATATTACTTTCCTGCTGCCTTTTAGATCCTTGCCAATTTTTCTATGTTCAGAAAAAAACTGACTTTTAGTGTTTACAATTTTTATTTAGGAAGTGTGCCCCAAATTCTATGGAGCCCTACTATGGAGGACTATGACTCTGAAAAATCCAATTCTGACAAATAGTCCGATACTCCCATTTAGTTCAATACTTTAATCTCATAACAAAGGGCAGAAGCTTGATCAGTGAGGAACAGAAAAGGAAATAACGTGAGATCTTGGTTAATTTCAATGACCTCACCGTGAACCTCTGGATATCCGGCCTTGGCCCGTACCTGTCTCAGATGCTCCATATCCCGGTATGAAAGTTGATGAAACTTTACATTGTGCTTCGCCATGTCTGCCTTTATTCTTCTAGACTTTTTGCCATCCGCCCATAACTGCCGAAATCCTGCCTCATTGAAGTAGAGGAGAGAGTGTGATGTTACCCCGGTGTGAATCATACCACAGATTCCTACATCAAGTTTACCCACGGTACACAAACTTGTCCCTGCCCAATATTACTCTGCATCAAAGCTTCCATCTAGGTCACTTGAAATTCCTGTGAGGCCAACCTACATCTCTTTTCTCCTCCCCTCCCCGCAGCACATCACTTCTCTTCCTGCCAAGTGGGCCTTCTGTGATCTACTATGGAATGGTCTCTCTTTTCTGGTTTATTACTCATTCCTTTTTTTTTTTTAATATATTTTATTGAGTTTTCACAGAGAGGAAGAGAGAGGGATAGAGAGTTAGAAACATCAATCAGCTGCCTCCTGCACACCTCCTACTGGGGATGTGCCAGAAACCAAGGTACATGCCCTTGACTGGAATCGAATCCGGGACCTTTCAGTCCGCAGGCTGACACTATCCACTGAGCCAAACCGGTTTTAGCTCATTCCTTTTTTTAAAATCCTCATCAGAGGATCTTTTTTCCATTAATTTTTTAAAAATGTATTTTTATTGATTTCAGAGAGGAAGGAAAAGGGAGAAAGAAATAGAAGCATCAATGGTTAGAGAATCATTGATTAGCTGCCTCCTGCACACCCCCTCCCGGGGTTTGAGCCCACAAGCTGGGCATGTGCCCTTGACTAGAATCGAACCCGGGACCTTTCATTTCGCAGGCTGACACTATCCACTGAGCCAAACCATTTAGGGCTCCAATGATTTTTATGTTGTGTTCTCCCCCTCCCCCCGAACTGACTTTTAGAGTGGAAGGGAGGGAGGGAAGAGGAATGAGGAAGAGGGAAGAGAAGAAGGGAAAAAGAGAAACATGGATATGATTTCCAAAATCAAATGCTTGGCCCTTTAGTGTATGGCCACTGTAACCGCTGAGATACTGGTCAGGGAGTCATTCCATTTTTAAAATAAAAATTCAGGGGGATGAGGGCGGGCTGGAGAGGGTCAATGGGGGGAAAAGAGGAACATATGTAATACTATCAACAGTAAAGAATTATTTAAAAAAATAATAATAATTCACCCTGGCTGAATGGCTCAATTGATTTAGAGTATTATCTGTACATCAAAAGGCTGTGGGTTTGACTTCTAGTCAGGGCACATACCTAGGTTGCAGTTCAATCCCGGTTGGAGCTCCTAAGGTAGGCAACTGATGTTTGTTTCTTTCTCTCCCTCCCTCTCTCTCTAAAAAACCAATAAGAACATATACTCCGGTGAGAATTTAAAACATAAAATTCAGAGCTCGCTAACCTCAGGAAGTCTTGCTCAACCAACCCTCCATATTCCCTAGCCAGCTATTAACGTATCTCTTTTCTAGAACATTTGTATGATTACTATAATTCAACATATTTCTATGATTGCATTTTTCTCTTCATTACATAATTCTTACATTTATCTAGAATTTTAGTTTTCAAAAATGCTTTCCTATTTGTGAATGAAATACTAGAATGTCTAGGTTGGCTTCAAAATAATACAGGAAAGGGCATGGTTAGAAATGAAATAAGATTGGAGGCCATGAATTAATTGCTGAAGTGAGGTTGAGTACACAGGCGTTCATTATATTATTTTCTCTACTTTGGGGTAAGTTAAAATTTTTCCATAATAAAAGACTTAACAACAAATCAACCAAAATGCTTTCATACCCTTTTCTATTTGATCCTAGTTATAAACTGGGAACAGACAAAGCAGCCATTTTTATCTCCACTTAACAAATACAGATAAGCAATATGCTAGCAATAATTATGATACTATTCAGAACTGACAAAGTGGCAGTTTATTGTAACTGGTATTATGACAAAAGTATAGAGTATAATAACAGTTACAGTACATTTATTGAGCACTTACTAAGAATCAGGCCTTAAATACTTTACATGTATTAACCTAATCTTCACAACCATGAAGTTAACAGGTAGGTTCCGTTCTTATCCTCAATTTACAGACAGCCCAGCCCGTGTGGGTCACTGGTTGAGTGTGGACCTATGAACCAGGAGGTTGCAATTGGAGTCCCGGTCAAGGGCACATGCCCAGGTTTCTGTCTAGGTCCCCAGTATGGGTCATACAGGAGGCAGCCAATCAATGATTCTCTCTCACCAGTGATGTTTCTGTTTCTCTCTCCCTCTCCTTTCCTCTCAGAAATCAATAAAAAATATATACTAAAAACCAACCAAAAAAAAAAAAAAAACCATACCAAAGGGCAATGAGGTTAAGTAACTAGTCCAATTAGCCAGTGGCAAGCTGGCTCTAGCGTGGACAGCTGACTCTATACCATCTCCTAGTAACTAGCAGAGCTCTGATCTGGACCAAAACATTCAGAAACCAAGTACTATAGCACTATTTCCACCACATGCTACCTAGGATAGATGAGTAATAAGCATTAAACCACACTTTCTCTTTGGCCAAGTCAACTGGTAAATCTAAGGGAAGGTATGTGCAGCCATAGATCCTGCTATAGTCAAGTGTGCGGTTAAAAAGGGCAAACATACCTATATTCCCTCTGGATACTGTTAGAAGTTGTTTCTAATAAATCCTTTCTAGAAACACCCTCAAGAAGTGCTAACTTATAAAAACCAAATTCAATACGCAAGCATTTATGAAACATAACACACCCCAGCTCACTCTCCCTGCAAGTTGTCTTCCGGACGCTCACCCTCTGACAATGCCCGAGAGCCGATTCTAGCGACTCCCACTTCAGGTTTGTTTTTACCTTTGGTGAAGGTGGTGTACAGGACATAGAAGCGGGGGAAATAGCGCTCCAAAAACTGATGGTATTTCCCACTGATCACTTTGGTCTTAGTCGCCACGTAAGAGATTAAACCCTTCGAATCTGCCTTTGGAGAAAGGTGAAGCTTGGAAGACCTACAAGGAGGACCAGAGAGACTGTCTGGGAATCGGTCCGAAACGCCCCCTGCACGCGGGGCGTCCTGTGGTCCAACACGGGCCTCGGAGAGGGTGTGCTAAGCCCCGAAACCGCCGGCACACAAGGAAGATCCTGGGATCAAGAGACAAGCCATCAGGTGAGAAAAAAAAAAAAACCCCACAAATGAGGCGGAGGAGAGGAGGGCAGGAAGGGATGTCGGGGGCGGCAGGAGTCCGGTGAGAGGCGACACCGGAGGCCGGAGCGGCAGGATGAAGCCTGAGAGATGGGGTCCAGGGGAACCCCGGCAAAAACCTGAGCGGAGCCCGGGGGCTGGCGGCCGAACTCACCGTACGCTGGGGATTCAGACTATAGGGGGCACTCAGCGTTGAGAGCGCCAAGAAGCTAGGCCACTAGCGGGGGTCGGGGTGCGGCTTCTGAGCGAAAGAACAAAAACCCCCGGGTCAGGGCTTGGAACCCTGACCCCCAAGAGACAGCATGCATGCAAGCAAGCAAGCAAGCAAGAAGACACTGCAAGGGCCTGAGCATCCGGGATGCTGCTTCCTCCAGGTCCCTCACCAGGGGGCTCCCCACGTCAGTCCGGCGCGAACGAGCTGCGGCCTCCGCGTGACATACGGTCGAGGGGTGACCGCCGAACCCCGCAGAGCGGCCCGCGCCCAGCACAGCCTGGACAGCGCCATCTTCTCGGCGAGGGAGGGGGAGGAAAGGTCTCCTTCGG
Organism: Vespertilio murinus; assembly: GCA_963924515.1. Taxonomy (NCBI): domain Eukaryota; kingdom Metazoa; phylum Chordata; class Mammalia; order Chiroptera; family Vespertilionidae; genus Vespertilio; species Vespertilio murinus. Next base: position 149,725,280 of record OZ004707.1, read on the forward strand.
GTCAAGGGTCACCGTAATGCGCGTCCCTGTGACGACGCATGCGCCTTTCCTGAGACCTGATTGGCCCGCACGGAGCGCTCGCCTCGCGCTAGCCCGGCCCGGGACGCGCCCCGAAGCCGGGAGGGCGGAGGCCGGGCTGGGATTGGACGCCGCCCGGGCTTCCGGCTCTCAGGATGCCGGAAGCGGGCTGTCCCCGAAGGAGCGGGTGCTGCGGCCCGCGGTAGGGTCTGTGATCTTGAGGACGTCCTCTCGCCGAGTGACCCCTCTTGATTCCCTAGGGCCGCGATTGCCCTCTGCCCGACTCTCCGGCGTCGGCGCCTGCACGCGGTAGGTGCCAGATGTCCGTTTGGCAATGCCCGCGGCCGCGGCGCCTCCTGGGGGCCGGGAGGACCCGCGGCGCCCTCTCGTGGCGGCGGCGTGACGGGGCCGGGAACCGTCCACGGCCCGTTAGCAACATTCGGTGGCGAAGGTCCGGCGCCTGGAGCGGCCCCCGGGCGGGCGAACCAAGTCCGCTCTTCCTTTGGTGGGAACTGCCTTTCGTTAAGCGCCTCCTGCAGACCAGGCTCGGCTCTCAACTTGAGTGTCATTTTTCTTCTGAAAGTTTTTCTCTGATCAAAGGACACACATTTTCTCCTGTCATCCTGTGTATTTTTTTTTTTTAATCACTTACCACTTGCATCATTTATATATTTTGTTTCCTTGTTTGGCAGGCTCCCTAACTAGGCTGAGGGCAAGTGTTTTGTCTCACTCCCTGCTGTACCCTAATGAATGTTTAACAAACTGATTAATAACTGAAGCTGGCAGGGACTCCCAGAAGTGGCACTTAGCTGCCTCCAACAGTTAAGACCTCTTGAATACATATGAATACAGGGTGGGACAGACTTAGGTTTACAGTTGCTAGTACGGAAAATAACACAATGACAAATAGTAATACAAGCATAAACGCGGGTTTCTGCTGCAGGCAGTTAGACATGAGCAGGGCAAGGATGGTGGGCCAGGTACAGAAGGTCACCAGGTGGAAAAGCCCCAGATGCCCAATGGAAACATCCATTCGTGTAATTGCCAGAGCTTGGCGGGGGAGAGGGGAGAAAGAGGAGAGAAGGGGCTTTCAAGTTTCCTCTGACCCTAAGGATAAAGGTCAGACTCCTTAAGCAGGCCCCATCTCCTGCTTCATTGTAGCTCTCTCTCTCCTTAGCTCTCTATGCTAAGGAACATGGGCCTTCCCGTCCCGCCAAAGGCCCAGCAGGCCACTCTACACCCGTTGCTCTTTGCTTGGCGTTACTTCCCTCCGTTCCGGCTTGTCTTCCAGGCTCTAGCTGAAACGGTGGTAATCAAAGCTCACACTTACTGAGCAGACACTACGGCCATCATTTTTCTTAGGGCTCTACTGCATTAAGTCATTTAATCCCCACTTAACTTCATGAGGTAGATGCTATTGTTAGCTCCACGCTCTAAGTGAGGTTAAGTAAGCAGTATTTGAGTCAGCAGTTGAAACCGGACAGACCAGGCACATGAATTACTGCTGTGTGTATATAAACATCGCTGTTACAGGAAACTCTTTCTTAAGCCCATAGAGCTAGGTTTCCCTGTTATTCATCTTGTAGCTAGCTATAATTATCCTGTATAGCACTTAAAGTAATTAACTACAGCATTATGCTCTTAATGACTGTTCCCCATTTGATTCTAAGCTCACTGTATTTATGGTCCCTGTTCAGCCCCTGGCACAGGAGGTGCTTATGAAGTATTTATTAACCGAATACATATATCTGAGTATGAAGTAATAGTTTTCATCTCAAAATAATTCTTTTGAGCCCAGCTGTCTTGGGTCAGTGGGTGAGTGAAAACCTATGAACCTGACCAGGAGATCAAGGTCAGGCACATGCCCGAGTTGCAGGCTCGATCCCCAGTGTGGGGCATGCAGGAGGCAGCCAATCCATGATTCTCTCTCATCATTATTTTATTTTATTTTATTGATTTTTTACAGAGAGGAAGAGAGAGGGAGAGAGAATTAGAAACATCAATGAGAGAGAATCATCAACCAGCTGCCTCTTGCACACCCCCTACTGGGGATGTGCCCGCAACCAAGGTACATGCCCTTGACTGGAATCGAACCTGGGACCTTTCAGTCCGTAGGCTGACGCTCTATCCACTGAGCCAACCCGGTTTCGGCTCTCTCTCATCATTGATGTTTCTCCCTCCCTCTCCCTTCCCCTCTCTGAATGCAATAAAGATATATTTTAAAAATAGCAATTCCGTTGAAAGGAAGTTGCTTTATATGTTGTGTTCTTTTATTCACTAATAGTTAATGTATTCACTAATTCCACAATTATTGAGCACCTCCCCAGGCCAGGCGATGTTTTTGTTGCCCGAGATAAGTCAGAGGTTAGACAAAGAGTACAGCCCTACCTGGACGGTGTGCTCAGTGGTTGAGCGTCGACCTATAAACCAGTTACAGTTCGATTCCCAGTCAGGGCACATGCCTGGATTATGGACTCCATCCATCTCTAGTTGGAAGAGTGCAGGAGGCAGCGGATCAGTGATTCTCATCATTGATGTTTCTCTCTCCCTCATCCTTCCTCTGAAATCAACAAAAACATATTTTAAAAAAAAATTGGCCCTGGTCGGGCAGTTAGCGCATCATCCTGATACACCAAGCCTGTGAGTTCATCCCCAGTTAGGGCACGTACAAAAATCAATCTATAAATGCATAACTAAGTGGAACAACAGATTAATGTTCCTCTTTCCCATCCTCCCGCCCTCCCTCTCTCTCAAATCAATTAAATTTTGAAAAATGAAAAAAAGATTACAGCCCTACTTAGTGTAGTTTACATTATAAAATGTTTGAGAGATTGTTTGGAATACGGAGTGAGGTGGTATTCTGGGGCCTCATTTAAAGATTAGATTTATTTGGGGACCTCAGGTCTAAAGAGTAAAGATTTGAGTTTGATTTAAAAGGCCCTAGGGCAGGAGTGGGCAAACTTTTTGACTTGAGGGCCACAGTGGGTTCTTAAACTGGACCGGAGGGCCGGAACAAAAGCAACCTGACCATGCTGGCACTCTCATCTTGGGCTGCTGGTGAAGGAGCGGAGGGGAGAGCAAGAGAACCCTCTGCTCTTTCGGCTTCGCTGGCCGGATAGAACAGCCGAACGGGCCGGATCCGCCCCCTGGGCCGTAGTTTGCCCACAGCTGCCCTAGGGGCCCAAAACCGGTTGGGCTCAGTGAATAGTGTCAGCCTGCAGGCTAAAGGGTCCCAGGTTCGATTCCGGTCAGGGGCATGTACCTTGGTTGCGGGCACATCCCCAGTAGGGGGTGTGCAGGAGGCACCTGGTTGATGTTTCTCATTCATCGATGTTTCTGTCTATCCCTCTCCCTTCCTCCCTGTAAAAAAATCAATAAAATATATTTTAAAAATAATAAAATAAAAATAAAAGGTCCTAGGGGCCCTAGCTGGTTTGGCTCAGTAGATAGAGTGTCGGCCTGCAGACCGAAAGGTCCCAGCTCTGTACCATTGTGCTAGGTCTCAGGAAAATAAAGGCAAGTGAGAGGTGGGCCTTTCCCTCTAAAAGCTCAGAGGTTTAGTACAGAAGATTGACATCCTAGCTAATAAAGAGGTAATATGCAAATTGACCATCACTCCAACACACAAGATGGCCACCCCCATGTGGTCAAAGATGGCCACCCCCATGTGGACACAAGATGGCCAACACGAGATGGCTGGCAAGGGAGAGCAGTTGTGGGCAACCAGGCCTGCAGGGGAGGGCAATTGGGAGAGACCAGGCCTGAAATGGAGGGCAGTTGGGAGGGACAAGGCCTGCAGGGGAGGGTAGTTGGGGGCGACCAGACCTGAAAGGGAGGGCAGTGGTGGGGACTAGGCCTATAGGGGAAGGCAGTTAGGGGCAACTAGGCTGACCAACAAGAGAGGACAGTAGGGGTGACCAGGCTGGCAGGGGAGGGCAGTTAGGGGCAATTGGGCCAGCAGGGGAGCAGTTAGGCATCAACCAGGCTGGCAGGGGAGTGGTTAGGGGGTGATCAGGCTGGCAGGCAGGTGAGCTGTTGGGAGCCAGAAGTCCTGGATTGTGAGAGGGATGACCGACTGCCTGGTGGGATTATGCCTAAACAGGCAGTCAGACATCTCTCAAGGGGTCCCAGATTGGAGAGCATCCAGGCTGGGCTGAGGGACACACACACACACACACACCCTGTGCACAAATTTTGGGCTCAGGGCCTCTAGTTTATTTAAATTTTTTTTATTTTTAATTTAAAAATATATATTTTATTGATATTTTACAGAGAGGAAGGGAGAGAGATAGAGAGCTAGAAACGTCTATGAGAGAGAAACATCGACCAGCTGCCCCCTGCACACCCCCTACTGGGGATGTGCCCGCAACCAATGTACATGCCCCTGACCGGAATCGAACCCAGGACCCTTCAGTCTGCAGACCCACGCTCCACCACTAAGCCAAACTGGTTTCGGCAGGGCCTCTAGTTTAAAAATAATTGTGGCCCTAGCTGGTTTAACTCAGTGGATAGAGCATTGGCCTGTGGAGTGATGGGTTCTGGGTTTGATTCCAGTAAAGGGCACATGGCCAGTGGGGGGTGTGCAGGAGGCAGCCAATCAATGATTCTTTTTTTTTTTTTAAAGGTGTCAGAAATTTTTAGTTTTTTTTTTTCTTTTTCTTTTTTCCAAAGAGTTCTGGAAAACGATCCACTCGGAATAGAAATAGCACCGTGTACAGGCTGGCCTGGGCCAGTCCTGGGCTCCGCTGAGGAGGCCGTGGCCCCCCACGAGGGCGGCTGATTCTCTCTTATTGTTTATCTCTCCCTCTCCCTTCCTCTCTGAAATAAAAATTTATTTTAAAAAATAACAACAACTGTGCTTCCTCCCCTCCTCCCCTCTCCCCTCTCTCTTCACCGCTCTCCACCAGGAGGGGGCACTGTGAGAAGGCAGCAAGCCAGAAGGAGAGCCATTTCCAGGAACCAAACCAGGTGGCTTCCTGACCTTGGACTTCCTGCATCCCGAACTGAGAAAACAAATGTTAGTTAGTGAAGCCACACGACCTGTGATATCAGGTCCAGGTTTACTTACTTATTTGGTCCTGGGCTTAGGACTCAAATGCCTGGAAGGGCCAACACACAGCAGAGAATGGGTGCCCCCTGGGAGCGATGCCCTGGGCACTTCGTTACATTGTGTCAGACCCCCCACATTCTCAGGAGGAGCCGGAAATTCAAGTTTGTAGACGTTAGCACCAATTTTAGAGGATTTTAAGAGGAAAAAAAAATTGTACTATCACGTGATAGGTGCCGTAACAGGAACATGTCTAGGGTACAGTGAGATTTAAAGGAAGGAGGAGCAAACTGACGGATTCTGGTGGTGGTCGTGGTGGTGCCTCCAGATGAAGAGAAGTCCTGTTTGGACTAGATCACAGGATAATCTGGAGACGAACTGGAAGACAAGTACTTTGAGGGCTGGCTTTTTGGAAGGAGGGAACAGTCTGTGTGAAGATAAGAAAGACAAGAAACTTTCCAGGGGAAGATAAATCTCTTGCTGGTACAGAAAACAACGGCAGCGATTTGCCACCTATAGATGCTAACTCATTGAGTGTGACAGGTTGGTTTGTGACAAGTTATTCTTCCCAAAGCATTGCAAAAAAAAAAAAAAAAAATCCCAGGATGAAAAAATTGTAATGACCAATGGTTTGTATTAAAACTTCCTCATTGCATTTTTTTCTTATGTGTTAAAAAAAATGTTAAGAGGAAAAGAACAAAGCATATTATAACCTCTGTGTATCTGCCACCCAAAAATGAATAAATAATGTTATGCCTATTTCTCCCAAGCCCCATTTCCCCTTCTTCCTGTAGGTAGCCCCTTCTTATCAGTCCACTTTTAATAATTTGTGTATATAGTATTTACAGGGTGTCCCCCCAAAAATGTTTACACACTCTGAATATTTATATATGCCAGCATTTATATCTGAAAAAAAGAGAGAAACATCAATTAAGCTAGCCGATGTTAAAGTGTGTATACATTTATACCCTGTGTTTGAGCATTTGTGTAACCATTTATATTTGTATATAAATGAGTAGTATGTAGTATTTTTTAAAATATATTTTATTGATTTTTAAAAAATATATATTTTATTGATATTTTACAGAGAGGAAGGGAGAGAGATAGAGAGCTAGAAACGTCTATGAGAGAGAAACATTGACCAGCTGCCTCTTGCACACCCCCTACAGGGGAATGTGCCCGCAACCAATGTACATGCCCTTGACCAGAATCGAACCGGGACCTTTCAGTCTGCAGACCGAAGCTCTACCACTGAGCCAAACCGGTTTCGGCGATTTTTTATTTTATTTTATTTTTATTTTACAGAGAGGAAGGGAGAGGGATAGAGAGAAACATCAATGAGAGAGAATCATTGATCAGTTGCCTCTTGCACACCCGCTACTGGGGATGTGCCCGCAACCAAGGTACATGCCCTTGACCGAATCAAACCTGGGACCTTTCAGTCCGCAGGCCGATGCTCTATCCACTGAGCCAAACCGGTCCTGGCAGTATGTAGTATTTTTTAATGTTTTAAATATTCCGGCGCACTCTGCCTCCCAGAGGATGTGTGAGCCTTTCCCTTCCTCTCCTCCCCTAACAGCCATCCCCACGAGATGTGCAGCCAGGGGAACTCTGTGCGGTGGCAGCTCCTCCCGCGCCAACCCTCTGACCCTGTCACCACGGCCCCCTGTTCTCTGACTCTCCAGTGAGCTGGCAGCAGTCCCGCCTTGGCGCCTTTCTTCCCCATAATGTTTCCAGAAAGCCAAAGCAGCCTGGCCTAGACTCTCTCCTGTTGCTTCTGTCCTAAGCCCTCCTTGTTTCACTGTCCCCAAATGTAACAAGTGTACTCTTAAAATAAAATGAGAAATCATGTACATGGTTTCACGTTGTAACTGGACAGCCGAGGGTATGGTATGGGCTGCCCGTCACTACTTGAGCCCGTTAAGTGGAGACAGAGTTGAATCACGTTTATTCCAATACCGCCGAGAGAATGGGAGAGCAGCAGGTCATCCACAAAAATCTGCTCTGAAGCCAGCTGCTGGTATTGGGTGAGACGAAGACTACACGGAGGAGCAGGAACCCCGGGCAGGCGTTGGGAAGTAGGCAAGGCGGGCTGTGGGAGGCTGGGGCGGGTGCCATTGGTGGACCTCATTCCAAGGCTGACTCCCAGGTCCCGGAGAGGTACAGGTTCAAATGTGCTTTCTTTAATCAAAACAAAACAATCATGGTTAACAGAGCGTGATTAATATTTCTTACTTTATTTCTTATAGCTAGTCCCACATATTCTATTTCTGCTTCTAACAGTGTAGCACTTTTCTGTTTTGTTTCCCTCACATTTATTTTCAGAATTCATCCATGTGATGATTATAGACCAAGTTCATTAATTTTAGCTGCTGTGCGGTGGTGTTCCATCACAAGAGTGCACTCCAGCCCTAACCGGTTTGGCTCAGTGTCAGCCTGCGGACTGAAAGGTCCCAGGTTCGATTCCGGTCAAGGGCATGTGCCTTGGTTGAGGGCACATCCCCAGTAGGGGGTGTGCAGGAGGCAGCTGATCAATGTTTCTCTCTCATTTGATGTTTCTAACTCTCTATCTCTCTCCCTTCCTCTCTGTAAAAAAATCAATAAAATATTTTTAAAATACTTTTTAAAAAAGAACACACTCCAATCTGTTTACCTATTTGCTACTGATAGACATTTACATTGCTTTTGTTTCATTATTACAAACACTACATTGCAGGGAACATCCTCGAAGATGTCTCTTTGTTCTTAGGTAGAAGAGTTTCTCTTAAGAAACAATCAGTGTTTTCAGACTTTTTTTTTTTAACCATAACTCATAGTAAACACACTTTATACCCAAACTCACTTCTTATAGTTTACATTCTGTTTCATTTTTTGTAAAATGCTGTACATGACCCACTTGACTGATTTCAGGAGCCACCAACGGATTGAAAAACACACGGCTCTAAGGCAATAGACTCCGGAACAAAGGATGTGTGTATGTTCACCTTGAGCAAATAACAAGTTGCTCTCCAAAGCAGTTGTATCAGTTTCACAGGATAAGAGAGAGTCCTCCTAATTTCTCTAGTTGTATCAGTTTCACAGGATAAGAGAGAGTCCTCCTAATTTTTCTACACCCTCATGCTGGGAGAAAAGGGTGCTGATATAAATCTCATCAAGTGTAACCTCACGGGGTGATCTGAACATAAATTCCTAACTGGGAAGGTCAAGGTGGGTAGTTTTTCTCCAGGCCTATAACTTCTTTAGGGAAAGGTTTTTCAGTAACCCTACCCATTGTTCTTGTGCATCTAGGTTAACCTTTTTAAAAATATAGATATTTTTATTGATTTCATAAAGGAAAGGGAGAGAGAGCTGAAAGGGAGAAATATCAATGATGAGAATTATTGATTGGCTACCCCCTGCACGCTCCCTACTGGGGATCAAGCCCACAACTGGGCCATGTGTCCTGACCTGTAATCTGTGACCTCCTGGCTGAAACTGGTTTGTCTCAGTGGATAGAGTGCCGGCCTGCGGACTAAAAGGTCCCGGGTTCGATTCCGGTCAAGGGCATGTACCTTGGTTGCGGGAACATCCCCAGTAGGGAGTGTGCAAAAGGCAGCTGATCGATGTTTCTAACTCTCTATCCCTCTCTCTTCCTCTCTTTAAAAAAATCAATAAAATATATTTTTTTAAAAATAACTGTGACCTCCTGGTTCATGGGTTGACACCCAACAACTAAGCCACACCAACCAGGCTTTAAGGTCCCTCCTTAATGCAAACAGACATATTTTGAAGCATTTGAGATCTATGCTTCCGGAAATTGTGGTCAGTTTGGCTTTGGATGTTTCTTGTGTGGACATCACCAACACTTGAAGTGGTCAGACTTTTAATTTCTTGCTAACCCAATAGATATGAAATGAATCTCATTGTCCATTTACTCTGTATTTCTCTGATTATGAGAGAAAGCTGATTTTTATATGTATTGCTGGTTATTTTAATTTATTCTGGTAATTCATACCGTTTGTTCATTTTTCTATTGGGCTGTTTATCTTCCTTATCATCAGTTTATAGGACTCCTTTATAGATGCCAGGTAACACTCCTCTGTATGATAAACCTGTTTGATGCAGATATCTACTCCCTGTCTTCCCCTCTGTGATTTAACCTTGTTTAAGATGTTTTCTTATAGGAGTTTTGTTTATTTTAAATACATTTTTATTGATTTCAGAGAGGAAGGGAGGAGAGAGAGAGAGAGAGAGAAGCATCAATGATGAGAGAGAATCATTGATCGGCTGCCTCCTGCCTGCCCCCTACTGGGGATTGAGTCTGCAACCCCAGCACGTGCCCTTGACTGGAAATTGAACCTGGGACCTTTCAGTCCGCACGCTGACACTCTGTCCACTAAGCCAAACCATCTAGAGCTCATGTAGGAGTTTCTAATATTTGTTATACTAAATTTTATCAAAATTCTTCATTATGACTTCTGCTTTTTCATAATTTGCTTTAAGAGCAGAAGGAGCCCTGACCGATTTGGCTCAGTGGATGGAGTGTTGGCTAGTGGACTGAGGGTTTCCAGGTTTGATTCTGGTCAGGGGCATATACCTTGGTGGTAGACTCAATCCCCAGGAGGGGGCGTGCGGGAGGCAGCTGATGGATTTTTCTCATAGATGTTTCTAACTCTCTCCCCTCCTCTCTGTAAAGTTATATATATATATATATATATATATATATATATATATATATATATATATATGTTAAAGGGCATAAGATAGTCTACATTTTTTTCAGATAATTTTGAAGTCTTTTTTATAACTTTAGGTCTTTAATTCATGTGGAGTATATTTTTACCTATCCCTTTTCTCTCTTCTGAATGTCTGGGCTCACTGTTGGACTTCACCACATTTCTTTCTGTAGTGGTTATCTTTGGCAGTCTAGCCATTTTACATCATCCCTGTGAGTCTTTTTCTTAAAAATAACAGAAGGGGGGGGGGATATCAGAATGGGAATATAGATAAGGCCAAGCAGCTCTTTGGAGGCCTGTAAGGAGAAACAGATGGCAAAAAATGAGGTAAAGGGAATAATTGGAAGGAATCTCTGCAAAAGATGATACGCAAGGGTTATTTACCCATCACACCCAGCACCTGAGGGTCCTAGAAGAATTATCCTGTGGGGAGAAAAAGTGTTTCAGAGAGCTGGCCCTGAAAGGGAAGAGGTGTAGACTTTTAAATTCTCACCTGAGGGTATGTTTCTCATTGATGACAGAGAGAGAGAGAATTGGTTGCCTTCAGTCTCCATCCCGACTCGGGATCCAACTGGGTGTGTGCCCTAACTGGGAGTTGAACCCTGCAGCAGTGCTCCTGACGGTGCTAACCAACTGAGCCACACCCACCAGCCACACATCTCCTTTTATTTATTTTTTTTAACACATCTATTTTTAATTTTTCCTCTCTGCCCTATCTGCAAGGCCTGTGCGCTTTTTCTGGATTGCTCTAGAAGATTGTGCAATGGAGACATACAGAAGTTGGTGAATCTAAATAACCCAGGTCTTCTGCTTCAGATGGAAAGGGTTCGGTGCCCTCCCCTTCTTCTTCCACACAGGCGTGCACCCCCTAAGCACTAAGGACCTCCATAGACTCCTAATCAGGGCAGCAGCGGGCGGCAGCAGCTGGTCCCAAGCCAATCCGCCGAACCTGCCTCCCAGGCCCCCTTTTCTCTGACTTCTCACTGAGCCAGAGCTGCCCACCGAGCCTCTCTCCTGGGCTTCTTCTGTCCTAGGCCCTTTGTGTGTCACTGTCCCCAGCTTTAATAAATGTACTCTCAAAAAAAAAATTGGAAGAGTTCTGCTGCAGCCAGCTGAAGCCAGTTTGTGAGAGAAGACCTTCCAGAGGAGAGGAGGTTATCGCGTTCCGAGGAGCAGTATTCCAAATGGCAAGAAAGAGCCTTTGATTTCTACTGTAATCACTGAAGTCATAATCAACATCAAAAGCCTTTATCAGTGCCTGTCTGCCATAGGCAATCAAGGGGGACACAACTGAATTCAGAACGCATTACTCATGCACAAGCCTAACGACGTACGCCATGGAAATTAATATAAATAGGTGAGCAAAGGACATATCTATCTGATAATAAAAAGGTAGACCCATCTAGCTACTGTGGACGGTAAAGACTTAACATCCAACACGTCAGAAAGTCAGTGCAATTAATTCAACGATAAGGGCACGCTGGGTGCAGAGCAGGTTGCACAGCCGGGGCCGGTTACAGGGGTTCCAAGTTCAGGGAAGCCCATTAGGGAGGGCGGGCCTCTTGCTTTCTGACTTCCTCCACTGTTTTCCACCCTCCACACACCTTTTCTCTTCCCGCCAACGTGACCCTTGCCAGCGCTCGAGTTCAGAGGGATTCTGACTTTGTGCGAGCCTGGCTCTGCCCACGGGGACCTTTACCCAGCACCAGCGGAGCCACCCCAGGGGCCCTTTTGTGCCGCCTGGCACGTCCGCGGCAATCAGAGCCCGAGGACAGAGGTGAGGGAGCTCCTGGAGAGATCTCCCCGCCCAGCGGTGGCAGGGTCGCCTGGGGCCTCTTTCATTGATGCTCGCCGTGATGCACGGCTCATTATCCAGCCAGCACCACTTACTGAACGTTGAGGCACATTTGCACATTCAGCAAGATTCGTAAATGTTTGCCTAGCTGAGTCGAAAGACTTCAGCCCTAGAGCGTCAGCCTGAGGAATGAAGGGTCCCAGGTTTGATTCCGGCGGAGGGCACATGCCTGGGTTGTGGGCTCAGTCCCCAGTAGGGGGTGTGCAGGAGGCAGCCGATCAATGATTCTCTCTCATCATTCATGTTTCTATCTCTCTCTCATTGTCCCTTCCTCTCTGAAATCAATAAAGAAATGCATTTAAGAAAGAAAGAAAGAAAGAAAGAAAAAAAGAAAGAAAGAAAGAAAGAAAGAAAGAAAGAAAGAAAGAAAGAAAGAAAGAAAGAAAGACTTCAAGGATTCTGCAGTTTGCCCTGTCCAGGGGTAGCACAGTTAGTTAGAGCATTGTCCCCATATGCCAATCCCTGTCATACAAGAATCAACCAATGAATGCATAAATGAGTGGAACAACAAATCGATGTTTTTTTCTCTCCCTAAAACTAATTAAAATTTAAAAATGATTTTGCAGTTTAATGTCACTGTCATAAAATTACTATCATATATTTAATGTAGGACAAAGGAATAATATGTTCACATACACTTACAGATGGCCTTGTCTCGGGGTGTTTTTTTTAAATTGATTTATTGATTTAGAGAGAGGAAGGAGGAAAGAGAGAACCATTGATTTGTTGTTTCACTTATTTATGCATTTATTGGTTGATTCTTTTTAAAATATATTTTATTGATTTTTTTTATGGAGAGGAAGGGAGAGAGATAGAGTTAGAAGCATCGATGAGAGAAAAACATCAATCAGCCGCCTTCTGCACACACCCCCCCCCCCAACTGGGGATATTCCCACAACCAAGGTACATGCCCTTGACTGGAATCGAACCCAGGACCCTTCAGTCCGCAGGCCAATGCTCTATCCACTGAGCCAAACCGGTTTCGGCTCTTGGTTGATTCTTGTATGTGCCCTGCCCAAGGATTGCACCTGTAACCTTGACATTTCAGGAAGACACTCTAACCATCATGAGCCAGGGCCATGTCTCAGGGTCTTTGCATTGGCTTTTCACTCTGGCTGGAAGTTCTTTTTTTTTTTTTTTTTTTTTTTTTATTAATATATATTTTATTGATATTTTTACAGAGAGAAAGGGAGATAGAGAGCTAGAAACGTCAATGAGAAACAATCCACCAGCTGCCTCTTGCACGCCCCCTACCGGGGATGTGCCCGCAACCAATGTACATGCCCTTGACCGGAATCGAACCTGGGACCTTTCAGTCCCCAGACCGACGCTCTACCACTGAGCCAAACCGGTTTCGGCTGGAAGTTCTTGCCTAGATACTATTTATGCAACTTGCTCTCTGACTTCGGTCAGATATATGACTCAAAGTCACCAAGAGAGGTCGTCCCTGCCCTGCTGGCTTGGCTCAGTGGGTGAGCATCGACCTATGAACCAGGAGGTCATGGTTCAATTTCCAGTAATGGCACGTGCCTGGGTTGGGGGCTCGATCCCCAGTGTGGGACATGCAAGAGGCAGCCAATCAAAGATTCTCTCTCATCATTGATGTTTCAGTCTCTCTTCTGTCTCCCTTCCTCTCTCTGAAGTCAATTTAAAAAAAATAGTTTTTTTAAATATATTTTATTGATATATTTTACAGGGAGGAAGGGAGAGAGATAGAGAGCTAGAAATGTCGATGAGAGAGAAACATCAACCAGCTGCCTCTTGCACACCCCCTACCAGGGATGTGCCCGCAACCAAGGTACATGCCCCTGACCAGAATCGAACCTGGGACCCTTCAGTCCGCAGACCGACGCTCTACCACTGAGCCAAACCGGTTTCGGCAAAAAAAATAGTTTTTTTAAAGAGGTCTTTCCTAACCATCCCTTGTGAAATAGTCTATCTCTCATCTCTGATTCTTGCTGGCCTTTAATTTGCTTTTCAATTTTATTTATTTATTTACTTTCTTATTTACTTAAAAATATATCTTATTGTTATTTATTTTTTTTTAAATCCTCACTTGAGGAGTGAGGATATTTTTCCATTGATTTTTTTAGGGAACGTGGAAGGGATGGGGTAAGGGCAGGAGAGAGAGAAAAAAAAAACAAACAAACCTAGAAACATCAATGAGAAAGAGAGAGAGAGAGAGAGAGAGAGAGAGAGAGAGAGAGAGAGAGAGGAACATTAATGTGGTAGAGACACATAGATTGGTTGCCTCCATTTGTTCTCCAGCTGGGGCCAGGGAATGTGCCCTTGTATGTACCCTTACCCGGGAATCAAACTCGTGACCCTTTGCTCCACAGGCTGACCTTCTAACTACTGAGCCAAATGGGCCAGGGCTTATTTTTAATTTATAGAATGATTTTAGAGAGAGACAGTGATAGGAGAGACACATCAATCTATTATTCCACTTATTTACAATTGGGATATGTACCTACTTTCATTGTTTATTCTTATATGTGCCCTAACTGGGTGTCAAACTTGTTACCTTGGCATATCAGGATGATGTTCTAACCAACTGAGCTACCTGGCCAGGGCTTAAATTTATTTTTTAATAGAATTTATCACTCCCTGACATATTCTTATTGACTTGTTTATTATTTGTCTTCCCCACAGAACCAGTTCTCTAAGAGCTGGAACTTTGTATGTCCTTAATCATTGCTATATTCCAGTTCCTAGAACAGAACCTGGCATGCAGTAGATGCTCAATGTTGTATTTATTAAATGAGTGAAATTAAATGGAACAAACATATGGTGTTCTCTTTTTTTTAAAAAAAAATTATTATTATTATTATTTTTACAGAGAGGAAGGGAGAAGGATAGAGAGTCAGAAACATGGATGAGAGAGAAACATTGATCAGCTGCCTCCTGCACACTCCCCACTGGGCATGCACCCACAACCAAGGTACATGCCCTTGACCAGAATTAAACCTGGGACCCTTGAGTCCACAGGCTGACACTACATCTACTGAGCCAAACGGGCCAGGCTGTTCATGAGTTCTTATTCTTAATGTATGATGAATTTAAATAGAAGACTCTAAGATGTCTTTTTTTAAAAAAAAATTTATTTTTCAATTACACTTGACATACAATATTTTATCAGTTTCAGGTATATACCCCAGTAATTAGATATAACTCAAATAATAATCTCAAAAAATCTTATACCCATCTGACACAGTACCTAGTTATTAGAATATTATTGACTATATTACCTATGCTGTACTTTACACCTCCTTGACTATACTATAACTACTAATTTATATTTCTAAATCCCTTTGCCTTTTTCATCCATTTTCCCAACCCCCTCCTCCCATCTTGGCAACTGTCAAACTGATCTCTGTATCTATAAGTCTATTTCTGCTTATTCATTTATTTATTTTTTAATATATTTTATTGATTTTTTACAGAGAGGAAGGGAAAGAGATAGAGAGTTAGAAACATCAATAAGAGAGAAACATCAATCAGCTGCCTCTTGCACACCCCTTACTGGGGATGTGCCTGCAACCAAGGCACACGCCCCTGACCGGAAATGAACCTGGGACCCTTCAGTTTGCAGGCCGGCCCTCTATCCACTGAGCCAAACAAGTTTTGGCTTATTCATTTATTTTGATTTTTAAATTCAATTGTTATATTGCCATTTTATTGTTCATATTTTAAAATCTTTTTCTTAAAGAATACCCTTTAACATTTTATGTAATAGTGGCTTGGTGGTGATGAAATCCTTTAGCTTTTTCTAGTCTGGGAAGCTCTTTATATCTGACCTTCAATTCTAAATGATAGCTTTGCTGGGTAGAGTAAACTTGGTCATAGGTTCTTGCTATTCATCACTTTGAATATTTCTTGCCACTCCCTTCTGGCCTGCAAAGTTTCTGTTAAGAAATAAGCTGACAATTGTATGGGTACTCCCTTGTCGGTAACTAACTGATTTTCTCTTGCTCCTTTTAAAATGTTCTCTTTGTCTTTAACCTTTGGCATTTTAATTATGATGTGTGTTGGTGTGGGCCTCTTTAGATTTATCTTGTTTGGGACTCTCTGTGTTTCCTGGACTTGTATGCTTATTTCTCTCATCAGATAAGAAAAATTTTCTGTCATTTTTTTCAAATAGGTTTTCAATTTCTTTCACCTTCTTTTCTCCTTCCAGGACCCTCATGATATGAATGTTGGTACATTTGAAATTGTCCCAGAGGCTTCTTACACTATCTTTATATTTTTTCATTCTTTTTAATTTTTACTGTTCTGATTGGGTGTTTTTTGTTTTGTTTGTTTGTTTTTGTTTTTTGCTTCCTCCTATTCCAAATCCCTGATTTGATTCTCAGCATTCTCTACTCTGTTGTGGATTTCCTGTAAATCATTCATTTTAGTTAGTGTATACTTCATTTATGGCTGGTTCTTTTTTATGGTTCCTAAGTCCTTTTTCATGCTGTTGAAGTTCTCAATAAATTCCTTGAGCATCCCTATAACCATTGTTTTGAACTCTGTGTCTGATAGTTTACTTGATTCCATTTCATTAGTTCTTTTTCTGGAGATTTCTCCTGTGTTTGTTTTTTTCATTTGCAATATGTCTTTGCTTCCACATTGTGGCTACTTCTCTGTGTTTGTTTCTGTGTGTTAGGAAGAACTTCTATGTCTCCTGAACTTGGTAGAGTGGCCTTGTGTAGTAGGTGTTCTGTAGGGCCTAGTGGTGCAACCTCTCCAGTCACCCAAGGTGGGTGTTTCAGGTGTGCCCTTTTGTGGGCTCTGTGCACTGACCTGTTGTAGTTGAGCCTTGATTGTTGTTGGCATCACTGGGGAGGATTGATTCCCAAGATAACTGGCTGTGAAGACCAGCTGCGACTACTATAGCAAAAGAGCTGCTGTGCAGGAGTTGACCCTAGGGCGCAGGATTTCCATGGGGCTTTGGTGTTCACGGAGTCCACCCCTTGAGTGTGTCGGTCATGGAGGTGATGGGGTTGTAATTGAGCATGGTCTGAAGCTGTCCACCAGGTCCACTGGTACTGGAGCCTCCTGGGAGGTGCAAAGTCAACCACTGCCTGTGCCCTGCCTGGGGCCACCCAGCACTAGCTACTGAGTGATCTATAGATGGCTGCTACTTGTGTTGGGCTTGGAGGTGCCCAGGAGATGCCAGGCTGTGAATCAAGGTAGGCTGCCGCTAGTGATGGGCCTGTGGCCACTTAGTGAGAGGTACAGAACACATTGAGGCCAGCTGCTGCTTGTTTCAGAGATTTTAGGAAAGTCCCAAGCATGAGGCAAGAGAGGTGAGTTGTATAGAAAAGCCACTGGAAAGGCTTCGGTGAGCCTGCAAGTTGGGTAGGGACAGGGTCTCGGAATCATGAGGGTGGGGCAAACAGTGTGAGCCAGGTTGATAGAGACTCAGATACGGTGCCCACCTGTTAGCCCCGTGGTGGGGAGGGTTCAGCAAAGGAACAATGGCCTCTGCCAGCACTTCTGTCTGGAAGAAAGCTGATCCTCCCCTCCCCCCAATTCTTTCCCTAGTGCCAGACAATTTAGTTCCTTCCTGTATACCCCTGGTTCCTTTCAAGTTGCTGCTCAATGCTGGAACTCAGAGGGAGTGAGTCCAAGTAAATCTGTGCATGCCTCTTTAAGAAGAAATGCCTGGGACTCCTGCTACCCTCTGTCTCTCTCAGCCTGATTCCCACCGGTTTTTGCAGCCTAAAGTCACGGGAACTTCTCCTGGCACTGGAACCCTGGGCCGAGGGGTCTGGTGTGGGGCAGAGATGACTTGCTTCTCAGGGGGGGACCTTAACAGTCAAGATATTTCTCCCAATCACAAAACACCAATGGTTCTGTGCCTCTGCCTCTCCTACCAGTCTCAATGTGGCTTTTTCTTCAATTCCTTAGGACTTCTATTCACCTAGATTTCAGGTGGTTCTGAATGATGGTTTTTCTGAAATTAGTTGTTTGTTTGTTTTTTTAAATATATTTTTATTGATTTCAGAGAGGAAGGGAGAGGGAGAGGAAGATAGAAACATCAATGATAAGAGAGAATAATTGATTGGCTGCCTCCTGCATGCTCCACACTGGGGATTTAGCCCACAACCGGGACATGTGCCCTGACTGATAATTGAATCATGACCTCGGTTCATAGATCAATGCTTAACCACTGAGCCATGCCAGCTGGGTAATTAGTTGTATTTTTTTAAAAAAATATTTTTTTATTGATTTCAGAGAGGAAATGAGAGGAAGAGAGAGATAGAAACATCAATGATGAGAGAGAATCATTGATTGGCTGCCTCCTGCACTCCCCCCACTGAGGACTGAGCCCACAACCCAGGCATGTGCCCTTGACCGGAATCGAACCTGGGACCCTTGAGTCTGCAGACCGACACTCTATACACTGAGCCAAACTGGCTAGGGTTCACCACGTTCACCTACATTGCCATCTTACCTGGAGGCCCAAGATGTCTTTCTAAACTAACTCTGTTCAGCTTTAGAAACTTGGTTATTCTGAATCTCTGACTCCACCCCTCAAGAACCACCCCCCCACCTCTTTTCCCGTCCATTAATGGTTACCACAATGTTTGCACATTATTTTACAGGCTCTTTGGGTGTTCCATGGAAAACATCCTGTGACTACCCTGGGATCAACCACCAACAGACGAGAATCATGGGACCACTGACCTCATCCTCATTCCTAAGCTCCACACCAACCCCAGGGCCCCTGCACAAGCCATCCCCCCAAACCCCTCAGAGAGCGTGGCTTCTCTTTTCTGGTAGCTCCATTTAGCATGAGTTCCTTTCAATAAACTCTATCTGCTTGACTTGTACCGAGTTCAGTGCTCATTTTTAGGACGTTGATACACAAGAACCTGGCATGTAAGGTCTGTTAACATTACTATGTGGGAATCAGGGGCCCAGAATGCAAGAGTGGAGTGTGTACGTTGGGAGAAACTGCTGAGTAAAGCAAACTGTGGGGCTATGGTAGAGACTCGCTGTAAAGTCCATTCCAATATTTGGAATTCTGAAACTGGGCTTTTTCCTGCAACACTTCAGTTGGATGATTTCATCTAACGTCTCTCTTGCGAAGGGGGACAAATTGGCAGCCAACCCAGTTTTGCCTTAGGACACTTGGATAGATCAAGTTGTTATGATAGGACTTCTAGTCCTTGAAGGCACTCCAGACTAACGAGATGGTAATCTGGGGTCCCGGCAGATCTCGTCCTAGTTCCTTTTACTGACTGTTCTGTGTAGGAACCAGAGCCACTTGCTGGAAGTCTACCTACCTTGATTAATATGAATTAATTATTGCTTTCCCCCCTCCCCATTTTAAGGTATTTATTTCTATCACATTTGTTTGCATATATTTTTATGGTACTAAGCAGATTTATTTTTTCTCCTTCATCCTCTTCCCTGTTAAGACCACACCAAAATTCTTCAAGTAAAGTTAAGGGGTTACATACTTTTTTTTTTTTTTTTTTTAGTATATTTTTTTTATGGATTTGAGAAAGGAAGTGAGAGGAATAGAGAGATAGAAACATCAATGATGAGAGAGAATCATTGATCAGCTGCCTCCTGCACATCCCCTACTGGGGATCGAGCCTGCAACCCAGGCATGTGCCCTTGGCTGGAATTGAACCTGGGACCCTTCAGTCCGCAGGCCGATGCTCTATCCATTGAGCCAAGCTGGCTAGGGCAGGGGTTACATACTTTAAAAATCTGATTTAGGGGTGGGAAAAAGAATAACCACCATGCATTTCTCTAATGGACAACTCCACCACAGACCTCAAAGTGAGAACTGCTCATGCTCTAGTCTCTAGAAACTATAAACACTGGATTTTCTTCTTTTCTGTTACCTTGCATAATTTGCCTTTTCGATTCTAGACAGACCTACGGAGAAAAGAACTCAAAACATATTTTGCTCCCCACCTCCCTCTGAAACCCGCCCCCAAGTCACACACCCGAACTGCACAGTCACAATTTATTCACAAAACTAAAATGCTTCATTACCCCAAGCTAAAAGTAAAAAGTCTTAAAAAAAAAACTTGCCTTAATTTTGTCTCAAATTAATTTGTTTCCCTCAAATTGGTTAAAAATAAAAATCATAAGACGTGCCATCTATGATTCCTCTGGACATTGGAAATCTGTCCTCAAAAGCTTTAAGCAAGCCAAAACCGGTTTGGCTCAGTGGTAGAGCGTCGGTCTGCGGACTGAAAGGTCCCAGGTTTGATTCCCTCCAAGGGCATGTACCTTGGTTGCGGGCACATCCCCAGTAGAGGGTGTGCAAGAAGCAGCTGGTCGATGTTTCTCTCTCATCGACGTTTCTAGCTCTCTATCTCTCTCCCTTCCTCTCTGTAAAATATCAATAAAATATATATTTTTTAAAAAAGCTTTAGGCATGCCAGGACTAGTTTGGCTCAGTGGATAGAGCGTCGGCCTGCAGACTGAAGGGTCCCAGGTTCGATTCTGGTCAAGGGCATGTACTTTGGTTGCGGGCACATCCCCAGTGGGGGGTATGCAAGAGGCAGCTGGTCGATGTTTCTCTCTCATCGATGTTTCTAACTCTCTATCCCTCTCCCTTCCTCTCTGTAAAAAATCAATAAAATATATATATATATATATATATATATATATATATATATATATATATATATATATATATAAAGCTTTAGGCAAGATGCAGGAGAAAATAAGCCTGGCCCTGGCCAAGTAGCTCATCTGGAGCATCTTCTGGATGCGCCAGTGCTGGGGGTTCAATTGGGTCAGGGTACATGCAAGGACCAGTGAATGAGTGCGTGGATGGATGGAGCAACAAATCGATATTTCTGTGTGTGTGTGTGTGTGTGTGTGTGTGTGTCCCTCTCAAATAAAATAAATAAAAATTTTAAAAAGAGAATAAGCCTGGCCCTGCCTGGTTTGGCTCAGTGAGTGGGTAGATTGTTTGCCTGTGGACTGAAGGGTCCCGGGTTCGATTCCAGTCAAGGCCATGTACCTTGGTTGCGGGCACATCCCCGGTAGGGGGTGTGCAGGAGGCAGCCGGTCCATGATTCTCTCTCATCATTGATGTTTCTTATCTCTCTCTCTCTCCCTCTTCCTTTCTCTCTGAAATTAATGGAGCCTACAACCTGGGCATGTGCCTGGGACCGGAATCAAACCCATGACTCTTCGCTCCTCAGGTCGATGCTCTATCCACTGAGCCAAAGTAACCGGGGCAATAAAAACAAACAAACAAACAAACAAACAAAAACAACTTTTAAAAAGAAGAAGAAAATAAGCCTGAATGAGAAACCTATACCACCTGGAAGCCGGCCTACATTCCATAATAAGACCCTTCTGCTCAAGTACACAACTCCCCCATTGCCGTTAGTAAATATTACCATACTCAAGCTACCAAAGACCGGGACACAGCCAACCTCCTGGACTTCTATCCCAGCACTGGCAGCCTGCGTGTGGCCTCGTACGCTGGGACACTGCCCCAGCCTCCTCTCGCCTCCACACCTAAGCACATTTCCTTCCTTAAAACTACCAAAAAGCTTCCTGAAGACAGCAACTCCTTCTTGCCAGCTTCCCATCCCATTCTCCTTACCCCACCCCAAGCTTCTGCTTCCAGCTTGGCCTCTCCAGCTGATCTACTAAGCTACTCATTTGCCTGAGGCAGATTTTCCTCATCCTTTAAATTCCTCCCACATTGAGAAATTCTGGACTTCCTCTGTTTTTTTTTTTTTTTTTTTTTTTTTTGTGTGTGTGTGTGTGTGTGTGTGTGTGTGTGTTCCTCCCCCCTCAACACATCCCCTTCTCAAGGTATTTCCTTTTTTCCCTTTCTTCCTCCCTTCCTTCCTCCCTTCTTCCCCTCTTTCTCAAAAGCCTTCATTATACTTGCTTGCTTCCTTTCTTTTTTCTTATTTAAAAATATTTATTCAGCTCTTTAATAAATTATGTGCACACAGATTTTAGAAAGTAGTGTTTTATATTTAGATATCTTTAAGTTATATATATATTTATATATATAAAATATATATTTAAGTTATTTATATATATATATATATTTAAATATATTTTATTGATATTTTACAGAGAGGAAGGGAGAGAGACAGAGAGCTAGAAACATCGATGAGAGAGGAACATCGACCAGCTGCCTCTTGCACACCCCCTACCGGGGATGTGCCCGCAGCCAATGTACATGCCCTTGACCGGAATCAAACCCAGGACCTTTTTAGTCCGCAGACCGACGCTCTACCACTGAGCCAAACCAGTTTCGGCTAAGTTATATTTTTTTATGCTGACTTTAAAACTGTCATCTTTTTTCAAGAACTAGAAGTTTATAACTTGTATACAGTAAACCAGAAAATGTTTACTGACCCTGTTATTGTCAAACATCTCAAAGATGAGGAAGAAGAAATGGAACATGGGAATATTTAAGGCAACACGCCCCCAAAATTCAACAAAGTAAAATTAGTAATTTTAAAATTTGATTCTCCAATTAGCTCCATTTATCTATACCATTCTCAAAAGGTTTCCGATATATATTCTAAATAGCTCTGAGGCTGTTCAATGCTTCACTTGTCATTAGTATAACCCTAAAGTCCCGACTTGCATGCACGACAGCATGTAGCTGGAACCTTTTCTTGAGGCAAATTCAGTAATAACGTATCCAGATGCCTCACATGTTAAACCTTCTCTTTTCTTTCTTTCCTCAGCCACAGAGTCCTGGGTCTGTGCGGCTTTGTTGCCTGCCGGTGAATCACTGATTGGACGAAGGCCAGCAGGTCCTTACAATCCCAAGGGATGGGCGGCGGGTGGCATTTTCACCCACCCCGGGGAGACGACTCCTATAATTGCGCCAGGGCTCACGTACCCGCGTGGAAAATATACTTGTGGACTGCCCGGCGTGGGGTTAATTGGTTTCAGGTTCCATCTCGGTGGGGGGCAGAGTCCTCACCGCACGGGCAGCCCGGGTGGTACAAGCGCCCCAACCAGCTGGACTCCAGGAGGCGTGGCGCCCCGGAGGAAAGCCGCTCCTTTTACTTCACCCTTTCAAACGCCGCCTCCGCCGCCGCCTCCCGCCCGGGCGGACGGAGGGGAATCTCAGGCGACACGTTTCCAAACTCAATTAATTGTCCATCAGTATCTGGGCGTGGCGGCTGTCTGGTGCTTCCCCTTTCACGGCAGGTCAAAGATGAAATGTGATGATGCGTGGAAGGATGTGGCTCGCCTCTGGACATTCCTGGCCGTGCCTTTATCAGCGCTGCGTCGCCCAGAGCAGCCTCGGTGCCGTATTTAACCCGGGGAGGCGCGCTTGCTGCTCCCACAGACGGCGCGGGCGCGGGCGCTGGAGGGAGTCACCCCGGTCCCGCGATGAAGAAGCAGCGCAAGTCGGAGGCAGCTGCGCCCTGTGAGCTAAGTGAGTACCTGGCAAGTCTCCCCGCAGCCGGGGACCGTGCCCAGCGGGGCCCACCTAGAACGGCTGCAGCCAGGTCGTTTTTTTTTTTTTTCTTTCTCTACTTGCAGCAGAGGTTCCCAAAGGAAAGGCTCCCCAGGTGTGTTCACAGAGAGATCCTCAGGACTAATTTGTGCATTTTCTTCTCTCTCCAGGAGAAAGTCTCTGTGCAAAGCAGCCTGTACCAGCTAACTGCCGATGCTCAGCCCAGATTTCCGTCCCCCACGTTTTCTGCTTTGTACTTTGATATCTGGATTTTTTTTTTCTTTTGCCCGCACTCACCCCCTCCTTCTTCTCTCCTGTTGGGACTCTTTTACAACGAGTATAGTACAATTTTTTTTTCTCCCAGCAGTTTTTACATGAAGAAAGAACATGGAAGGGGTTTTTGCTTTACCTCTCTAGGCCGATGAGTTGGTTAAATAAGCTTGGTTATCTTTGATAGTAAGAGGGAGGAGGGGAGGGTGTCTACGAATGTTTCTACGGCTCGGAACGAGAAGAAAATTAGGGTGGTTTGTCAGACCATTTGTTTGCACCACTGGTCTGACTGCCATCTTCCCTGGCAGGTTCAGGCTGGGGCTGGCGTGGGGTCACTTTGGGGGTAGGTGGAGATACATCTCGGGGGGGGGGGGGCAAGAAGCGAGGCAGACGGGTAGAAGAATGGAGGGAAAGGATTCATCGCAAAGGCTGGCGAGTAAGGCACCTGATGCGGTCGAACTGGTTGCACTGGTTGATATTTCGCAGTTCCTCTCAGGTGTGGGGTGCTCTTGACAGGGCACAGATACTACTACCTACGATGAGGCTCTGGGGGCGAGAGGAAATGGTCTTTGCAGGTGGCTATACTTTATAGGGTGGAGCTGCACTTTGTAGGGCGAGCCAGGTCTCCAGAAGAAACTGGCTGATTGTCAGCAGCTAACGTGAGGCCACCGCGGACGATATTGCACGAAACTTAATCTGGGTGGGAGCCTCCAAACGCAACAACCTCCGTGGGCGAGACCGCTCCGGGGCGCAGCCCCGCCCACACCGCGTTGGCCCCGCCCCCAGCCTGGCCGCGGGGTGGGCGTGGCCTCGGGACCCGCAGTCCCGTTGCCACGCGCGCAGGCCGCCGCCGGGAAGGGCGGAGAATCCAGCCAATAGGAATGGGCGGCTGCCATCCCGCCGGCCAATGGCGGGGCGTGTAGGAGTCGGGCCGCCTGGCGCTGGCTCCCGGACTATGGAGCCCCGGGCGCGGGGACAGCTGGTCAGGTGGCCGCGGAGCTGGTGAGGCGAAGGGCCGGCGAGGTCAGGGGTCAGGCGGGCGCCCCGTTAGCCCCCGACGGGCCGGGAGGGAGGGCCGGGCGGCTCCGGGGCCCGCCGGGGAGAAGGCGCGGGGGCCCGTGCGGGGCCGCGAGGGCGGTGCGCGCAGCGGGGGCCCGAGGCGCGGGGTCTAGGTGGAGTCGCGGTTCTCCGAGGGAGGAGAGGGCGCCGCGCGTGGGGTGCGGGGTGGGCGGGGAGCGGATACCCGAGTTCCCGGGGCCTCGCCCCTCCTTGCCGCCCACGGCCTAGGAGGAGCTGGCGAGCCGCCGGCTGGACCTGCCCCGGCGCGGGCGCCCGGGATGGAGGGTGCGGTGACCCGGAACAGGCCGCGGGGCCGGGGGGGGGGGGGGGCTCCCTGCCTGCGGAGCCGGGCCCCCGCCTCTCCCCGGCCCCCCGCCTCTCCCGGGTCCCCCGCTCCCACACCAGTTCATTTTGTGGGGCGCCCTCCTGGGCGGGGCGGGCCCGGGCCGGCCGCCGCGCCGGGGGCATGGACGGCTCGGGCCCGTCGGTGCCATCCATATTGCCTTCGGGACGGAGGGGGGCGGGCGCCCGTCCGCTGCTCGGGTTCCCGTGAACCCGGTCTGGAAGCCGCCGCTCACTCGCTGTTCTATGGCCTTTGGGTCCCCTGCCTCCTCCATCGGACACGCCGTGTCCTAGAGCGGCGCCGCCGGGGGAAAGGCTGAGGGAGGACCCGGGTTTGCGTGTTGTGTGTGTGTGAAAAGAAGACACGCGGCTTTCACGGGAGGGTTAGGACATGGGAGGAACGTGGCGTCCCTGCTGGGTGGAAAGGAAGAGCGGCGAGATCTGAAAGGAGGGGCCGGGGCCGGGGCTTCCACCGGGCTGCTGCCTGTAGTTGGTGCGGTGAGGCCGGGTCCGCTGCGGGCCCCTTGACTCCGGTGGAATCCGAAGCCCGGCCCGTCTGAGGCCCAAGTTGCTTAGCCTCTTTGTCCTTCTGTTTCCGCATACTCACGGTGGGGGTGGATCGTATCGGTTTGGTGGAGGTGTTGGTGAGCATTGAGTTAATACACACCAAGTGCGTAGAACTGTTTCTGGCCTGTGGGACTGTTATTGTTTGTTTGTTTTTGTAAGAGAACAGTTACTGGCTAAGTTACAGAGGCAGAGAAAGCAATTCCTAGAAGAAATGGGCTTAGGAAGCAGGTCCTAAAGGTAACGGGAGGGCCCTTAGAGCTTAGGAGGTAATGGTAACACACCTGGGGGTGGGGGCAGGGGAGTGGGGGAGAGGAAAAGGGAAAGGCGTGGTTGTGCTCCTGGGAGGGAGAACCTGTTTTTTTTGTTTTGTTTTGTTTTGTTTCGTTTTGTTTTGTTTTACTATTCCCTACATGTGCCTCCTTTTCCCCTTAAAAAGTCCAAACTTAACAGATCTGACCTTATTACTTAACCTTTGTCCAGAACCCTGTTAGCCTGTTTCCAGTGAACCCTAGCCATTACTGTTGCTCTGAGTATATAGGGTAAGTTACGGTATCTAGAGGCTTTCTGCCAGGTGTTTATCTTGCCATTAGCTAAGGTTAGAAGCTATCACTCGACTGGGTCTGTCTGTGATAAGCTGCGCTGGGTAAATGAGACCTGAGAAATTATTTGGTCGTTCAGTTTTTCATGGAATAGCGTTGCATTTGCAGCCTCGGGGCCTAGGCGCAGCTAATTTTGGATCCAATAGCAAACAGGCCAGGATTGCAGCATAACTTGATTCCTCATGTTTCTGGTATGGCCGAGCCGGGGCTGGGGAGGGGAATTTCTGGGCAGCCTGGCAGCACTTCTTGTTAATGAATGGGGAAGTTTGGTCTGCGTCTAATGTTATTCCGCTGTTAGGAAATCAGCCGTGCTCCTCGGATTACTCTGTGAGCTAGCTACCAAGCGGCTTTGGTTCAGTTTTAGCTCAGTGAGGTGAAAGTGAGAGGTTAGAGAACAGCATCCACAAAGCAATAGGTGTTCTGTTGGACTTTCAGTGCTAAGAGTTTGTGTGTGTGCTGTGGAATCAAAGACATCTTTATTTCCCGTCTCCTCACCACGCTCCTAAATACAAATGTGAGGTGAAAAGAGTTACGCCTTTTCTGTGAGCTTCCAAGTCCCTCTCAAATTCTCTCTGGAAGGCTGTAATGAAGGCTGTCTTGTCTTCCAATTCTCCTCTTCTGGGAAGCTGCTGTTTATGCATGTAGCCTTACTGGACACTAGTGCAAAATGAGAAACTTTGAATTTACAAAAAAAGAACATCACTTTCTCCAGCAGTATGCGGGCCTGATTTGGCTAAAATGCAGATGTTATAAGTGTAGTTATTTAGCTTTGCAATACTAAA
Organism: Vespertilio murinus; assembly: GCA_963924515.1. Lineage (NCBI taxonomy): Eukaryota > Metazoa > Chordata > Mammalia > Chiroptera > Vespertilionidae > Vespertilio > Vespertilio murinus. The sequence continues at coordinate 149,751,947 of OZ004707.1, forward strand.
CTAGAGTGTTTAGTATTCCTGTAGAGTTGAATGTTCGATGTTGGAGGAGTGAGAGTGGACGGCATTGTCTTTGTAAAATCCCTTTATTTGTACTTGAATAAGGAGAAAAAGGAGTAACATCTTTTAAAAAAATATATTTAATTGATTTTTTTACAGAGAGGAAGAGAGAGGGATAGAGAGTTAACAACATCGATGAGAGAGAATCATTGATCAGCTGCCTCTTGCACACCCCCTACTGGGAATATGCCTGCAACCAAGGTTCATGCCTTTGACCGGAATCGAACCCGGGTCCCTTCAGTCCATAGGCCGATGCTCTATCCACTGAGCAAAACTGGTCTTGGCAGGAGCAACATCTTTAAAAATATGTTTTATTGAGTTTTTACAGAGAGGATAGGAGAGGGAGAGAGAATCAGAAACATCGATGAGAGAAAAACATCGATCAGCTGCCTCTTGCACACCCCCTACTGGGGATGTGCCCACAACCAAGGTACATGCCCCTGACTGGAATCGAACCTGGGACCCCTCAGTAACGCTTTATCCACTGAGCCAAACAGGTCTTGACAGGAGTAACATCTTTAAAGAGTTGAGTGTTTGAGGTAGATTTTGCCCCAGTATTGTCATCTTTATTATCTGAGTCTCTGTGGTTTGAATAAAATATTTTGGAAAAGAAGGCTGGTAGTATTTGAATGTGTAGAATATAAGGAGTTAGAAGAACTAGACCTTTGTCTCACTCATTGTATGCCATTTATTTTTTTAAATAATTTAACACACATATTTAGAACAATTAACAGTTATTGACCCCTGGAGACACAAAAAAGAGCCCTTACAGGTACCATCAGGAATATCATTGATAAAATAAAACAACTTATGTGTTGTTAGGCTATATTTATTTACTTATTTATTAAAAAGATTTTTAAATGGGTTTTAGAGAGAGAGGAAGGGAGGGAGAGAGGGATTTATAACAGGTTGCCTTCTGCATGCCCCTTCCAGTGAGCCTGAAACCGGAAATCAAACCAACAACCTTTGGGTGTGCAGGCTGATGCCCAGTGACTGAGCCACACACCCCCTCCGGGCATATACTGGTAAGCTATAGTTTAATAAAATTAGAATCCTCCTATATGCAAACGGTGGAAAGACCAGCTGCTATGATGCACACTGACCACCAAGGGGCAGATGCTCAACACAGGAGCTGCCCCTTGTGGTAGTGTGCTCCCAGCGGGGGAGCACCTCTCAGCCAGAAGCTGGGCTCATGGCTGGTGAGCCCAGTGGCGTTGGCGAGAGTCTCTTCTGCGTATTCCGCAGCGCTAAGGATGTCTGACTGCCAGTTTAGGTCCACTCCCCCACCCCCACCCCCACCCTGAGTGCACAAATTTTGTGTACCGGGCCTCTAAGTAGAATATAAAGGAGTTGGCAAGAATTATAAAAATATATTTATTGTCTAATTCCTCTTACACTTTTCATTTAAGGTCAGAGTAATATTTTTTAGTGTAAGACCATATTCCAGTGAAGACAAATTGGGAAGTTAGGGTTTTCAGGCTTTGTGCCTATTGCTAGTAGGTCATTTTGTATGGGTTGTCTTTGTTTTAGCCCCACTTGTCACTGATGAGCAAGTGTATGTTAAAACTCCAAGGTAATGCCCAGCTGGCATGGCCCAGTGGTTGAGCGTCTACCTATGAGCCAGGAAGTCACAGTTTGATTCCTATTCAGGGTACATGCCAGGGTTGCAGGCTTGATCCCCAGTGGCGGCTGTGCAGAAGGCAGCCGGTCAGTGATTCTTTTTTATCATTGATGTTTCTCTCTCACTCACCCTTTCCTTTCCTCTCTGAAATCAATACAAAAATATTTAAAAACAAACAAACTCCAAGGTAGTGAATGAAGCCTACAAGTTAAAATTTTAACAGGTTCAAAAGAACAAAAAGAGGCATGTATCAGGTTGGAGAATCTTGTATGTATTGTCTGTCTTTACACATAAATTTTCTTTGCTTTAAGAAAATAAACATTGAGGAAAATACGTACTTAAATTATCAAGTCCAGTCTACCTCAGAGGGGCCAATACTATCACTAGAATAAATGAATTGAATGTAATATAATGATAATTATTTTTTCATATTTGCCAGAGAAAAAAACTACTTAAGCAAGTATGAGGGCAAAACATTTTTACCCTGAGGCTAGAAGTAGGTTGAGACCTATTTATAGACTTTCTTGTTTCAGTATAAAAGGGGTCTTTGAAATTGTTCTCAGAACTTGGAGTTGTGTTCCAGGATAGACGTGTCCAGCCAGGAGGCCAGGTTGGCCCCCCAGAGGGAAACGCACTGCTGTAAATTCTGGCTAGGAGGAAATCCGAGGAAGCTCACGCTGTGCGAGCTGGGAGGAACAAAGAGAAGCTGTGGTCTCCAGGAGTAAGATTTTAGTGAGCAGTAAGCATTAAAGAAGTAAAAGTAGTGACGTTAAAGCAGTCAAGAAGCTGATTCAGCCTCAGAGCACTGAGCAGATAAAGTTAGGAGTTCTATTTAGCGGGTCAGGCCCCTCTAATTCTGAAGCCTCCGGTTGGTGAGTGATATTTTTGTCTAAAACATCCTTCTTGACAGCTGGGCCAAATTTCTTCAACTGTTATCGTCTTTCACACCCAAGCAGCTGGTTTCATTATCAGCTGTGCTCTTTCTCCCCGAATCTTAACTCCCTCTTTCCTTTTGCTAATTAATTTTCTTTCTTTATCAGTAGATGTTCTCAATGTTAGGTTTTTCTTTCAGCTCTAAAACAGTTTATAAAGTCTAGCTTAGGTAAGAAACTGTAAACTTGATGTTGAATTGAAATTGTGGTTCTCCGATAGACTAAGCAAGATTGCATTATGGCACACAAAATCAGTAAAATGAGTAACAGTCTAAGCTGGTATTTCTGTTTTTAAAATAGATTTTTATTGATTTTTAGGAGAGGAAGGGAAAGAGATAAAGAAATAGAAACCAATAAGAGAGAATCATTGATCTACTTACTACCTTCTGCACGCCTCCCCACTGGGGATCAAGCCTGCAACCAGGGCATGTGCCCTGACTGGGAATCAAACTGTGACCTCCCTCCCAGCTCACTGGACGACTCTCAACCACTGAGCCACACTGGCTGGGTTAAGCTGGTATTTCAGTGGCCATTGTGCCAGGGAGAGTGAGACTACGCACACACAGATGCCCTGATGTGTATTAAGCACATTGTACAATAGCGGCAGTGTTTGAACTTTATGAATTGGGCATGCTTGTGTGGCTTTTGGTGGAAGTCATTCTGACCCTACTAACTTAGGTAGAGAGGAATGGAGTTTCTAGGCCTTTTTCTTAAACTAATACTAGAGGGGCTTTTCACTATCAGGAAGTAGATATAATCAGTCTTCAACCCTTTTTTCCATTTTACATCAAAATCATTTTCATAAGAGAAAAATAGGATACACTTATCCAAATTAAATAATTTCAAATTTACATCCTCAAGAATAATTTAGAAATTCACATTGCTTTTCTAAGCTCTTTCCCCTCACCCCCAGTGGGGACACATTGAGTTTTGGAACTAATTAGATGAATGCCCTAGATGGAAGACTCAGAAAATGGTGCGTCTTTATTGACCTGGAATGGAAAAACAAAGGCAGAAATACTCTCAAAAAGTAGCTAGGAATCTTCCTTACTAAAACACATAGGGTTCAGAACACAATGAGCTTTGTTTGAGCCACTTTAGTATTTGAGTTTTGTTGACTCTCGTCTAGGGATAGGAACGCCCCTTCATAAAGAACATCTTGTGCAACGTAGCTGTTAGATTAATAGTCATGGTTTTGTGGGGATATTCAGTAGGTTAGCCTTAAAGTAGAACTTCTGGGAAAAGGGATTTTAGAAGGATCTGAGAATCTTTACGTTTTCTTTAGGACACAAAATGAATTTTAAAAAGTCATAACTGCTTGTTAATACCTAAAGCCCTTGGATATTAAAGCCTTCATCTGTGCTCTGCTATTTACTTTGTCTCCAGCATGCTGCTGGCACCGAATCTTGTCTGAGAAAAGCCGTTAAGAGGGAGTCAACTTCAAACATTCCTGTTCACATTTATTTAATCAGTTGCTTCCATGCAAACAGTTTTTTGTTTGCTTCTATGCAATTTATTTTCCTTCTTCAGCGATTTTCAACCTTTTTCATCTCATGGCATACATAAACTAATTACTAAAATTCTGTGGCAAACCAAAAAATATATATATTTTTGCCAATCTCACCCAAAATTTGATTAATTCTGGACACCTATTGTGTTGGCTATTGTCTTTTTTTTTTATTTGACAATCTAAGGGAAAAGAAGTTACTGCCCCCAACCAAATCACCAGGTATTGCTTTTTGCTTTTTTAAAAATTCTCACCCAAGGATTGAGGATATTTTTTCCATTGGTTTTTAGAGAATAGAAGCGGGATGGGGAGGGAACATCAATGTGAAAGGAAGATATGGAATGGTTGTCTCTCACACAAGCCCCTACCAGGGATGGGTATAGATCCCCAGACAGACCTCTGATGCACAGGCAAATGTTCTACACACTGAGCCTGCCGGCCAGGGCTCCGACATTCCTTTTATTTAGGTATTGCATTAAAAAAAAATTATTGTGGCACACCGATTGAAAATTGCTTTCCTAATGCTCCCTTTGGTGTTTATGTACAGGAGGGGAGAACAAAAGGGAGGAAGAATTGGAGGGCTGTTAAAAGCACTCCTCTAAACCTTACCAGTTTAGGGAGACCTTTGCAATGTTGAATACAGCTCTAAAGTCAGTGAACTAGTTTTGAGTGCCTTTGCCCTCTACAGGGGAATTTTATAAGAAAAAAAGTATTTCAAATTCAAAAATTTTTTTTAGCCGTAGGGGGAAAAGTTTAAGTTAATGTTTATGCATGTATTTTAATATTTATTTCTTGGTGATTTTTAAATATATTTGGGTTATTCAGAGTGTTCTTCCAGCCTTAACCGGTTTGGTTCAGTGGATAGAGCATTGGCCTCTGGACTGAAGGGTCCCAGGTTTGATTCTGGTCAAGTGCATGTACCTTGGTTGTGGGCACATCCCCACTTGGGGGTGTGCAGTAGGCAGCTGATTGATGTTTCTCATCGATGTTTCTTGTTATTTATTTATTATTATCATTTTTTAATAAATCTTTATTCAGATTATTACAATTGTTTCTCCCCCCCCCCCCCCCATAGCTCCCCTATACCTGGTCCCCATTCCACCCTCTGCCCTTACCTCCCCCCCCCCTGCTGACTTCATCTATAGGTATATGATTTTTGTCCAGTCTCTTCACGCAAACCCCCCCCCCCCCACAGACATCCCTTTCCCCCTGAGAATTATCAATCCCCTCCCATTCTATGACCTTGATTCTATTATATTCACCAGTTTATTCTGTTCCTCAGATTTTTATTTTTATTTTTTAATCTTTTTAAAATTAAATTATTATCTATGTACATATCTTACCATTGCCCCCCCCCACTTCCCATACATGCCCTCCCTCCCCAGAGTTTTGTGTCCATTGGTTGTACTTATATGCATGCATACAAGTCCTGCAGTTGTTCTCTTACCTCCGCCAGGTCTCCCTACCCTCCCTGCTGTAATTTGACAGTCTGCTTGTTGCTTTACTGTCTCTAGATCTATCTTTTGGTTCATCAGTTTATAGTGTCCTTTATAATCCATAAATGAGTGAAGTCATGTGGTGTTTCTCTTTCATTGACTGGCTTATTTCTCTCAGCATGATGTTCTCCAATTCCATCCAGGTTGCTGCAAATGATAAGAATTCCTTTTTTATGGCAGCATAGTATTCCATTGTGTAGATATACCATAGTTTTCTGATCCATTCATCTGCTGACGGGCACCTAGGCTGTTTCCAAATCCTAGCTATTGTAAATTGTGCTGCTATGAACATAGGGGTGCATATCTCCTTTCTTTTTTTTTTTGGTTTATGCAACTTTATTGAAGAAAAATAAATCAATTACTAGCAGAGCTATTAGTTGATCACTCATCCATTGACAACTTGCATCATTTATTCAGTGCTATATTAAACAGTGTATTGGAAGATAGATTAACTAATAGCTCCAAGCCTCCTAACAATTTAAATGAAAATTACAAAATGTTTGAGACCCTATTTTGGAATACAAAGGGTGTTTGACTTCCAATTTCCATTCTCTGTAGAACAAGAACAGGTCATTCCTTTATTGACATGCATAAAATACATCACATTTTCTGTTCTGCTGATGCTATAAATTCAATACCAATTCTCCAGCCACATCAGTTATGAGCATAAAGTATATCATGTAACCTCAGATCTCTAACAGTGGAAGGCTTAAACAAGAATGGATGCTGCTAGAATAATGCTGTTTCCTTTGATGCGACAACTGAGCCTCCATTTCCCTCCCCCTCAGATGATTTCTTCAGCATGTTAGAGCAGTGAGGAATGGTTTTAGTCTCATAACCAAATTAGAGTGAAGACATTGGCCACATAATACACATGCTCCATTTTTTTAAAAAAATTCTGAATCTTGGGCAACTGTTCTCTTGTAACTACTTTACAGTTTCTAAAAGCAGTTATTGTCCAAAGCTGGAAGAACTTAAGTCTTCTCAGATGAGCATGTGAATGAATGGAGGGAGGTAAACAAAAAATAAAATTAAAAAAGATGAGGTCTGATAGGGGAGCAGCCGGATAAGAAAATCAAAAAAGGAACAGTAATTTAAAGTTTATTCCAGCTATAATGCAGGTTATTCTGACTTTAAGGTAGCATCACATGGCATACTTCTGAGTCCATTCCCGAGATATTCTGTTGTACTTATCTCTGTCTGTTTTATAGATCTGTGCAATCTCTGGCACTAGGGGGTCATCTGGGTTTGGATCACATAGCAGTGAACAAATGGATAAAAGAACTTTAGAAATAGTTAATGCAGGAGACCACTGTGATCTTAGAATATAGAGACAAATGCTGCCATTACTGTTAATATTTGGATGATAAATTCTTGTTGTAAATGCAACCTTAGGTGGTTTGAAGGGGTAGTCTGTAGGAAAATGAATTGTCAAAAAGAATACACCACCTTGATATGGGCTGTCATTAGGTCCCATAATTGTGGCTTGCCAATGAAACATATCATCCCCAACTGGACCTGCAGAACACTGTGCTGGAGGGTCACGGGCCAAATCACTAAGTTCCTTATTAATCCGTTTCAGCGCCATAGTCTGTGCTTTGCGTCTGGCTCCTCACTGTCTCGGTGTGTGCTCAAAGGTCCGGCCAAAACTCTTGATTACCCCGGCGGCAGGGAAGGCTTGTCTCCATCTCACACCGGCTCTGCCAGACACAGGCGCTTTTCCTTCCTTCCCGAACGGCACCTTCTTACAAAACTGGCCGGAGGTGGGACTCCATATCTCCTTTCTGATTGGTGTTTCTAGTTTCTTGGGAGTTCTCATTAAAAAATTCACTTGACTTTTAGATTCACTTGATAGATATCACCGATGTTTCTCTCTATCCCTCTCCCTTGCTCTCTGTAAAAAGAATAAAAAAAATAAAATAAATAAAATATATATTTAAAAAAAACCCAAAGTGTTCTTCCAGAATTCTTGTAAATGGTAAGAAACAAAGAATTTCTTTAAAAATATATATATATTTTTTATTTCAGAGAGGGAGATGAGAGAGAAACAACAATGAGTGAGAATATTGGTTGGCTGCCTCCTCCTGGCCCCCTACTGGGGATCGAGCCCAAAACCCGGGCATGCAAGATTGGAAATTGAACCCAGGACCCTTTAGTCCACAGGCCTATGTTCTATCCACTGTGCCAAACCTACTAGGGCAGTGGTCAGCAAATTCATTAGTCAACAGAGCCAAATATCAACAGTATAACGATTGAAATTTCTTTTGAGAGCCCAATTTTTTAAACTTCTAATACCACTTTTTCAAAATAGACTCACCAGGCCGTGATATTTTGTGGAAGAGCCACACTCAAGGGGCCAAAGAGCTGCATGTGGCTCGCAAGCCGCAGTTTGCCGACCACGGGACTAGGGTAACACAGAACTATTGTTAACTAGATATTCAAAATTTATTATAGCTAGTTTGTGTTTTGAGGAGATAACTATTCATTTTGATATAATTTCAAATTTACAGAAAAGTTTCAAAATAGTATCAGGGAATAAATGACTTCAAGATAACATGGTAAAAGTGTAAGAGTAATGATAGTAGTGGTAACCAGCAGGTACCTTGGGAGAACACGAAGAAGGGCCACTTAACCCAAATTAGGATCAGGAAATGCTTTCCTAAGGATTTGGCTTCTGAAACTCCATGATCATCATTTCACAGCGTGCTGAGTGGGCTCTAAGACAGAGTGATAGTAAGTTAAACTGAAGGCATTATATGCCAGCCAAGTGGAGGGCTGCAGATCTCCGTTATTCATTTGAGAAGCTTTCTCAGAGCCCAGGCTGGGTAGCTCAGTTGTTAGAGTGTCCTCCCAATAGGCTGTGGATCCAGTCCCTGGTCAGGGTATAAATAAGTGGAACAACAAGTGTATGTCCCTCCCTCCCTCCCTCTTTACCTCTCTCCCTTCCTTTTTCTCCAAAATCTATCAATCATATATATATATTTAATAAGCTTTATCAGAGAGAGAGAGTCCCTAAAGTATTTGTTATGAAGTGAATCCAGCCCAACCAGTGTGGCTCAGTGGTTGAGCATTGACCTGTGAACCAGATCACTGTTCAGTTCCCGTCAGGGCACATGCCTGGGTTGTGGGCTTGATCCCCAGTATGAAGCATGTAGGAGGCAGCCTGTCAATGATTCTCTCTCATCATGGATGCTTCTATCTTTCCCTCCCTCTCCTTTCCTCTCTGAAATCAATAAAAATATATTTTTTAAAAATGAATCCAGAGAGCAGTGGATGGTTGAGACCAAATACTTGACTGAACCCAGATTCAGTATAGGCAATGCAGACCTACCTGGGAGAGCATGACAGAAAAGAATGGGGCAGGGAAGGGGGAGGAGTTGGAACAAAGGAGGAATCTAAGGCTCACAGATGTTGGTGACGCACTTTAAGTCACCTGGTTCAACAAGTCTGTTCTAAAGCCATGATTTTCCTCTTTCCCCTACTTGGGAGCAAGGAGACAATTACTCCACTCAAGTCTCAGCCTGGAGAGGCTGGGGGCGGGAGTGAACTGTCTGGAGTTCACTGATGGAATGAAAATAGGTTTTGAACTTTAAAATGTTTCAAGAAAATCACTTGAAATCTGGTTACTGGAATCTGTCCCCCCTTTTAATGTTTATTCCTTGTTTTCTTGAGATTATATGCATTAATTTTTTTCTTTAAAATGTTTCTCTTAGATCTGCTTTATTAGAAAAACTTGAAATTATGATTTTGGTTATTATTCATTTATACAAGTGGTGTTTCATACGTGTGTTTTTGCTAAATAAATAATCTTTTACTTCAACCTGTAAAGAAAAAGAAAGTGAATCCAGTCACTTGCCACAGCACAGATGGAACTAGAGGATATTAGGCTCAGTGAAATAAGTCAGTCAGAGAAAGACAAGTACATATGATTTCACTTATATGTGGAATCTAAAGAACAAAATAGTTGAACAAACAAAATTGAAACAGATTCATATCTGCTTCTTAAAAACTGTGCAGCACGCCACGCATAACTGACCCTCTCTGTTCCCTGTCCAGTTATGTTCTATGTACACTACAAACAGTGGAGCTTGTGGTTTGTTAATGAAAAGTTTTAATGAGAACAGACTAACAGCTATTAGAAGGGAGTCTTAATAGCTGGGTTAAGGAGACAAAAGGGATTAAGAAATAAAAATTGGTAGTTACAAAACAGTCATGGGGATAAGGTCAAGTCTAGCACAGGGTATATAGTCAATATTGCGGTAACCACATTGGTGCCAGGTGGGTACTGGCAATGCCAAGGGGAATGCTTTGTAAAATATATGTTGTCTGACCACTATGCTGCACATCTGAAACCAATACAAAATATATGGAAAGTAAACTAATTGAAAAAAAAGCGCAAATTCATATTATCTTTATATATTTTTAAAAAATAAATAATACAGAAATGCACATGGTGAAACAATATGTAAAGAAGAAAATGGTATGTGGTGTATATTCATTGAGAGGTCTTCCTTTTACCTAATCTCATTTGGGCTCCCCACTGCTTCATCTTAGGGACAGCATTACCAGTTTTTTACTTAATGTCCTTTGGGGATAGTATATATGTGTACATGTATGTATTCTTTTTATTTTCCTGCACAAATGATAGCATACTGTTCTATAAATTGGTTTGCTTGTTTTTTTACTTGACATCATATGTTGGAGATTATTTCCTACCAATATCTGTAGATCTTTATAACAGCTGCATGGCATTCCATCGTATGAATGTTCATAGTTTACTTAATCAGTCCTCTGCTAATATCTTGGTTGTTTTTTGATATTGCAGTCTACTACGAATAATGCTATGAGAAATATGCACATACTTCCTTATGTGAATGTATAGCATGTATTCTTAGAAGTAGAATTGCTGAGTCAAAGGATATGTAGACTTAATGACATTTGGACAGAAAATGTAATTTTATTAGCATTTTAATACTGTAAAACAGTCTTACAACTTTTGATAAGGAATAAGATAAAATAGTTATATTACACTTAACCATCTTTCTGTTGTTGATTGCTGTTTAATAAGGTGAATCTTACTGGCTATAAGATAAAGTGATACTTTATGGTTGGAGTGATCTAGAGTATCAAAGCATATTAATCATAATTATCAAAGTATTGCTGAGTTGATTCTGGTTGCTTAAATCTCAACTTGATCTTTTCCTTAATGTAACTGGGTAACTGAAAATGGCCTGTGGTATGGCCTTAGAGAGCAAAACTACCTTAATGTTAACTCACAGCTTCCGTATGTATCTTAAACTTCCATGGAGGCTTAAAAACTGTGCAGCACGCCACGCATAACTGACCCTCTCTGTTCCCTGTCCAGTTATGTTCTATGTACATACAAACAGTGGAGCTTGTGGTTTGTTAATCAAAAGTTTTAATGAGAAAGTTGGAATCTAGAATCAAATCTCTCCTGGAATAATACATTCCTGAGATTTCAGAGAGAAGACTAGACTTCTTATTTTAATGGTTTTATATGTATTTAGTATAGGAATAATCAATTAGAATAGTGATATTTATTAAATTTTTTATCATGAGATATTTCTGTCTAAAGTTATTCTTTATCACTTCTGCAGACTACAGGCGTGGGAAAAACACTATCTCAGTTGTTTACCTTTAATTTTGAGAGTACTTATGAAAGCTGGGAGAGGAAACAAGGAAGGACTTGGGATGAAAGACGTAACCGGAGAGGGCATAGGTGAGGCTGCTTTGGCTCTCCAGAAAAGAAGTGAGCCCAGGCCGGGCTGCTGTCACTCACTGCAGAGTCCGAGAAAAGGGGACCTTGGAGACAGGTTCAGGGGATTGGCTTGGGAAGAGCAGCTGCTGCCCATTGTGTCCCTGGTTGCAAGTCTTGTAGGGTCCTTTGGAATTTAGGAGATGCATGCCTACGGGGGAAGAAGAAAGGGAAGGGAAAGATGCCTGAGTGCTCCTGGAAGGGGCCGTGCCTCAACTCACTGCTTTTTAAATATACATTAAGTAGCCTCTTTTGGATTGGAATCTTCCTCAAATGTATAAAAGCACTTCTGTGTCTTCTTAAATAGGATATCATGTATCACTACAAAAATAATATAATTTATTCAGATCTTGGTGAGTAGGCCACAGTTAAGAAATTTGATATAACAATAATATATTAATTATCCTACATAATAAAAGGCTAATATGCAAATTGTTCCCTTGGGAGCTCGAGACTGGGAGTTTGATCCCTTGCTATGATATGCACTGACCACCAGGGGGTGGCATGGAACACGGTGGATGACCAACGGCGGTGGCTGGGGGGCTGAGGGAGTGAGGGAAGGAGGAGTGGAGAGGCTGGAGGTGGGGAACTTGATCGGCTCTGATCGATGGCCAAGCCTATTTTGTGCACTGGGCCTCTAGTATAATTAAGAATAAGATAATTATTATTCTTTTAAAATTATTTATTTTTAAATATATTGATTTTTTTCCTCCTTTTTTCATTTTTTTATTAAGGTATTATATGTGTACATAGCTTACCATTGCCCTCCTTACTGTTTTTTTGTTTGTTTGTTTGTTTTTTACAGAGAGGAAGGGAGAGGGATAGAGAGTTAGAAACATCGATGAGAGAGAAACATCGATGAGCTGCCTTCTGCACACCCCCAACTGGGGATGTGCCCGCAACCAAGGTACGTGCCCTTGACTGGAATTGAACCTGGGTCTCTTCAGTTCGCAGGTCTATGTTCTATGCACTGAGCCAAACCTGTTAGGGCAATTATTATTCTTAATAATAATGTTCTCAGAGCTAATCGAAGTATAAGGAAGGGCTCTTTGCCTCAGGTCAAATGGCCCAAAACCTTTTTCTATGACAGCCTTAATCCCGGATCGGATTTGTGGTTTCTAATTCTTTGTGGGCTAGGAAACCTGATTACCTGGCTTTTTATAATTAGAAGTAAAAAGGCTCTGGTGGTGCCAAGGGCTGTACTGTGATTGGAAGCAAGTGGTTATTGCTACTCTGAGTTATCAGGTGTAAATCCCATTTGGTGAGGAGCTATGGCAACTGGTTGAAAGAGGGCTTGGGATCTCTTGCCTGGTGTCAAGCCAGCTGGTGGCTCAAGACCTGAAAGGAGGAATATGGCTGGTCTTACATTATAACAAAATACCTGATAATGGTTACTGCAGAGATGAACATTGTTTTCCAAATTAGTCAGTGGTGGTATGTTTTATACCCCAGAAAATAGACGAAACCCAAAACCCCCTTTGGGTCTGAATTCTGTAATTCTATAAGATAGGGATAATATAGAATATGTTGGTAGATAGATGGTCTAAAACAGGAAGTTGAGGACTGTTCAGTAAGGAGGAACAAAGAACATAAGTGGAAAAGACAATTTAAACAGTAAAAGACAGCTAAGGGGAGTCTTCATAACTTTTTCAGAAGGAGAGTTATTACCCTGTCTTCCCCTTCTGAATTGGAATTGACACAAGTAGATTCCTTAATTAGTAGATCAGAAATTTAAAAAATCAAGCCTGTTGGTGGGGTTGACTGGAGAATACACCATAGATTTGTGGTCAAATGGGCTTGTTAATGCCGAAACCGGTTTGGCTCAGTAGGTAGAGTGTGTGTCTGTGGATTGAAGGGTCCCAGGTTCGATTCTGGTCAAAGCATGTACATTGGTTGTGGGCACATCCCCAGTAGGGGGTGTGCAAGAGGCAGCTGGTTGATGTTTCTCTCTCATCGATGTTTCTCTCTCATCGATGTTTCTAGCTCTCTATCACTCTCCCTTCCTCTCCGTAAAATATTAATAAAATAAAATAAAAAACCCACACAAATGGGCTTATTAATACCTTTTTACACCCAGTTGAACTTAACCCAACAGAATGCGGGACATTTTGGTCACCTCCTCGTCCCACAGGTTGCTTATTGCAGGTCTGAGGAGTGCTGGCGTCTCGAGAACCAGGCCCAGCCCTCCTGCCTCAGCTCCCTGAAAGTCCAGGAGCGGAGGCGTGGTCTTAGTGTCTTCTCCCGTTGTTGAAGGGTGGGGAATGAGACCTGACACCTGAAGCTAGGAAATAGTGGCCCTCCACTAGCGGTGTGCTGGTGAGGAGCCTTTCCCCTTTCCATACACTGAAGCATAAGGCCCTTGAGTAAATATTTAAACAAATACATTTTTATTGATTTCAGAGAGAGAAAGACAGAGATAGGAGCATCAGTGATGAGAGAGAATCATTGATTGATTGGCTGCCTCCTGCATGCCACACACACACACACCCCTCCCCCAAACACACACACACACACACACACACACACACACTACTTGAGATCGAGCCTGTAACCCAGTCATGTGTCCTGACCAGGAATCCAACTGTGACCTCCTGGTTCATAGGTTGATGCTCAACCACTGAGCCACACTGGCTGGGCCCTTAAATAAATCTTTGTCATTTATTTCTAATTGAAGCCTCCCAACTACTAGGCAACACCAAGAGTGTTCCCGAGGAGAAAGAAAAGTCTGAGCGTTTTTAGTAAAAAGTCAATTTTTGAGGAGAATCAGTTCTGCATTCTTAGTGTCCGCATTGGCTCAAGATGGTAATCCTCAGATGTCCGGTGGTTTAGACAATGGAACATTTTCTTTTTGAGGTAATTCAGATGGTTAACTGGAGGCATCAAAGGCACAATGCACTGATATTCAGATAGGACTGGAAATTTCAAACGCTTAAGTTCTGAGAGTCAGTTTAAACAAGAATAATTATTTTTTTGATGCTTCAGCCTACCTAAAGTTGATAATTTAGCAGCATAACCACTGTAACTCTCTTTTATTTCTCCACTCTGTTTCTCAAGTTTAAATTGTTAGGTCAGAGAGAGTTTTAGATTTCTGCACTTAAAAACTCATAAAACTGAGGCCTGGCTAGGTTATCAGATGGTTAGGGCATCGTCCCGTCCCCATTGTTTAAGGTGCGGTTCCATCCCTGGTCAGGGCACATAAAAGAATCAACCAATGAATGCATAATTATGTGGGACAACAAATCAGTGTTTCTTCCTTTCTAAAATCGGTCAATTAAAAAATATTAAAAACTCAAAATGGGAGAAATCGGCCTCGATTTCTGGATTTATCTGGAGGCAAGCAGAGACTGGGTGATTGCCTAGCAGCCCACGTGTGGAGTTTATTCAGAAGCTTTGCCTCTGGCATCAGGCTAGTGGGTGCAGCCCTGGTCCTGGGAGGGTCCGCCCCCTCGCCTGTCATGCAGCACCTGCTTGTGGGGTGCTAAGCTGTTCAGAGGACCTGCTTCTGAAAAAGAAAGCATTTGCCTGCTCCAATTTGGTTTTGAAATCTTGCCAGCAAAACCATGATTAAGACTAATATTTTTATTAAATATCCCTTAATCATACCCAGAAAACTAATTATTTTTAAGGTTATCTAATTCAATAGAATTATTCTTTTCATATAGTAAGGCTTTGGTTGTACAGAGTACAAATGCTGTTGCTGAACTTACTAGTTTGTTCTTGTTCATTCCTCTCCCTCCCTTTTCTACTTTCCAGAATCCTATTCTAAGAAAACCATGGTGCTGGGTCCTGAACAGAAGATGCCAGATGGTAATTTACAGTTTTTGTGTTATTGTCTAATTGTTATTTGGATATAGAAATTTATCATATTTTCTTTCTCATTGTCTATTCCAACAGAAAATGTCCCCATTTGCCCTCCTTCGGCCAATAATATCTTCCTGGAGGTCTGCTCCATTCAGAGTCACCGTCTGGTGACTTAGGCTGTAAATGAAAATGGGTTTACAGTCTCAGACCTGCCTCATCTTGTTTCCAGCTCTGAGACTGCCAAGATTAGCCACGCGTGTGGTTTCTATAGCGGTAATGCCTGCAAAGGCAGTCTATTCACAGACCGTCATAAAACCCTCCTTCCAGGCTGCTGATGGCAATTCAGATATACATGGAGCTGAAAAGCACTGGGTGTGCACCTTCCACTGTATTTGATTAGAGCTTCTTGACTGCTTTGACTAATCCTTCCTAATTCCAAGTTTTCCCTTTAGAATTTCCATTCCTTTTTATAATTAAAAAAATTCTTAATATGTTTTCATATAGAAAGAAAGCTTTTGTTTTCTAATTGGAGGTTATAAGGATTTCTTAGAAACACTGAGATTAGAGCTCTGTGGTTCAAAGTAGCCATTTGATGGCTACAGCAATCCTGGTTTTGTATCTTTTTGGCAGATCAGCCCTTATCTTCCAGTCCCTAATCCCTGTCCCTTCCTGTATTTAAGATTAACTTCAGAACGCCAAGGTCTGGGAAACACTTCTCAGTCTTAGATGAGTTCTCCTATCACGAGGGTCACCACGTGGCCTGCCACTCTCTACTGCCGGCCTTAGTCAGGAGGCAGAGGGTTCCTGCCTGGCGGGTTTCCGGCAGCCTCAGATTTTAGCCCGAACTGTGGCAGGATTTTGCAACTTCCACATTTTTTGAGAAGCCTGCCGGAGGTAAAATGCCCAAGGACGTTTCTTTGAGTAAGTCCTACCGAATATTAGGAAGGGTGGTGGTGGTGGTGGTGGTGGTGGTGGTGGTGGTGGTGGTGGTGGTGGCAGTGGTGGCAGCAGTGGTAGCAGTAGTGTGTCTCCCACTAGATTGACCTAGTTTTCTTGTAAAAGTTAGAGTTTTAGGTTACCAAAGAGGCTAGTCTGGGAATGTTATATTTTGAGTCCTAGACATCAGTGTTCTTAGAAGAAAATGAAATGGTTCTAAAAGTTGCCAAGTGGGAATAGAAGTATGAAAGTAGGAAAACCATTGTGAGACTATGTAAGTAGTCTTAAAACTGAGATAGAGCCCAGCTGTTGTAGGTCAGTGGTTGAGTGCCAACCTATGAACCAGGAGAGCAGGGCACATGCCAGGGTTGTGGGCTCAATCCCCTCCCTGCAGGAGGCAGCTGATCAGTGAATCTCTCTCAGCATTGATGTTTCTATCTCTCTCTCCCTCTCTCTTCCTCTCTGAAATCAATAAAAGATATTAAAAAAAAAAAACTGATGTAGGACTGAATGACGGCAGAAGGAAGTGATAGGGAGGTTTTTTGCCTTATTTCTCAAATTTTCAATCATGTGAATGTATTGCTATTCAAAAATTAATTTATTTCCGTGGCTGGGTGGTTCAGCTGGCTGGAGCATTGTCCCATACAACAAAAGGTTCTATGTTCGATCCCCAGTTGGTGTGCATACTGTAGGCTACTGATTGGTTTCTCTCTCTCTCTTAAATCAATAAAAACATATCCTCAGGTGAGGATTAAGAAAATAATTTGAAAAGTTTATTTAAAATAAAAATAAAGTATTAGAAATAAATTGAGATACAGTCAGGTAACTCTTATGCCTTTAGGGTGTTAAAGATTTAATTTCACTATTACTACGGATGAATTGTTAGTTTGCTCATTTAAAAAAAAAATTTCTTTTCAAATTTATTTATTCAGGTGCTGCTTCTGAAGACTATGGGGACTCTGCCAGTCTTGGTGCTATCAACCCTGCCTACAGTAGCTCTTCTCTTCCGCAATCCACCAGGACCTCAGAGGAGCCCTTCACCACCTACTTTGATGAGAAGATTCCCATTCCTGAGGAGGAGGTCAGTGACAGGTCCTTGGAAGAAAAAGTAATAATGTAAGGAAAACGTGTGTAACGGGTCTGCTGGACAACTCAGGATCAACAGCCTCAGGTCTAAGTTTGGCACACAGTTTCTGAAGACCGAATTTTAAAAATCAGAATAAATAGAAGCTGTTCAGGAAAATGAGGGCCTTGAAAACTGTTCCTAATGAGAAATGCTCACATCAAAGAAGTGTGAGATTTATGGTCCTCTTTTATGACAGCTTTTTTTTTTATATCACCTCAATATATTTTTTTAATTTTTAAAAATTTTTTTAAATTAAGGTATTATAAGTGTACATAGCTTACCATTGCCGCCCCCCCCCCCCCCAACCTCCCATTCATGCCCTCCCTCCCCAGAGTTCTGTGTTCGTTGGTTGTACTTATATTCATGCATACCAGTCCTTCGGTTGTTCTCTTATCTCCCCCCAGGTCTCCTTCCCCTCCCCGCTGTCATTTGGCAGTCTGCTTGTTTTATGGTGACTATCTCAGGACCACACGAATAGAGTCCTCTCCTCCTCTGGTTCACACCGCCCCTACCTCCGGGTCCCACTGCTTCCCCTGGGACACACTTTGGGGGACATGGCTCACCCGGGGCACGTGGCCCCCTGGGACACACTGCTACGACAGCTTTTTTTTTTTTTAATTATATTTTATTGATTCCTTCACAGAGAGAAGGGAGAAGGATAGAGAGTTAGAAACATCGATGAGAGAGAAACATTGATCAGCTGCTTCCTGCACACCCCCCACCAGGGATGTACCTGCAACCAAGGTACATGCCCTTGACCGGAATCGAACCTGGGACCCTTCAGTCCGCAGGCTGATGCTCTATCCACTGAGACAAACCAGCTTTTGTCCCATTTGGGTAGTGGTTGAGCATAGAGGTACTGATATTGTTACTCTTTTATTAAAATGAGAGGCTGATGGAAAAGAGAAAGGTAAGGGAAAGGCTCTTGGACAGAGAAGGAGCCAACTTATTGATAATAAGTGGATCAAATGGAGAGGAAACTTGGACACACCCAATATCCACCATCCTAAATCCTTTGTTTTGTTGCTTTGTGTATGATAAAACAGGTCAGTAGTATGGAGGTGATATCTGTTTGATCTCTTTTCCTCTCGACAGCACTCTTGTTTTAGCTTTCGTAAACTATGGGCTTTCACGGGACCAGGATTTCTTATGAGCATTGCCTACCTGGATCCAGGAAACATCGAATCAGATTTGCAGTCCGGAGCAGTGGCTGGGTTTAAGGTAAATGTCTAGTTCTACCTATGTCCCTTTTAAGCACACAACACATTCACATCCTTTTCCTCTACTCTGCTGGTGGGCATCAACCTCTGAACCTACGGTGACGTTTCAGTGAAAGTATTTTCCATCTGGTTTTTTATTTTATTTTACCCATGTAGTTGGTTTTTTATTTCACCCACGCAGTTCCCTTGAGTAAAGGAGAAACTACAGATGGGAGAAACTAAGGCTCAGTGAGGTACAAGGAGACATACCAGATTATGTGTAGAGCCTGATACAGAACTTGGGTCATTTGGTTCCTGACCTGGGTTCTTTCCTGAATGTAGTGCTTCCCATTCACATTGCCAAACAACCGAACAAAAACCCTGTGTCTGTGAGTGTCATGGTGGGTTTTGTTCTCCTCCAGCTGCTCTGGGTTCTTCTGTTGGCCACCATCGTGGGACTCCTGCTGCAGCGCCTTGCGGCCAGGCTGGGAGTGGTCACGGGGCTGCATCTCGCTGAAGTGTGCTACCGGCAGTATCCCAAGGTGAGCAGGGTCCTGTTCTGCCTGTCTGTCACTCACATCGGAACCTGTGTGTCATGCAGTATGTGCTGGCCCCGCTGCTGTATACTGAAGCAGTGGAGGACTTGGGGGTCAGTGGCCCTGAGGACTGGGAGTCCCAGGGAAATTCTCTAGGCCCCTCTTACTGCCAAGCCACATTTCTATGTTCCTTCAAAAAGTTTCTTTAGAAAAATCCTGGTTGAGTAAACATTTACCATTCATTCTGCCTCTGGCATCTAGTAGTGCCCAGCCCATGGCGTGGTGGGGGCTATTCTAAGCACTTCCAGTCATGCATTCATATTACTCAGTCACTTTGCATTATACGTATTTTCTTTTTGTTTGACTTTGCTAACAATTAGAAAAAAGTAACTTTCTTCCTTATAATACAAACTGTTTGTGGCAGGATCTTTGGAACCTCTAATAATTATTTTTCAATTAACCCTGACCCTGGGTGTTACACTGTTCTCTTCATCTTCCTTCTGGACACTTCCTGGAGCCTTTCTTACTGCCACCTAAGGCAGAAGTGGAGCCTGTGTCTAGAAGATAGCTTTACCCTAGATTCATCTTTTTTCTTTTTTTTCATGCTTTCAGAGAGGAAGAGAGAAGGAGAGAGAGAAAAAAAAGCATCCATGATGAGAGAGAATCATTGATTAGCTGCCTCCTGCACACCCTCCACTGGGGACCAAGCATACATACCACATGGGCATGCGCCCTTGACCGGAATCAAAGCCAGGACCCTTCAGACCGCAAGCTGATGCTCTATCCACTGAGCCAAACCAGCTAGAGCCTTTTCTTTTTTTTAATAGAAGGGAGAGGGAGAGAGAAATAGAAACATCTGTGATGAGAGAGAATCATTGATCGTCTATCTTTTACACGCTGCACACTGGGGATCGAGCCTGCAACTTGGGCATATGCCCTGGCCAGGAATTGAACCATGACCTCCTAATTCATAGATTGATGCTCAACCAGTGAACCACACCTGCTGGGCCTTAGCTTCATCTTTATTTCTTAAATTTATTTTTAAAAATCTATTTTATTGATTTTTTACAGAGGATGTGCACATAATCAAGGTACATGCCCTTGACCGGAATCGAATCTGGGACCCTTATTCTGCAGGCCAAGGCTCTATCCACTGAGCCAAAATGGTTAAGGGCTAGCTTCATCTTTAGATGAGATACTAGAAATCTACCTCTGGTTTGTCCTAAATGTTTAATCTTCTTTCCTGGCTGTGAGAAAGTACCCTTATCTTTTTTTTTCTTCTTTTTCCTTAGATGCTTCTTAAAAGAAAATCCTGGTAATTTATAATTTCTTTTAGCTTCTCTTTCTTTGTGTATCTTAGCAGTTGTTTTTTGGATAGTAGATACGTGGAGGTGTTCTTTTTCTGTGCTCAGTAAACCAGCATTAACTAGAGTTGTCTTCGGCCTGCATTGTTTGACCAGATTAGTTCCCTGTTTTGTCACACATCGCCCAATTCCAACCACTTTGCTCTGAGTCCCTTTGCACCTGTCCTTTTTTACTTCTGTGTTGTTATTACATTATGGAAGACTCAGCCTTTTCACATTTGTTATGTCTCTTCGGCGACAATGAGGATCGATATTTTCTTCAGACATTTTTATTCGCTCCTGAATAGTATTTTGACCATACTAGCATCATCATTTCCCCCTAAGACTTGGGATCATTTTTTTAGGCATGAAATTAAGTGGAAATTAATGAATGGAAATTCCATTCCTCTCTTGAATGGAAAGGAAAGAGAAAAAAATTAGGATTCAGCTGCTGCCTAGGCCCTGACTCATAAGCTCCGCTGCATAGAAGCACACTTGCCTTCTGTAGGTAGGGCCCACAGTGCAATGATGGGTCTTTATCTCCAGACTGAAGGCTTATAAAGGACTGCTGATGGGTCAGTTCCAAAATGTGAATTCCAAATTATGTGGGAAGTTCTTAGAAGTTATTAATTAGAACCATGTCTTTGTTCTGTTTGGTGTTTAGGTCCCACGAATTGTCCTGTGGCTGATGGTGGAGTTGGCTATCATTGGCTCAGATATGCAAGAAGTTATTGGCTCAGCCATTGCCATCAATCTCCTGTCTGTAGGAAGGTGAGGGGGTTTTCCTCTAGAAAGTAGTATTTTGCTAGATTTCAAAGCAAATGTAAAAACAAATACCCAACTCATTTTCAATTTTCAAGATTCAACTCAAATTTATTATATTTTCTGTGGAACCCATCCGGGACCACCTTCCTCTGTCCTGGAAGATGTAGACTCTTTATCTTCCATGTTCTCATGTTGGATTATATACACCTCTGTTATGCAGTATGAATTATTGTGGATTACAGTTATTTATTTGTATGCCAAATTATCCCAGTAAACAACAAGCTCCTTGAGGGGTAAGACCCATTCTTTTTTTTTCTTTTCTTTCTTTCTTTCTTTCTTTCTTTTTTTTTTTTTTTTAAATATATTGATTTGTTTTATAGAGAGGAAGGGAAAGGAATAGAGAGCTAGAAACATCGATGAGGAGAAACTCCCCTCCCCAAGTCCTGTGATTCTCTCTCATCACAGATGTTTCTATTTCTCTCTCCCTCTCCCTTCTATTAAAAAAAGAAAAGGCTCTAGCTGGTTTGGCTCAGTGGATAGAGCAGTTAGCTGCCTCCTGCACATCCCCTACTGGAGATGTGCCAGCATCCAAGGTACATGCCCTTGACTGGAATCGAACCTGGGACCCTTCAGTGTGCAGGCCGCCGCTCTAACCTCTGAGCCAAACCTGTCAGGGCAAGATCCATTCTTTTCAACTATATATCCTAATGTCTGACTAGTAGACAGTCAAGTTTGAGTGAATGTTATTCATGTGATCCGAAACTACCCAAGGCCTGGCCTCCTGCCACCCCCCCCACACACACACACATACACACTCCCCTCCCCAAGTCCTTGCTTCTCCAGAAGTGGTACGTATGGAGAGCTGTTGGGAAGAAAGTGCTTCTCTATCTTTCCTTTAATTTCCATTTCTTATCTCTGATCTAGGGTTCCCCTATGGGGTGGAGTTCTCATCACCATTGCAGATACTTTTGTATTTCTCTTTTT
The DNA here is from genome assembly GCA_963924515.1 of Vespertilio murinus. Classification (NCBI taxonomy): domain Eukaryota; kingdom Metazoa; phylum Chordata; class Mammalia; order Chiroptera; family Vespertilionidae; genus Vespertilio; species Vespertilio murinus. The sequence goes on from OZ004707.1 coordinate 149,774,026, forward strand.
GGACAAATATGGTAAGTAGAGTAGGAATGGAGGGGTTAGACAAAGAAACTGCTTTTCAATCAGGTGACTGATGGGGAACTCTGTCTCCTGTAAACTCACTGCTGCATTTTCCTCTTTAGGCTTGCGGAAGCTGGAAGCATTTTTTGGCTTTCTCATCACTGTTATGGCCCTCACTTTTGGATATGAGGCAAGTGTGCCAGGCTATTTATTATCTTTTCAAGACAAACAAACAAACAAAATTATTATTTTTTTGGTTTTATTATAAAAGACAAAATAATGCTAGGATGGTTCAATTGTATTGCATGTGCTAAGAAAAAGACAGTTGCTTCCTCTTCTTGTAAGTAGCAGAGGTGACCTATGAAAATAGTTTGCTATTGACTTGATCCAGAAATCAGGCAAAGTCATGTAAATTAAGAGGTTCAGATCTTTGTGTTCACTCTAAGAACATTCGGGAAATTGCCCAGGCCATTTGGGGTAAGCCCATCTGAAGGATGCCACCTTACCAAAGCATTCTGTTATGACATTGGTGGAGTTGGTAGGTGTACCCAGGCTATACAGTGGGGCTGGACATAGGATTGGTGACCCAAAAAAGGAGTGCTGATTTTTTGCTGCACACGCTGAAAAAGCCAGAGAATAATGTTGAACTTAAGGATTTAGAAGTGGAATCTCTGGACACTGAGCACATCTAGGTTAACAAAGCTCCCAAGATGTGGTACAGAACTTACAGATTATCCCACTTATGAGCTCTTCCTGCCACACAGATGATTCTCACTGAAAAAGCGGGTGGTTTATAAACCAGAAGAGGGGTTGCACAGAAGAAAACAGATATCCCAGAAGAAACTGAGGAAACAAACTTATGGCCCAGGAGTAAATTCAGCATAAAATAAAAAATGTTTATAAAGTGAAAACAGAAAGAAAAAAAGAAGCCAGTTAAGTCTTGGGCCAATTTTGAAGGAATATCATTTATAGCAAAGACTAGTGTCCAGGAAGGTCTGCAGGACTCCTGTGTCAAAAACTTAGAGGCTCGGTGCATGAAATTTGTGCACAGGTAGGGTCTCTAGGCCTGGCAGTGATCAGGACTGATCTGTGGGGTGGACTGGTGGGGCAATCAGGGTCCCCGGTTGGCACTTGCCTTGGCCAGCTTGGCGCTGTCTGTTCACCAGCTCTGCCTCCCTCCATCACTGCCAGGCATCTCCCTCTGGTCGAAACATAGACCAGCTGCCTCTTGCACACCAGCGGGGTGATCGGGGCAGGGGAGAGGCCCACTGGCACCTGCCTTGGCTGGCCTGGGGGCAGCTCCTTCATTGAGCGTCTTCCCCCTGGTGGTCAATGTGCATCATAGTGACTGGTTATTCCAGCGACTGTTCTGCCGTTCAGTCAATTTGCATATTAGTCTTTTATTAAATAGGATGACTAGAGGGTGGGTGGAGGGCATAAATGGTAATGGCAAAAAATAAATGACAAACTTTCTAGGACTTTCCAGACTACACCCCCTGGTTCCAAATTGGCCATCTGGACAATAGAACAGCTTTGGAGAGGGTTAGAGAGGATGCTATAGGGTGCTTCTTGGCTGCTAACTTAGAGGGGTCAGTTTTTGCTCATTCTGGTTTATACCAACTGTAGCTTGAACTTCTCTGCATTGCAACTATAGGGGATGTGGTGGATGCTTCCTTGTTTGTGCCCCAACCCAGACACTCATAGATAGGAATCAGTACCATTATATGCCTTAACAACCCTTTTCTATATCTGGTTTAACTGATAGCTGTTTATTGGCCTGGCTAGACTTTTAAAAATATATCTAATCTATGAGTAGATTATACATCTTGGTCTAAGGCTTTCAAGAGAAATGCTGAACCAGGAAAAAAATATGTGTGAAAAGTGTTTATGAATGAGTCAGCTTATGCTAGTGGCAAGCACTGATTTTTATTTATTTATTTTATTTAAAAAAATATATATATATTTTATTGATATTTTACAGAGAGGAAGGGAGAGAGATAGAGAGCTAGAAACGTCGATGAGAGAGAAACATCGACCAGCTGCCTCTTGCACACCTCCTACCGGGGATGTGCCCACAACCAATGTACATGCCCTTGACCGGAATCGAATCCGGGATCTTTCAGTCCGCAGACCGACGCTCTACCACTGAGCCAAACCGGCTTTGGCAGCAAACACTGATTTTCAGATGAATATAGCTGATCAGAGGCATAAGTTTGGATAATTAAGAATGGACTGTATTCTTGGGTCTGGCTCATAGGAGTTATTATGAAATTAATATCAATAAGGCCCTTACCAGCCATTTTATTTATTTATTTATTTTTAATCCTCACTCGAGGGTATTTTTCCCCATTGATTTGTAGAGAGAGTGAAAGGGAGAGACAGAGAGAAACGCCGATGTGAGAGAGATACATTGATTGGTTGCCTCCCACAGGCCTCTGACCAGGGCCAAGAGCCTGCAACTGAGGTACATGCACTTGACCAGAATCGAAACGAACCCTTCAGTCTGCAGGCCAATGCTCTACCCACGGAGCAAAACCGGCTAGGGCTCAGCTATTTCACTTCTTTAGCATATTAATTACATTCTCTACATATCTATTTTGTATATCTAAAATATGAGGTAAAATATCCAGATAGCCCAGTGTTGAATTCTCTGATATCTGGCAGCAAGCCCCTTATGCTGCTTGGTTTGTGATGGTTCTGAATTCCTCGTTATTCTAGGCAGTTGTTGAAGAAGGGGTTATAAGGAAGGGAGGAAAGGATGCTGAGTGTTTCCTAGGACTGTTACTCCCTCGGTCTCACATTCCAGTGAAAGCTAATAGTTGTTTTGTTGGTTTGTAGTATATTACAGTGAGGCCCAACCAGAGCGAGGTACTCAAGGGCATGTTCCTGCCATCCTGCTCAGGCTGCGGCACCCCACAGATCCAGCAGGCTGTGGGCATCGTGGGAGCTGTCATCATGCCACACAACATGTACCTGCATTCTGCCTTAGTCAAGGTGAGCACCGCCTTCACCTCACTGGCCTCCTAGATAGGCCATGAGATGTCTTCCTTTAGTTGCAAGGGGCACATACTTAGTTTACAGCTGTTAGAACTTGAAACAGCAAGGTATTTTTCCTGGTTAGACTCACAGGCTCCACACTTGGACTCTGTTTTATGACCAGAGATAACTGACCCCACAGAAACGGGAACTAAACTTGTTCATAAAAGGTCTGAAAGTACGCCGAGTCTCTTGTGTTTTAATCTCAAAGCCCTGCGTGGCCTTAAGGAGGTCAGGAGTCAAGAGTCCCACTAACCTTTTACCCATCAGTCTTACACAATAGTTTTCTGGGAAATTTCAGAGACCTTTATAATTAAGGCTACGCACTTGTTAGGACAGCTTGGGTGGTTTTGCTTGTGTGTTTGGTTCTTCCAGCCACAATAATAGAGCTCAGTAATCACTTAGTCTCTCTTACCTGTCTGAGGAATGTGCAATGTCATCCAAGGGTCACGGAGTTCTTAGCGAACACGGATGTAAGCGATTCTCTCATGTTTCATCTGGTCAGTTGTTGCCCTCTAAACCTTTCCGTTGTCTCTAAACTCATGAAAATATTACAAGGAAACTTGTTTCAAATAGTTAAAAAAAAATGACTATGCTGTTTTCTCTCCAGTCCAGACAGGTAAACCGAGCCAAAAAGCAGGAAGTTCGAGAAGCTAATAAGTACTTTTTCATTGAATCCTGCATTGCTCTCTTTGTTTCCTTCATCATCAATGTTTTCGTCGTCTCAGTCTTTGCCGAAGCATTTTTTGAGAAAACCAACCAACAGGTGGTGAGTAAGCCAGGATCATGAGTGGTAGTGAATGTGAGGGTAATGTGAAGGCCGGAACGGGGTAGGAAAATATGACAACAACTTGGATTATGACAGTAGATCTGTGGCCTCAATACTGTCCCCTGCGTCACTGCACTAGTCAGGGTGTGAGCCTGGGGGCTGAAAGCCTACACTCCTTTCCCCGGCTTTTGGCTTGGAAGGGAGATCGCCCCGGACTACGGATTGCCTCGTGCTGTTTGTTAGTGGTTTCACATCTCCTTAGCCTTTTGTTCCCTGTTTATCAACTGCCAGTCTGCTTGCCAGTCCTGCCATTTGGTGATTGAGGACAGGTTGGGAGGAGGCAACAAACCAAACAGGAACTGTTGCTAGGACAGACTGTTTTGTCATTTTGAGGTCTGTCTGCTCAGTTCCTGGTTGCCTGTCCAGTTTGGGTCACCACTTTGCTTCCAATGTATAGGACCTCAGATGCCCGACTCTGCTTGGACTGAGGACTCCCTGTTCCGGGTGTCCTGTCACATTTGAAGCCACCTAAGGGTCCTCCTTTCCTGTCATTTAAAATGACCCAGCAGTGCACACTCTAACTCCGTAAATCTTGTTGGTGACGTGGGGGTGCAGAAAGATTACGGAGGAAGAGCACAAGTGATACTTGCCCCGGTGTCTGCCCCTCACGCCTGAGGCGCCCAGTCTAGCCTCCGGGCTGTGTGATCTGAGGGAGAGCTGTTCTCTGGCCCATGCCTCGAAGATAAAAGTTGCTCCCAAACTGCTTTCTTTTCCAGATTGAAGTCTGTAAAAATAGCAGCAGCCCCCATACTGGCCTTATTCCTGATGATAACTCAACACTGGCTGTGGACATCTTCAAAGGGGTAAACCATTCAGATTCGTGTTCTTTGGCTCTGGGTCAATATTCTTGGCCAGTTGCTGGTCTTTTCTGTGGGTTCGCTTCAGAGCTAAGCATATCTCCCTGTGGAGTGTCATTCATCTCAGAGGTCCAGATGCTAGACAAGCATAGACATAATAATGGATCAGCTAAAAAAATGAATTGTTTCAGCAGTTCCCAAACTTGTGCTGATAGTAGAGTGTTCTACCGATGTTAACTGGGGCAACTGGAGAAAGTGTACCTAGTAAAGTGGTCTCCATTGGGGCTCAGACCCTTTTATGTTGGTCACACTGTGAACCTCCAGGGGTAGAATGTGTATGTATGTAGCATTCCAAATTTATTTGAACTTTCTTTTCACTCTTATTATCTTCTAAAATAGTGCGTTAAGCAGTATAATTTGGGAAATTATATAATTTATAGACTTTTTTTAAAATCTTATTAATATTTCAGGTATAGATTGAGGATTACAGCATTAGGAGCTTGGAGAAGAGAAAGGCCTAGGCTAAGGAATGAAGGACCATCCAGCAAAATTGAGGTTGAAAGCTTTGGAATGAAGTGAGGGCTGAGTGGAGCTAACTCAGTGCCCTCCCTGCACAGCCCTTGGGTTAGCTGGGTGCATAGCAAAGATGAGAGACGTGCTGTTTCGGGTGTCGTCTAAGCAGTTCACTGACACAGCCCTGCTTCTCCCTGCCCCTCCCCCAGGGTATCGTGCTGGGATGTTACTTCGGGCCTGCTGCACTCTACATCTGGGCCGTGGGGATCCTGGCCGCCGGGCAGAGCTCCACCATGACGGGAACCTATTCTGGCCAGTTTGTCATGGAGGTAGGTGCTGCTGTGACTGGGACAGACTAGAGCAGCGGTCGCCAGCCTTTCGGACCCCATGGACCGCCAGTGGTCTGCGGACCACCGGTTGGCGACCGCTGGACTAGAGGAACGGGAAATTGGCCTTTTGTTACTTATTAATCCCATGCTTTTAAGGTCTTCCTGAATCTCTCCAAAACTTTTTAGTTTCCTGTTCCAGAGACTCATTCTGTTTCTGTGTTTTCTTCCAGGGATTCCTGAACCTAAGATGGTCACGCTTTGCCCGAGTGATTCTGACCCGCTCTATTGCCATTATCCCGACTCTGCTGGTTGCTGTCTTCCAAGATGTAGAACATCTGACTGGGATGAATGACTTCCTCAATGTTCTGCAGAGCTTACAGGTACCAAGCCTAGTGCCAAGTGCTGGGAATAATTTAGAGGAAGAGAGAGGCATGGTCTTGGTCTGCAGTAAATGTGTATGAAATCCCTGGCATCCAAAAGGCTTTTAGAAATGACTTAGGTGTGTTTTTTTTTAAAAGCCTATTGAAAGGAAATTATAATTGCATATAGGATACAAAATTAATATTGATTAAGCCAAGAAAGTATTAAATGACAGATAGGACACTACTAGGTCCTAAGCAGGATAAGACAAGGCAGAAACAAATATTTGTAAAGAATCTTAATGATCATAATTGATGTCAGGTTAATGATAGCAAAATAATGCTTGAGCATTTGGGATGATAGGAATAATTTTTTATAGAGGAAGTGAGACAGGGTCTGTGTTTCCCTTTCACTAGTAGTGCTACTCTCTGGGGTGATACAGGGACCCCAGGAGCCCCATCTGATCTTAGGTTTTTCTTTTCCAGCTTCCCTTTGCTCTCATACCCATCCTCACGTTTACGAGCTTGCGGCCAGTAATGAATGACTTTGCCAATGGAATGTGAGTGTGCTTCTCTCAGGTCCCCACAGCTGTGTGGGGGAAGGATATCTCATTGAGTAGGCCAATCAAAAGATGAGTCATAGAGGCTTGGGGTGGTTGCTAGCACTGCGTCCTCAAATCTTTGACTTAGAAGAGGAAGGAGGAGGTGGGGGTGGGGAGGAAGGGAGGGAGGAGGAGGAAAGGAAGGAAAAGAGAGAGAGAGAGATCAATGATGGGAGTGAATCATTGATTGGCTGCCTCCTGCACACCCCACACTGGGGATTGAGCACAACCTGGGCTTGTGCCCTTGACTGGAATCAAACCCAGGACCCTTCAGTCTGCAGGGCAACGCTCTATCTATTGAGAGAAACCAGCTAGGGCTAGAGCTTTAACTCTTTAGCTTCAGCCACTGAAGTATAAACCATCTTTTTATTTACTTTTTTGTTAGTCCTCACCTGAGGATTTTTTTTTTTTCTCATTGATTTTTAGAGGGAGTGGAAGGGTAAGAGATAGAGAAACATGGATATGAGAGACACATTGATTGATTGCCTCCCTCATGCTCTGACTGGGGGTGAGGATCGAACCTGCAACTCAGGTATCTGCCGATACCACCAAGTACACCAGCCAGAGCTAAAGCATCTTTTTTATAAAGACTTTTTATTGATTTTTAGAGAAAAAGGAAGGAAAAGGGAGAGAGAGAGAAACATTGATGTGAGAGTGTAACATCAATTAGCTGCCTCCTGCACACTCCCTACTGGGGATTGAGCCTATAACCCAGGCATGTGCCCAGACCAGGAATCAAAGCAGCCATCTTTCAGTGCACAGAACGATGCCCAACCAACTGAGCCACACTGGCCAGGGCTGAAGTGTAAAGTGACTTAATTCCATGTTAATGACCAGAATAAGAAGGGTGTAAGCTAATACCTTACATACTCATCTTTAACAGATATGAGAGTAGTTGAAATTACTTGTTAGATTTCTAGGGACACTCATGACTTGTTGCATTTCTAGGGACTTGAATAATAGAGGTTATTTAATAGTATTTTTTTTCTTTGTCTCTATCTTTGTCTAATTTTGGCTTATTTAACCAAAATCGGGTAATTTTTAGTTTTGTGTTTTTTTATTTTTTATATTTTTGAGAATACATTTATTAAAGCTGGGAAGGTGAACAAGGAAGGGCTTAGGATGGAAGAAGCAACAGGAGAGAGCCCAGGCGGGTGGCTCTGACTCACTAGAAGTCAGAGAAAAGGGGGCCTTGGAGGCAGGTGTGGGGGTTTGTCTGGGAGGAGCTGCCGCTGCCCATTGCTCCCCTGGTTGCAGGTCTCTTGGGGTCCCTTAGAGGCAGGGGATGCACGCCTGTGGGGGAAGCTGAGGGGATGGGGAAAAGGCGTCGGCGTGCTCCCACGACGGGGAGCGCACCTGTTTTGAAATCCTGCTCACCCCTGCCCTGTCTGCCCCACAAGACACAGCGCCCTGCTCTGTGAGGACAGGCTGGGCTGTTCCACCACTGACGGTGCTGATTCTTTTGCAGGGGCTGGAAGGTTGCAGGCGGGATCTTGGTTTTTGTCATCTGCTCTATCAACATGTACTTTGTCGTGATTTACGTCCAGAGTCTTGGGCATATAGTTCTGTATGTGGTGGCTGCTGTGGTCAGTTTGGCTTATCTGAGCTTCGTGTTTTACTTGGTAAGTCCAGTTGGGAGGGGCAGGGGCATGGGTATCAGGGGATGGCAGCATGGGGCTGACTAACATCCAAAACACAGTCAAAGGAGCACCTAGCAATCTATCTTCAGCTTATTGAGATAATTTACATGAAATTGTTAAATCAGCTATGGTTAAACTGTACACACACACACACTCACACACACACATACACACACACGGCCAGATTATTATGACCACCTGACATTTGTAGGCAAATTAGCCCTCTACTGCATCGTATTGGATATGGAAGCTAAAGACCCGTTTGAACACGATTGCTGTTACCAATATAAAGCGTCTCTATTTTGCACAGGAACACAAGGATTGAATAGTCGAGCCTTGGAAAAAAAGTCATGTGGTCTGATGAATCACGTTTCCAGTTGCGTCATACAGATGGCAGAGTGAGAATTTCATGGAAACAGCATGAAAGCATGCACCCCACATGCATAAATACAACCATTCAAGCTGTTGGGGGCAGTGTTATGGTTTGGGGCATGTTTTCCTGGCATGATTTGGACCCTTTAATTCATGTGGAACAATGTCTGAATAGCACAACATACCTAAGTATCACTACTGATCAAGTTCATCCTATCATGTTGATGGTGTATCCCAATGGAGATAGCTTCTTCCAACAAGACAATGCGCCATGCCACGGTGCTCGTATTGTGCAGGAGTTGTTTCAAGAACATGAGGGAGACTCTACCTTGCTTAGGTGGCCCCACAATCACCAGATCTCAATCTAATTGAGCATTTGTGGGGCAAAGTTAAAAGAGCCATTAGGCAGCTGGTTCCACAACCATCAAATCTCTCAGAACTGGACAGTGCTATTCATTAGGTATGGTGTCAGATTCCTTGCATCACCTTTCAACATCTCGTGGAGTCAATGCCAAGAAAAATCGCCAGAGTGCTGAAGGCAAAAGGTGGCCCAACAAAATACTGATGGGGCGGTCATAGTAATCTGGCCACTCAGTGTACACACACACACACACACACACACACACACACACTTTTTTTGTTATAAACACTATTTATAATCATAAAATTTGGTTTCTAAGAGTGATCATCTTTCTATTTCTGTCACTTCTGTTTAGTTTCCATTCTTAATATTTCCTAACAGGAGAGTGTAGAAACTACACAAAGAGGATCAGTCTGGAAAGCAGGGAGTGGAACAGAATGGGGTTGGAGAAGGGGGCTGTGCGGAGTGATTTCAGAGCTTTGGGGTAGATCATGTGGGTTCACAGCCCTGCTCTGCTACTTAATAGCTGTCTAGTAAGAAAATAAGTAGAAAGTTATAAATCATATTGCATTATTTTAGAATTACTAAAAAGTGATGGTTCTAAGACCACATAGAAAAGGAATGTAGAATTATGTGTACCCAGATAATAATTTTTTCCCCAAAATTCTAGAGTCAATTATATAAAAATAGTAATAGTACTTGTCTTAAGATGATGGGATTATGGATATGTTCTTTTTTATTTTCCAAATCCATAGCATTATTTATATTAATGAAAAATGACTACAGCAGCAACATCAAATCCACCTCCCTGTTCTATACAGGTTTCTCTGAAACACACAAGGGTTGAGGATCAGGGACAGCAGAATTTATACCATGTCTGCTGAAGAGAATGGTTAAGGACGGAGGCTGGAAATCCAGTCAGCCTAGTCCCCATGCCAGTGTCTGCCACAGGTTAGGTGCTTGATTGAGAAAAATCCCTTTGGTGAATGTTGCAAAATGATATCCTGAATTGATACACCCCTTTCTTTTGCCTCCGGTAAACCTTAGGCACACTAAAATCATGCTGACCCTATATACATTATAGAGACTTACTCTAAGAAAATCCAAGCAGCTGAATATGTCCTTGGCAGGAATTGTTTTTAAAATTTGCTGTAGAAGGTAAAGGAATCCTTCCTTCATGCATATTGGTCATGAAGGTACCTAGTTGTCCTCAGGCAGCCTGAGACTTTGAGATTGTTGAAGACTGTTTTTAAGGCTGGAATAGGTTACTGCAAGTTAGTTCCAAAACATACGCTTCACAGAGCAGTTTCGGAGACTGTTCAGTTATATTAGTCCGTCATTCGTGCCCCTCTCATGAAGAAAAGTGGTTTCTAGGGAACTCCAAGTCCGATAAAAGAAGCTAACTGCAAACACCGAGCAGGAGGAGCAGAGGGAGCTCAGCATTGTCACGAGTGAGGAAACCTGGCCGGAGGAGGAGATCCCAGGATGCTATGAAGGGGCGTGGGGTTGGGAATGACTTGGTGATAGAAGATAGAAAAGCTGGATGTTCACGGGAGAGCAGGTTTGCGTCTGAGGAGCCAGTTTTGAGCAGTCTCGGTGGGTAAGAGGGCTCTTCAGAGGGGTTGGTGGATGATGGCTCCATTTTCTCTTTCAGATCTGGCAATGTCTGATTGCTCTGGGCATGTCCTTCCTGGAGTGTGGGAGCACGGTAAGCACCTCTAAAGTCCTGACCGAAGAAGCCGCCGATGACTATACTAAGTAGATCCTGGACCAGTCTGGTCCAGGGAGCCATCAGAGCCAGTGTGTTTCTATGGTTTACTGTGTGAACATAGCTAAAAGTATGTGCTGTTGCACAGACTGCATTTGGGATTCAGATGTTTGTTGTGAAAGACTTTCACATATGTATGAAAGATGGACTTTTCTTCCTGACCTCCTAACCTGGGAACTGGGCCTTTGAAAAGCTATTTGCTGCTGTCATTTTAACACTAAACTGTTAAGCTGCTGAAGAGCCAGCTTCTTTTATCTTTTTGAGAGATAAATCTCTATGCATGATTCTTAACTAGGCCATATGTTTAAAAAGAATTGGAAAATGCAGTACATCATAAAAGTGCACAATGGGTATGCAGATTTGTTTATTAAAAGATAATGGATTTTAAAAGGTTGAGAAATACTTGTGCATACTCTTTCAATTATTTTAATTATAAAAAAGTAAAATCTCAACTAGAGTGGTTTTATCCATATTACATGTAGAATTGGGAGACCACCACCTCTGTCAGGTTTAGAATTCTTTCAGTTTATTTCTTCTTTAAATTTCTCGGTGGAAGTTAAGAGGGGGTGAGAAAACATAGGTGATAAATGAACAAATAGCAAAACTCACCTGTAGGTGGTGGTTACTAATCACCTCGAAAATCACTTAGGAGATTTTCCTCAGAGATTGAACACTTACCAGGATTTTCTTGGAGTCCTGCCTTTAATCACTTTCATGTTAATACACAGAGCTTTCTTGATACTTACTCTCAAGCACATACAGTTGTAAAACCTTCACTCCCTCCTCCAGGAGGGTGGTGATGGAGAAAGATGGTAGCATTTATAAACTGGAGTTCTCATGAGACTTTGGGGTGAGGAGAAAAGACTGGAAAGGAGAAGAGGAAGCATCTGTTGTATTCCTAAGAGCCGCCTCCTACCAGCACGCTCACGCTTCCGAAGTGTGCCCAGGACGGCTTGCAAGGCAGCCGCGGAGCTGTGGACCTCACGGATGCAAAGCGCCCTCTCAGCAAGTCAGTGGGGTATCATTGTGGTTGCACAGTTCTCTTCAGCCTTTCCCTAAGAGGGAAAAACTTTTTGAGACCAGACGGTGGAGCTCTGGAGTCAGAGGAAGTGGGTCCCTTCAGCATGAAGCTGCTGCTCATCAGCCACTTGCGACATTTTTACATGTGGAGACCGAAACTGTGTGATTATCTCCAATCAGATCACATTTGTGTGATGCAGATAAATAAGTCGTTTATAGCTGTTGACTTGGTGAGGACAGTAATGGGAATGGCATTGAATGACTTCTTATTTGGGAGGTGGGGGCTTTCCTTCTGAGATATGATGGATTGATGTTCTCTGTCCATTTGAACACTAAAGACATTATTGCTGATACTTGCCACTGTCAAAAGTACAGACTGGATAGATTGTCTTTTATAAGTCACTAAGGGTGAACTTCTGTTTCACTGACTATACCTTTAACTTAGCTGCTCAGTATAATGAAAGACAAATTTCCCTAACCGTTCCTCCTCCCATCCATCCTGAAGATATCGAAGAATGACACCGTAAGCTGCCGTAGGTCTGCCTATAGTAGGTGAAGGCCAAATTGACGAAAAAAAAACTCTTTGTAAAAACAGTACAGAAACATTTACCTTTGCCCTGAATCTGGGTGAGCCCAGTCAGTCTCAAATTCACAAATATTTGGAAGTCCAGGTGAAAACTGGCAGTTTTCCTTTCAAAGTTGTATTTATGACTTGCAATGATGGAAAATTTCTTCCCAATTAAGTGGTACTTTATAATACGTGTATGGAATGGGTCACAGTGTTAAGAACTCCATGCTGTGGTCCATCTGATCGTCTCGGGCAGTGCGCTTCAGCCGGCGCTCGGCGCGGTGCCCGGCCTTCAGACCTTTGAGGTTTTCCAGCACATGTCTCTGTGTGGAATGATTAAAGTACACAGTTACACTTTATGTCAGTCGGTCCTTGTTGTTCTCCATAAATGTGACATGAAATAATTGTGCTGCTCCAGCCTCCGAGGAATTAACAGGGACCGGCAGAGCTGTAGTTTGGCTCCTGAGAGGTTGCCTAGTGCTGTTAGGAGTGCTTACAACTGAGCTTTCAGTGACCATTTCACAATATGTAAACTTGGTTTGTAATTAAAAACATTTTTCTTTTTTCAATTTGGTTTCCTGGGTATTTTTTTTAACTTTAAAAATACTTGATTAACAAGGGTCTCAAGAACTTTGAAATACCGAAATTTCATCCACCTCCTGGAATGACATATTAAGCCCCCTCTGTTCTTATTCCCTCTTTAAAAGGGATAGAGAAATAAATGCTAGTAGGTTCAATCCTTAACTTGATGAATTGCAGACACCAAACACTAATTTCTGTTTATCCACATATTCAAATATTTTTGCTATTGCTAAAGGTCACATCACTACCATCCTATATAATAAAAGGCCAATATGCAAATCAAACAGTGGAATTACTGGTCAGTCCATAGGGGGAGTGCTGCTCAGCCAGAAGACAGGCCCACAGCTGGCGAGTGCAGTGGTGGTGGTGGTGGGAGTTTCTCCTGCCTCCACAGCAGCACTAAGGAAGTCTGACTGATGGCTCCCAGATTGCAAGAGGGAACAGGCTGGGCCGAAGGACTCCCCACCCCCACCCTACCCCCAAGTGCACAATCTTCATGCACCATGCCTCTAGTATTTAAATATGAAACTTGTTATTCTGCCTTTCTCTGCTCTAAACTGAACATTTTTCTAACTGTAGTCTTGTTTCACCATTGAAATAGGCATTTATGTTCTGTATATACTGCCAGTAAAAAGTAGGAGTATTTGAAAAGAGAAACCAAAATTACCTTAAAAAAATGAGTGATACTGGCCAGTGTGCCTCAGTGGTTGAGCGTTGACCCAAGAACTTGATTCCTAACCAGGGCACAAGTCTGGGTTTTGGGTTCAATTCTAATAGGGGATGTGGAGGAGGCAGCTGATGCATCATGTTTCTCTTTTGATATTTCTATCTCCCTCTCCCTTGGAAAAAAAATAAACAAATAAATAAAAACATTTTTTTTTTAAAGTGAGCATTTTGGCAGACTCCATATAAGTGGGAATGTTGGCACCAGTTAGTGAAAACAAGGACAAGTTCAGGCACAGTGAACTACCTGCCCTGTCACCGACGCGTGACGGGAAAACCTAAGCATTTCATTTGTCCCAAGAGGGTCACCAGAACTTCATTTTCCCTTTTTCTGTTGCAAGCTTTCCCTGTCTTACAAGAGCTAAACACTTAGGTTATGCTGTAGAAGTAATCTGGGAGTTTCATTATCTCTGTGGTCCTACCTCATTTAGCTCTCTCTCCTTAGTTTGGGTTTAATTTCAGGATGCATAGCAATCTGAAGATCCTCAGTTGACCCAAGAACCTTTAACATTGCCCTCTAGAACTCTGCTCTCTGCTCCTTCACTGGTAGGACCGTGAATCAGAACTTGTCAGCCTCTCTTGACACCTTCCTTAGCTTTAGAATGTTTAAAGCAGCTAACACATTACTATGTTCTAAGTCCTAAACTATAGGTCCAAGCACTCATAATCTCACTTAATTCTTATAACAAGAGGATCAACTTCTATATAGGTGAGGCGACTGAAAGGCAAAAAATAACTTCCCCCAGTTAAAATTGCTAAAGGGCAATTGGCATTTGAACTTGAATGGCTTCACTGCAGGGCCTACATTATCATTACCAAACCATCTGCATAGCACATAGTGCGCACTTCATGTGAGTTTAAGACACCAAGCTCTGGTGGTTAAAAGCGCGAGAAACATCAACACGTGGAAGTATTTGCTTGATCCTCGGATTAGTATTAAAATGTGTTTTAGCTCACAAGTTGCCAACTGGTAGACTAATTCTGTTTGGCCTGCGCTAAGTAAAAATAAATTAATAACATTTTTGGCAGGTGTAGAAACTGGGCGGGCCCTCTGATCGACTCCAGCAGTAGCTAAGAACTAATAGTTAAGTTTACTCATTTGCATCACCTCTCTGCCCCCTGAGAGGATACTTCAGACTGTGTGCCATTTAGCCCCATTTCTCAATGTCGCAGAGCCGTATGACAAACCTCTACCGAAGAAGTTCTGTACGTGATACACTCTGGGATCCTAGGACTAACAATGCAATCCTTGCTGACTCCATCGGAGGCCCACCACCTTAGCTCATTGAGAACAGGGTGCAGTGAATTGTCAATGTATCTGGCAATTGCTCTTGACTAGGAAACCCCGAGATGTGAAATCCTACAGTGAATAAACAGCTATCCCTGAAGAGCTGATTTTCTGCCCCAAGGCCTGTGTGGCTCAGCTAGTTCCTACTGGCCCATTAGTTGAGACTAGTTTTATCTTGGGCTCCCGTTGGACTCACCACAAGCCTGCGAGGTATACAGGGCAATTTGTAACGTGTTAAAAGCCATTATGCTTATCGAACACTAACATGAGATGGCATATTATGTACTTGGGATTTGCAAAGGTAGCATTTATTTCCGTTCCACAAATAAGGAGGATGAGGCTCCGAAAGGCACCTGGCTTGCGCTAGGTCACGGGAAGTGGCGGAGTTGGAGCTTGAACCCAACGCCAGTGCCTTTCCCACCATAGCAGGAATGTTTTCTTCCTGTTACAGCCTACGTTCTGCATTCGCTCACAGGCTGCTAGTGCCAAAGGGCAAGAACATTTCCAAGGCCGCAAGCAATGATAGGCTAAAATGAGACTCAGTGATTATCCTGCAGTGTATGGAGGGGAGAGAAAAAAGAGTTCATGCAGCCTCACAGATCCCAACACAAACCATCTGGATCGGGTCTCCAGGAGAAGGGTCTGCCATGTGTTGTGAAAGCAGCCGAAGTGATTCTGTTTCAGACTGACAAGCAGTTGGGGTCCACAGGTCATCTCCCTCTCTTTCAGCCTTTCTCTCTCTCTCTCTCTCTCTCTCTCTCTCTCTCTCTCTCTGTGTGTGTGTGTGTGTGTGTGTGTGTGTGTGTGTGTGTCTGCATGCGCGCACGCGTGCATACTGAAAGACTTTGCTCCGGTGCCAAAGGGTAATGGGGCTTAGGCTTTGGGCCATTTGAAACTTTATTTCTGACACACAGCGCTAAAACAGAAAAGCAGCCGGTGCATTTGCCCTTCATATCCTGATCAGAAGCACCCATCCGTAGGCAAAGTATGTTACAAGAACAGTCAAGTGCAAACTGTGCCAAGGGAATTTGGCGCTATCTCAATCCTTAACTATTTCAGCTCCTAGCTATTTTTTTTTTTTAATAAACTATGTATTGGCAAGCCATTTCTTTTCTGAAATAAAAATTAATGTAGCGTTACTGGGAGAGAAAAAAAAGGCCTATATCGATATGCTATTTATAGATACTTAAGTGCCAGTTTTAATATTTAAATACAGGTCAGTCTAACCCTTTCCATCTTTTTGTCCTTAGTACCACCTGGGATTGACAGGTCAGCCCGAACTCTACCTTCTCAACGCCGTGGACGCCGACTCCCTTTCGTCTAGATGACCGACGGCCGGCCTGCAAAGACTGTATAAGAGCCATTTTCTCGTAGTCCAAGTGCCCCTTAACACATCTCTGTTAGTTCAGAGGTGAGTTTTGTTCAAATGTTTTGAACAAAATGCAAAGATTTCCTCGTGGGAAGACTGTTAAAAGCTGAGAGCTGTTAAGTGTAGGTCAGAGACCCACCCACCTCACAACAGTCCCACAACAGCCGGGAGTTGGTCGATTGGCCTGTGATGGCCACACACCCCTATGGGTTTGTGTCTGAACTCCTGGCATTAAAAAGTGTATGTATTTAAGTGGACCTGAACATAACAGTTTGGGTAGAGTTTTAAGGTTATAAAAATAGATTTTTTTTGTGTGTTTAAAAAACACACACACCCTGTTCAGGCAAATCAGATTATCTGTTTTGTCTCGATCGCAAGTGAGAAAGGAAAGGGAGTAACGCTCTTTTTCAGAATGAACTGGCCCAAATGACTTACCTTGTAATGTGGTGCTTAAATTTCATTGCAGTTTTAATCAACCAGACCCTTAGGAACTAATGGCACTAGCACATCAGTTCTAAAGAAAATATTTCCTATGTTTGGCAATCATATTTAATCCTAATTATCAGGATGCTTTTATTATTTTCTTGAATTTTTTTAAAAGTATGATGGTATTTTCCAAAGAGCTTAATACCTAGTAACAAGATCCAGAAACCATACTTTAAATGATTTGAGAGAGAAAAAAACATCAATGTGAGAAAAGTGTCGACCGGTTGCCTTAGCACCCACCCTGGGTATGTGCCCTGACTGGAAATCGAACCCACTACCTCTTGGTCTACAGGACAATGCTCCAATCAACTGAACCACACTGGCCAGGGCCAGAAACCATTCTTTAACCAATGATCATTTTTCCATGCTGCATTATGTAATACAGTACATTCTAACATTCAAGGTTTAGGTATAAAAATAGGACCGTCTAATATTTAACTTTGCAAGTCCCAACAAGATACAATGGAGGTATTCACTTTCTTTCTAAGATTTGTATATCCCCACTATGTCTTTTCTCCCCACTTTTCCCATTAACAGTCCAACATCATTTCTAGGTCCAAAGCTTATTTCCAGGAGTGGCTTATATTTCTAACGTTGAATCTCCTAGGGAATGCTAAGCATTTTATTTCAATATATTTATACCAAGTAATAATCTGAGATTAGAACTAGACTGGCACTTGGGAGATTAGTCTGCATGTCACAAACTGCAAGCCCTCTCCCTAACCAGGATTGTTTTCCTTAACATTTTTATAATAAACATGTAATATTTAAAAATGGAAAGTTTTGGCATGATTATCTGTAAAATCAGAAGATTTTCAACACTGGGTTCACCTTCCTGCCTGGGAGTGCACTTGACTGGAACTGAATGGCAGCTATTCATTTAAAAAATATATAAATATATATGTTTTTATTGACTTTAGTGAGAGAGAGGGAGAGGGAAAGAAACATCTGTCGGCTGCCTCCTGCACTAACGCTGGTGGGTCTTGGTCCAGCATCTAGAAGGGTTCTGGGATTTGGAGGAGGGGCTGTGTGTAAATTAAATAAGAGTCTAGAGACGAAACATAATTTTGAAGGCATATGTGGGGGCAGAGGAGCCTGACTAAAGAAACCAAGTTCTCCTTGTCTCAGGACCCCTTGCTTTTTATTAATGCAAACTGTCCTAAGGCAAGGTGGAGATATACACATAAAAGGGTAGGGTTTTGTACAGAAACACTGTCAGATTGGGGAATTGCCTTCGGCTGTTTAGGTGTTTGGTCAGCTGGAGGCAAGAACATGCAGATGAAGATGCCCTCAGCTGTGTGGCAGCAAGCAGTCATCCTTTTCAGATTTTGGGAAATGCCTTTAGCCATTCCAGCAGGTGATAACATATGTGACTCAGCCCTTGCTGAGTCCCCAAGTTCCATCAACCTCTTGATGAAACTTTGCAATTATGTAAGGTGACCAGACATCCCACTTTTGGCAGGACAGTCCCAATTTTTAACAATTTGTCCCACGTCCCGTGGTGTTTTAAAAAAGTTCCGACTTTTGGAAAGAATGCACGACAAGTGCGGAGGACTGAGAAGGTGGGGCAGTTCTGTACCGTGCTGCCTTCCACTGGTTAAGACCTCCAAGAGCAAAGGCCTACCAAGGTGAGGATGCCCCTACTGTGACCTGTAGAGGGGCAGCACTGAGCTGGCCAATATTTGTGGTGGTACTGCTTGTCCTGGCTCAGGGGAAGCGTTCCACTAAGTCTGAAAGACTAAGACATCGCGGGGACTCTCCATCACCGCCCGCGGCCTGCTATGCCAGGCCTTCGCGCGCGCTGTGCTGGCGCTGCGCCTTCCATTGGAAGACCCGGAGAATCCTCTCTCCGCTGCACATGGCCAGGCCAAAGCATCAGACACTACCACCATGCGGATTTTAAAACTACAGGGGAAATTGACCCACAGGAGCTACCATCGCTGCCGCACCCACCGCCGCCCCCAAGAATGGGAATCCACCGAAATCAGAGCTCACTACGCCCCGGGCTCACAGAGAGTGTGGCTTCAGAAATTAGCCTCTGCATCCACAGCAGCTCCACATCCGCAACAAAGAGGACACCATTGAGGGCGGACTCTCCCCATGCAGCCATCACAGCCCGCCCACAATCTTCCCAGCACACCCACCATGCTGGGAGGGAAAAGGAGCGCGCTGGTGAGGAAAAGGCACGGTGCCTTCCATTGCCCACCCAGGTGAGCCCATCCTCTGATGCCACATGGCCAACCCGAAGCTCTCACCACCATCGCCATGTGAACTTTAAAACTACAGTGGTAATTGAACCACAGGAGCGACCGTCAATATTGCACCTGGCACCGCCACCCGCCACTGCCGCCGAGAATAAAGGAAATCCACCAAGAACAGAGCTCACCACGCCTTGGGCTCAGGGAGTGGGCGACCTCAGAACTTAGCCTCCATGTCTGCAGCTGCTCCGCCCCCACACCGAACGAGACACCTTTGAAGGTGGTCCCCCGCCTGCAACCATCTCAGCCCAACTGCAGCTGTCCCAGCCTGCCCGCCATGCTAGCAAGAAGCTAGCGAGGCGCCTCCAATATGCGACCCCAACACCCTAGAGGGGCCGTGTGCCCCGGGTGAGCCAAGTGTCCCAGGGGGCCGAGTGCCCCGGGTGAGCCGAGTGTCCCAGGGGGCCATGTGCCCCGGGTGAACCGTACCCCCCCAAAGGGGAAGGGGATCCCGGGTGAGCCGTGTGTCCCAGGGGGCCGAGTGCCCCGGGTGAGCCGAGTGTCCCATGGGGCCGAGTGCCCCGGGTGAGCCGAGTGTCCCAGGGGGCCGAGTGTCCCAGGGGGCCGAGTGCCCCGGGTGAGCCGAGTGTCCCAGGGGGCCGAGTGCCCAGGGTGAGCCGAGTGTCCCAGGGGGCCGAGTGCCCCGGGTGAGCCGAGTGTCCCAGGGGGCCGAGTGCCCCGGGTGAGCCGAGTGTCCCAGGGGGCCGAGTGCCCCGGGTGAGCCGAGTGTCCCAGGGGGCCATGTGCCCCGGGTGAACCGTACCCCCCCAAAGGGGAAGGGGATCCCGGGTGAGCCGTGTGTCCCAGGGGGCCAAGTGCCCCAGGTGAGCCGAGTGTCCCATGGGGCCGAGTGCCCCGGGTGAAGCGAGTGTCCCAGGGGGCCTAGTGCCCCGGGTGAGCCGAGTGTCCCATGGGTCCGAGTGCCCCGGGTGAGCCGAGTATTCCAGGGGGCCGAGTGCCCCGGGTGAGCCGAGTATCCCAGGGGGCCGAGTGCCCCGGGTGAGCCGAGTGTCCCAGGGGGCCGAGTGCCCCGGGTGAGCCTAGTGTCCCAGGGGGCCGAGTGCCCCGGGTGAGCCGAGTGTCCCATGGGGCCGAGTGCCCCGGGTGAGCCGAGTGTCTCAGGGGGCCATGTGCCCCGGGTAAGCCGTACCCCCCAAAGGGGAAGGGTGTCCCGGGTGAGCCGTGTGTCCCAGGGGGCCAAGTGCCCCGGGTGAGCCGAGTGTCCCACGGGGCCGAGTGCCCCGGGTGAGCCGAGTGTCCCACGGGTCCGAGTGCCCCGGGTGAGCCGAGTGTCCCAGGGGGCCTAGTGCCCCGGGTGAGCCGAGTGTCCCAGGGGGCCGAGTGCCCCGGGTGAGCCGAGTGTCCCAGGGGGCCGAGTGCCCAGGGTGAGCCGAGTGTCCCAGGGGGCCGAGTGCCCCGGGTGAGCCGAGTGTCCCAGGGGGCCGAGTGCCCCGGGTGAGCCGAGTGTCCCAGGGGGCCGAGTGCCCCGGGTGAGCCGAGTGTTCCAGGGGGCTGAGTGCCCCGGGTGAGCCGAGTGTCCCAGGGGGCCGAGTGCCCCGGGTGAGCCGAGTGTCCCAGGGGGCCATGTGCCCCGGGTGAGCCGAGTGTCCCAGGGGGCCATGTGCCCCGGGTAAGCCGTATCCCCCAAAGGGGAAGGGTGTCCCGGGTGAGCCGTGTGTCCCAGGGGGCCAAGTGCCCCGGGTGAGCCGAGTGTCCCATGGGGCCGAGTGCCCCGGGTGAGCCTAGTGTCCCATGGGGCCAAGTGCCCCGGGTGAGCCGAGTGTCCCATGGGGCCGAGTGCCCCGGGTGAGCCTAGTGTCCCATGGGGCCGAGTGCCCCGGGTGAGCCGAGTGTCCCAGGGGGCTGAGTGCCCCGGGTGAGCCCAGTGTCTCAGGGGGCCGAGTGCCCCGGGTAAGCTGTACCCCCCAAAGGGGAAGGGTGTCCCGGGTGAGCCGTGTGTCCCAGTGGGCCAAGTGCCCCGGGTGAGCCGAGTGTCCCATGGGGCCGAGTGCCCCGGGTGAGCCGAGTGTCCCATGGGTCCGAGTGCCCCGGGTGAGCCGAGTGTCCCATGGGGCCGAGTGCCCCGGGTGAGCCGAGTGTCCCATGGGGCCGAGTGCCCCGGGTGAGCCGAGTGTCCCAGGGGGCCGAGTGCCCCGGGTGAGCCGAGTATCCCAGGTGGCCGAGTGCCCCGGGTGAGCCGAGTGTCCCAGGGGGCCGAGTGCCCCTGGTGAGCCGAGTGTCCCAGGGGGCCGAGTGCCCCGGGTGAGCCAAGTGTCCCAGGGGGCCGAGTGCCCCGGGTGAGCCGAGTGTCCCAGGGGGCCGAGTGCCCCGGTGAGCCGAGTGTCCCAGGGTGCAGTGTGCCCCGGGCGAGCCGTGTGTCCCAGGGGAAGCAGTGGGACCCAGGGGAAGGGGCAGTGAAAACCAGAGGAGGAGCGGACTCTATTCATATGGTCCTGAGATAGTCACCATAAAACAAGCAGACTGCCAAATGACAGCGGGGAGGGGAAGGAGACCTGGGGGGAGATAGGAGAACAACCGAGGGACTGGTATGCATGAACATAAGTACAACCAATGAACACAGAACTCTGGGGAGGGAGGGCATATATGGGAGGGTGGGGGGGGGGGCGGCAAGGGTAAACTATGTACACAGAAAATACCTTAATAAAATAAAATTAAAAAAAAAAAAAAAAGAATGCACGACAAGCTAGGGAATGGCTGGAGAATGGGAAGGGAATATACAGTTTTTGGCGACCATGTGGCTATTTAGCCAGGGTAGGAGTTTTATATTATTTTTGTTAATTTTATAATGTTAAACTTTAATAATAACAAATAATTGTTGTTTTTTACAAATAATTGTTGAGAACTGATTATCGAGAACTGCTTATCAATGTTCGCATTGTTGATTAATTGTTAGAATTTGACCACCATTGTTTGGACTTAATGAACCATGGCATTTTTTGAGATTGGCAATGATGAAAACATTTTGTAAGTGTCTCTCAGACGATACACATCGTACTGCATGCTAGTAAGCTAGTTAAACAAGTAATGTCATTACAAATCAGCTATTCAGATAATTTAGGTAAGTAATTTATTTATTTCATAAATACATAAATTTTCTTGAATTTAGTAGACAGTTCTCATATTACTTATATTTTATAGGGGTGGCAAAAAGTCTAGCGTCAGCCTTGAAAGTGACACTTACAATTATACATAATTTTATTTATTTATTATATTTGTAAATTGTACTTATGTTGAAATTTAAAAAATATATTACAATACTATTTTTATGTTCTATGAAAATTTTTGTTGCTCCATATAGACCAAATTTTTAATCAAGAACCCTCCCACCCCCCCACCCCACCCCCAATCAATCAATGGTGTCCTGCTTTACCAACGTTAAAATCTGGTCACCTTAAATTAAGACATGCTGGAACTGGCTTCCGGCACTGCACAACCTCTGGGAATCAAATGGGCAGCATTTAAAAAATATATTTTTATTGATTTCAGAGAGGAAGGGAGAGGGAGAGAGATATATAAAAATCAATGATAAGAGAGAATCATTGATAGGCTGCCTCCTGCATGTCCCACACTGGGGATTGAGCCTGCAACCCAGGCAAGTGGCCAGACCAGCAATTAAAGAGTGACCTCCTGGTTCATAGGTTGATGCTCAACTACTGAGCAACACTGGCTGGATGAAACTGGCAACATTTTTAATACATGGGATAACACTCAACTGAGCTACACCAGCCAGGGCACAGCTATCTTTTTTTGTTTTGTTAATCCTCACCTGAGGATATATTTTCCATTGATTTTTAGAGAGAGTGGAAGGGAAGGAAAGGGGGGAGGCGGAGGGGGAGAGAGGGAGAGAGAGAGAGAGAGAGAGAGAGAGAGAGAGAGAGGTGAGAAAGACACATTGAGTGGTTGCCTCCTACACATGCCCATTTGTGGCTGGGGATCGGACCTGCAAGCCCAGGTATGTGCCCTTGACTGGGAATCAAACCCGAGACAATTTCGTGTGCTGGCCGATGCTCCGACCACCGGCCATGAGGAGCTATCCGTTTTAGTGGGATGTACTTCAGGGTGGATGCACCCTTCACTCATTTCCTTCCAGCCCCAAAGGCATTGAGTTTGTAAACCCTGCAGCCTTTGTGTGACTGTAAGCATCATTTTCTTCCTTCAACGTAAAAGTTAAATTTCTGACTTCTCTCTTATTTTAAAACTTAGTACCTTTCAATAAGACTTTTTAAAAACCTAAATAATTGCCTATCTTCATTTATAATGATTCGATCACCTAAGATGGTACTTTAAGATCCCCTCATTTCTGCTTCAGGGGCCCTTACAACTTCTGATGAGAGCAGCAGCCTTGTAACCCAAGCTAAAGTCCTTCTGATTTTAAAAATGAAACCGAATTAACATCATTTAGCAACTTTCACTTTTAAAAAAAGACTTAAAATGAGCTTCACTGTTTTGGTTTCTTTATGCACAGACAGCAACTCAAAACAATTGATTGCATTTCCCCCCCTCCCTGGACAATTTCATTTCCCAGTAGAAATATTCCCCGAGGATGTTTGGGAAAATAAAATAAAAGAAAAGCCAAAAATTTTTTGTTGTTGTTTTGCAACTCATAAAAGGTTGGGGTGGTTGGTTAAACAGAAATTATATACTTGGGGGCTTCTGTAGCTCTTCTTCATTCTTTAACTCTATATTACAGACTAGAGCAGCCGTGGGCAAACTACGGCCCTCGGGCCGGATTCAGCCAGTTTGGCTATTCTATCCGGCCCGCGGAGCGGAGGGTTCTCTTGCTCTCCCCTCCGCTCCTTCACCAGCAGCTCAAGATGAGAGTGCCAGCATGGTCAGGTTGCTTTTGTTCCGGCCCTCCGGTCCAGTTTAAGAACCCATGGTGGCCCTCGAGTCAAAAAGTTTGCCCACCCCTGGACTAGAGTTTATAAGAATTTATAAATATACCCTTGAGGTCCTGTGACTCCTGTAATTAGAAAATCCTATATAATAAAGAGGTAATGTGCAAATTGACCATCCCTCCAACACACAAGATGGCCAGGGGCAGGCAGTGGGGGGCAACCAGGCCAGCAGGGGAGAGTAGTTAGGGATGACCAGGCCTGCAGGGGAGTGCAGTTGGGGATGATCAGGCTGGCAGGCAGAAATGGTTAGGGGCAATCAGGCAATTGGTTGGGAGCCAGCAGTCCTGAATTGTGAGAGGGATGTCCCAGAATGGAGAGGGTGCAGGCTGGGCTAAGGGACACCCTTCTCTGCACAAATTTCATGCACTGGGCCTCTAGTTTGATAATAAAGCAAACTGAATCATGCTGAAACCAGTTAAAGAGATTGATGTCTAAAGGATGAATCTTGAGTAAACTTTTTTGCTAAGAACATTCAATCATTCTCTAATTTATGATTTAAAAAATCTGGATTTCTATATTATGCACATATACAGGTAATATGTTTAATTTGAAGAATAGTCTAGATGTATACACTCAGTCCCTGGGGTTTAACGATGTCAATTTGTAAAACGATGCTCTGGCATTGTGTGCCCAGAATGTAAAAAAAAAAAAAAAAAAAAAAGCGATTAAATACAGTAGGTCCTCGGGTTACATCAGAGATCCATTTCTGCTGCGCCACATAACTCGATTTTCACCCTAAGTTGGAACACACCTACGTGAGTACCTACGTCACTCACATGGAGCACACACACAGCAGTAATGAAGTGAAATGGTAAAAAAAAAAAAAAATTAAAAAGACAGATAACAATTCCTGACCTTTACTTGTGGTAAATAGTAATAAAAAACATAAAGCACATATGTACATACATGGAAATGATGGAACTTTTTTTTATTATAAATAAATGGGAGGTGGCGATGTAACCACGAAACGACACACGTGTCTGACGTGGCCCAGGACTGCCCGCAGTTGTCACAGAGCAGCTGCTCCCGTCACTGTGGGCCACTTACTGCAGAAGGCGTTCGTCAGTGAGGCATTCAGGTTTACAGTAGCCAATGAAAATAGCCTTCTCAGTTGTGAGTATTAGGGCATTAAGCCACCAGAGCTTTGCCCCAGAGGTATTGTGTAAATTCAGGAACTGGATACTATCTCTTCATAGAGATAGTATCCATTGCGGGAGGGCCATTGCGGGAAGATCTTCATAGGATCTTCCCGCAATGGCCCTCCCTCTTTACCCACGCTTATGTGGTAAATCAGTGTCCTGCATACTTTTCTCCACGTGTGATAACATAATTGGTGAGTTCTCATGCATGGCTACTCTACGAAATACTTTGCATTGCTTTTTTCAAGCATAAATATATTATTTTAAGTAAGATTAATTCTGGAACCTTCTGGGATTGGGGGGGGGAACATTTCTAATTAAACATTTCAGTTCATTTAGTTTTTTTTAATATGTATATGTATATACATATTATATACATATTATATGTATATGTATATACATGTATATGTATATACATACATATATTTCTATGTATATGTATATATATGTATATATATATTTTTAAAAAAAATTAATTTCAGAGACAAAGGAGAGGGAGAGAGAGAAAGAAACATCAATGATGAGAGAATCATTGATTGGCTGCCTCTTGCACGCCCCCCACTGGGGATGGAGCCCGAAACCCAGGCATATTCCTGCACCGGGAATCAAACCATGACCTCCTGGTTCATAGGTCACTCAACCACTGAGCCTTGCCTGCTGAGCTAATCTATTTTTAATGCTGAGCACTTACTCAGAGAGTGGAATCTTTCCAGTAGCCTTATCTTTTCATGTGCAATCAACATGAAGAATAACATTTCTTTTTTTAAAGAGGGTCTTTGCAGCATGGCATTCTGTGCCAGCTGTCTTCAAGTTTCCTGACCTTATGGAACATGTTAGATACAGTTGCTGGAATATTTTCTTCAATGGAATAAAGTAGCTGAATTCTTTCCTTGCTCATTTTCCAAAGAGGACAGTGTTGACCAAAATATGTGTATTTGTTGGTGGCACTAGAAGAGCTTCATGATAGATACAAATGACAACTTTTAAAATAATGACTTGTGCCAATGGAGAGAAGTGTATATAATACACAGAACAGCAGGCTAATGCCTAGAATGCAGACATTTTCAGATATCCCTACATTTCACTTCCTCAAATACTAGACTTCACCTTCCTGTCAGAATTACCCTCCACTACAGGAAACAGCAAGAAAGAGGAAATCAGCAGCACAGAAAGTCTTACAGTGCATTCTGGTTTTCTATTTTTTAAATATATTTTTATTGATTTCAGAGAGAAGGGAGAGGGAGAGAGATAGAAACATCAATGATGAGAGAGATTCATTGATCAGCTGCCTCCCTCATGACCCCTACTGGAGAGCAAGTCTGCAATTCTGGCATGTGCCCTTTTTCTTTTTTTAAATCTTCTTATTGATTAAGGTATTACATATGTGTCCTCATCCCTCCATTAACCCCCAACCCTCCCTACCCATGCCTTCACCCCCTGGCACTAGTGTCCATTGGTTAGGCTTATATTCATGCATACAAGTCCTTAGGTTGATCTCTCTTCCTTTTCCCCACCCTCCCCTAGCTTCCCTCTGAGGTTGGCAGTCTGGCATGTGCCCTTGACTGGGAATCGAACCATGACTTCCTGGCTCATAGGTTGATGCTCAACCACTAAGCAATATTGGCAGGGCTTACAGTGCAATCTTGATTTTATTTCAGTGAATCTCTTTAAAAATTTTTTAATTGATTTTAAGGGAGGGAGGGAGAGAGAGAGATAATAACATCAATGGTGAGAGAGAATCATTGATTGGCGCCACCCCCCCCCCCCTTCCGCTGGAGATCGAGCCCACAACCTGGGCTGTGGACTCCGTGCCCTGACCATGCCCTGACTGGGAATCGAGCCATGGCCTCCTGGTTCATAGGTCAACACTCAACCACTGAACCATGCCGATCAGGCTGTTTGTTTTCTTTTCCAAGCTTGGAGTCTGAAGGGAGTAAATCTGAGTCATGACAGTTATGAGTTCAACACAGTCTAATACATCTTTTTAGAATAGTCAAGTTTCCATATAAGGGTGAGATGCACTGTGGTGAACTATATTTAAATAGCATAACCATTCTCTTCTCACGTAATTGTTGTCCATTCTAAAAATGAGTTTATGAAAGCCTTAGTTATTTGGGGAGAATTAAGCAATGAATAGATTGTCACATTTGATATGGATATCGAAAATTTCTGTAGCCACTATGCATAGCTAGCTCCTAATTTTAAGGTTGGTTCATCATAAGATAGATAACTTTCTGTCACTAACAACAAAATAAAAAAATTTAAGTCATAAAATCATGCTCTAGGTTCTGAAAGACATCATCAAGGATATTTTTGAGTTGACTATGATTATTGCATTGGAAGTCAACTTCTTAAACAGTTGAGACTTACTATACCAGGCTGTGAAAACACTAATACTTCTGCAATACAATTTGCTATATATTGAAAATTCATTCTTCATAATAGTTTCCAGAAGCCTTCTTGTATTTTTTTTCCAGCTTCATTCTTTGGACGCAGCTTCATTTTTTGGACACATTGAAGAACCGAGGTCTGATGTAATCCTTATACATAGAATAGAGAACACCTAGAAACAAAAAGATGTATATCAATTGAGCACCCATGGGAACAAACACTGAATTCCTTCCACCTGCATTTTGTCACAGCTAGCCCACAATTTAAAACAAACAAATCAACAAACAACACTTCCCATCTTATAAAGTTTTGGCTTGGTTTATACAAGTAGCTCCAGAACACACACACACACACACACACACACACACACACACACACACACAAGCCATTTGAGATTAGGGTAAGTTTAGGATGTTATGTCACCGTAAAGTTTGAATTTTAAAATATTGATGAAAAAATTAGGAAAGTGGAAATGAGTGGTTAGGTAGGTATTAAAGTGAAAAAAAAAAAATGGGCACCGCGATTCAGCAAACACCTATTCAGTGTCTGCTTTGCTCAGTATCCCGAGGAAAACAAAGCTGAACAGATCTAATCTCTGCTTCTAGGGATTTACAGTCCAACGGGTGAACTAGTTGTGAGTTAGGCAGATGAGATGGGTGTGTATCTTCCATAACATGAGGTCCTCGGGTCATGCAGAAAGGCCGAAGTAGAAACAGGGTGAGGACCCCCAAAGGCTGGTGTCTGAAGTAAGGGCACTGTTTTTGGGAGCTAGCCCTTAACCCTCTGGCATCTGATCTGAGTTCCAGGTGGTGAGCATCAGTATTGAATTGTATTGCAGCTTGCCAGGTGGTGTCAGTAGGTATTACTAAAATTAAACGAGAGAACAATATATAAAGCAGAGAGACTTGCACATCATAAGCAGTCATTAGGTATTGCTATTATTGTTTTGTCCAATACGCACTCATTCTCCCACCAAACTGGTTCCTTCTTTGCTCTTTTAAAAAAATATATTTTGTTGATTTTTTACAGAGAATAAGGGAAAGTGATAGAGAGCTAGAAATATCGATGATAGAGAAACATCAATCAGCTGCCTCCTGCACACCCCCCACTGGGGATGTGCCCGCAACCAAGGTACATGCCCTTGACCGGAATCGAACCTGGGACCTTTCAGTCCACAGACCGATGCTCTATCCACTGAGCCAAACTGGTCCAGGCTTCTTTGCTCTTTATATTAATGAAAGGCAACCCTTACTTCTGGTTGCTCAATCCAGAAACCTAGGAATCGTCTTTGATTCCTCTTTCCTTTCTTTTTCCAGTCACTTCATTGCTGAGTCCTCAGTATTTCAGGAGCCATCTCCTCTATTTTCCACCGCACTTAACGCAGAGCCAAGTCATCATCTGCCTTCACTGTCTTTGCTTCCTTCCTCCCATTGCAAATCATCTCTAATCATTTCCTCTTGACATTTGTTTTCATGTTGAAATATACTACAACCACAGAAAACAGTATATACAGCCTAAGTGACCAGATTAACAAGTAGTTGTAGCGTGAACACCTGTAGTTACGGTTCAAGAAATACAGAATATTGCAGGCTTTCTAGAAGCCTCCCGGGTCTCCCTTTCCGACCATATTGTCCTCCTTTCCTTAGGTTTATGATATGGATTTCTTCCTTCCCTTTACAGTGGGACTGTTTATTTGCTAGCCCTGCACAAACAGTTCCACATTCCCTGTTTCTGGTCTTTCTATGAGGCAGGCATCTTTCTCATTGGCCATTCTGTCCATGCTACTCCCCAGTTTAAACCCTCCACTGGCTCACTTCATCGTGTTACTCTGCATCTCGCAACCGCAAAAAATCTGTTGGGGGATTGTTTTATATGGATTTAACTCTTAATGCAGGTTATTTTTTCCAGAGTTCCTTTCCCTGCATAGTTGTGGGGAAGTTTGGCTCATGCGACCTTGAGGCATGAAGGTGAGCGTTGAAGCAGCAGCTGCCACGGCCGGTTTGTACTAGGAGGGCTTGGTGCAGGGCACCAGGTGCACTCGCCTGTCCGCTGGCCCACCTCGCGGTTGTTGGGCAGCAGGCCCACCGTGCCTTCAGCTCACCTGGGTCACCTCACTATCTCATCCGGCCCCTGGGCCCGGTGTGGATGAGCTCAGAGGTGCCGCTTCCCCTGCAGCTCCCACCGGGATCAGGGTTGGAGTCTGTAGGAGACCGACTTAAGTTCCCCTCTGACCTGGTGGGCTCTGGTTCATCCTTACAGATTCCAGCTTGTTTGGCCTTCCAGCTACTGCCTTGTTACCCTCATTAGAAACACGAGCAACAAGCCTAACATGGACTGTTTAACCAGCTCCCCAAATTTGCTTAAGATCATACCTCTATAATAAATCCCTTCTTATATGTCACCTCTAATAGTTTTCCTTCTCTGAACGAACCTTGATTGAAACCAAATTTGGTAGCAGGAGCTTCCAGAGAGACATAACAGTGAGGACAGGTTCTCTGTGTCGGTCCCAGGTAATCTGGAATTGGTTCTCTGGTCTGAGTGGACTTCAAGGTATTAATGGCATTTCTTCCAGTGGTAAAGAGGGTGCTGGCATGCATCAGCAGGACATTTTGTGAAATTATCGCCTGTAGATACCCTTAATCAGATGCCTGTAAAAAGCAAGGTGTTTGCTGATCAAGTGTTGGCTTCCATAGAGCACTGAGTGGGAGCAGGAGTGTAAGGCTGGTTACTTCTAAGTGAGCTGGAAAGCCAAGTGGTGGGCTCGGGGCTGTTAATTCCTAGCTCCTGGTTCCTAAGGAGCCTGAAAGCAGCAGGACTTCAGGGGAGAATTCCTCTCCTTTCACGCCCTGTTGCCCAGAGGCATTTTGCTGGAGATTGGAAAGGCGGAAGTGGAGCAGCAGCCACAGTCTCTTTTTGCTTGGAAGGCGCGGCCACTGCAAGATTTTGCTCATCTTGTGGGCCCAGCTCCTGATACAGACATCACTACTAGTCGCTCTGCTTCTCTCATCAAACACCGATTCGCCGACACACCAAGCCCCAAGTTCCACAGAGACGCCATTGCTCTTTCCTCTGCCTCGTTAGTTCCTGATCTCCACCTCTGCCGAGTTAATTCCTCCATTTCTCGGCTCATTATACACTTCACACCCCTACAGAGGCCTCTGGGGCTCTCAGGCCAGTCAGATGCCCCTCCTTTGTGCCTGTGCTCCCCAGGCCCCCGTGTTACCCCTGCCATAGCACCTATGACTTTGTATTTTCTTCTACTGTTCTTGGTCTCTGGCCCTGAGGAGACTAACAGTATTTGAGGGTAGGGACCAAGTCCTACCTCCACATCTATAGACCAGCTCCGCACCTTGCCAATAGAAAATGCCTCGGAAATATTTGCTGGATGACAAAAACGAGGACTATAACTTTGCAAAGTTTCTTTTTGTATTTTGTTCAAGACTCCCTTATCGCAGTTCGTAGTAATAAGATAATTACCATTTAACTCCCTATGTGCAAGCCCCACACTATCTCCTAGATTTTCTACTCTGTACAGCCAGGCGGGGGGAGGGGCAAGGGGAAGCTAAGAACATTGTGCCTTGGTCTCATAAATATAGTCCAGAAAAATCAAGATAATTTAGGTTCCAGAATGGGCTTTCTTTTTGCTTAATTTATTGACTAATAAAAAATATTTCTTATTGCTCAAACTTGAAATAAAAGGAAACCAAGCATATTAAGACTTGTGGACTCAAAGCATTTTCTTCCCAGTTAAACTTTAATAATTATATCTGTTGCTCAAATCGGCTGGGAACTATGACTGCTGCTCTTAACTGAGCAATAAAGGCAGGTGTATAACCACTGCTTTCAGCTGATGCAGGTATGAACGACTCGCTGCTTTCATAATAGAAGCTAACAGGGCCTATAACTTAGTTCTCCACTGGGTTTTTAAAAATTGATGTAAAATTGCCATACAACATTACATTATCTTCATGTGTACAACACAATGATTTGGTATTTTTATATATTGTGAAATGATCACCACAATAAGTCTAGTTAACATTTATTACCATACATAGATACATGAGAACTTTTAAGATCTACTCTGAGCAACTTGTGATGAGAACTTTTAAGATCTACTCTCTTAGCAACTTTCTCTTAGCAAATATGCGATACAGTACTATTAACTATAGTTGCCAATCTGCATATTCCATTCCATGACTTATCGAAGAGTAGACAAACATGTAAATTGACTGTACCTCCACTCTGCCCACCAGCCAATCAGGAGTGATACGCAAATTAACCCAACAACTATGGTGGTTAATTTGCATATACCGGCTCTGAGCGACAGGGGACTGGCAAGATGCTTGCATTGTCGCCACAGCAACGATGCAGGCATTCCACCCCACCCCCAGTCTCTCAGGGCCTCTGGGCAGCATGGGAGGTGGGCAGGAGCAGAAAGAGCTGGCTCCGTAGACCAGAGTGGAAAGGTGGAGCCGGCAGCCAGGGAAAGGAAGGCCCATTCTAGCACAAATCTTCTCTCATCAGGCTTCTAGTTTATTTTATAACAGGAAATGTGTACCTTCTGCCTACTGTGGTGGTGGTGGTGGTGTTTTTTTCAGTGTTTAAAATTTTTAATAAATTAAGCCTCAACCAAGTAAAGAACTGTTTTTCTTACCAGTCTTCCACAATTATGTCATCTTGACCCAATATTCATCTTCAACTATGAATGAATAAAATAAATAAAAATACTCTCAAAGATAGCTGAACACTAGCTACAAATGAAGCAGGTTACCTATAGTCACAGCTCCTACTACAAATCCTTGGGCAGCAACTCTCATGTGAATGAGATGAATGGATATTTTCTGATTTCTTCTGTACTTTAACTTGTAAAGACCATAGGACACCACAGCCACAAAGCCCGCTATCCCTGTGAAGTAAAAAAGATTATATAAGTAGCAGCCCAGATTGGCATGAACTTAGAGAGTTGAATAAAGGACTCTCCAACGGATTAGTGCTTAGAGAATGAGCAGCCACAATAGCAAAGGAACCTTGCTGGATTTGATTCACCAGATTTTATTTTATTTAAAAAAATATTTTTATTGATTTAGAGAGGGAGAATGGGAGAGAGATAGAAGCATTAATAATTAGAGAGAATCATTGATCAGTTACCTTCTGCACGCCCCCTACTGGGAATTGAACCCCCAACCTGAGCATATGCCCTTAACGGGAATCAAACCCTATACCCTTCAGTCCACAGGCTCTATCCATTGAGCCAAACCAGCTGATTCACCAGATTTTAAAACGGACTCATAATTCATGGATTTAATATTTGCAGTTTAGCCTTTCCCCAGGAAAACCAGAGCCATATAGTGTAGTAATTTGTAATTCTCCTGAGATATGATTTTAAATTGTGCATGCTGCAAGGCTTACGCTTGGGCAAGTCCTTAGTGAGTAGACCTACTCATTCTATAGCTTTTGAGAGTTTGGCTTTATTCCTTTCTACTTGTTATCAAATAAGGGGCAAGTGGAGTAAAGTGATAAAACTTGAGTCTTCTGTAAAATTGAGACATTAAGTGAATAAGAGATGCACAGGAAGTATGTGATTCCAGGGAGAACTATGATTCTAGAAGATTCCAGAAGTCCCTACAAATATTTCTGTCTTCTCTACAAATGTTACTAATAAGGGTGAAGTTATTGCTGTGGCAGTCAAGATACTATGCAATTGGCTCTAAAAACAGAAAACTGGTCAACTGAATAGGAAGGATCCTGGAAAGAGGTAAAACACTGTGAGAAGCCATGACAAGTCAAACTAATCAAATAACAGATAAAGCAATAATTATTTAATAAACATAATGAATATAATTTATTGGTATAGAGAACTAACTTGGATTTCTATCTCACACCAGACACTACAAAAAAAAAAAAATCCTGGGTGGGCTAGAATTAAATGTAAAAATAAAACAAAAATATCAACAACAAAAAATAGAAGAAAATAGACTAGCATGCTTATAACATCCAAAAGAGGGTAAGGTAGGCTTAAAATGACAAGGACAGATGCAATACTTTAATATAAGAATGAAGAAAACTTGAATAAAAGTGTGGGTCTATATTTTAAGTTTTCTCCTTTATCCTGTTGATTTATTCCTCCATCTGTATCTCACCATCTTATTTACTGTAACTATATGTCTGAGTATAATTTTAACCATTCTAGAACTTACAACTTGCTGGGATTTCGATAGGAATTACACTAAACCTAAAAATCAGTTTGGGGAGAATTACCATCTTTATATTGAGTCTTCTAATCCATGAACACAACAGTCTCTACATTTATTTAGGTCTTCTTTATTTTTTTTCATTAATATTTTGTAATTTTCAACATACAGATTCTGTACGTTTCCCTAAGCTGATACCTAAGCAATTTTCTTTGGAGTGATTGTAAATGGTATTATAGGTGGTTGTTTTCTTTTTTTGATATTGCTCAAATATTCCTAAATGGACTTTATTTCACAAAATTATTCCCAATACCACTTCGACTATGTGATACTATTTAAATAAAAAATTTGGCAAATTCACAAATTATGTGCCTTAAAAAGTAATTTCTTCTACTTTGAGAAAGGGTATTATGTTTTAAAGTTTGGTTTCCATGTGTTCATTGTTAGTACATAAAAATGTAATTGATATTTTATTTCAATTCCCTTGGCCGGGAATTGAACCCTAACTGCCTGGTTCACAGGTTGACACTCAACCACTGAGCCACACCAGCAGGGCAATGCAATTGATATTTTTGCAGAATAGCAAGGCTTTTTAAAAAATATATTTTTTATTGATTTCAGAGAGGAAGGGACTGGGAGAGAGAGATAAAAGCATCAATGATGAGAGAGAATCTTTGATTAGCTGCTTCCTGCATGCCCCACATTGGGGATCAAGCCTGACCAGGAATCGAACCTTGACCACCTCAGTTCGTAGGTAGACAGATGCTCAACCACTGAGCCACACCAGCCGGGCAGAATAGCAAGTTTTGATTAATTGTGTTGGCACATTTGTATCTTTATAGGTGAGCAAGGTTATATTTATTCTTTTAGGATCCACCTAACAAATGGAAGTAAGGACCAGAGTAAATAAAAACATGTGTATTTTATAGACTTATTAGCAATAAATAAAATTAAACCCTAGTACACTGGTAGGAATGCAGACTGGTGAAGCCATTATGGAGAACAGTATGAATTTTCTTAAAAAATGAAAAATTGAGCCGAAACCGGTTTGGCTCAGTGGATAGAGCGTTGGCCTGTGGACTGAAGGGCCCCAGGTTCGATTCCAGTCAAGGGCATGTACATTGGTTGTGGGCACATCCCCAGTGGGGGGTGTGCAGGACGCAGCTGATCGATGTTTCTAATTCTCTATCCCTCTTCCTTCCTCTCTATAAAAAATCAATAAAATGTATTTTTAAAAAATAAAAATAAATAAAAAATTGAACTGCTGTTTGACCCAGTGATCCCATTTCTAGAAATGTATCCTAAGAATCCTGAAACACCAATTAGAAAGAATATATGCACCCCTATGTTCATAGCAACACAATTTACAATAGCTAAAATCTGGAAACAACCCAAGTGCCCCTCAGTAGATGAGTGGATTAAAAAAGCCGTGGTACGTTACACAATGGGATACTATGCAACTATAAAAAAGAAGAATCTTTGACCCATTGAGACAGCATGGAGGGACCTGGAGAGCATTATGCTAAGGGAAATAAGCCAGTCAGAGAAATATCATGTGATCTCATTCATGTGGAATCTAATGAACAAGATAAAATGCCAAACAAAACAGGTCCAAAGGCATGGAAGTATAGAACAGACTGATGGATTTCAGGGGGAAGGGGGAAATGGGGAATGGGCAGAGATTAACCAAGAATTTGGTTAATCAAAACTTGCTATTCTGCTAGGCCAGTGTGGCTCAGTGGTTGAGCATATATGCATAATCCATGGACACAGACAATAGTGTGGTGAAGGTTGGGTGGGGTGGGAACTGGGTGGAGGGGAGCAATGGAGGAAAGAAGGGAGACATCTGTAATATTCTCAACAGTAAAGATAAAGCAAAATCCTAATAAAAGAGTAATATGCAAATTGACTATCACTCCAACACACAAGATGGCTGCCCCCATGTGGTCAAAGTGGCTGCCTCCATGTGGATACAAGATGGCTGCCACAAGATGGTCAGCAGGGGAGGGACCAGTACTGAAAGGGAGGGCAGTTGGGGGCAAACAAGCCTGCAGGGAAGGGCAGTTAGCGGTGACCAGGCCGGCAGAGGAGAGAAGTTGGGGGTGACCAGGCCTGCAGGGAAAGGGCAGTTGGGAGGGTCCCAGGCCTGCAGGGGAGAGCAGTTGGTAGGGACCAGGCCTGCAGGGGAGGACAATTAGGGGTGACAAGGCCTGCAGGGAAGGCAGTTAGGGGCAATCAGGTCGGTGGGGGAGCAGTTAGACACCAATTAGGCTGGCAGGGGAGTGGTTAGGGGGTGATCAGGCTGGCAGGCAGAAGCGGTTAGGGGCAATCAGGAAGGCAGGCAGATGAGCAGTTGGGGGCCAGCCGTCCTGGATTGTGAGAGGAATGTCCGACTGCCCTTTAAGGCCCAATCCTACCAAAATCGGGTATAGCCGAGACCAGTTTGGCTCAGTGGATAGAGTGTCAGCCTGTGGACTGAAAGGTCCCGGGTTCGATTCCGGTCAAGGGCATGTACATTGGTTGCTGGCATATCCCCAGTAGGGGGTGTGCAAGAGGCAGCTGGTCAATGATTCTCTCTCATCGATGTTTCTAACTCTCTATCCCTCTCTCTTCCTCTCTGTAAAAAAAAATCAATAAAATATATTTAAAAAACAAAACAAAACAAAAAAACAAAATCGGGTGTAAAGAGGCAGTCAGACATCCCTCGAGGGATCCCAGATTGGAGAGCGTGCAGGCTGGGCTGAGGACAAACCACCCCATGCACAAATTTCATGCACCGGGCCTCTAGTATAAAAATAAAAAGAAATTGAAATAAAAATGACAAATACATCAAATCAGCAAAAACAAATACTAATAAAATGATGATGGCAGGCATTGAGAGATGGCACCATGCTGAAAGCTCTGCAAGTTTAACTAAATCTGTCTGGAACGAACTCTGGAAATATATAACGAGTGACATTAAACTGAACACGCTTCCCGCTCTGTGAACATGCTCCAAGGAAATAAGCAAAAGAAAATTTAAGGAGTTGACATAAAGATATTATGGCTACATTATGTATAAGGAAAAACTAAATAGCCCAAATGGCTCAGACAAAGGAAAATCTGTCATAGCTGTAAAAAAATCGTAAGTATAGAAAGTACTAATACACAGAAATGTACATATGAAATGTTAAGTGAAAGAAGCAAACACAATATCAACCCAGTTTAAATGCACATAATGTATGTACAGGTCTTAACAGTGATCATAGGACCATTCTAAACAATATAGATAGATTATAATGATGGAAGTTGTTGAAGATAACAAAAATGTTTTATAAATTATTTGCACTGGACACTCCATCCCATAGCAGGAAACACATATTAATAAAATAACAACAGCTAAGCCAACTACTCAATAATATATACTCCAATTTTATCATTAATTATTTTTCTAGCAAAAACTTGGTTCTCTTCCCTTATCAAATCAAGGTTCTGTTCTTACTCAAATTGGTTTTGTTTCGTTTAGAAATTAAAGTCAGAGCCTTTACTGTTTTCCATATAGTGTCTCTGCAGTTTGTATGTAATTGAATTTAGCTGGAAACACTTTAATCTCTCTACTTTAATCACCTTAAATGTGTCTGGAAAATAATTTAATTTACGGCAGGCACAGAGATTAATCTCTGCTCATTACAGTGATCTGTGCAGGTGGCACTGAGGTCTTGAGTTGTTTTTCTAGTTAAAAATGCTAAGGAAGGTGAATAAATCACTATAAATTTATTTGCTTAGATTTGTTACGGGGGCTATTACAAGTCATTCAAATTAATGAAGCTTCTAAACACAATATCACTATAAAGTAAAACTTTAATTCTTGTTGATATGTGAATAATGACATGAAGTTGCTAGACTTACAGTGACAGTGGAAACATACGACATACCTGCTGAGAAGGATTTATGGAATTAATCACAAAGTCTAATTTATATAGGTTATTTTAATAGCTTCCAAAGTTATAAGGAAAGAGGCATGGCTGCAGTATACAATAATAATGCCTAAGGCAGCTGAAGCATCCAAAAGAGAAGAGAAAGCTTAGATTTAAAAAAAATATATATATTTTTTGATTTTAGAGAGAAAGGGAGAGGGAGGGAGCTATAAAACATCAATGATAAGAGAGAATCACTGATAGGCTGCCTCCTTCTCACCTCTCACTGGGGATCAAGCCCACAACCCAGGCATGTGCCCTGACCAGGAATAGAACCAGCAACCTCCTGGCTCATACGTCGATGCTCAACCACTGAGCAACACCAGCCGAGCATGAGAAAGCTTAGATTTTAAAAAACAATATTGGTGCCTAGATTTTTTTTTAAAGCCCACATACATGAAGTATTTGTTGAAAATGTAAACATACTAAATATGTGTTGGGAAAGGATAAAGAGGCCAAGACTCCAGATCCCATTGTAACAGCAGTCTTTAATTTAGAGGTTGCTTAATAGCCGAAACCGGTTTGGCTCAGTGGATAGAGCGTCGGCCTGCGGACTGAAAGGTCCCAGGTTCGATTCCGATCAAGGGCATGTACATTGGTTGCGGGCACATCCCCGGTAGGGGGTGTGCAAGAGGCAGCTGATCGATGATTCTTTCTCATCGATGTTCTAACTCTCTATCCCTCTCTCTTCCTCTCTGTGAAAAATCAATAAAATAAATAAATAAATAGAGGTTGCTTAACCATCGACCTCGCCGGCTGGCCTGGATCAGGCAGCCCGGAAGAAGGGCCATGAGCATGGCCACCACACAGTCCACGCTCTCAGGTGCACGGGAAGACCCAGGCTTCCGCCGAGAGCTGCTTTTCTCTGAACTGATGCGCTGTTCTTTTAAGTGTAGGTATCTAGCATCTAGTGCCAGAGAACATCAGAGGCAGAAGTTTTTTTATGGTACCCGATAATATGGAAGGAACAAAAAAATCTGTAAACATCAGACACGAGAATCTAAAGGTTGGCGTTGCTTAGAGGACAGTGGAGAGCCACATCCATCCTCAGAGTCCCAGCTGGCCTTCGGTGTGCTACTGAGTCATCACAGAAAACCGAAGTCCATTCAGTCAATTCCTCTTAGATTGGCTGGGATCTGATCATTTTACTGAACCGTCTCATGAAGATGGATTAGAATAAAGTCTGATGCTCTGTAATAATAATAGCTAACCATTACTGAGGATTCACCATACACTAGAAACTTCTGAAAGAGCAGCTTATGTTTAGAAGGGGTTGGCTTCAATTATCTGGAAAAAAAATAATCAGTTGCATGAAACATTTCAATCCTCCAAGATACTGGGTATAGCATTATTGTACGATCACAGACAGTTTTCCTGCATCCAGTCAGGGCGTGTACTTACCTACAGGCACAAAGGGGGAGTCTCTGGACTTCCTGACCAGTCGGGATAACTGACCTTCGTCCTCATCTGCTGACCACTGGTTATCTGATGACATTTTCCTCTCTAGTAACAGCAGGGGATAAATGAGGTTGCTGTGAATCATTAAGAAGAGCCCATTTCTCTTCTCCCAATATATTTTAATATATATTTTTTCAATTGATTTCAGAGAGGAAGGGAGAGAGAGACACAGAAACATCAATGATGAGAGAGAATCATTGATCGGCTGCCTTCTGCACACCCCCCTCTGAGGATCGAGCCCACAACCCAGGCATGTGCCCTGACCGGGAATCGAACTGTGACCTCCTGGTTCATAGGTCTACACACTCAACCCCTGGGCAACAGTGGCCGGGCTCCCAATATACTTCTGATTACGTGATCTGTCTTCATTTGTTTGTCATGCCTGTCTGCTCAGTTGAAATAAAGTCATATTTTCTTCGCCATTTTCATCAGGGGATCTTTTCATTTTGTGTGGAGTGGGCAAAAGGAAAAGCATATAAAGAGGCATAACCATAATCAGATCCCATGAACACCGTGTGAAACAGTTTGTGATTATGCTTTCAGTCTCTGTTTCACTGCTCAGCATTTGAGGTCAGAATTCTCCCACAAACAGGAGGAACCCAGAGTTTATTTTACTAAATATCATTTTAGGGAAGGACAGCAGTGCCAACAGAGGCTAGGATACATTCGGATTGACAGGGGGCGGAAGAATGAGCGCCCAGCTCCACAGAACGCGCAGAGCGTTATAAAGTCATTGACATTTACCCAGCACCTACCATGTGCAGGTGCTATGCTAGACAACAATGGAAATCATCTTCCTCGTGGGCCCGGGATGAATGGGGAAACTTGGAAGAGCAGCTAGCGATAGTCACTATCAACATGGTTTAACAGCACCCTAGCCTGTCCTCCCTGCAACTTACTACTTTCATCTCAAAATGTCAAAGGCGATGGCTTCACCCTGTGACTCAGCCTTCGTCAGAAGGTATAACGGGTACGTGGAGAGGCACAATACCTTTGGCGTATCCCACCACCTGCGGTCTCCCGGCGGTTCCGGAGCGGAGAGCAGCCGATCAGAGCAGCTCTGCCAGGCTGGAACACACTTCGCTCAGTTCCCAGCTGATGGATAGATAACGGGACAGCCCATCCACACCTCCCTCCCAGGGGGCGTGGCCAGCTGCTATCTGCCGGCTGAGGCTCTCACAGCCCCTTGGGAAGCAGCAGCAGCACCTGGACCACAGGCATTAGGCTCTCTTTTCTTTCTTTTTTTCCCTTTATTTTTTAAAAGGTATTATATGTGTACATAGCTTACCATTGCCCCCCCCCCCCCATTTATGCCCTCCCTCCCCAGAGTTCTGTGTTCGTTGGTTGTACTTATATTCATGCATACCAGTCCTTCGGTTGTTCTCCTATCTCCCCCCAGGTCTCCTTCCCCTCCCCGCTGTCATTTGACAATCTGCTTGTTTTATGGTGACTATCTCAGAATCACATGAATAGAATCTGCTCCTCATTTGGGAGTCTGCTTGTTTTATGGTGACTATCTCAGGACCACATGAATAGAGTCCGCTCCTCCTCTGGTTCACACTGCCCCCGGGTCCCACTGCTTCCCCTGGGACACACGGCTCACCTGGGGCACACGGACCCTCTGGGGCGCTGGGGTCGCAAATTGGAGGTGCCGCGCTAGCTCCTTGCTAGCACGATGGGCAGGCTGGGACAGCTGCAGGCGGGCTGAGATGGCTGCAGGCGGGTAGACCGCCCTCAAAGGTGTCTCGTTTGTTGTGGAAGCAGAGCAGCTGTGGACATGGAGGCTAAGTTCTGAGGCTGCCCACTCCCTGAGCCCAGGGCGTAGTGAGCTCTGTTCTTGGTGGATTTCCTTTATTGGTGGTGGCGGTGGCGGGTGACGGTGGCTCCTGTGGTTCAATTTCCACTGTAGTTTTAAAGTTCACATGGCGGCAGTGACGGAAGCTTCAGCCCGGCCATGCGCCGGTGGAGGAAGGACTCACCATGGCCGTGAATGGAGGGTACCGCGCCAGCTCCTCACCAGCACGGCGTTCGCGGAGGCTGGGCCGAGCTGGCTGCGGGCTGGGAGACGCTGTGCCATCTCCTCACCAGTACGGCGGGCGGGCTGGGACGGCTGCGGGCCGGGATGGTTGCGGGCAAGGAGGTGGTGCTCACGGGCTTCTCGTCCAGGCAGGAGCCGAAGGTGCAGTGGAGGTCTGGTATCAGCTCCCTGGCTCCCATGGCGGCCGGCGGGCTGGCCCACTCCCTGGGCCCGGGGCGGAGCAAGGTCTGGCTTCGCTCATTCCCGGCGGCAGCGGCTCCAGCAGGTCCGGTTTCGCCGTAGTTTTAAACTCCACATGGCAGCAGCGGCATCCTGCTTTGTGTCTAGTTGTAGCCTTCCCATTTCGCCAGCTTTCCTGTGGGTCTGGTGCGATCCATTTCAATTTTAGCTGTTGTTTTTTTCCTAATTGTTGAGGAGGTGGCAGCCTAGGAGACTTCCTAAGCTGCCATCTTGTTTCAGTCCTTGTCATTAATTTTTGACAGCATTAATACCAAGTGCCTTGGAGAAGGCCTGTTTGGATTGAGGTAACTAGGTGTTCTGTTTGTTTGTTGGATTACAGGATCTAGTTCTTTCCATAGGTTTGAGAAGTTCTCATTCACTATTTGTTTGAATAGACTTTCCGTTTCATGCTCTCTCTCCTGCCTCTTCGAAATGCCTATAATTCTAATACTGATTTATCGGATGGAGACAGATAATTATCATAGAGCTCTTTCATTTTTCTGTATGCTCATTTCTCTTTCTTTTTCCCTCTGGGCCATTTCTAGATCCCTATAAATTATTCTTTATTTTTTCTTTTTTTAATCCATTTATTTTTTAATCTTTACTGTTGAGATTATTATATATGTCCCTCTTTTTTCTCCCCATTGTCCCCGTCCACCTGGTTTCCATTCCACACTCGGCCTTCACCACCCTATTGTGTGTCCAGATATAAGACCTTTGTTTAATCTCTTCCCACCCCCAAACCACTTTCCTCTGAGAATCATCAGTCTGTTCCATTTCCATGCCTCTGATTCTATTTTATTCACCAGTTTATTTTGTTCATTAGATTTTTATTTGTTTTGATTTTTAAATTCAGTTGTTGATAGGTATGTATTTGTTGCCACTTTGTTGTTCATATTTTTTATCTTTTTCTTCCTCTTCTTAAATAATACCCTTCAACATTTCATATAATACTGGTTTGTGGTGATGAACTCCTTTCGCTTCTTCTTGTTTGTGAAGCTCTTTATCTGACTTTAAATTCTAAACGATAGCTTTGCTGGGTAGAGTAATCTTCATTGTAGGTCCTTGCTATTCATCACTTTGGATATTTCTTGCTGTGCCCTTCTGTCCTGTGCCCTTCTGTCCTGCACAGTTTCTGTTGAGAAATAAGTTGTATGGGCATTCCCTTGTAGGTAATTAACTGCATTTCTGTTGCTACTCTTAAGATTCTCTCTTTTCTTTGGCTCTTGGCATTTTAATTATGATATGTCTTGGTGTGGTCCTCTGTGGGTTTCTCTTGTTTGGGACTCTCTGTGCTTCCTGGACTTGTAAATCTAATTCTTTCATTAGGTAGGGGAAGTTTTCTGTCATTATTTCCTCAAATAGGTTTTCAATGTCTTGTTCTCTCTCTCCTTCTGGCACCTCCATGATGTGAATGTTGGTATGCTTAAAGTTGTCCCAGAGGCTCCTTACACTATCTTCGTATTTTTGGATCC
The DNA here is from genome assembly GCA_963924515.1 of Vespertilio murinus. Taxonomy (NCBI): domain Eukaryota; kingdom Metazoa; phylum Chordata; class Mammalia; order Chiroptera; family Vespertilionidae; genus Vespertilio; species Vespertilio murinus. Next base: position 149,816,709 of record OZ004707.1, read on the forward strand.
TTATTTCTTTTTGCTCTTCTGATATTTGTTTTTTGCTTCCTCATATTTCAAATCATTGATTTGATTCTCAGAATCCTCTATTGTACTATAGAATCCCTATATGTTATTCTTTATTTCAGTCAGTGTAGGATTAATTTCTGACTGGTCCTTTAACATTTTTTTAGGCTTCTAGAAGATTCTTGAGTAACCTTATAACAATGGTTTTGAACTCTATATCCAGTATTTGCTTTTTTTTCCCATTTCTTTCATTTGTGACATGTTTCTCTGTCTTGGCATTTGGCTGCTTACCTGTGTTTGTTTCTGTTTTGGGTAGAGCTGCTATGTCTCCTTGAGCTGGTAGAGAGGCCTTGTGTAGTAGATGTTCTATAGCAGTGGTTGGCAAACTCATTAGTCAACCGAGCCAAATATCAACAGTACAATGATTGAAATTTCTTTTGAGAGCCAAATTTTTAAAACTTAAACTTCTTCTAACGCTATTTTTTTCAAAATAGATTTGCCCAGGCTGTGGTATTTTGTGGAAGAGCCACACTCAAGGGGCCAAAGAGCCGCATGTGGCTCACAAGCTGCAGTTTGCCGACCACGGTTCTGTAGAGCCCATTGGCTTAGCCAGTCACCTGAGCTGGGCCCTCTAGGTGCACCCCTTTGTGGGCTGTGTGCACAGTCTTGTTGTAGTTGAGCCTTGATTGCTGTTGGTGTCCCTGGGAGAAATTGACCTCCAGGCCAATTGGCTGTGGAGACCAGCTGTCACTACAGTGGAAGAGCTGCTATGCAGGAAACACCTCTATGGAGCAGGACTTGCTTCAGTGGGGTTTTGGTGCTCAGTGAGTCTGCCCCTTGCGTGTGTTGCTTATGTATATGTAGAGTGGTAATCTGGTATGGTCTGACACTGACCACTAGGTATACTGGCTCTTGGGTCTCCAGGTAGGTGCAAAGTCAGCCACTGCCTACTGCCACCCAGCAGGAGCTATAGAAAGATCTCCAGATTTCTCTTTTTTGTATCGGGTTTGGAAGTGTCCAGATGAGGCCCAGCTATGAAGCAAGGCAGGCTGGTGCTGGTGCCGGGTCTTGGGCCTTTTATTGATAGGGTTAGGAGGGCTCCCTGACCCAGCTGCAGCTTGGTTGAGAGATTTTAGCCTGAGCAAGGACAGGCCATTCATATGCAAAAGCTGTTGCACACAGTTTGGGTGGGGTTATAAATTGGATGAAATGGGGTTTTAGGGAATCACCAGGGTGGAGCAAACAAAATGGCTGCCAGTCAGCCCTGCAACCAGGGAGATCCCAGCATAGGAACTATGGTCTCTGTGAGCACCTCCATCTGGGAGAAAACTGCCCCCGAGTTCCTGCCCCAATGCCAGATAATCCAGTTCCTCCTCGTATGTGTCTGTGTCCCCCAGATCCTTGCCCTGGTGCTGGAGCTCAGAGGAAGTGGGACCTTGTAAGTTCAGTTTGTGGTGCCAGCCTTTTAACAGGAACAGCTGGGTCACCAGCAGCCTCTGTGTCACTGAGCCCCAATCTACACTGATTTTTACAGCCTGTAGTTCTTACCACTCGTAGTGACTTCTTTTCCCAGCTCTGGGACCCTGGGCTGGGGGTCTGGTGTGGGACTGAGATCCCTTTATCCTCCTGGTAGCCTCCGCAGAGACAATCTCCCTCCCGATTAAAAAAGCAGCACACGTGGGTGCCAGACCACCCTATTCTGTGCCTCCACACCTCCTACCAGTCTCTGTGTGCTTTCTTCTTTACTTCTCTAGTTGTAGGACTTCCATTCAGCCAGCTTTCCTGTGGTTCTGGATGATGGTTGTTCTGTATTTTAGTTGTAATTCTGATGTGGTTGTGGGAGTTGGCAAGTATAGGCATTTACCTATGCTGCCATCTTTCTTTCTTACCCTGGATTCCTATCTTTAATATCACTAATTCTTTCCAACATTGGTTGGCTCTGTTTCTTTTTTGTTTTTTTGTTTTTAAGTAGTCAGTGCCTCTAAGCATGAATGAATGAATCACTCTTTTCTTTATGTGTGTGTGTGTGTGTCTGTCTGTCTGTCTCTCTCTGTGTGTGTCTGTGTGTGTGTGTGTGTTTATTGATTAAAGAAAGAGGAAGGAAGAGGAAGAGATAGAAACATAAATGATGAGAGAGAACTATTGATCAGCTGCCTCCGGCATGCTCCACACTGGGGATTGAGTACCTGGGCATGTGCCCTGACCAGGAATTAAACCGTGACATCCTGCTTCATGGGTTGACACTCAACCACTGAGTCACATTGGCTGGGCTGGTTGGTGTGGAGAGCAGCTACAGCATTCGGACAGGCTCAAGCCTCAGACTGACTTGTGGCAAAGCCACATACAAGACCCAGCTTGGAGGGCAAAGCTCTCCCAGCACAATTATAGCCAAAGACTGTGGCTGTAAGCTTGACCTTATAGCCCGACCCTGCACTCCTAGGCAGCCAAGTGATGAATGGGCTACGGGGAGGGCAGCAGGTGCTGTCTAAGGAAAGCTTGATAGAGGTCAGAGAATGGCAACAAAAGGAAGGAGCAGGTTTGAAACTTGTAAGAACATTATAAACGTCTTGCTCTCGTTTTGCTTTCTGTGATCTGACTATAAAATAAAGCTTCAGGTTACAGGCCGTGTCACTGTCTCCTCACCCAGGCCCAGTGATCCGCCTGGCCCTAACTGTATATTCTCTTTGTTTCCTTTAATCCCTCACCATCCCTCCTCAGGTTCACCGCTGGCCATGCTGGGTGCAGTTCAGGTTGGCTTTGGCTTTGTTTTCTATGCTCAGTAGTTCACTCTTTTTAAAAATTTTTAAATTAAAAATTTAATTGATTTTAAGGAAGGGAGAGAAATTGAAACATCAATGACGAGAGATAATGATTGATTAGCTGCCTCCTGCACGCGCCCACTGGGGACTGAGCTTGCAACCCAGGCATGTGCCTTCCCTGGGGAGTCAAACCATTACCTCCTGGTTCATAGGTCAATGCTCAACCACTAAGCGAGACTGCCCAGGCACTCAGTAGTTTACTTGTTTTTGTTTTTAAATATATATATTTTATTGATATTTTACAGAGAGGAAAGGAGAGAGATAGAGAGCTAGAAACGTCGATGAGGGAGAAACATCGACCAGCTGCCTCTTGCACACCCCCTACCGGGGATGTGCCCACAACCAAGGTACATGCCCTTGACCGGAATCGAACCAGGGACCCTTTAGTCCACAGACCGACGCTCTACCACTGAGCCAAACCAGCTTCGGCTACTTGTTTGATTTTTAATTTAATAAATCTTTACTGTTCAGATTATTACAATTGTTCCTCTTTTTTTCCCCCATGGCGCCCCCACACCCAGTCCCCACCCCACCCTCTGCCCTTACCTCCCCCGCGCTGTCCTCACCCATAGGTGTACGATTTTTGTTCATTCTCTTCCTGCTGCAGGGCTGTGTCTGTGGGCCATTTGCGTTTTCCTCCCTCCTCGTCTCCCCATTTATTCCCGGTTGCCCACCTTTAGATGTTTCAATGCTCAGCTCTTTCAGGCATGCATCTGTTTGGAGTAGAGATTCTTTGTTGAATTATAGTTGGTTAACTTGTGGAAGTTTCGGGGGGACAGAACAAGGTACGCTCTCACGCTGTCATTCCTCTGATACCATTCAGTGTCAGGTACAGTTTAAAGACGGAAAAAACCCAGCCTGAGCTAAGTATGTTGGACATAAGAGATTTTTTTTTACTTTTTAGGAATGATACATTGTGAATGGTAATTTTCCTTGCTCCCATGAAATTCTTTTCAGGTTCCCAAGTAGTTTCCTTTAGAAACAAAATTATGCCTTGTTTGACTGGCAAATTACTATGTTTTTAAGAAGTTATCTAGAAATTTGGGGCATTGGCTATTCAACATTTATTCCTTTCTTTAAAAAAAATTTTTTTTTAAATTAATGTTAGAGAGGAAAGGCGAGGGAGAGAGAGAGATAGAAACATCAATGATGAGCGAGAATCATTGATTGGCTGTCTTCTCCATGCCCACATTGGGGGATCAAGCCCGAAACCCAGGCATGTGCCCTGACTGAGAATCAAACTGTGACCTCCTGGTTCGTAGGTTGGTGGCCAACCACTGAGCCATGCTGGCCAGGCTCTACATTCATTTCTTTTGTCCTCAGTTAACGTGACCTCCCCCACCTTGATTCTCTGATGTTTTCACGGTTCAGGGAATTCTGGTTATTGTTTAAGGTAGCCTGAATGCTTTAGAATTTCAACATTGAGATAAAGTAATACTGAAAAGTTTTATTTTTTGCTTTTGTTGATATTAGTCTGGCATAATTAATTATACTCTCAGTTGCCTTAACAGATGAGCAAGACTTAAATTCAAGTTAAGTTCTGTGTTTTCTGAAGCAATACTAAAGGGAAAGGTTTATTTAAGGTCAAGGTACAAAAAGGATTACTGTGCAATGTTCAGTCTCTATTCAAGTGTAAAATGCGTAGGAATTCAGAAGAAACAGAGCACATAGGAACAGAATGTTTTATAATGTAAATGAAATAAAATTTTAATGTTCTTTTTTCGTTAGCCATTAAAAATAAGTGTTGGGCTCATGGGCCAAGGTTCTTTTTAAAATATATATATATTTCATTGATTTTTTTTTTTTTTTTTTTTTTTTTTTTACAGAGAGGAAGGGAGAGGGATAGAAAGTTAGAAAAATCAATGAGAGAGAAACATTAACCAGCTGCCTCCTGTACACTCCCTACTGGGGATGTGCCCGCAACCAATGTACATGCCCTTGACCGGAATTGAACCTGGGACCTTTCAGTCCGCAGTCTGACATTCTGTCCACTGAGTCAAATCGGTTAGGGCTGTGGTAGGCACTCTGCGGCTTGTGAGCTACATGTGGCTCTTTGGCCCTTGAGTGTGGCTCTTCCACAAAATATCACGGCCTGGGTGAGTCTATTTTGAAGAAGTGGCACTAGAAGAAGTTTAAAAAATTTGGCTCTCAAAAGAAATTTCAATCGTTGTACTGTTGATATTTGGCTCTGTTGACTAATGAGTTTGCCTTCCACTGGCTTAGGGCACGGGCCAAGGTTCTTAACAAAATTAACAAGAAGCTGATGGAAATAGTGGCGGTGCCAAAACCTGCCTTTCAGGCTGTGTGTCCAGCTGCGCCTGCTTTCTTTCAGCCCCTTGAACACGAAACTGGACAAACAGTGGGTCCAGGCCGCCTGTCACTCCTTGAGCCAATTAAGCAGAGACAGGGTTGAATCATATATGAGTGTTTACTCCAGTAAGGCTGCCAGTATGGGAGAATAGCATGTTATCCACGAAAATCTGCTCAGTCTCCCTCCCCCATAGCCAGATGCTTATATTGGGTAAAGGACGCAGATTAGATGGGGAAGTAGGCCAAAGGAATAAGAGTGGGTGTAATGGTTACAGGTTGCAGGCAATGTAGGCTGGAGGGAGGGGGATGGGGGATGTTGTGAAGGGTTGTTGCCTCTGGGACCCTGTTGTTTTGGCAACGAAAGTTGTTCATGTTTCCATGATAATAGGCAGTTCTTGGATTAAGAGAATGGACCACATTCCCAGGTTAACTCCCACGTCCCAGGGTGTGCAACTCAGCCAGGTTAGAATATGCTTTCTCCGATCAGAACAGAGCAATCATGGTTAACAGACCATCGTTAATATTTCTTATAAACAATAGCTAACAATCATGGGTAACAGAGCACGATTAGCCCTAACCGATTTGGCTCAGTGGATAGAGCGCCGGCCTGCAGACTGAAAGGTCCCAGGTTCGATTCCGGTCAAGGGCATGTACCTTGGTTGTGGGCACGTCCCCAGCAGGGGGTGTGCAGGAGGCAGCTGATCGATGTTTCTCTCTCATCGATATTTCTCACTTTCTATTCCTCTCCCTTCCTCTCTATTAAAAAAAAAATCAATAAAATATATTTAAAACAAACAAACAAACAAACAAACAAACACAGAGCACGATTAATATTCCTGCCCCTAACAAACATACTGTGTTTCCTCTCTTCATTAGTCATTGGCATTAGCTGTTACATTAGACTGAAATACTCTTTTTTTTTTCCTTAAAGATTTTTATTGGTTAGAGAGAGAGAAGGAGAGAGAGAGAAACATTGATGTGAGAGCAAAACATCAGTCAGCGCCTCCACCCCCCCACTGGGCATGTGAGCCGACCAGGAATGGGGTCAGCAACCCCTCAGCGCACAGGTTGGTCCCCCACCAGTTGAGCCACATTGGCCAGGGCAGGCTGAAACACTGCTCATTCATCTTCCGGAACTCAGCGCAGATGCCATTTCCTCAGGGATGCCTCCGATCCTCTGCCTCCTGGATAGACCACATTCTGTTCTCTTCCCGGGCGTCCCCCTTGTAGATCGCATCCTCACAATGGTATGCTTCAGGAGTGAGGGGCCAGGCCTCGCTGACTCAGGACTCCAAGCCAAGCACCAAGAGCGGAGTACACAGTGGGCACTCATATTGGTTTAATGAAGTTCAACATGTATTAAGCACCAAGTGCTTCACTTCATTAACTCCTCGCAATATCTCTGTAGGTAGATATTATCCCCATTAGCAGGTGAGGAAAGTGAGACCAGAGAAGTGACTTGCTCCAGGTCACACAGTCCGTGAGTGACACAGCCAGCACTTGACCTCGGTCACTTTGATGCCAAAGCCAGTGTCATTTGACTTTCATTTTTCTCACTGTATGCAATTATCCCACTGGAAAGCCAGTGTTGTAAGCACAGTACTGTGTGATCTACTGCAGGAAAGCAGACAGAGGGTCTGATAAAAATGCAGCATGAGCCCTGGCTTGTGTGCTCAATGGTTAGAGCATCGGCCCGAGCTCCAAAGGGTCCCAGATTCAGTTCCCAGAGAAGAGTACATACCTGGGTTGCAGGTTACACATGGCTCTACCCCCCCTCCCCGCCTCCCCCCGCCTATCCCGAGCACATGGCCCTGATCAGGCCTGTGTGGGAGGCAACCAATCGATGTGTCCCTCTCCTCTCCTCTTTCCTCCTCCTTCTCCTTCTTCTCCTCCTCCTCCTCCCTCCCTCTTCCTCCTCCTCCTCCTCTTCTTCTTCTTCTTCTTCTTCTTCTTCTTCTTCTTCTTCTTCTTCTTCTTCTTCCTCTCTCTCTCTCTCCCTTCACTTCCACTCTCTCTTTAAAAAGAAAACTAAATGCAGCAATGAGCTTATCCTGGGCATTTGTGGTGTGCGTTCCCAGCATCCATTCCGCCTCACCCCAATCACAGGCTCTGTTTTCTCTGGATAATCCACAAGTCTCCTTGTCCCAGTCCACATGACCTGGGTGTGCTCAACCCCAGGGTAGAACATGGGGACCCACACTTGAGCCAATCAGAATAACCCATCCCATCTAAACATGATTGGTTCAGGAAAGGGCTGTGTTGTCAATAGGAGCCTATTGAGACTCAGGCTGTTGGAATGATCATAAGTATTGTCATTCTGGGCCCGAGGAGGAAGGCAATGAGAAAATAATCTGGCAGCTGTAGTCAAAACAGGTTTTGTGGTTTTGGGAGTCAGGCTTATAAGACTTGCTCTTTAACTTGTGAAATGTAAGAAACTTTCTTTCTTTCTTTCTCTACATCTTAGTGTTGTCTATAGAAAGTGAGGATAGGCCTGGCCAGTGTTGTTCAGTGGTTAGAGTGCTGTCCCACACACTGAAGGGTCCCAGGTTCTATTCATGGTCAGGGCACAGGCCAGGTTGCAGGTTCAATTCCTGGTAGGGGTGTGCGAGGCAACTGATTGATGTTTTTATCTTGCTCTCTCTCTCCCTCTTCCTTGCTCTCCAATTAATGAAAAACATATCCTCAGGTGAGGATTAAGAAAGAAAAAACAAGGAAAATATTTGCCAAACCACTTAAGACAAGCAGGAATTGGTAAGAATGTGCTTAGTATTTATTTGTACTTGGCTGTTATTTACCTCCCACAGCATTTACCGCCAATAGCATTTCGCCATGTCCCCCTGTGGCTTTTCATAGTTCTCCCTCTCTAGACTGACCAGCCAGGAGTGAGGTGGGGAGAGGAAGGAGGTTCATTCTTTGGGGAGACTGCAGTGGGAGGAGATCCATGCTCCACTGAATCAGGTGAGTGTCCAGACCTCCGTAACAGTCACTGTTCCCATGTCCCTCAGAGAGAACTGAGCTTCCTTCCTTTCTGCTCTCTGGATTTCACAAACGGGTCTGTGGACTTGAATTTTTCAAAACACATTCTGATCCTTCCCAAATTGCTTTTTCTAAAACCTGCTAGCTGTGTTTATGAGTACAGTTACCTGGATGGAGAAAGAAAAACCTGTATGTCTAAACAGCTTAACTTTCCACGAGGAAGGAAAGCCCACCCCCAGAGACATAAAAAAAAATGAAACCAAGCCAGGAAACATATAAACTACTTATTTTATTTCCATTCCTAAAATGCATGTGAATTTATTGATTTGCTATTTAAAATAGGCCTTTTGCAAAACCATCTCAGAAAATATACTAAATTCATTAAAATACATGCAAACTATTCCTGAAAATGCTACTCTTAGACCCCCTGACTGATCAGCCCAACACTTGTTTTCAACATGCTTGTGATGATTTTCAGAGGTTTTTGTGGTTGCAAGGAACAAAGAAATCATCTTGGGATGGGGTGGAAATTTGATCATCATAATCCAAGAAATACTCGTCCACTTCTTTCCACACTCACAAATTGTCTGGTCTTAGGGGCTCTGACAAAGTGGACCCAATTATACAAGGGTTTCCTAATTACAGGGAGCAGGCCTCTTCCTTGCCTGCAATTGACTGCATTCAGGAAAGTCTATGCTAATCAGTGGTCAGCAAACTGCGGCTCTGTTGACTAATGAGTTTGCCCACCACTGGGATAGGGGATTAATCACAAGGAACAACAACAGCCTGTCATTATTGGAATGGAGAGTCTAGGTCAGTGGTCGGCAAACTCATTAGTCAACAGAGCGGCAAACCACAGCTCGCGAGCTGCATGTGGCTCTCAAGCCACAGTTTGCCAACCACTGTGCTAGGTAAGAAGGAAAATGAAACCGAGAACCTTACCTGCCTCAGACAGTTTCATGAAAATACTAAAGTGTCAAGTATAATTTTCAACTAGTCTTCCTTTATTCAGTTTTTGAATCATTAAGGTATTTTCGTTTCTTCTTTCTCAAAGTTTTCTTTTGAGTGATTTAACTACTTATTTCACCAAGCTCTCAAATCAAAGGGGGTGAAATTCAAACCTGTTGGGTAACAACTTAAATAATATAGTTGAAGTTACTGAATAAACTAAGGTTTGCGGATAATGGTAGACTTCAATTACAAAAGCTCATTGTTCCCTTTTCTTTTTTTAGAATATAATTTTACTAGAGTTCTGGTGCACAAAATTCATGCATGAGGCCGACAGGGGGAGGGGGAGTGAGTGTTACCCAGCCCAGCCTGCACCCTCTCCAATCTGGGACCCCTCAAGGGGTGTCCAACCACCGGGATCAGGCCTAAACTGGCAGTCGGATGTCCCTCTCACAGTCCAGGACTGCTGGCTCCCAACTGCTCACCTGCCTGCCTGAATGGTCACCCCCACCTGCTTCTGCCTGCCAGCCTGACCACCCCCTAACCACTCCCATGCCAGTCTGATTGATATCTAATTGCTCCCCTGCCAGCCTGTTTGTGCCCAACTTCCCTCCTCTGCAGGCCTGGTCACCCCTAACTGCCCTCCCCTGCAGGGTTGATCGCCTCCAACTGCCCTTCCTTGCAGGCCTGGTCCCTCTCAACTGCCCTCCCTTGCAGGCCTGGTATCTCCCAACTGACCTCTCCTGCTGGCCATCTTGTGGTGGCCATCTTGTCTCCACATAGGGGCAGGATCTTTGACCACCTGGGGACAGCCATCTTGTGCGTTGGAGTGATGGTCAATCTGCATGTTACTCTTTTATTAGATAGGATAGAGGCCTGGTGCATGGGTGAGGGCCATCTGGTTTGACCTGAAGGGGGTCCCAGATCAGGATGGGGGTTCCCTTGGGGCATGGGGCAGCCTGAGCGAGGGGCCTGTGGTGGTTTGCTGGCCAGCCATGCCCCCTGGCAACTCAAGCAGAGGCCCTGGTAGCTGGAATTTATTTACCTTCTACAATTGAAACTTTGTAGCCTGGAATAAAGCCAAGCCTCCTGCTCGCTCTGTGGCTGGCAGCCATTTCTGTTTGGATTTGTTTACCTTACTTCCTCCATTGCCTGGGAAACACAAGCAACCCTCCTGCTCTGTGGCTGTAGCCATCTTGGTTGGGTTTATTTGCATATTCGCTCTGATTGGGTGGTGGGTGTTGATGGTGGGTGTGGCTTATGGGTGTAGAGGAGTCATGGTTAATTTGCATATCATTCTTTTATTAGGTAGGATTGACTTTGGAGAAGAAGGGAGAGGGAGGGAGGGAGACAGAAACATCAATGATGAGAAAGAATCATGCCTCTTGTATGCCTTCCCCACTGGGGACTGAGCCCACAACCTGGGCATGTGCCCTGACTAGAATCTAACCTTGACCTCCGGTTCATAGGTCAACACCCAACCACTGGGTCACTGTTGGCTGGGCTCATTGTTTCCTTTTAAAGGAGAGTTCAAAGCTATTTTGTATTTGTTTTGTTTTCTTTAGCTAATTTATTCAACAGATATCTCTTAAGCACTTATTATATGCCAGGCATTGGGAACACAATGGTGAGAGAACAAACAGCACTGAAAGAGTGCTCACAGAAATATATATTTACAAATGATGGTGTTATAAAAATTCAAATCCAAGTGCAGCCTAAATAAAACTAGAAAACAGAGATGCAACCTAACATGGACAGATTCTTCAGAGACAATGGAAAATGGCTAAACAGGGTATAAAGTAAACTTTTTAGGATGCAATTCAGCTTTACCTGAAAAAGGATTTCTCTTTTCCCATTTAGCATTTAAGTGTAAAACAGAAGCCTTAGGTGATTTGAGCCATTCATTCTGCTCTCTGCTCCCTGCTGGCCCTATTTCACAGCATATCCACAGATGTGCGGGCGCACCAGCGCAAAAGGCAGGGGGGCTTGTAGGTGCCGGAGCTGCAGCTTGGAGAAGCCGGCCCGCTCCACTGCCTTCCAGCTCTCTCTGGTCAGGTTGCACCCGTCAAACAGAAGGTACCACACAGGATCCACGACCTGTTGCCAGAAGTAATTCCAGGTTGAATGCTCAGCTGCTACATGCTCCAGGAAATAATAAACCCCTCCCTGAAAAAGAAGAAAAGAAAAAAAACCATTTCAAGGATTTCAGTTTGGGGGAAATAAGATGATTGAAGCGTCATATATCAGTGGCCCCAGAGATTAACTTTGTGAGAAGACATGGATAAGTTACTAAGACATCATTTTGGTCAATAGTTTCATCTGTTGAATTTTACACAGATCTGCCACTCTAAAGCAATTATTACCACTTCTATTTTCTGATCATAAAAGCAATACATAATAATAGCTAAAACAGTTACTTTGTACTAAAAATATCTATATTTTAAAGACACACACACACACACACACACACACTGGAGGCCCGGTGCATGAAATTCGTGCACAGGAATGTGTGTCCCTCAGCTCAGCCTGCACCCTCTCCAATCTGAGACCCCTCAAGGGTTGTGTGACTGCCCATTTAGGCCTGATACTGATGGACATCCAACCCACAATACAGGACTGTTGGCTCCCAACTGCTTGCCTGCCTGCCTTTCTGATTGCCCCTAACTGCTTCTGCCTGCCAGCCTGATCACCCCCTAACCACTCCCCTGCCAGCCTGATTGATGCCTAACTGCTCCACTGCCAGCCTGTTGGTCCCCAACTTCACTCCCCTGCCCAGTCACCCGCAACTTCCCTCCTCTGCCAGCCTGGTCACCCTTAACTGTCCTCCCCTGCAGGCTTGATCGCCCCCAATTGCCCTCCCCTACTGGCCTGGTCCCTACCAACTGCCCTCCCCAGCTGGCCTGATCACCCACATCTGTCCTACCTTGCAGGCCTGTTCCCTCCCAACTGCCCACTCCTGCTGGCCATATTGTGGTGGCCATCTTTTATCCACATGGGGTCAGCCATCTTGTATGTTGGAGTGATGGCCAATCTGCATACTACACTTTTATTAGATAGGATAGAGGTCTGGTGCATGGGTGGGGGCCGGCTGGTTTGCCCTGAAGCGTGTCCCGGATCAGGGTGGGGGTTCCCTTGGGATGTGGGGCAGTCTGGGTGAGGGGCCTGTGGTGGTTTCCAGGCCGGCCATGCCCCCCAGCAACCAAAGCAGAGGCCCTGGTATCTGGGATATACTGGAATTGAAGTTTTGTAGCTTGGAGTAAACCCAAGCCTCCTGCTTGTCATGTGGCTGCTGCCATTTTTGGTGGAATTTATTTATCTTCTAAAATTGAAACTTGTACCCTGGAGTGGAGGCCTAGGCCAGCCAGGAGTGCAGAAGCTTGGCTTCCTCCATTGCCAAGGGCAACTCAAGCCTCCTGTTCTCTCCAGTTCCATGGCTGCCACCATTTTTGTTGGGATTTATTTATCTTCCATCATTGAAACTTTGTATCCTTATTGGAGGCCAAGGCAGGCCAGGGCAGGTGGAAAGCTTGGCTTCCTTCATTGCCAGGGAAACCCAAGCTTCCTGCTCTGTGACCGCAAACATCTTGGTTGGGTTAATTTGCATACTTGCTCCTGACTGGCTGGTGGGCATGGCTTGTGCATGTAGTGGAGGTATATTCAATTTACATATTACTCTTAAACATATATATATATATATATATATATATATATATATATATATATATATATATTTCAGAAAGGAAGGGAGAAGGGAACAAAAGATCAATGATGAGAGGGAATCATTGATCAGCTGCCCTGCCTCCTGCAACACCCCCTCCTGGGGATTGAGCCTGCAACCCAGGCATGTGCCCTTGACTGGCATCGGACTCAGGACCCTTCAGTCAGCAGCCTGGCGCTCTATCCACTGAGCCAAACCAGCTAGGGCCGAAGTGTCCTTTGATAGATGATTGGATAAAGAAGATGTGGTACATTTGTACAACAGAATACTATTCAGCCATAAGAAAATATGAAATACTGCCATTTGCAACAACATGGATGGATCTTGAGACTATCATGCTAAGTGAAATAAGTCAGACAGAAAAAGTGAAGAATTATATGATTTCACTCATTTGTGGCATATAAAACTGAAAACAACAATGAGCAAACAAACAACTCATAGACATAGACAGCAGTATGGTAGTTTCCAGAGAGGAAAGGGGTGGGGAGGTAGTAAAGGGTGAAGAGGGTCAAATGTATGGTGATGGCAGGAGATTTGACTTTGGGCGGTGAGCATACATGCAATATACCTGATGTATTATAGAACTGTACACTTGGAACCTATATAATTTTATTAACCAATGTCACTCCAATAAATTTAAGTTTAAAAATTGATATCAAATTGCCCTCCAAGGAGAGCTCTTCCTCCAGTGTGCATGGGGTGTCCAATCTCCCAAATGCCCCCCAACACCGTACTGACCTTAAAAGTCTCTGACAGCACAATAGGTAAAAATGGTATCTTGCTTTAATTTGTTCTTTAGGTGTAAGGTTGAGCATTTAAATCATATTATTGGGTGTTTTTATTTCTATTTCTGTTCCTGCTCTTTGTCTATTTTTTCCTTGTGTTTTTCTTATTGATTTTAAAAAATCCTACCACCTGGCAGGTGTGGCTCAGCTGCTTGAGGATCAGCCCCTGCACCAGAAGGTCACTGGTTCGATTCCCTGTCAGGGTACGTGGTGCCCAAGTTGTGGGCTCGATCCTCAGAAAGGGGTGTGCAGGAGGCAGCCAATTAATGTTTCTCTCTCACCGATATTTCTATCTCTCCCTTCCTCTCTCTGAAACCAATAAAAACATATTATAAAACATCCTACTGACCTTTGTCTAGTAATGCCATTTAACAGGAAGAAAGTTAACTCTCTGTCTATCGTCCATGGCAAAAATTCGTCTAAGTTTGTTCTTATTTCTAGTACTTTCCCCCCCTGCAGTTTAATTTTTTTTTAAAAAAATATGGTTTTATTGATTTCAGAGAGAAAGAGAGAGGGAGAGAGAGATAGAAACCTCAGTGATGAGAGACAATCATTGATTGGCTGCTTCCTGCATGCCCCACACTGCGGATCTAGCCCGCAACCTGGGCAGGCATGTGTCCTTGACCCGAATCGAACTCCTGACCCTTCCGTCCTCCCTGCATTTTGTGTATTCAGATTTACCAGTCTTTCCCTTTATAGTTTCTTCCCCACTCTAAGATTAAAAAAAAAAAAAAAAAAAAAAAAAACACACACACACACAAAAAAAAACCAAGAGTGTCTTGTCTAGTAGCTTTACTTTGTACCCTGGGTTGTTGGAGGCAGCCGGCATGGACAGGCCCACTCTCGGTGGTGGCGGGCTCTGCTCACCAGCCCTCCTGGCACGCGGACACTCACCGGCCTCAGCACCCTGCGCACCTCCTGCAGGATGCGCTCCTGGTCCTCCACGGAGCACAGGACCACCGTGCTGACCACCACGTCCATGGAGCCATCGGCCACCGGGTGCATGTTCTCCCCGGCCGCCACCACGAAGCGCTCAAACTGCACGTGTCGGTTCTCGGCGATGCTCTTGATCAAGTACTTCTCGAAGTTGGGGTTGGGGTCCACGCAGGTCACCCTGCATCCGGGCGGGTAGAACTTGAAGTTGGCGCCGGAGCCACAGCCCAGCTCCAGCAGGCAGAGCGCCCCCGAGGGGCTCGCGTGCTCCTGCAGGCTGCTGAAGAGCTCGCGCTTCGTGCTCGCCATATGTCTGTTGTAAAACCAGGAGAACCTCACCATGAGGAAGGCGAAGCATTTCTTGCAAATCCCGCTCCACAAGCCCAGGAAGTCCAGCAGGTACAAGGGGAACACCAGGATGCCGAGGGCCAGCCTCAGGATGGAGATGGTAAGCGCCATCACAGGGAAGAGGAGAGAAGCCCCGCATGGCTTGGAGCACCTGCTCCTTTAAGGGCAGGAGGCGGCCTCTAGCTGAGTTCCAGCGCCAATCAGCATCCGCCAATCAGCATCCGCCAATCAGCATCTGAGGCCGCCAATCAGCCTCCGCCAATCAGCCGCCGAGGCCCCCGGGCTGGGATCCCGGGCAGGAGGCCAGTGTCATCAGATCAATAGCCCCGGGCGAAGGTTGACTCAGCTTAGTTTTCCTGAAGCTAAAGAGAAGGTTCCTCCGGCTTCTCCTTGGAAGGAAAGGCGCGTCCAGCTCTTGTTCAGAACCTGCTCCTGCTCCTGCACCTGCTCCCGCTCTGGGCCGCCGGCTCCCAGCCCCAGTTCCCTCCGCAGCGCCCTGGCTGTGGGCGCAGGTCTCCCCCGTGACCTCGCGGAGAGGACAGACCGGGGTGGAGCCGGCTGATCTGGGCCGGAAGCTCCCCTCCTCCCCCTGCCCCCTGCCCTCTGCCCCCTGCCTCCTGCCCCCGCACCGAGTTGTTTAATAGGAAACAAAGGACCTGCCTCCAGTTAACAAATTTCCCTTTCTCGCTCTGCGCTGAGACTCACCAGAGTTTCCTAACTCAGAGTTATCTTTAAGTCACTGTCTGGGGCTGACCACCTTTTAAAGAGAAAGTTTCCGTTTCCAATGGTGCGCCACATTATTCAGCTAACTTTGGTAGAAATAGTTCCCCTGGCCCCGGGGGAGCCGTGTGCCCCAGGGGAGCAGTGGGACCCGGGGAGCCGTTTGCCCCTGGAGAGCCTTGTGCCTGGGGGGAGCCGTGGAACCCGGGCCAGCCGAGTGAGGGAGGGGGAGGCGGGCAGTGGGATCCAGGAGAGACTTGTGCCCTGAGGAGCAGTGGGACCAGGGGGAGCCGTGTGCCCCGGGGGAGCGGTGGGAACCGGGGGAGACCCTATGTTCATAGCAGCACAATTTACGATAGCTAAGATTTGGAAACAGCCTAGGTGCCCTTCAGCAGATGATTGGATCAGAAAACTATGGTACATCTACACAATGGAATACTATGCTGCCTTAGAAAAGAAGGAATTCTCATCATTAGCAGCAACCTGGATGGAAATGGAGAACATCAGGCTGAGTGAAATAAGCCAGTCAATGAAAGAGAAACACCACATGTCCTCACTCATTTATGGGTAATAAAGAACATTATAAAATAATGAACAGAAAGATAGATATAGTGTCAGTAAAGCAACAAGCAGTCTGTCAAATGACAGCGGGGAGGGTAGGGTAATCTGAGGAAGATAAGAGATCAACCGAAGGACTGACTGGTATGCGTGCATATAAGTACAACCAATGGACACAAAACTCTGGGGAGGGCGGGCATGTATGGGAGGTGGGGGGTGGGCAAGGGTAAGCAATGTACACATATAATACCTTAATTAAAAAATGATGGAGAAAAAAGAAAGAAAGAAAAAACGAGGATATTTGCCAAACCACTTAAGACAAGAAAAAATTGGTAAGAATGTGCCTAGCCGAAACGAGTTTGGCTCAGTGGATAGAGCTTCATCCTGCAGACTGGAAGGTCCCAGGTTTGATTCTGGTCAAGGGCATGTACCTTGGTTGCAGGCACATCCCCGGGAGGGGGTGTGCAGGAGGCAGCTGGTCGATGTTTCTCTTTCATCGACGTTTCTAGCTCTCTATCCCTTTGCCTTCCTCTCTGTAAAAAATCAATAAAATATATTACAAAAAAAAAAAAAGAATGTGCCTAGTACTTTGTACTTGGCTGTTATTTACCTCCCACAGCATTTACCGCCAATAACATTTCGCCATGTCCCCCTGTGGCTTTTCATAGTTCTCCCTCTCTAGACTGACCAGCCAGGAGTGAGGTGGGGAGAGGAAGGAGGTTCATTCTTTGGGGAGACTGCAGTGGGAGGAGATCCATGCTCCACTGAATCAGGTGAGTGTCCAGACCTCCGTAACAGTCACTGTGTCCATGTCCCACAGAGAGAACTGAGCTTCCTTCCTTTCTGCTCTCTGGATTTCACAAACGGGTCTCTGGACTTCAATTTTTCAAAACACATTCTGATCCTTCCCAAATTGCTTTTTCTAAAACCTGCTAGTTGCTGAAACCGGTTTGGCTCAGTGGATAGAGCGTCGGCCTGCGGACTGAAAGGTCCCGGGTTCGATTCCGGTCAAGGGCATGTACCTTGGCTGCGGGCACATCCCCGGTAGGGGGTGTGCAAGAGGCAGCTGGTCGATGTTTCTCTCTCATTGACGTTTCTGGCTCTCTATCCCTCTCCCTTCCTCTCTGTAAAATATCAATAAAATATATTTAAAAAAAATAAATAAATAAAACCTGCTAGCTGTGTTTATGAGTACAGTTACCTGGATGGAGAAAGAAAAACCTGTATGTCTAAACAGCTTAACTTTCCACGAGGAAGGAAAGCCCACCCCCAGAGACATAAAGAAAAATGAAACCAAGCCAGGAAACATATAAACTACTTATTTTATTTCCATTCCTAAAATGCATATGAATTTATTGATTTGCTATTTAAAATAGGCCTTTTGCAAAACCATCTCAGAAAATATACTATATTTATCAAAATACATGCAAACTATTTCTGAAAATGCTACTCTTAGACCCTTTGACTGATCAGCCCAACACTTGTTTTCAACATGCTTGTGATGATTTTCAGAGGTTTTTGTGGTTGCAAGGAATAAAGAAATCATCTTGGGATGGGGTGGAAATTTGATCATCATAATCCAAGAAATACTCGTCCACTTCTTTCCACGCTCACAAATTGTCTGGTCTTAGGGGCTCTGACAAAGTGGACCCAGTTATACAAGGGTGTCCTAATTACAGGGAGCGGGCCTCTTCCTTGCCTTCAATTGACTGCATTCAGGAAAGTCTATGCTAATCAGTGGTCAGCAAACTGCGGCTCTGTTGACTAATGAGTTTGCCCACCACTGGGATAGGGGATTAATCACAAGGAACAACAACAGCCTGTCATTATTGGAATGGAGAGTCTAGGTCAGTGGTCAGCAAACTCATTAGTCAACAGAGCGGCAAACCACAGCTCGCGAGCTGCATGTGGCTCTCAAGCCACAGTTTGCCAACCACTGTGCTAGGTAAGAAGGAAAATGAAACCGAGAACCTTACCTGCCTCAGACAGTTTCATGAAAATACTAAAGTGTCAAGTATAATTTTCAACTAGTCTTCCTTAATTCAGTTTTTGAATCATTAAGGTATTTTCGTTTCTTCTTTCACAAAGTTTTCTTTTGAGTGATTTAACTACTTATTTCACCAAGCTCTCAAATCAAAGGGGGTGAAATTCAAACCTGTTGGGTAACAACTTAAATAATATAGTTGAAGTTACTGAATAAACTAAGGTTTGCGGATAATGGTAGACTTCAATTACAAAAGCTCATTGTTCCCTTTTCTTTTTTTAGAATATAATTTTACTAGAGTTCTGGTGCACAAAATTCATGCATGAGGCCGACAGGGGGAGGGGGAGTGAGTGTTACCCAGCCCAGCCTGCACCCTCTCCAATCTGGGACCCCTCAAGGGGTGTCCAACCACCGGGATCAGGCCTAAACTGGCAGTCGGATGTCCCTCTCACAGTCCAGGACTGCTGGCTCCCAACTGCTCACCTGCCTGCCTGAATGGTCACCCCCACCTGCTTCTGCCTGCCAGCCTGACCACCCCCTAACCACTCCCATGCCAGTCTGATTGATATCTAATTGCTCCCCTGCCAGCCTGTTTGTGCCCAACTTCCCTCCTCTGCAGGCCTGGTCACCCCTAACTGCCCTCCCCTGCAGGGTTGATCGCCTCCAACTGCCCTTCCTTGCAGGCCTGGTCCCTCTCAACTGCCCTCCCTTGCAGGCCTGGTATCTCCCAACTGACCTCTCCTGCTGGCCATCTTGTGGTGGCCATCTTGTCTCCACATAGGGGCAGGATCTTTGACCACCTGGGGACAGCCATCTTGTGCGTTGGAGTGATGGTCAATCTGCATGTTACTCTTTTATTAGATAGGATAGAGGCCTGGTGCATGGGTGAGGGCCATCTGGTTTGACCTGAAGGGGGTCCCAGATCAGGATGGGGGTTCCCTTGGGGCATGGGGCAGCCTGAGCGAGGGGCCTGTGGTGGTTTGCTGGCCAGCCATGCCCCCTGGCAACTCAAGCAGAGGCCCTGGTAGCTGGAATTTATTTACCTTCTACAATTGAAACTTTGTAGCCTGGAATAAAGCCAAGCCTCCTGCTCGCTCTGTGGCTGGCAGCCATTTCTGTTTGGATTTGTTTACCTTACTTCCTCCATTGCCTGGGAAACACAAGCAACCCTCCTGCTCTGTGGCTGTAGCCATCTTGGTTGGGTTTATTTGCATATTCGCTCTGATTGGGTGGTGGGTGTTGATGGTGGGTGTGGCTTATGGGTGTAGAGGAGTCATGGTTAATTTGCATATCATTCTTTTATTAGGGAGGATTGACTTTAGAGAAGAAGGGAGAGGGAGGGAGGGAGACAGAAACATCAATGATGAGAAAGAATCATGCCTCTTGTATGCCTTCCCCACTGGGGACTGAGCCCACAACCTGGGCATGTGCCCTGACTAGAATCTAACCTTGACCTCCGGTTCATAGGTCAACACCCAACCACTGGGTCACTGTTGGCTGGGCTCATTGTTTCCTTTTAAAGGAGAGTTCAAAGCTATTTTGCATTTGTTTTGTTTTCTTTAGCTAATTTATTCAACAGATATCTCTTAAGCACTTATTATATGCCAGGCATTGGGAACACAATGGTGAGAGAACAAACAGCACTGAAAGAGTGCTCACAGAAACATATATTTACAAATGATGGTGTTATAAAAATTCAAATCCAAGTGCAGCCTAAATAAAACTAGAAAACAGAGATGCAACCTAACATGGACAGATTCTTCAGAGACAATGGAAAATGGCTAAACAGGGTATAAAGTAAACTTTTTAGGATGCAATTCAGCTTTACCTGAAAAAGGATTTCTCTTTTCCCATTTAGCATTTAAGTGTAAAACAGAAGCCTTAGGTGATTTGAGCCATTCATTCGGCTCTCTGCTCCCTGCTGGCCCTATTTCACAGCATATCCACAGATGTGCGGGCGCACCAGCGCAAAAGGCAGGGGGGCTTGTAGGTGCCGGAGCTGCAGCTTGGAGAAGCCGGCCCGCTCCACTGCCTTCCAGCTCTCTCTGGTCAGGTTGCACCCGTCAAACAGAAGGTACCACACAGGATCCACGACCTGTTGCCAGAAGTAATTCCAGGTTGAATGCTCAGCTGCTACATGCTCCAGGAAATAATAAACCCCTCCCTGAAAAAGAAGAAAAGAAAAAAAACCATTTCAAGGATTTCAGTTTGGGGGAAATAAGATGATTGAAGCGTCATATATCAGTGGCCCCAGAGATTAACTTTGTGAGAAGACATGGATAAGTTACTAAGACATCATTTTGGTCAATAGTTTCATCTGTTGAATTTTACACAGATCTGCCACTCTAAAGCAATTATTACCACTTCTATTTTCTGATCATAAAAGCAATACATAATAATAGCTAAAACAGTTACTTTGTACTAAAAATATCTATATTTTAAAGACACACACACACACACACCCTGGAGGCCCGGTGCATGAAATTCGTGCACAGGAATGTGTGTCCCTCAGCTCAGCCTGCACCCTCTCCAATCTGAGACCCCTCAAGGGTTGTGTGACTGCCCATTTAGGCCTGATACTGATGGACATCCAACCCACAATACAGGACTGTTGGCTCCCAACTGCTTGCCTGCCTGCCTTTCTGATTGCCCCTAACTGCTTCTGCCTGCCAGCCTGATCACCCCCTAACCACTCCCCTGCCAGCCTGATTGATGCCTAACTGCTCCACTGCCAGCCTGTTGGTCCCCAACTTCACTCCCCTGCCCAGTCACCCGCAACTTCCCTCCTCTGCCAGCCTGGTCACCCTTAACTGTCCTCCCCTGCAGGCTTGATCGCCCCCAATTGCCCTCCCCTACTGGCCTGGTCCCTACCAACTGCCCTCCCCAGCTGGCCTGATCACCCACATCTGTCCTACCTTGCAGGCCTGTTCCCTCCCAACTGCCCACTCCTGCTGGCCATATTGTGGTGGCCATCTTTTATCCACATGAGGTCAGCCATCTTGTATGTTGGAGTGATGGCCAATCTGCATACTACACTTTTATTAGATAGGATAGAGGTCTGGTGCATGGGTGGGGGCCGGCTGGTTTGCCCTGAAGCGTGTCCCGGATCAGGGTGGGGGTTCCCTTGGGATGTGGGGCAGTCTGGGTGAGGGGCCTGTGGTGGTTTCCAGGCCGGCCATGCCCCCCAGCAACCAAAGCAGAGGCCCTGGTATCTGGGATATACTGGAATTGAAGTTTTGTAGCTTGGAGTAAACCCAAGCCTCCTGCTTGTCATGTGGCTGCTGCCATTTTTGGTGGAATTTATTTATCTTCTAAAATTGAAACTTGTACCCTGGAGTGGAGGCCTAGGCCAGCCAGGAGTGCAGAAGCTTGGCTTCCTCCATTGCCAAGGGCAACTCAAGCCTCCTGTTCTCTCCAGTTCCATGGCTGCCACCATTTTTGTTGGGATTTATTTATCTTCCATCATTGAAACTTTGTATCCTTATTGGAGGCCAAGGCAGGCCAGGGCAGGTGGAAAGCTTGGCTTCCTTCATTGCCAGGGAAACCCAAGCTTCCTGCTCTATGACCGCAAACATCTTGGTTGGGTTAATTTGCATACTTGCTCCTGACTGGCTGGTGGGCATGGCTTGTGCATGTAGTGGAGGTATATTCAATTTACATATTACTCTTAAACATATATATATATATATATATATATATATATATATATATATATTTCAGAAAGGAAGGGAGAAGGGAACAAAAGATCAATGATGAGAGGGAATCATTGATCAGCTGCCCTGCCTCCTGCAACACCCCCTCCTGGGGATTGAGCCTGCAACCCAGGCATGTGCCCTTGACTGGCATCGGACTCAGGACCCTTCAGTCAGCAGCCTGGCGCTCTATCCACTGAGCCAAACCAGCTAGGGCCGAAGTGTCCTTTGATAGATGATTGGATAAAGAAGATGTGGTACATTTGTACAACAGAATACTATTCAGCCATAAGAAAATATGAAATACTGCCATTTGCAACAACATGGATGGATCTTGAGACTATCATGCTAAGTGAAATAAGTCAGACAGAAAAAGTGAAGAATTATATGATTTCACTCATTTGTGGCATATAAAACTGAAAACAACAATGAGCAAACAAACAACTCATAGACATAGACAGCAGTATGGTAGTTTCCAGAGAGGAAAGGGGTGGGGAGGTAGTAAAGGGTGAAGAGGGTCAAATGTATGGTGATGGCAGGAGATTTGACTTTGGGCGGTGAGCATACATGCAATATACCTGATGTATTATAGAACTGTACACTTGGAACCTATATAATTTTATTAACCAATGTCACTCCAATAAATTTAAGTTTAAAAATTGATATCAAATTGCCCTCCAAGGAGAGCTCTTCCTCCAGTGTGCATGGGGTGTCCAATCTCCCAAATGCCCCCCAACACCGTACTGACCTTAAAAGTCTCTGACAGCACAATAGGTAAAAATGGTATCTTGCTTTAATTTGTTCTTTAGGTGTAAGGTTGAGCATTTAAATCATATTATTGGGTGTTTTTATTTCTATTTCTGTTCCTGCTCTTTGTCTATTTTTTCCTTGTGTTTTTCTTATTGATTTTAAAAAATCCTACCACCTGGCAGGTGTGGCTCAGCTGCTTGAGGATCAGCCCCTGCACCAGAAGGTCACTGGTTCGATTCCCTGTCAGGGTACGTGGTGCCCAAGTTGTGGGCTCGATCCTCAGAAAGGGGTGTGCAGGAGGCAGCCAATTAATGTTTCTCTCTCACCGATATTTCTATCTCTCCCTTCCTCTCTCTGAAACCAATAAAAACATATTATAAAACATCCTACTGACCTTTGTCTAGTAATGCCATTTAACAGGAAGAAAGTTAACTCTCTGTCTATCGTCCATGGCAAAAATTCGTCTAAGTTTGTTCTTATTTCTAGTACTTTTCCCCCCTGCAGTTTAATTTTTTTTAAAAAAAATATGATTTTATTGATTTCAGAGAGAAAGAGAGAGGGAGAGAGAGATAGAAACCTCAGTGATGAGAGACAATCATTGATTGGCTGCTTCCTGCATGCCCCACACTGCGGATCTAGCCCGCAACCTGGGCAGGCATGTGTCCTTGACCCGAATCGAACTCGGGACCCTTCCGTCCTCCCTGCATTTTGTGTATTCAGATTTACCAGTCTTTCCCTTTATAGTTTCTTCCCCACTCTAAGATTAAAAATAAAAAAAACAAAAACAAAAAAAAACCCAACAGTGTCTTGTCTAGTAGCTTTACTTTGTACCCTGGGATGTTGGAGGCAGCTGGCATGGACAGCCCGCTCTTTGGTACTGGCGGGCGCTGCTCACCAGCCCTCCTGGCACGCGGACACTCACCGGCCTCAGCACCCTGCGCACCTCCTGCAGGATGCGCTCCTGGTCCTCCACGGAGCACAGGACCACCGTGCTGACCACCACGTCCATGGAGCCATCGGCCACCGGGTGCATGTTCTCCCCGGCCGCCACCACGAAGCGCTCAAACTGCACGTGCCGGTTCTCGGCGATGCTCTTGATCAAGAACTTCTCGAAGTTGGGGTTGGGGTCCAAGCAGGTCACCCTGCATCCGGGCGGGTAGAACTTGAAGTTGGCGCCGGAGCCACAGCCCAGCTCCAGCAGGCAGAGCGCCCCCGAGGGGCTCGCGTGCTCCTGCAGGCTGCTGAAGAGCTCGCGCTTCGTGCTCGCCATATGTCTGTTGTAAAACCAGGAGAACCTCACCATGAGGAAGGCGAAGCATTTCTTGCAAATTCCGCTCCACAAGCCCAGGAAGTCCAGCAGGTACAAGGGGAACACCAGGATGCCGAGGGCCAGCCTCAGGATGGAGATGGTAAGCGCCATCACAGGGAAGAGGAGAAAAGCCCCGCGTGGTTTGGAGCACCTGCTCCTTTAAGGGCAGGAGGCGGCCTCTGGCCGCGTTCCAGCGCCAATCAGCATCCGCCAATCAGCAACCGCCAATCAGCATCTGAGGCCGCCAATCAGCCTCCGCCAATCAGCCGCCTAGGCCCCCGGGCTGGGATCCCGGGCTGGAGGCCAGTGTCATCAGATCAATAGCCCCGGGCGAAGGTTGACTCAGCTTAGTTTTCTTGAAGCAAAGGAGAAGGTTCCTCCCGGCTTCTCCTTGAAAGGAAAGGCGCGTCCAGCTCTTGTTCAGAACCTGCTCCTGCTCCTGCACCTGCTCCCGCTCTGGGCCGCCAGTTCCCAGCCCCAGTTCCCTCCGCAGCGCCCTGGCTGTGGGCGCAGGTCTCCCCCGTGACCTCGCGGAGAGGACAGACCGGGGTGGAGCCGGCTGATCTGGGCCGGAAGCTCCCCTCCTCCCCCTGCCCCCTGCCCCCTGCCTCCTGCCCCCGCATCGAGTTGTTTAAAAGGAACCAAAGGACCTTCCTCCAGTTAACAAATTTCCCTTTAGCGCTCTGCACTGAGACTCACCAGAGGTTCCTAACTCAGAGTTATCTTTAAGTCACTGTCTGGGGCTGACCACCTTTTAAAGAGAAAGTTTCCGTTTCCAATGGTGCGCCACATTATTCAGCTAACTTTGGTAGAAATAGTTCTCCTGGCCCCGGGTGAGCCGTGTGCTCCAGGGGAGCAGTGGGACCCTGGGAGCCGTTTGCCCCTGGAGAGCCTTGTGCCTGGGGGGAGCCGTGGAACCCGGGCCAGCCGAGTGAGGGAGGGGGAGGCGGGCAGTGGGATCCAGGAGAGACTTGTGCCCTGAGGAGCAGTGGGACCAGGGGGAGCCGTGTGCCCCAGGGGAGCGTTGGGACCTGGGGGAGCCGTGTGCCCCGGGAGAGCCGTGTGCCCCCGGGGGAGCTGTGGGAACCGGGGGAGACCCTATGTTCATAGCAGCACAATTTACGATAGCTAAGATTTAGAATCAGCCTAGGTGCCCTTGAGCAGATGATTGGATCAGAAAACTATGGTACATCTACACAATGGAATACTATGCTGCCATAGAAAAGAAGGAATTCTCATCATTAGCAGCAACCTGGATGGAAATGGAGAACATCAGGCTGAGTGAAATAAGCCAGTCAATGAAAGAGAAACACCACATGTCCTCACTCACTTATGGGTAATAAAGAACATTATAAAATAATGAACAGAAAGATAGATATAGTGTCAGTAAAGCAACAAGCAGTCTGTCAAATGACAGCGGGGAGGGTAGGGTAATCTGAGGAAGATAAGAGATCAACCGAAGGACTGACTGGTATGCGTGCATATAAGTACAACTAATGGACACAAAACTCTGGGGAGGGAGCGCATGTATGGGAGGTGGGGGGTGGGCAAGGGTAAGTAATGTACACATATAATACCTTAATTTAAAAAATGATGGAGAAAAAAAGAAAGAAAGAAAAAACGAGGATATTTGCCAAACCACTTGAGACAAGAAGGAATTGGTAAGAATGTGCCTAGCCTAAACGACTTTGGCTCAGTGGATAGAGCTTCATCCTGCAGACTGGAAGGTCCCAGGTTCGATTCCGGTCAAGGGCATGTACCTTGGTTGCGGGCACATCCCCGGGAGGGGGTGTGCAGGAGGCAGCTGGTCGATGTTTCTCTTTCATCAACGTTTCTAGCTCTCTATCCCTTTGCTTTCCTCTCTGTAAAAAATCAATAAAATATATTACAAAAAAAAATGTGCTAAGTATTTGTACTTGGCTGTTATTTACCTCCCACAGCATTTACCGCCAATAACATTTTGCCATGTCCCCCTGTGGCTTTTCATAGTTCTCCCTCTCTAGACTGACCAGCCAGGAGTGAGGTGGGGAGAGGAAGGAGGCTCATTCTTTGGGGAGACTGCAGTGGGAGGAGATCCATGCTCCACTGAATCAGGTGAGTGTCCAGACCTCCGAAACAGTCACTGTGTCCATGTCCCACAGAGAGAACTGAGCTTCCTTCCTTTCTGCTCTCTGGATTTCACAAACGGGTCTCTGGACTTGAATTTTTCAAAACACATTCTGATCCTTCCCAAATTGCTTTTTCTAAAACCTGCTAGCTGTGTTTATGAGTACAGTTACCTGGATGGAGAAAGAAAAACCTGTATGTCTAAACAGCTTAACTTTCCACGAGGAAGGAAAGCCAGCCCCCAGAGACATAAAGAAAAATGAAACCAAGCCAGGAAACATATAAACTACTTATTTTATTTCCATTCCTAAAATGCATATGAATTTATTGATTTGCTATTTAAAATAGGCCTTTTGCAAAACCATCTCAGAAAATATACTAAATTCATTAAAATACATGCAAACTATTCCTGAAAATGCTACACTTAGACCCTCTGACTGATCAGCCCAACACTTGTTTTCAACATGCTTGTGATGATTTTCAGAGGTTTTTGTGGTTGCAAGGAACAAAGAAATCATCTTGGGATGGGGTGGAAATTTGATCATCATAATCCAAGAAATACTCGTCCACTTCTTTCCACGCTCACAAATTGTCTGGTCTTAGGGGCTCTGACAAAGTGGACCCAATTATACAAGGGTTTCCTAATTACAGGGAGTGGGCTTCTTCCTTGCCTGCAATTGGCTGCATTCAGGAAAGTCTATGCTAGTCAGAGGTCAGCAAACTGCGGCTCTGTTGACTAATGAGTTTGCCGACCACTGGGATAGGGGATTAATCACAAGGAACAACAACAGCCTGTCATTATTGGAATGGAGAGTCTAGGTCAGTGGTCGGCAAACTCATTAGTCAACAGAGCGGCAAACCACGGCTCGCGAGCTGCATGTGGCTCTCAAGCCACAGTTTGCCAATCACTGTGCAAGGTAAGAAGGAAAATGAACCCAAGAACCTTAACTGCCTCAGACAGTTTCATGAAAATAAGTGTCAAGTATAATTTTCAACTAGTCTTCCTTTATTCAGTTTTTGAATCATTAAGGGATTTTCATTTCTTCTTTCTCAAAGTTTCCTTTTGAGTGATTTAACTACTTATTTCACCAAGCTCTCAAATCAAAGGGAGTGAAATTCAAACCTGTTGGGTAACAACTTAAATAATATAGTTGAAGTTACTGAATAAACTAAGGTTTGCGGTTAATGGTAGACTTCAATTACAAGAGCTCATAGTTCCCTTTTATTTTTTTTAAATATAATTTTACTAGAGGCCTGGTGCACAAAATTCATGCATGAGGCCGACAGGGGGAGGGGGAGTGAGTGTTACTCAGCCCAGCCTGCACCCTCTCCAATATGGGACCCCTCAAGGGGTGTCCGACCACCAGGATCGGGCCTAAACTGGCAGTCAGATGTCCCTCTCACAGTCCAGGACTGCTGGCTCCCAACTGCTCACCTGCCTGCCTGCCTGGTCACCCCACCTGCTTCTGCCTACCAGCCTTATCAACCCTTAACCACTCCCATGCCAGCCTGATTGAAGTCTAATTGCTCCCCTGCCAGCCTGTTTGCCCCCAACTTCCCTCCTCTGCAGGCCTGGTCACCCCTAACTACCCTCCCCTGCAGGGTTGATCGCCTCCAACTGCCCTTCCTTGCAGGCCTGGTCCCTCTCAACTGCCCTCCCTTGCAGACCTGGTATCTCCCAACTGCCCTCTCCTGCTGGCCATCTTGTGGTGGCCATCTTGTGTCCACATAGGGGCAGGATATTTGACCACATTGGGGCAGCTATTGTGTGTTGGAGTGATGGTCAATCTGCATGTTACTCTTTTATTAGATAGGATAGAGGCCTGGTACATGGGTGAGGGCCATCTGGTTTGACCTGAAGGGGGTCCCAGATCAGAATGGGGATTCCCTTGGGGCACGGGGAAGCCTGAGTGAGGGGCCTGTGATGGTTTGCTAGCCAGCCACGCCCCCTGGCAACTCAAGCAGAGGCCCTGGTAGCTGGAATTTATTTACCTTCTACAACTGAAACTTTGTAGCCTGGAATGGAGCCATGCCTCCTGCTCGCTCTGTGGCTGGCAGCCATTTCTGTTTGGATTTGTTTACCTTCTGTAATTGAAACTTTGTAGTCTTGACTGGAGGCCTAGGCCAGCATGGGCAGGCAGAAAGCTTGGCTTCCTCCATTGCCTGGGAAACACAAGCAACCCTCCTGCTCTGTGGCTGAAGGCATCTTGGTTGGGTTTATTTGCATACTCACTCTGATTGGGTGGTGGGTGTTGATGGTGGGTGTGGCTTATGGGTGTAGTGGAGTCATGGTTAAATTTGCATATCACTCTTTTATTAGGTAGGATTGACTTTAGAGAAGAAGGGAGAGGGAGGGAGCGAGAGACAGAAACATCAATGATGAGAAAGAATCATGCCTCTTCTATGCCCCCCCCTCTGGGGACTGAGCCCACAACCTGGGCATGTGCCCTGACTAGAATCTAACTTTGACCTCCGGTTCATAGGTCAACACCCAACCCAGTGAGTGGATCACCCCCTAACCACTCCCCTGCCAGCCTGTCACTGTTGGCTGGGCTCATTGTTTCCTTTTAAAGGAGAGTTCAAGCTATTTTGTATTTGTTTTGTTTTCTTTAGCTAATTTATTCAACAGATATCTCTTAAGCACTTATTATATGCCAGGCATTGGGAATACAATGATGAGAGAACAAACAGCACTAAAAAAGTGCTCACAGAAATATATATTTACAAATGATGGTGTTATAAAAATTCAAATCCAAGTGCAGCCTAAATAAAACTAGAAAACAAAGATGCAACCTAACATGGCCAGATTCTTCGGGAGACAATGGAAAATGGCTAAACAGGGTATAAAGTAAACTTTTTAGGATGCAATTCAGCTTTACCTGAAAAAGGATTTCTCTTTTCCCATTTAGCATTTAAGTGTAAAACAGAAACCTTAGGAGATTTGAGCCATTCATTTGGCTCTCTGCTCCCTGCTGGCCCTATTTCACAGCATATCCACAGATGTGCGGGCGCACCAGCGCAAAAGGCAGGGGGGCTTGTAGGTGCCGGAGCTGCAGCTTGGAGAAGCCGGCCCGCTCCACTGCCTTCCAGCTCTCTCTGGTCAGGTTGCACCCGTCAAACAGAAGGTACCACACAGGATCCACGACCTGTTGCCAGAAGTAATTCCAGGTTGAATGTTCAGCTGCTACATGCTCCAGGAAATAATAAACCCCTCCCTGAAAAAGAAGAAAAGAAAAGAAACCATTTTAAGGATTTTAATTTTGAGGAAATAAGATGATTGAAGCATCAGATATCAGTGGCCCCAGAGATTAACTTCGTGAGAAGACATGGATAAGTTACTAAGACATCATTTTGGTCAATAGTTTCATCTGTTGAATTTTACACAGATCTGCCACTCTAAAGCAATTATTACCACTTCTATTTTCTGATCATAAAAGCAATACATAATAATAGCTAAAAGAGTTACTTTGTACTAAGATATATATATATTTTAAAGAAACACACACACACACACACACACACTAGAAGCCCGGTGCATGAAATTCGTGCACAGGGATGTGTGTCTCTCAGTCCAGCCTGCACCCTCTCCAATCTGGGACACCTCAAGTGTTGTCTGACTGCCCGTTTAGGCCTGATACTGATGGACATCCGTCCCACAATACAGGACGGTTGGCTCCCAACTGCTCGTCTGCCTGCCTTCCTGATTGCCCCTAACTGCTTCTGCCTGCCAGCCTGATCACCCCCTAACCACTCCCCTGCCAGCCTGATTGATGCCTAACTGCTCCCCTGCCAGCCTGTTTGTCCCCAACTTCCCTCCTCTGCCAGCCTGGTCACCCTTAACTGCCCTCCCCTGCAGGCTTGATCCCCCCCAATTGCCCTCCCCTACTAGCCTGGTCCCTACCAACTGCCCTCCCCTGCTGGCCTGATCACCCACATCTGTCCTACCTTGCAGGCCTGTTCCCTCCCAACTGCCCACTCCTGCTGGCCATCTTGTGGTGGCCATCTTTTAGTCACATGGGGTCAGCCATCTTGTATGTTGGAGTGATGGCCAATCCGCATACTACACTTTTATTAGATAGGATAGAGGTCTGGTACAGGGGAGGGGGCCGGCTGGTTTGCCCTGATGGGTGTCCCGGATCAGGGTGGGGGTTCCCTTGGGATGTGGGGCAGTCTGGGTGAGGGGCCTGTGGTGGTTTCCAGGCCGGCCATGCCCCCCAGTAACCAAAGCAGAGGCCCTGGTATCTTGGATATACTGGAATTGAAGTTTTGTAGCTTGGAGTGGAGCCAAGCCTCCTGCTTGCTCTGTGGCTGCTGCCATTTTTTGCTGGAATTTATTTATCTTCTATAATTGAAACTTTGTACCCTGGAGTGGAGGCCTAGGCCAGGCAGGACTCAGAAGCTGGGCTTCCTTCATTGCTGAGGGCAACTCAAGCCTCCTGTTCTCTCCAGCTCTGTGGCTGCCACCATTTTTGTTGGGATTTATTTATTTTCTATCATTGAAACTTTGTACCCTGGAGTGGAGGCCAAGGCAGGCCAGGGCAGGTGGAAAGCTTGGCTTCCTTCATTGCCGGGCAAACCCAAGCTTCCTGCTCTCTCCATGGCCGCCAACATCTTGGTTAGGTTAATTTGCATACTTGCTCCTGATTGGCTGGTGGGGATGGCTTGTGCATGTAGTGGAGATATATTCAATTTACATATTACTCTTAAACAGGATACATATATATATACACACACACACACACACACACACACACACACACACACACACACACATATATATATATATATATATATATATATATATATATATATATAAATTTCAGAAAAGAAGGGAGAAGGGAACAAAAGATCAATGATGAGAGGGAATCATTGATCAGCTGCCCTGCCTCTTGCAACACCCCCTCCTGGGGATTGAGCCTGCAACCCAAGCATGTGCCCTTGACTGGCATCGGACTCAGGACTCTTCAGTCAGCAGCCTGGCACTCTATCCACTGAGCCAAACCAGCTAGGGCCGAAGTGTCCTTTGATAGATGATTGGATAAAGAAGATGTGGTACATTTGTACAATAGAATACTATTCAGCCATAAGAAAATATGAAATACTGCCATTTGCAACAACATGGATGGATCTTGAGACTATCATGCTAAGTGAAATAAGTCAGACAGAAAAAGTGAAGAATTATATGATTTCACTCATTTGTGGCATATAAAACTGAAAACAACAATGAGCAAACAACTCATAGACATAGACAGCAGTATGGTAGTTTCCAGAGAGGAAAGGGGTGGGGAGGTAGTAAAGGGTGAAGAGGGTCAAATGTATGGTGATGGCAGGAGATTTGGCTTTGGGCGGTGAGCATACATGCAATATACGTGATGCATTATAGAAATGTACACTTGGAACCTATATAATTTTATTAACCAATGTCACTCCAATAAATTTAAGTTAAAAAATTTTGATATTATCAGCCGAAACCGGTTTGGCTCAGTGGTAGAGCGTCGGTCTGCGGACTGAATGGTCCCAGGTTCAATTCCGGTTAAGGGCATGTACCTTGGCTGTGGGCACATCCCCGGTAGGGGATGTGCAAGAGGCAGCTGGTCGATGTTTCTCTCTCGTTGACCTTTCTAGCTCTCTATCTCTCTCCCTTCCTCTCTGTAAAATATCAATAAAAATATTTTTTTAAAAATTTTGATATTATCAAATTGCCCTCCAAGAAGAACACTTCCTCCAGTGTGCATGGGGTGTCCAATCTCCCAAATGTAACCCCAACGCCGTACTGACCTTAAAAGTCTCTGACAGTACAATAGGTAAAAATGGTATCTTGCTTTAATTTGTTCTTTAGGTGTAAGGTTGAGCATTTAAATCATATTATTGGGTGTTTTTATTTCTATTTCTGTTCCTGCTCTTCGTCTATTTTTTCCTTGTGTTTTTCTTATTGATTTAAAAAAAATCCTACCACCTGGCAGGTGTGGCTCAATTACTTGAGGATCAGCCCCTGCACCAGAAGGTCACTGGTTCGATTCCCTGTCAGGGTACGTGGTGCCCAAGTTGTGGGCTCGATCCCCAGAAAGGGGTGTGCAGGAGGCAGCCAATCAATGTTTCTCTTTCACCGACATTTCTATCTCTCCCTTCCTCTTTCTGAAACCAATAAAAACATATCGTAAAACATCTTACTGACCTTTGTCTAGTAATGCCATTTAACAGGAAGAAAGTTAACTCTCTGTCTATCGTCCATGGCAAAAATCCGTCTAAGTTTGTTCTTGTTTATAGTACTTTTCCCCCTGCAGTTTAATTCAAAAATATATATATGATTTTATTGATTTCAGAGAGAAAGAGAGAGGGAGAGAGAGATAGAAACCTCAGTGATGAGAGACAATCTTTGATTGGCTGTTTCCTTCATGCCCCACACTGAGGATCGAGCCCGCAACCTGGGCATGTGCCCTTGGCCCGAATCGAACCCGGGACCCTTCAGTCCTCCCTGCATTTTGTGTATTCAGATTTACCAGTCTTTCCCTTTATAGTTTCTTCCCCACTCTAAGATTAAAAATAAAAATAAAAAAACAAAAAAAAACCCCCACAGTGTCTTGTCTAGTAGCTTTACTTTGTACCCTGGGATGTTGGAGGCAGCTGGCATGGACAGCCCGCTCTTTGGTACTGGCGGGCGCTGCTCACCAGCCCTCCTGGCACGCGGACACTCACCGGCCTCAGCACCCTGCGCACCTCCTGCAGGATGCGCTCCTGGTCCTCCACGGAGCACAGGACCACCGTGCTGACCACCACGTCCATGGAGCCATCGGCCACCGGGTGCATGTTCTCCCCGGCCGCCACCACGAAGCGCTCAAACTGCACGTGCCGGTTCTCGGCGATGCTCTTGATCAAGTACTTCTCGAAGTTGGGGTTGGGGTCCACGCAGGTCACCCTGCATCCGGGCGGGTAGAACTTGAAGTTGGCGCCGGAGCCACAGCCCAGCTCCAGCAGGCAGAGCGCCCCCGAGGGGCTCGCGTGCTCCTGCAGGCTGCTGAAGAGCTCGCGCTTCGTGCTCGCCATATGTCTGTTGTAAAACCAGGAGAACCACACCATGAGGAAGGCGAAGCATTTCTTGCAAATCCCGCTCCACAAGCCCAGGAAGTCCAGCAGGTACAAGGGGAACACCAGGATGCCGAGGGCCAGCCTCAGGATGGAGATGGTAAGAGCCATCACAGGGAAGAGGAGAGAAGCCCCACAGGGTTTGGGGCACCTGCTCCTTTAAGGGCAGGAGGCGGCCTCTGGCCGCGTTCCAGCGCCAATCAGCACCCGCCAATCAGCAACCGCCAATCAGCATCTGAGGCCGCCAATCAGCCTCCGCCAATCAGCCGCCGAGGCCCCCGGGCTGGGATCCCGGGCAGGAGGCCAGTGTCATCAGATCAATAGCCCCGGGCGAAGGTTGACTCAGCTTAGTTTTCCTGAAGCAAAAGAGAAGGTTCCTCCGGCTTCTCCTTGGAAGGAAAGGCGCGTCCAGCTCTTGTTCAGAACCTGCTCCTGCTCCTGCACCTGCTCCCGCTCTGGGCCGCCGGTTCCCAGCCCCAGTTCCCTCCGCAGCGCCCTGGCTGTGGGCGCAGGTCTCCCCCGTGACCTCGCGGAGAGGACAGACCGGGGTGGAGCCGGCTGATCTGGGCCGGAAGCTCCCCTCCTCCCCCTGCCCCCTGCCCCCTGCCCCCTGCCCTCTGCCCTCCGCCCCCGCACCGAGTTGTTTAATAGGAACCAAAGGACCTGCCTCCAGTTAACAAATTTCCCTTTCGCGCTCTGCGCTGAGACTCACCAGAGTTTCCTAACTCAGAGTTATCTTTAAGTCACTGTCTGGGGCTGACCACCTTTTAAA
Organism: Vespertilio murinus; assembly: GCA_963924515.1. Taxonomy (NCBI): domain Eukaryota; kingdom Metazoa; phylum Chordata; class Mammalia; order Chiroptera; family Vespertilionidae; genus Vespertilio; species Vespertilio murinus. The sequence continues at coordinate 149,850,517 of OZ004707.1, forward strand.
GAGAAAGTTTCCGTTTCCAATGGTGCGCCACATTATTCAGCTAACTTTGGTAGAAATAGTTCCCCTGGCCCCGGGGGAGCCCTGTGCTCCAGGGGAGCAGTGGGACCCGGGGAGCCGTTTGCCCCTGGAGAGCCTTGTGCCTGGGGGGAGCGGTGGGACCCGGGCCAGCCGAGTGAGGGAGGGGGAGGCGGGCAGTGGGATCCAGGAGAGACTTGTGCCCTGAGGAGCAGTGGGACCAGGGGGAGCCGTGTGCCCCGGGGGAGCGGTGGGAACCGGGGGAGACCCTATGTTCATAGCAGCACAATTTACGATAGCTAAGATTTGGAAACAGTCTAGGTGCCCTTCAGCAGATGATTGGATCAGAAAACTATGGTACATCTACACAATGGAATACTATGCTGCCATAGAAAAGAAGGAATTCTCATCATTAGCAGCAACCTGGATGGAAATGGAGAACATCAGGCTGAGTGAAATAAGCCAGTCAATGAAAGAGAAACACCACATGTCCTCACTCATTTATGGGTAATAAAGAACATTATAAAATAATGAACAGAAAGATAGATATAGTGTCAGTAAAGCAACAAGCAGTCTGTCAAATGACAGCGGGGAGGGTAGGGTAATCTGAGGAAGATAAGAGATCAACCGAAGGACTGACTGGTATGCGTGCATATAAGTACAACTAATGGACACAAAACTCTGGGGAGGGAGGGCATGTATGGGAGGTGGGGGGTGGGCAAGGGTAAGCAATGTATACATATAATACCTTAATTAAAAAATGATGGAGAAAAAAGAAAGAAAGAAAGAAAAAATGAGGATATTTGCCAAACCACTTAAGACAAGAAAAAATTGGTAAGAATGTGCCTAGCCGAAACGAGTTTGGCTCAGTGGATAGAGCTTCATCCTGCAGACTGGAAGGTCCCAGGTTTGATTCTGGTCAAGGGCATGTACCTTGGTTGCTGGCACATCCCCAGTAGGGGGTGTGCAGGAGGCAGCTGGTCGATGTTTCTCTTTCATCGACGTTTCTAACTCTCTATCCCTTTGCCTTCCTCTCTGTAAAAAATCAATAAAATATATTACAAAAAAAAAAAAAAAGAATGTGCCTAGTACATTGTACTTGGCTGTTATTTACCTCCCACAGCATTTACCGCCAATAGCATTTCGCCATGTCCCCCTGTGGCTTTTCATAGTTCTCCCTCTCTAGACTGACCAGCCAGGAGTGAGGTGGGGAGAGGAAGGAGGTTCATTCTTTGGGGAGACTGCAGTGGGAGGAGATCCATGCTCCACTGAATCAGGTGAGTGTCCAGGCCTCCGTAACAGTCACTGTGTCCATGTCCCTCAGAGAGAACTGAGCTTCCTTCCTTTCTGCTCTCTGGATTTCACAAACGGGTCTCTGGACTTAAATTTTTCAAAACACATTCTGATCCTTCCCAAATTGCTTTTTCTAAAACCTGCTAGCTGTGTTTATGAGTACAGTTACCTGGATGGAGAAAGAAAAACCTGTATGTCTAAACAGCTTAACTTTCCACGAGGAAGGAAAGCCAGCCCCCAGAGACATAAAAAAAAAAAATGAAACCAAGCCAGGAAACATATAAACTACTTATTTTATTTCCATTCCTAAAATGCATATGAATTTATTGATTTGCTATTTAAAATAGGCCTTTTGCAAAACCATCTCAGAAAATATACTATATTTATCAAAATACATGCAAACTATTTCTGAAAATGCTACTCTTAGACCCTCTGACTGATCAGCCCAACACTTGTTTTCAACATGCTTGTGATGATTTTCAGAGGTTTTTGTGGTTGCAAGGAACAAAGAAATCATCTTGGGATGGGGTGGAAATTTGATCATCATAATCCAACAAACACTCGTCCACTTCTTTCCACGCTCACAAATTGTCTGGTCTTAGGGGCTCTGACAAAGTGTGCCCAATTATACAAGGGTTTCCTAATTACAGGGAGCAGGCCTCTTCCTTGCCTGCAATTGACTGCATTCAGGAAAGTCTATGCTAATCAGTGGTCAGCAAACTGCGGCTCTGTTGACTAATGAGTTTGCCCACCACTGGGATAGGGGAACAACAACAGCCTGTCATTATTGGAATGGAGAGTCTAGGTCAGTGGTCGGCAAACTCATTAATCAACAGAGCGGCAAACCACAGCTCACGAGCTGCATGTGGCTCTCGAGCCACAGTTTGCCAATCACTGTGCTAGGTAAGAAGGAAAATGAACCCGAGAACCTTACCTGCCTCAGACAGTTTCATGAAAATACTAAAGTGTCAAGTATAATTTTCAACTAGTCTTCCTTTATTCAGTTTTTGAATCATTAAGGTATTTTCGTTTCTTCTTTCTCAAAGTTTTCTTTTGAGTGATTTAACTACTTATTTCACCAAGCTCTCAAATCAAAGGGGGTGAAATTCAAACCTGTTGGGTAACAACTTAAATAATATAGTTGAAGTTACTGAATAAACTAAGGTTTGCGGATAATGGTAGACTTCAATTAGTACAAGAGCTCGTTGTCCCCATTTATTTATTTTTATTTATTTTTTTAAATATATATTTTATTGATTTTTTACAGAGAGGAAGAGAGAGGGATAGAGAGTTAGAAACATTGATGGGAGAGAATCATCAATCAGTTGCCTCTTGCACACCCCCTACTGGGGATGTGCCCACAACCAAGGTACATGCCCTTGACCGGAATCAAACCTGGGACCTTTTAGTCCGCAGGCTGACGCTCTATCCACTGAGCCAAACCAGTTTCGGCCCCTTTTATTTTTTTAAATATAATTTTACTAGAGGCCTGGTGCACGTAATTCATGCATGAAGCCGGCAGGGAGAGGGGAAGTGAGTGTCCCTCAGCCCAGCCTGCACCCTCTCCAATCTGGGACCCCTCAAGGGATGTCCGACCACCGGGATCGGGCCTAAACTGGCAGTTGGACACCCCTCTCACAATTCAGGACTGCTGGCTCCCAACTGCAGTTGGCTCACCTGCCTGCCTTCCTGATTGCCCCTAACCGCTTCTGCCTGCCAGCCTGACCACCCCCTAACCACTCCCATGCCAGCCTGATTGATGTCTAATTGCTCCCCTGCCAGCCTGTTTGCCCCCAACTTCCCTCCTCTGCAGGCCTGGTCACTCCTAACTGCCCTCCCCTGCAGGGTTAATCGCCTCCAACTGCCCTTCCTTGCAGGCCTGATCCCTCTCAACTGCCCTCCTCTGCTGGCCATATTGTGGTGGCCATCTTGTGTCCACATGGGGGCAGGATCTTTGACCTCATTGCAGCAGCCATCTTGTGCGTTGGAGTGATGGTCAATCTGCATGTTACTCTTTTATTAGATAGGGTAGAGGCCTGATGCATGGGTGAGGGCCATCTGGTTTGACCTGAAGTGGGTCCCGGATCAGGATGGGGGTTCCCTTGGGGCATGGGGCACCCTGAGCCAGGGGCTTGTGGTGGTTTGCAGGCCAGCCACGCCCCCTGGCAACTCAAGCAGAGGCCCTGGTAGCTGAAATTTATTTACCTTCTACAACTGAAACTTTGTAGCCTGGAATGGAGCCAAGCCTCCTGCTCGCTCTGTGGCTGGCAGCCATTTCTGTTTGGATTTGTTTACCTTCTGTAATTGAAACTTTGTAGTCTTGAGTGGAGGCCTAGGCCAGCAAGGGCAGGCAGAAAGCTTGGCTTCCTCCATTGCCTGGGAAACACAAGCCACCCTCCTGCTCTGTGGCTGTAGCCACCTTGCTTGGGTTTATTTGCATACTTGCTCTGATTGGGTGGTGGGTGTTGATGGCGGGTGTGGCAGAGTGATGGTTAAATTTGCATATCACTCTTTTATTAGGTAGGATTGACTTTAGTGAAGAAGGGAGAGGGAGAGAGGGAGAGACAGATACATCAATGATGACAAAGAATCATGCCTCTTGTATGCCTTCCCCACTGGGGACTGAGCCCACAACCTGGGCATGCGCCCTGACTAGAATCTAACCTTGACCTCCGGTTCATAGGTCAACACCCAACCACTGGGTCACTGTTGGCTGGGCTCATTGTTTCCTTTTAAAGGAGAGTTCAAAGCTATTTTGTATTTGTTTTGTTTTCTTTAGCTAATTTATTTAACAGATATCTCATAAGCACTTATTATATGTCAGACATTGGGAATACAATGATGAGAGAACAAATAGCACTGAAAGAGTGCTCACAGAAATATATATTTACAAATGATGGTGTTATAAAAATTCAAATCCAAGTGCAGCCTAAATAAAACGAGAAAACAGAGATGCAACCTAACATGGACAGATTCTTCAGAGACAATGGAAAATGGCTAAACGGGGCATAAAGTAAACTTTTTAGGATGCAATTCAGCTTTACCTGAAAAAGGATTTCTCTTTTCCCATTTAGCATTTAAGTGTAAAACAGAAGCCTTAGGTGATTTGAGCCATTCATTCGGCTCTCTGCTCCCTGCTGGCCCTATTTCACAGCATATCCACAGATGTGCGGGCGCACCAGTGCCAAAGACACTGGGGCCTGTAGGCGCTGGAGCTGCAGCTTGGAGAAGCCGGCCCGCTCCACTGCCTTCCAGCTCTCTCTGGTCAGGTTGCACCCGTCAAACAGAAGGTACCAGACAGGATCCAGGACCTGTTGCCAGAAGTAACTCCAGGTTGAATGCTCAGCTGCTACATGCTCCAGGAAATAAAAAGCCCCTCCCTGAAAAAAAAAAAACAAGAAAAAAAACCATTTCAAGGATTTTAGTTTGGGGAAAATAAGATGATTGAAGCGTCATATATCAGTGGCCCCAGAGATTAACTTCGTGAGAAGACATGGATAAGTTACTACGACATCATTTTGGTCAATAGTTTCATCTGTTGAATTTTACACAGATCTGCCACTCTAAAGCAATTATTACCACTTCTATTTTCTGATCATAAAAGCAATACATAATAATAGCTAAAAGAGTTACTTTGTACTAAGATATATATATATTTTAAAGAAACACACACACACACACACACACACACACACACACACACACACTAGAGGCCCGGTGCATGAAATTTGTGCACAGGGATGTGTGTCCCTCAGCCCAGCCTGCACCCTCTCCCATCTGGGACACCTCAAGTGTCGTCTGACTGCCCATTTAGGACTGATACTGATGGACATCCGTCCCACAATACAGGACTGTTGGCTCCCAACTGCTCACCTGCCTGCCTTCCTGATTGCCCCTAACTGCTTCTGCCTGCCAGCCTGATCACCCCCTAACCACTCCCCTGCCAGCCTGATTGATACCTAACTGCTCCCCTGCTAGCCTGTTTGCCCCTAACTGCCCTCCTCTGCACGCCCAGTTACCCCCAACTTCCCTCCTCTGCCAGCCTGGTCACCCCCAACTGCCCTCCCCTGCTGGCCTGATTCATCCCAACTGCGGACCCCTGCTGGCCATCTTTTATCCACATGGGGATAGGACCTTTGACCATATGGGGCAGCCATCTTGTATGTTGAAGTGATGGTCAATCTGCATATTACTCTTTTATTAGATAGGATAGAGGCCTGGTGCACACGTAGGGGCCAGCTGGTTTGCCCTGAAGGGTGTCCCAATCAGAGTGGGGGTTCCCTTGGGATGTGGGGCAGTGTGGGTGAGGGGCCTGTGGTGGTTTCCAGGCCGGCCATGCCCCCCAGTAACCAAAGCAGAGGCCCTGGTATCTTGGATATACTGGAATTGAAATTTTGTTGCCTGGAGCGGAGCCAAGCCTCCTGCTTGCTATGTGGCTGCTGCCATTTTTTGTTGGGATTTATTTATCTCCTATAATTGAAACTTTGTACCCTGGAGTGGAGGCCTAGGTCAGCCAGGAGCGCAGAAGCTTGGCTTCCTCCATTGCCGAGGGCAACTCAAGCCTCCTGTTCTCTCCAGCTCTGTGGCTGCCACCATTTTTGTTGGGATTTATTTATTTTCTATCATTGAAACTTTGTACCCTGGAGTGGAGGCCAAGGCAGGCCAGGGCAGGTGGAAAGCTTGGCTTTCTTCATTGCTGCGGAAACCCAAGCTTCCTGCTCTCTCCATGGCCGCAAACATCTTGGTTGGGTTAATTTGCATACTTGCTTCTGATTGGCTGGTGAGCATGGCTTGTGCATGTAGTGGAGGTATCTTCAATTTGCATATTACTCTTAAACAGATATATATATATATATATATATATATATATATATATATATATATATATTTTAATTTCAGAAAGGAAGGGAGAAGGGGACAAAAGATCAATGATGAGAGGGAATCATTGATCAGCTGCCCTGCCTCCTGCAACACCCCCTCCTGGGGATTGAGCCTGCAACCCAGGCATGTGCCCTTGACTGGCATCGGACTCAGGACCCTTCAGTCAGCAGCCTGGCGCTCTATCCACTGAGCCAAACCAGCTAGGGCCGAAGTGTCCTTTGATAGATGATTGGATAAAGAAGATGTGGTACATTTGTACAACAGAATACTATTCAGCCATAAGAAAATATGAAATACTGCCATTTGCAACAACATGGGTGGATCTTGAGACTATCATGCTAAGTGAAATAAGTCAGACAGAAAAAGTCAAGAACTATATGATTTCACTCATTTGTGGCATATAAAACTGAAAACAACAATGAGCAAACAACTCATAGACAGCAGTATGGTAGTTTCCAGAGAGGAAAGGGGTGGGGAGGTAGTAAATGGTGAAGAGGGTCAAATGTATAGTGATAGCAGGAGATTTGACTTTGGGCAATATACGTGATGTATTATAGAACTGTACACTTGGAACCTATATAATTTTATTAATCAATGTCACTCCAATAAATTTAAGTTAAAAAATTGATATCAAATTGCCCTCCAAGGAGAGCTCTTCCTCCAGTGTGCATGGGGTGTCCAATCTCCCAAATGCCCCCCAACACCATACTGACCTTAAAAGTCTCTGATAGTACAATAGGTAAAAATGGTATCTTGCTTTAATTTGTTCTTTAGGTGTAAGGTTGAGCATTTAAATCATATTATTGGGTGTTTTTATTTCTATTTCTGTTCCTGCTCTTCGTCTATTTTTTCCTTGTGTTTTTCTTATTGATTTAAAAAAAAATCCTACCACTTGGCAGGTGTGGCTCAGTTGCTTGAGGATCAGCCCCTGCACCAGAAGGTCACTGGTTCGATTCCCTGTCAGGGTACGTGGTACCCAAGTTGTGGGCTGGATCCCCAGAAAGGGGTGTGCAGGAGGCAGCCAATCAATGTTTCTCTTTCACTGACATTTCTATCTCTCCCTTCCTCTTTCTGAAACCAATAAAAACATATCGTAAAACATCTTACTGACCTTTGACTAGTAATGCCATTTAACAGGAAGAAAGTTAACTCTCTGTCTATCGTCCATGGCAAAAATCCGTCTAAGTTTGTTCTTGTTTATAGTACTTTTCCCCCTGCAGTTTAATTTCTTTTTTCAAAAAAAAAATATATGATTGTACTGATTTCAGAGAGAAAGAGAGAGGGAGAGATAGAAACCTCAGTGATGAGAGACAATCATTGATTGGCTGCTTCCTGCCCCACACTGAGGATCGAGCCTGCAACCTGGGCATGTGCCCTTGGCCTGAATCGAACCCTCAGAAGTGGCGGGCTCTGCTCACCAGCCCTCCCGGCACGCGGACACTCACCGGCCTCAGCACCCTGCGCACCTCCTGCAGGATGCGCTCCTGGTCCTCCACGGAGCACAGGACCACCGTGCTGACCACCACGTCCATGGAGCCATCGGCCACCGGGTGCATGTTCTCCCCGGCCGCCACCACGAAGCGCTCAAACTGCACGTGCCGGTTCTCGGCGATGCTCTTGATCAGGAACTTCTCGAAGTTGGGGTTGGGGTCCACGCAGGTCACCCTGCATCCGGGCGGGTAGAACCTGAAGTTGGCGCCGGTGCCACAGCCCAGCTCCAGCAGGCAGAGCGCCCCCGAGGGGCTCGCGTGCTCCTGCAGGCTGCTGAAGAGCTCGCGCTTCGTGCTGGCCATCTGTCTGTTGTACACCGAGGTGAACCTCACCAGGAAGAAGGGGAAGCATTTCTTGCAAATCCCGCTCCACAAGCCCAGGAAGTGCAGCAGGTACAAGGGGAACGCCAGGATGCGGACCGCCAGCTGCAGGATGGAGATGGTAAGCGCCATCACCGGGAAGAGGAGAGAAGCCCCACAGGGTTTGGGGCACCTGCTCCTTTAAGGGCAGGAGGCGGCCTCTGGCCGCGTTCCAGCGCCAATCAGCATCCGCCAATCAGCATCCGCCAGTCAGCCTCCGCCAATCAGCCGCCGAGGCCCCCGGGCTGGGATCCCTGGCTGGCGGCCGATCAATAGCCCGGGGCGAAGGTTGACTCAGCTTAGTTTTCTTGAAGCAAAAGAGAAGGTTCCTCCGGCTTCTCCTTGGAAGGAAAGGCGCGTCCAGGCCCTCGTTCCGGACCTGCTCCTGCTCCTGCACCTGCTCCCGCTCTGGGCCGCCGGCTCCCAGCCCCAGGTCCCTCCGCAGCGCCCTGGCTGTGGGCGCAGGTCTCCCCGTGACCTCGCGGAGAGGACAGACCGGGGTGGAGCCGGCTGATCTGGGCCGGAAGCTCCCCTCTTCCCCCTGCCCCCTGCCCCCTGCCTCCTGCCCCCTGCCCCCTGCCCCCTGCCCTCCGCCCCCGCACTGAGTTGTTAAAAGGAACCAAAGGACCTGCCTACATTTAACAAATTTCCCTTTCGAGCTCCGCGCTGAGACTCACCAGAGGTTCCTAACTTTGCGGCTGACCACCTTTTAAAGAGAAAGTTTCCGTTTCCAATGGTGCGCCACATTATTCAGCTAACTTCGATAAAAATAGTTCCGCAGACTGTGCACATTTGGGAACCTCAAGCATTCAGATGTGTTTTCAAACCTCCTTCCATTTTTAACCAGAGAAGCCCCAGCTTTAGGCTGGTTGGGGAATACAGCAATTTTTAAAAAATAATGATGCCATTGATTTTTTTTGAAAACTGGGCGATGGATCCAGGGAAGGTGCTATTATTTCATTACTTGTTATGCCCTACATGTATTTTATAAATAGTATGTCTCCCACTTTTAAAATTTACTGATGAGCGAGCGAACGAGAGAGAGAGAGAGAGAGAGAGAGAGAGAGAGAGAAATGTGCTTTTCACTTATTTTTGTGTTCACTGATTGATTCTTGTGTTTGTCCTGACTGGGAATCAAACCCACGGCCTCGGTGTATCCGGACAGTGCTCTAACTACCTGAGCTGCCTGACCAGAGCTATCTATTCCTGATTTTTGCTAAATATATGTTTATTGATTTCAGAGAGGAAGGGAGAGGGAGAGAGACAGACATCAATGATGAGAGAGAATCATCGATGGCTGCCTCATGCACGCCCCACACTGGGGATCATGCCTGCAGCCCCTGCATGTGCCCTGACCTGGAATCAAACCATGACCTCCTGGTTCACCTGGCTTGCAGGTGGAAGCTCAACCACTGAACCACACCATTCTTAACAGCTTTTCTGAGGTGGAGCTGGCACACAATAAGTTGTACTGCATATGTAGACGCATGGAGACAGAGAACAGGCTGATGACCAGTCAGAGGGAAGGGTTAAAAAAGGTGAAGGGACTTAGGGAGCTGGGTGAAAAGGTGTGAAGGGACTTAGGGATCTGGGTGAAAAGGTGAAGGGACTAAGCAGTGTAAGGTGGGAATAGTCAGAAGAGTCAGTCACAGGATGTAAAGTAAGCATAGGGGATATAGCCAATATTGTAGTAACTATATTTAGTGACAGCTTAATAAGTTTTGACAGTGTGTACCCACCCGTGAAACCATCATTTCCATCAAGGAACATATACATCACGCCCCCCTCAACTCTCTTCTTGCATCTTTGTGATCAACTTCCTCCTCCCCTCTCCGTCCCAGGGCCACCACCGATCTGTTTCCCATACCTAGAGATTAGTTTGCATTTCCTAGACTTTATGTAAATGAACCACAGAATATGTGCTTCTTTTCTTTTTCTTTCTTTTTTAAAAATATATTTTATTGAATTTTTACAGAGAGGAAGGGAGAGGGATAGAGAGTCAGAAACATCGACCAGCTGCCTCCTGCACACCCCCCACCGGGGATGTGCCCGCAACCAAGGCACATGCTCCTGATCGAAATCTATCCCGGGACCCTTGAGTCCGCAGGGCGACGCTCCACCCACTGAGCCAAACAGGTTTCAGCAATATGTGCTTCTTTGGTCTAGCTTCTTTCACTCAGCATATTTTGAGAGTCGTCCATATTATTGCATATACCGGTATTCACTGACTTTGTTGTGTCCCATTGTATGGCTGTGTAACAGTTTACCCATTCACCTGGATCTTTGGGTTGTTTCTGGTTTGGGGCTGTTACAAATGCAGCTACGGTAAGCAAGTTTACATTTCTTCTGAATAAATTCCTATGAGTAGAATACAGGTGTATGTCTAACTTTTTAAAAAATACCTATTTTTATGGCCGAAACCGGTTTGGCTCAGTGGATAGAGCGTCGGCCTGCGGACTGAAAGGTCCCAGGTTCGATTCTGGTCAAGGGCATGTACACTGGTTGGGGGTGTGCAGGAGGCAGCTGATCGGTGATCCTCTCTCATCGATGTTTCTAACTATCTATCCCTCTCTCTTCCTCTCTGTAAAAAATCAATAAAAATATTTTAAAAAATAAAAATAAAAAATACCTATTTTTATGGATTTCAGAGAGGAAGGCAGAGGAGAGAGATATAGAAACATCAATGGTGAGAGAGAATCATTGGTTGGCTGCCTCCTGCGTGCTCCACACTGGGGATCAAGCTCCCAACCGGGGCACGTGCCCTGACCGGGAATGGAACCGTGACCTCCTGGTTCCTAAGTTGAAGCTCAACTACTGAGCCACACTTACAAGCTACACTGTATTTTTAATACTTAGCTTAGAAATGTAAATGCTTTCATTAGAAAGGCTTTATTTTTGGATATTCAAAGAATCTTGGAAACTTCTTGCAGATATTTTGGTATTTCATAAGGTATGTCATTATTTCTCTGGTAAATTTGTGTCAGTAATTTGAAAGTGAAATATCAAGAGAGGCTGACTCTTTCTTCAGCTTATCTGCCTTTAAAGATATTAAATGCAACCAGTTTGTTGGCTTGATATTTCTTTGGGAGCTTAATGACCAGTAAATATAAAATATTGGTGATGACCAGAAGGTATAAAATACAACTAGAATTACCTACGTACAACAGCATACCTAATTATATATAGTAGTGTAGTCTCAATTATATCTAAAGGCAATTATGAAGAACAAGTACTCTTTGTCTTAAAACTTCCAGATTTATACTATACTAGAGGCCCGGTGCACAAAATTTGTGCATTGGGGTGTGTGTACCTCAGCCCAGCCTGCACCCTCTCCAATCTGGGACCCCTCAAGGGATGTCCGACTGCTCATTTAGGCCCAATCCCACCAGGATCAAATTTTGTACACCGGGCCTCTACTATCCTTCTCACAATCCAGAATTGCTGGCTCCCAGCTGCTTGCCTGCCTGCCTTCCTGATTGCCCCTAACCACTTCTGCCTGCCAACCTGATCACTCCCTTACAACTCCCCTGCCAGCCTGATTGATGCCTAACTGCTCCCCTGCAAGCCTGTTTGCCCCTAACTTCCCTTCCCTGCAGGCCTTGTCACCCCTAACTGCCCTCCCCTGCCAGCCTGGTTACCCCTAACTGCCCTCCCCTGCCAGCCTGGTTACCCCTAACTGCTCTCCCCTGTAGGCCTGGGACCCTCCCAACTGCTCTTCCCTGTAGGCCCAGTCAACTTCCCTCCTCTACTGGCTTGGTCAACCCTAACTGCCCTCCAATGCAGGCCTGGTCTCTCCCAACTGTCCTCCCTTGCTGGCCATCTTGTGGTGGCCATCTTATATCCACATGAGGGCATGATCTTTGACCACATGGGGGCAGCCATTTGTAAGTTGGAGTGATGGTCAATCTGCATATTACTCTTTTGTTAGATAGGATAGAGACCTGGTACATGGGTGGGGACCAGCTGGTTTGCCCTGAAGGTTGTCCCGGATCAGGATAGGAGTTTTCTTGGAGTGTGGGCAGCCTGGGTGAGGGGCCCATGATGGTTTTCAGGCCAGCCATGCCCCATGGTAACCCAAGCAGAACCCCTAATATCTGGGATTTATTTACCTTCTACAATTGAAACTTTGTAGCCTGGAGTGGAGCCAAGCCTTCTACTTGCTCCATGGCAACAGCCATTTTTGTTGGGATTTATGTATCTTCTATAATTGAAATTTCCTAGCCTTAAGCAGAGGCCTAGGCCAACGGGGAAGCCAAGTTTCCCTCCTGCTTTTCTCTGGTCTTAGTCATCTTGGTTGGTTTTATTTGCATATTCGCTCCTGATTGGCTGGTGGGTATAGCAGAGTGATTGTTAATTTGCATATTATTCTTTTATTAGATAGGGTTTGTGAATGTAAAGGATTATATAAATACTAGTGGCCCAGTGCATGGATTCGTGTACATTGAAAGGACATTAATTAAAGAAATATTTTAATATTGCTGTTCTCCCTTTCTCTGTAATAGAAGTGTCAACCAAATTAATGATCGACAATGACAGATGGAAACACACATGTGAGATTGGTGCCAGTTTATATATATACTAGAGGCTCAGTGCACGAGTTCGTGCACCAGTGGGGTCCCTCAGCCTGGCCTGCGGGATTGGGTCAAAACAGGCTCTCCAACATCCCCCAAGGGGTCCCAGATTGCGAGAGGGCACAGACCAGGCCGAGGGACCCCACTGGTGCTTGATTGAGGCCAGGGATGGACACAGAAGGATGGCCAGCCAGGGAGGGACCGTGGGTGGGCTCTAGGGCATGTCTTGCCTGTCTCACTCAGTCCCAATCAGCTGGATCCCAGCAACAAGCTCACTTACTGGTCAGAGTATCTGCCCCTAGTGGTCAGTGTATGTCATAGCAAGCAGTTGAGCATCTTTAGCATATCATTAGCATATAATACTTTGACTGGTTGAACGGACAACTGGATGACTGGACACTTAGCATATTAGGCATATATATATGTGTGTGTGTGTGTGTGTGTGTGTGTGTGTGTGTGTGTGTGTGTGTGTATAGTATAGATAAACTTGCTTAATTAGACTTTCTTTCTGATGAAGCTAAACTTTTTCCATCCCAATGAAGCACCCCAACTTCTCTTTCAGGTAATTGTCAGAAATACAGCAGTAAATATCAACACAAAGCAGATTATTATTGTAGATCACACAAGGAGAACAAAGGGTAAAATCTTTAACTGCAGCAGTATGTTCTGCTAAGTGAGAAAACCTGAAGTCATTTTCAAGGTCCATTTCTTCTTTTTAGTCAGGTCAAATTTCTAAACTTTCTAAATTCCCGTCTTCTTCCAGCTAATGAAAAGAAAATAGGATTCTATCAAGTCTCCTGTCTACTGACTCCAGAACTTCTATGAGGACCAAATGAGATGAGGCATGGGAAAACGCGTCACAGACATTTGGTGAAAGTGTATAATGTCTGGACCTGGCTATAAAGCAAGTCGTGTTCCTGGGCTGAAGAAACTGCAAGGAGGCTAGTTGCTAGGGAGAGGAAGCCAGGCATTGCTACGTGACGTCATACCCAATGCCCACAGCCACTGTTTCCGGGTTGGGCTGGGCTTTGGGCCGCATTCTTCGTGGTGGGGTCTCGGCAGCATCAGCTGTGATTTGGTGGGGTGTCACTCCGGGGTGATGGCAGGCCTGTGTTCCACTTGGGGGAAGCCAAGTGTTGCTTTGTGGGCACCAGGTCCGTGGTGCCGTTTCTCTGTAAATGGCCAGTGCGCATCACAGCAGCTCCTGCATTGAGAATCTGCTCCCTGGTGGTCAGTGCACGTTATAGCGACCAGCCAGACACTTAGCATATTAGCCTTTTATATGTATAGATTAGCTTGTTAACTGTAACGTACCATAGAATCCAGTTTTCACTGGTCGAAAACAACCACAGTTTCTTTTTTTATCTGACAAAGGACTGATATGCAGAATATATAAAAAACACATTTAGTATAAAGGACATATACAGGATGTCCCCAAAACATGTATATACACTTTAACAGTGGATAGCTCAATTAATGTTTCTTTCTTTTTTAGGTTTAACTGATTTGAAATGATGGATGAAGCCAGACTAAGTTTTGAACAAAGAAAAATTATCCACTAGACTTTTTAATGGGGATACATCAAAGATAAAGTTATGGTACAAAACTGGCAACAGTTGACCAATTGAGGGCACACAAATACTGAACAAACTGATTCTTGATGTTTGCAATTACATTGCTTCGGGTTATCAGCAGTGCCTGGACCAAAACGGTCATCAGTTTGAAAATGGTCATTGACAAAAAAAAATATTCATTTTTGTATGTGCGTTTAAATTTTGAAAATGAACTGTATGTAAATAAACACTAACTTTATCATCAGTCAGAATGTGTATACGTTTTTTGGGACACCCTTTATATGTGTCAGGTATTTGCCCCCAGCTTATGACTAACTTGTCATTTTCTTAGGTGTTTCTTTTATTTTGATGAAGTCCAATTTATACATTTTTTCTTATTTTCCATGTTGTCTTGTTCTTTTGTTTTTTGTTTTGCTTTAGTAATCCTTGCTTATTCTATTGTTGCAAAAAGTTTCTCTTGTATTTTTTTGTACATGTTTTATATTTTTAGTTTTTTATGTTTAGGTCAATGATTCATTTTAAGTTATACTTCATATAGGATATGAAGTAAGGAGCAAGGTTATATTCTTCCACTTTTGTTGAGGCATAATTGGCATACAGTACTGTATAGGTATAAGTTTAAGGTACACAAACGTTATAACATGCAGACCCAGGGAAAAGCCTCATGACTGAAAATTTACCTCTGTAAGCAGAGGGCAGGGAAAAAAACAAAGGGGCAGACTGCTTGAGTCAGGCAATTAACAGTGTTTATTAAGGGAATTTGACCTACAAGGCAAGACATATGGATACCCGTGCAGCTTGGCAATCGCCAAAAAAATCATGAAGAATTTGGCAAGATGGATGGGGCACTAGGGCGTGACTCATCCCAGATGAGGGAAGAAACCTAGAAGGCCTGTTCCAGGAATCAGCATGTAATGTGGGGGTGGGTGGGTGAAGGGAGAAGGGGAGAGGTTGCAATGAAAGTTTCTGAGTGGGCTTACGCTTACGGGGTAGCAGTATCTGTTCTGGCTCGCATCTAGCTCACATTATGGAAGGGTCTCATATTTCTTATTTTTTTAAATCCGAGGGTTTGTTTTTATTGATTTGACAGTGGGAGGGAAGATGGGAACAGGGGAGAGAGGGAGAAGCATCTATCTGTTGCCTCCCATACTCAGACTAGGGATCAAACCTGCAACCTTCTTGGTGTATGGGTTGATGCTCCAACCAACTGAGCTACCTAGCCAGGGCTCATATTTCTTTCTGCACAGATATCTAGTTGTTCCAGCACCATTTGTTGAAAGGACTGTCCTTTCCTCACTGAGTTAGCTTGTCACCTTTGTTGAAAATCAATTGGTCATATATATGTGGGTCTAATTTGGAACTACTGTCTTTTTTATCGATCTACTAGGCAGCCATGGGCAAACAAACTACTGCCCGTGGGCCGGATCCGGCCCGTTCGGCTGTTCTATCCGGCCCTCGGAGCCGAAAGAGCGGAGGGTTCTCTTGCTCTCCCCTCCGATCCTTCGCCAGCAGCCCAAGATGAGAGTGCCAGCATGGTCAAGTTGCTTTTGTTTCGGCCCTCCGGTCCAGTTTAAGAACCCATTGTGGCCCTTGAGTCAAAAAGTTTGCCCACCCCTGTACTAGAGACTCAATGCATGACATTCATGCATAGGGGGAGGGTAGGGTGGTCCCTCAGCCTGTGTCCTCCCTAAGCTGTCAGTCGGACATCCCCCAAAGGGTCCTTAGCGCTGCTGTGGAGGTGGGAGGCTCTGCCACCGCCGCTGCACTTGCCAGCCATGAGCCCGGCTTCTGGCTGAGTGGTGCTTCCCCTGTGGGAGCACACTGACCACCAGGGAGCAGCTCCTGCATTGAGTGTCTTCCCCCTGGTGGTCAGTGCGCATCATAGCGACTGGTCGTTTTGCCATTTGGTCAATTTGCATATCATATAGGATATGTTCATCCACAGGGTACCACACAGTTGTGATTACTGGAGCTTTTTATAGCAAATCTTGAAATCAGATAGTTTAAGTCTTCCGACTTTTTCTTTTCAAAACTGCTCTGACTGTTCTAGGTACATTGCATTTTTATACAAAATTTTAAAAAGTTTAAATTATGTAGGTACATAAAATATGACTATTTCATTTTAATTATAAATTCTTTATTATTTGGTGTGTACATACATAAGGTATATATATATTTAAACTGGATATTTAATACTAACTCTAGGGAAGTATTCCAATTGAAAAATTATGATTATAAAGTAAAACAATCAAAATACATCGAGAATGCATGTGATTCAGTGCCAAATTTACAACCAATTACATATCTACAATGTCACAGTCTTTTTATTCCCTCAAAAGTTCCCACATAAGAACTCAGAAGTGGGCAATAACTTGCCCAAAGAATAAATTATTTTCATTATGTAGGACACAGAACGGGACATTATGAAAAACACGGCTTCTTCAGAGTATTCTCATGGAGTTGCTAGTAAGACAACAGAGCCTAAGGCGACAAGGACCTGTCCGAGTAGACTGTTTATATTAAATTTGCCTTTGTTCTTTGAATGGTTGAATTGTTGTGTCAGCCACTTTTTGTAGAAGAATGGCGCACAATAGACACCAGGAAAATTTTTTCGGCCACAGCCATATCCGTAACTGGTAACTCCCATTACAAAAAACTGTTTATGTTCTGGGACGTAGCACATTAATGGTCCACCACTATCACCCTATTAAGAAAGTCCCAAAAGAGTGCAAGTTACTTCTAGTAGTCCGTATATAGTAGTAAAGCTGGAGCAAATTAACCACATTAAACATACATTTGTATAAATATACCTTTTCAATATACCTCTAAGATCAATGGATTTTCAGTTTTATATTCCAACTCAACAGGAATTCGGTTACATCCAGTCTGGCCTGGTATTTAGAGGAACCATACAGCTGGTGGATGAACTTACCATCTGTATAGTTTTGAACCAGAATACTATAAAGCAAATTGTTTGGAATTTTTTGTACAATTACTCAGGAGAAATATAATTCAGGATATGTGCAAAATATTATAAACACTACTAGAATACTTCTATTGCTTAATGCTGTTTGTGAAAGGTATATCTTTAAGATATGTGAAGGAGTCTTTTAGGGGGTGTGGTTTGCTAGCTAGAGGAGTGAACTGAATCTTGCAAGGAATGTCATCTTTCTAAGTATTGACATTGGCTGGTGCATGATATTAGGAATACATGGCTAATCCCCTCTGAAGTATCACAAATAACAAATCTCTCTCGGAGTCATACAAGTCAGTCATATAACAGGTGAAACACCATTTCTAAGGATGTTAATCACTCAAAGCAACAAGAACACTAGCTAACTGTTGCAGTGCCTCAAAGTTAGACTGTTTCTAGAATATTTTCAAATTCTCTATATGTGGTAGGCATTGAATAATTATGTTTTTAGAATAAAAATGTTTTGCTTATAAATGCAATTAAATTAGATTCTGTATTATTTTACTCAGCAAAGTTTTAAAAATATAAATATAAATATAAATATAAATATAAATATAAATATAAATATCATGGAGAGGAAAGAGAAGGCTAGAGAAAGAGAATCATTGAGGATAGAGAAACATTGATCGCCCGCCTCCTCCTGAGGCCAGGCATCCAACTGGTCACCTCTTGGTTCCTGGCACCCTGACCAGGAATCCAACTGGTCACCTCTTGGTTGTTGGTACCCTGACCAGGAATTCACCTCTTGGTTCATGGGTCAACACTCAACCACTGAGCAACACCAGCCAGGCTCAAGGCAAGGTTTTTAAGGAAAAGGACACAGGATGGATAAGCCCTGGATTTCTAGAAATAAGAATGAGTAGGAAAAGATCAGAGCATGGGTTATTGCTTAGGGATGAAGTGCTGATGGATTTAGAAGTAGTGAAGAAAAGAGGAATATAGAAAGTCAAAACAAAAATAGATAAATTGGACTTCATAAGAAAAGAAAAAACTTTTGTGCTACAAATGGTAACATCAGGGAAGTGAAAAGACAGTCCACAGAATGGGAGGAAATTGTATCCATGATATATAAAGAATTTTTATGACTTAATAATAAAAAGATAACTCAATTTAAAAATGGGCGAAGGATCTGAGTAGACATTTCTCCCAAGAAAATATACAAATGGCTAATAAGCACATGCAATGATGCTCAACATTAGTCACTAGGGCAATTCAAATTAAAACAGAAATGAGATACCACTTCACACAAAGATGGTGGTAATAAAAAAGACAGACGAGCTCTGGCCAGTGTTGCTCAGTGGATAGAGCCTTGGCCTGAAAACCGGAGGTGTTGCAGGCTTGGTCCCTGGCCCTGGGGCCCTGGTTGGGTGTGTGCGGCAGGCAACCCATTGTTGTGTCTCTCTCATGTGGATATGTCTCTCTTTCTGTCTCTCCTTCCCCTCCACTATCTCTAAAAATCAATGGAAAAATATCCTCGGGTGAGAATTAAAAAACAACAACAACAACAACAAAAAGCTAGACAAGCAATAAGTGCTGACAAAGATATGGAGAAATGAAAACCCTTATATTTTACTGGTAAGAATACAGTTTGGCAATTCTTCAAAATGTTAAATATTCACTCAGGAATTCCACCCATAGGTGAAATTTGCAAGAGAAATTAAAACATACTAACACATAAAAACATATACAGAAACATTTATAGCAATATTATTCACAATAGCCCAAAAGTGGAAATAGCTCAAATGTCCTTCAGCTAATGAGTGCATACATAAATGTGGCCCAGCCCAGCTGGCATGGCTCAGTGGTTGAAAATCAACTTATGAACCAGGAGGTCACGATTTGATTCCTGGTCAGGGCACATGCCTGGGTTGCAGGCTCAATCCCCAGTGTGGGGCGTGCAGGACACAGCCAATCAATGATCCTCTCTCATTATTGATGTTTCTCTCTTCCTCTCTGAAATCAATAAAAATGTAAAATAAAATATGGTCTGTTCATACAATAGCACATTATTTGGCAATAAAATGAATAAAGTATTAATATATGTCACAATGTAGTTGAACCTTGAAAACATGCTAAGTGAACAGAGTCAGTCACAAAAGACCACATATTGAATGATACATTCTGATGAAGTTTCCAGAATAGGCAAATCTTTAAAGATTAGTAGTTGCCTAAGGCTGGGGGTGGGTGGAAGGAGAATGAAGAGTGACTCATAATGAGTGGAGGTTTCTTTTTGGGGTGACAAATGTGTTCTAAAATTAAGCTATGGTGGTGGTTGCACTACTCTGTAAATAAACATACTAAAAACCCATTGGGTTGTACACTCTAAATGGGTGAATCGTGTATAAGTAAATTGTATCTTAATAAAGGTGGTAATGGGAAAGAAAGGAAGAAAAATTCAGTGCAAATCAGGAAAGAATTTGGGTTGAGCCAAAACCGGTTTGGCTCAGTGGATAGAGCATTGGCCTGTGGACTGGAGGGTCCCAGGTTCGATTCCAGTCAAGGGCATGTACCTTGGTTGCGGGCACATCCCTGGTAGAGGGTGTGCAGGAGGCAGCTGGTCGATGTTCTCTCATCGATGTTTCTAGCTCTCTGTCCCTCTCCCTTCCTCTCTGTAAAAAATAAAATATATTAAAAATAAATAAATAAATAAATAAATAAATAAAGGGACAGCCCTGACCAAAGAAAAGGCTGCCTTTAAAAAAATAATAATAGCCGAAACCGGTTTGGCTCAGTGGTAGAGCGTCGGCCTGCGGACTGAAGGGTCCCGGGTTCGATTCCGGTCAGGGGCATGTACCTTGGTTGCGGCCACATCCCCAGTAGGGGGTGTGCAAGAGGCAGCTGGTCGATCTTTCTCTCTCATCAACATTTCTAGCTCTCTATCTCTCTCCCTTCCTCTCTGTAAAATATCAATAAAATATATTTAAAAAATAATAATAATAATTTTGGTTGAGAAAAAAAGAACTTTTAAAAAATAAAACAAATTTGAAAAAAAATATTTTTGAAGATGGTGGCCTAGGAAGTCTCCTGGGCCGCCATCTCCTCAACAATTTGGAAAAAAACAACAGATAAAATCGAAAGGGATCGCACCAGACCCACAGGAAAGCTGGCGAAATGGGAAGGCTACAACTAGACACAAAGCAGGACGTCGCTGCTGCCATGTGGAGTCTAAAACTACAGCGAAACTGAACCTGCCGGAGCCGCTGCCGCCGGGAATGAGGGAAGCCAGACCTCGCTCCGCCCCGGGGCCCAGGGAGTGGGCCAGCCCCGCGCCAGCCACCATGGGAGCTGATGGGGGCCGCCGCCGCGCCTTCGGCTCCTGCCTGGACAAGAAGCCCGAGCGCGACCTCAGCCATCCCAGCCCGCCCACAGTGCTGGGGAGGAGCGGGCGCAGCGTCTCCCTGTCCGCAGCCAGCTCGGCGCAGAAATGAGCAGGCTACAACTAGACACCAAGCAAGGCGCCGCAGCTGCCATGTGGAGTTTAAAACTGAGATAGCCACCATAAAACAAGCAGACTGCCAAATGAGGAGCGGATTCTATTCATGTGATCATGAGATAGTCACCATAAAACAAGCAGATTGTCAAATGACAGCAGGGAGGGGAAGGAGACCTGAGGGAGATAAGAGAACAGCCAGGGGACTGGTATGCATGAATACAACCAATAAACACAGAACTCTGGGAGGGTGGGCATGAATGGGAGGTGGGGGGGGCAATGGTAAGATATGTACACAATATAATACATTAATAAAAAAATAAATTATTAATTAAAAAATTTAAAAAACAAAATTTAAGAAAATTTTAAAAATATATATTTGTATTGATTTCAGAGAGGAAGGGAGAGGAAAAGAGAAATAGAAACATCAATGATGAGAATCATTGACTGGTTGCTTCCGGCTCACCCCACACTGAGGATTGAGCCTGCAACCAGGCATGTGCTCTGACTGGGAATCAAGCTGTGAATTCCTGGTTCATAGGTGGATTAGCGGTAATAAAAAAAGATAGACAAGCCCTAGCCAGTGTTGCTCAGTGGGTAGAGCCTTGGCCTGAAAACACCAGTTAGGCTAAAAGATTTTTTGAGAGGAATGGAGAGAGAAAAACACTAATGGGCTGCCTCCTGCACCCCCCAACCAGGACCCAAAACCATGTGCCCTGATGACCCGAACCGACTGAGCCACACCACCCAGGGCAAACATTGATAATTAAGACATCAACAGCCTTGGCTGGGTAGCTCAGTTGGTTAGAGCACTGTCCCAATGCCAAGGTTGTGGGTTCAATTCCAGGTCTTGGCACATACAAGAATCAACCAATGAATGCATGAATAAGGAGAACAAATCATTGTTTCCCCGTGTGTGTGTGTGTGTGTGTGTGTGTGTGTGTGTGTGTCTGTATCTTCCTTCCTCGCTCTAAAATTTTTTTTAAAAAAAGGCTTTACCAGAAAGTGATCAAAGGCTTTGTTCAAGTTCCCTCTGGCTTTAGAAAATATTTCTAAGGAAAATTATTGGGTCTTACCCTGCAAGTATCAAAATTTCCATCTTCATCACCTGCACAAAATGAAGTTATAGGAATTATGTTCCCATAACCTTTATCAGAATTACAAACATTTGAAGAAATATAATGCACTTGTGCTTCCTGTAACATTCTTGTAGAATTACCTATTAAACAAACAAACAACAACAACAAAAAGCACCAATAAGTGATTTTGGAGAGCAGGCATTTTAACAGTGATATAAAATTTTAATGTTGAAAAAGGTTTTCTTTCCAAAGTGACTGATTCAACAATTATGTAAACCTGTATCAATATATGTATTATGTATGTATGTATGCATGCATGCCTAAGAATACTGTGGAAGAACATTCCCCAGCATGTCAATGACTTTTATCTCTTGATAGTAGGAATTTCAGGTTATTTCTGCCATCTTTGCTCTTGTGTTCTCCTGAAGGTCTCACAATACGATCTATCGATTTTACAAAGTAAAGTGCCTGTCAAGGACTAAAGACATAAAGCCTGAGGCCAATCTTTCTTCTGCTGTAAGTTGTGAATACTTTTATTTAATTTTACAACAATGCCAAGTCTTGGAGGATAGTGCACAGAAAATAAAATAGACTTTATGTGCTCCCCTAACTTATCTGCTCATTCCAAACATAAAGGGGTTCTGTGCTACCCAAGAAAACAGGAAAATACAGGACAGCACACCAAGAATGTAAAGGACATGGCCGAAACCGGTTTGGCTCAGTGGATAGAGTGTCGGTCCGCGGACTGAAAGGTCCCAGGTTCGATTCCGGTCAAGGGCATGTATGTTGGTTGTGGGCACGTCCCCAGTGGGGGGTTTTCAGGAGGCAGCTGGTCGATGATTCTCTCTCATCGATGTTTCTAGCTCTCTATCCCTCTCCCTTCCTCTCTGTGGAAAATCAATAAAATATATATATATATATATATATATATTTAAAAAGAATGTAAAGGACTGGTTATGGACAGATTTATCCATAGAAAAGCTGATGTCACAGCAGCACCAGATCCCATCAGCCTGTTGTCCCCTGCGGGAGCTGCGTGTTTTGTGTGCCCTTCGAACTCCAACTTTCCTGGTGATAGACTGCCCCCTTGACTGCAGGCGGGCAGCTCTTCCGCTCACAGAACTCCATCCGGCTGGTGACACTGATTGGTCCAGACGCCACTATATTTACTGTAAGTGTAACTAATTGGAATCCTTAGCCACCCCCTTTTTTTTTTAAACCCAGTCTGTCGAAGAAGAACGTTTCACCCTAGTCATACGACTGTTTCGCTATAAACCTAAAGCAGCCTGATTCTCTACTTCCAGCCTTTGAGGACAGGCAGCCTGAGAAACTATAGAGAGAAAAGGAATAGGAAGCAGAAATAAAATATATCCCAAAGCATTTAGACTCCTGGATTGAATTCTAGGAAGCCTAGAGGCTAGCCACATTTCTGCCATTTATTTTAAAATAATTTCCAGTAACGCTGGCTGCATATAAAAGAATACATGTCACACACGTAAGAGATAACATGTAATAATGAAATGAACGCCTGGGAACCCACCGCCCGGTTTGTGAACCTGGGGCAGTGATATTAAAAAACAAGCCAACAGAGATTTCAAAGTGAATACAAGAGGGAGCCCAGAGACAGGTGTCTGGGCTTCGTCCTCTTCCACTGGTCACTTAGAATCCCCTCGCACAAATACAGTACTGGCTCATTACTACAGCTTTAGAACAGTTTTCTTCCACAGGATCGTGTTGGCTATTCGTGGTTCTTTTAGAATGGGCTTTTGAATTGTCTCAAAACTCATTAGGGTTTATCATTCCCTGGGTAAGGTTTTGGTTTTTTTCTTCCAGTTTTGCAGATAGAATTGACATCTTTATGATACTCAGTCTTCCTATGCAAGTATAAAGTATCTCATTCCATTTACTTAGGTATTTTTTAATGTCTTTTTTAAATGGCTTAGGATTTTTTTTCATAAAAGGTCTGCAATCTTTTGTTAGGTTTGTTTTTAGCTACCTAATATTTTAGTATTTCATAAATGTTAATGTCTCTTCACTTTTCCTACATTAAAATGAAAATTTTTTAAATCATAAAGCAAAGATAAAAGAGTTTCTCAGTGAACAGTCATATGTCCACCTCCTAGTTTATCTAGTTGTTTTTGCAACTTTTATTTAGCTATTATTTTAAAATTATAGAAAAGTAGCAAGAATAGTATAAAGAACTGTCAAATACCATTTACTGAGATTCACCAGTTGTTTTTTTTCTCACATTTGCATTATTTGCACTTTGTATGTTTATAATTTTTTCTGAACCATTGGAGGGTGAATGGCGTGTATTAGTTAAGAAAAAGGACATGCTCTTATTAACCATAGTACTTTTATCAAGATCAGGAAATTTAACACTGGTATAGTACTATTTTTTTAGTTCACATTTAATCTCAGTATATTTTATTTATTTTCCAGCTATCTTTCTGTTATAGATTTATAGTTTAATTTTATTATTTATAGTTTAATTTGAACCATTGACCCACTTCTATATTTGCCTATTCTGGACATTTTCTCATAGAAATGGAATTATATAATATGTGGGCCTTAGAGTCTGGATTATTTTACTTAGTATAATGTTTTAGCATGTATCCGTACTTCATTTATTTTTATTACTGGATAATATTGTCTTGAATATACAATTTGTTTATTCATCAGTTGATGGACATTGACATTTTTCATTTTTTAAATTTCTTTATTATTAAGGTATCACATATTTGTCCTCATTCACCCCATTTCCATCCCAAACCCCTTCCCATGCAGGCCCCCACCCCTGTTGTCCATGTCCACTGGTTATGTTCATATCCTCGCACACAAGTACTTTGGTTGATCTCTCCCCCTTTTTCCACCCTCCCCTACCTTCCCTCTGAGGTCCAACAGTCCAATCGATGCTTCCTTGTCTCTGGATCTGTTCTTGTTCATCAGTCTATGTTGCTCATCATTTCCCCTAGATGCGTAAGCTCATGTGATACTAGAAATACACTTATATGAACCAAAAATGAGATAAGCAATATTGGTAATGCTGAGAGGCAAATGAATCAGTCTGTAGTGAGTTCCTTTCTGGGCCACCAGTTCTTTTGAGACCCAATTTCAATGTCAAACAGTTCCTTATGTGTACATGTCAGCAATGATATTTTAGTTCTGGATGGTGGACAAATGATGGTAATGCAGGTCCGACCCTCTCTGGTTTGGTCCTGGGCATCCTGCAGCGACGCACAGCTGCAGACTGCTAGTATAGCAAGGCGTCATCAGTGTCTTCCATCTCTGGACTGTTTCTCTCCTGTCTTCATGGCTGGAGCAGTCCTGTCAATTCCTCTCTGTTGCAGGAATCCACATGGTCTCAGAGTTGTTTTTGCCGCCCAGCGATGCACCTTTGGAGGTGGAGGTCTCAAAATCCTTGGGTATGCAGCTGGGGTGGCAGTCTCCTACCAGAGTGGCTGTAGTGTCCTGGTTTGCTTCTGAGACCAGATTGGGTGGTGGCGAGGCTAGGATTCAAGTCTCAAGCAGTTCTGTTCTTCAAGATGGCAGTGGTCTCTGTGCCGCTGGTGTCCTCCCCGGAGTGTTTGCGGTGTCCTCGGGGTTTTGCCCTCTAAGATTGCCTGGATTGGCAGTTCCCTGGAAGAGTTGAAGGGTCTAACTGTCCCTATTTCACTCACACACACACACACACGGATCTACATATGCCTCTATTGCTCCCTCACTTGCTCACACTCTCTCCCTCCCTACCTTCCTATGGTCGCCATCTTCCTCCTCTCCCATTTTTCATTTTTTTTTTGTTACTATGAATAATGTTGCTGTGAATAGCTGAGAATGGGTTTTTGTGTGAACATGTTTTCATTTCTCTTGTGTATATTCCTACATGTGAAATTGCCGAGTTGTATGATGATTGTATGTTTAAATTTTTGAGGAATTGCCAATTTGTATTCCAGTGCAGCTGTATCATTTTATATTCCCACTAGCAATGTACGTGGGTTCTAATTTTTCATATCTTTGCCAATACTTGCTACTGCCTAAATTAAGAAAAAATTAAAAATTGATTCCAGAGAGAAAGAGAGGAGACAGAAACATCAATAATGAGAATCATTGGTTGGCTGCCTTCTGCACACCCCCTACTGGGGATTGAGCCTGCAACCCTGGCATGTTCCCTGATCGGGAATCAATCTAGGTGACTTCCTGGTTCATAGGTCAATGCTCAACCACTGAGCCACGCCAATCGGGTGCAACATAAATTTACATTAAGTGAATTATATTAAGTGAATGATGTTATAAATATCCAGATGGTTCTTGGCAGGAAAAAGTTTCCCCACCCCTGTTTTAAAGTCTATTTTTGTCTGATATGTACACTGAGTGGCCAGATTATGATGATTTCTGAATGCATAATAATCTGGCCACTCATTGTATATCCTGTATAATAAAAGGCTATTATGCAAATTGTTCCCTCGACCAGGAGTTCAACCAGAAGGCAGACAGGCCAACCGCCCATGTCCCCTCCCCCTGGCCAGGCTGGCTGGACCCAACCCATGCATGAGTTCATGCACTGGGCCTCTAACACACACACATACACTAAATGGCCAGATTATTATGCGTTCAGAGATCATAATAATCTGGCCACTCAGTGTATATTGCTTGTTTGTTTCCATTTGCAGAAATACCTTTTTCCTTTTCTTTACTTTCTGTATCTTTTGATCTGAAGTGGGTCTGTTGTAAATAGCATATGAATGGGTCTTATTTTCTTATTTACTCAGCCTTTTAGTGGAACATGTAATCCATTTACATCGATTGTTAGGTATGTAGTTATTGCCATTTTATAATTCATATATTTTTACCTTTTCTTCTTCTTTAAGCCCCTGTAATATTTTTTCTAATATTCATTTGGTAATAGTGAACTTTAGCTTTTTATTGTCGGGAAGCTCTTTATCTCTCCTGTGATTCTAAATGATAGCCTTTATTCTCCTTAGATTCTAAAGGATTATTTGCTGGGTAATCTTCTTTGTAGGTACTTGATTTTCATCACTTTGAATATTTCGTGCCAGTCCCTTCTTGCCTGCAAAGTTTCTGTTGAGATATCATGACTAGCTAATGGGAACTTCCTTGTAGGAAACTGCTTTTCTCATGCAGCTTTTAAGATTCTCTGTTTGTTCTTAACCTTTGGGATTTTAAATATGGTGTGGGTCTCTTTGGATTCATCTTGTTTCAGGCTGTGCATGCCCTGGTGTCATATGTTTATTTTCTTAGCCAGATTAGGAAAGTTTTCAGTCATTATTTCTCCAAATAGATTTGCTATGCCTTGCTCTCTCTTCTCCTCTGGTATCCTTATGATACAAATGTTATTACAATTGTTTTCCCAGAGGTCTCTTAAACTTTTCTCATTTTTCTTTTTTTGCTGTACTGATTGAGATTTTCTGCTAACTTGTCTTCCAAATTGCTGATTCAAACCTCTGTTTCATCTAATTTTCTGTTGATCTTCTCTAGTGAATTTTTCATTTTATTTATTGTATTCTTCATTTCTGATTTTTAAAAAATAGTTTCCATCTCTTTGTGTAAATTTTCACTGAGTTCATCTAGTCTTTTTTAAGTTCATTGAACATGCTTTTAGCCAATGTTTTGAACTCTGTACCTCATAGTGTTTTGACTCATTTCATTTCACTCTTTTTAAAAATATATTTTTATTGATTTCAGGGAGGAAGGGACAGAGAGAAATATAAAAACATCAATGATGAGAGGGAATCATTGATCAAATGCCTCTTGCATCCCACTACTGGGGACTGAGCCCATAACCCAGGCATGTACCCTAACTGGGAATTAAACCATGACCTCCTGGTTCATAGGTCAATGGTGAACCACACTGAGCATACCCGCCAGACCATTTTCATTACATATATATATATATATATATATATATATATAAAATTGATTTTAGAAAGGGATAAAAAAATCAGTGATAGGAGAGGATTATTGATTGGCTGCCACCTACTGGGATGGAACCTGAAACCGAAGCACTTGCCCTTGACAAGAATCAAACCCAGGACTCTTCAGTCTGCAGGCTGACACTCTAACCACCTAGCAAAATCAGCTAGGACAGTATTCCTGTTGATTTTCACAAAGTTGTGAGGACTCCTAAGCACTGGTGGTCTGGGCTAGAAAGCTGGGTATGGGGCTGGGATCCTGCCCCCTCCTCGGGGTGGTGGGAGGGGGGGGACGACTCTGCAGGCTATATATCCCTCCTGATTCTTTGATTGTAAATATTTTATCATTATATTGCTTAACAGTGGAATAAATTAATATTTATGGTTAGCATATGTACAAAAATTATGAAGGTGGTGGTTTAGATTCAACTTGCAGGACTTTTTAAAGCACCCCATCCCCTTTTTTTCCTTCCAGAGTATAGTAGTCCTTAAGGATCAATCAATTTTTGGTGGTTTCTTTAAGGAAGTCTTTTGCTTCATTTATTTGGTTGTTAAGTATGGAGACCCACCTTAATCTGGGTGGTTCAAAATCATGATTCTCCTTTGAGCTGTGTTAATCTTGGCCTGGCCAGCAGATGAGTTTATACCCCAAAATAAGACTAGCTTCTCACCTACACATTTTCTGTTCAAATCTTCCTTTACAAGTAGGATAAAAGTTTAGGGGCTGAAATCTTTGCAGTTTCTGTGATTACTTGCTTAAGAAGTTTCCAGATCTGAAATACACAGCAACCTGCAGATGCAAAAGCTGAAACTCCTTGTCTTAAAGCTATCAAGCTTCTTGCCAGTCCCAGGTCAATTTCCTTGTCTGGCCATTTGGTTGAGTGCAGGTCCTTGCCCACAGGGGGCAACATTACCAAGGGCAGTCATGGCAATGCAGTGAGGGAAGTGCTATGCGCATTGACAGATGGAGGGACAATCCCTCCTGATTCTTAACCACCACACCATGGGTGTACCATCTGCCCATTCTGTGTCTCTGCTCCTCCTGCTAGTCTTGACATGGTTTCTTCTTTGTATCCTTGTTAAAGAAGCCATGTGCAGGTAGTCTTCAGGTGGTTCTCAAGGGTGGTAGTCCTATAATTTAGTTGTAATTTTGATCTGATTGTGGGAAAAGGCCAGCACAGTGTTAACCTACTCCGTCAACTTGACCAGTTCATTCCAGCTCTCTTTTGATTAATGTTACTATGGTGTAGCTTTTCCTATCCTTTTGCTTTGAGCATACCTCTATCAGATTGGAAGTGTACTATGTACACCATATATGAACCATTTGCTGGCTCATGAGCCTGACTCAGTTTTAGAATATAGTCCTAGAGCTCTAGCTTTAGGAGTCTCCCCACACACAGAGCAATCTGGCAAGAGGCTCTTCTTTTGCATGTTGATTTTGCACCTCCATTGCCTGCCTCAAGGCCCCTTTTAATTCTATATTCTTTCTATCATTGAGCTATTAAATCTGATCCTCCAATGATCTGTGTAAGTTTTCCTACTCCAGGAAATGTGATCTTTCAGCATTTCTTGAAATTTTTTAGTCAACCATAATCATCCTTTTCACTAGGTGCATTTCTGGAGGCAGAGCTCCTGATCATCAGTGATCTAAATTTACTCAGCAACGCCTTCTTTGGAAGGATCACGCATCATCCTAAAGCCTGTCATTGTTAGATGATTTTTTAGTTGACCTAGTAATTCTTTCTTGAGATCACATTTCTTCCTAATTTCATTTTCTCCAGATATTTTGTTACTTTCTGGTATTGTTTCATCATTAAAGAGTCCTTTGTTTCTAGATCTAATTTTGGCCCTTTTGTAACATTGACATCTTTCTCTTGTTTTTGAACTTTCACTTCAGTTTCTAACTCTGGTTTTGTGTACTTGAATAATTGTTCCAAGACTTCATTTTCTATGGCTAAATTGTCAATTTTCCCTTTTTCTGATCTTTGTTTTTCTGTAGAGAGAGATTGATTAGCAGGATTTTTCACAGTGGGTTTTTAAATCTATATCTATAAATGTTATCTGATTCCCTCCACCCCAGATCCCCCAGTCTTATTCTGAGATAGATGCTGCTCTTTTTTTTTCTCTTCATATTAAGGGTGTAGCAAGTTGTGTTTATTCTAGATGAAAATGAGACATTTCTTCATCCCTGTTTTCTTGGCGGACAGTTGGAAGTCGTTTCTGATGGAGTTGATCAGCAGCTGCAGGGAAGCCCAATTCTCCCTCTCTTTACACCCAGGATCGTCGTTGGTGAAAGCTGTATTATCATCAGAGATTATTTGGAGGTCCCATTAGAGTAGATATTTCTTGTGAAAATAGTCTGAATTTTTGTTCCATTCTGAAGATTTTATTTTTGACCTTTCACTCAAATCCACACATCTGTTTGCTCTGAATCTGTATTGGCTACAGGTTAGGTTCACTGGGGCACTTGGCATGAGCTTCTCTTTGACTGACCAGCCTTGGAAAAGGCTCCGTGCTGGATTCATCATCCTGAATCCCACACTGGGCTGGCCCTGAGGATCACAGTAATTCTCTAGTCATGAAAATATTTGCCAATTCAATTTCTGCTTCAGGAATAGGCCTAAGACCTTGCCTTTGCATGGATTGGATAGATCTGCTTTTTCTGAGAGTCAGAAATTAAGGAATTTGTTACTTTTACATCAACAACAAAATGTTCAGGAGCTGAAAATAAACTATCATCATCTTCATTTTCTTCTGTTATCAACCTAGCATCTCCTCCTCCCAAAACAACTGCTGAACTTATGCTGCTTGGCATTCAGAAATACAAATGTTTTCCCTTTGAAGATGTTTTCTTTCCTGTTGTCCTAACAGATCAATAATTTTACTTCTAATAGCTGGTTCATCATCAAAGGTGGGTAAATCTTTCAATTTGTGGATGCTATTTTTTAGACAGAAGTACTTTTAAAAATTCAGTAAATTATTCTGGCCTTACAATTGGACATTTACAAATGTGTGCACGTATTGTTTTAATGAGCACTTTAACTGATATCATAACAAGGTGTGTGTATTCATACTGTAGTCTTCCGGGGTGCAGTATGGCTTGATTTAAAGCAGTTTTCCCAGAGACTTCTAAACAAGCAGAGTTTGCAACCAAAGACTCAGACTCCACTCTCAATTTACTTCCAAATACTCCAAAGTAACTCTGTCCTCTCTTCAAAGTCTGGGAAAGGCCATTCTACATTCTTCTTCATTAACAAAGGTACCATACTAATAATTATCTTTATTGTAAATATAAAGATCTTCATCTGTTTGACTATGATTGGTTACAGAAGAGTTGGCAATGAACACAGCATGATTTCAACTGATTAATCATTTTCTTTCTTTCTTTTTTTAATCCTCTCCCAATTTTCTCCATTTTCAGAGAGAGTGGACTGGCTGCTTCCCCCCATGCACCCCCCCCCCCCCCCCGCCATGGGCAGGGAGCCAACCACAACCCAGGAATGCAAGTGCCCTTGACCGGGGATCTAACACGTGACCCTTGTGCGCACTGGCCATTCTCTAACCACTGAGAACCAACAGCCAGGGCTGATTGATCATTTTCAATGAGAATGCCAATTTTCCCTTCCTACATTGTACTACACACCCGTCAAAAGTCTGTATGGTTCTTGGCTGGGCCATGGGGGTTTGGAGGAAGTGGGGGGTGGGGGAGCAGCTTCCACATGGGTCAGGTCCTCAGTGTCAGGGCGACCAGTGGCTGCACAATTACAGCTAACAGACGTGTGCGCGGCAGTGCCTTGGGACTGCGGGCACCTAGACATATGAGCTCCCCATATTAACCTCTTTAAACCTCAGTTTATTCATACATGTTACAGTATTCTCATAGTATTGTTAGGGATGTTAAATGAGAAATTCATTAAAATGCTTGCCCTGCATAAATGGCAGTTGCTCCTATAATTATTCTCATTGTGTAATTGCCAATGGCAATTAAGCTAGTACAGGGCAGGGCTGAGATTCAGACTTAGGTTTATGATTCTAAAGCCAATGCCTTTCCCTTATACCATGTTGCTTTCTTTCTCTTCCTTAGAAAGAATTAACAGAGGAAAAATAGTAATTCACACATCTTTCATACATTTACCTCCAGTCTATCCTATCTAATCCACTAATATTAAAATGGCTAGGTTCTTTGAGGAATCTAAGAAAAGGCTCAGTACTTGATCTCACATATGGCTAACTAGACTTTCATTACCTCAAGAGCGGTTTTTCATGACCTCAAGAGCAGTTTGTACTTAATGTAGTACTTAAATATTCAGACTTTAGAATAAAAAAGACCTGAATTTGAGTCTCAGCTTCTCAACCTCTAAGATCCACAATTCCTGATCTGTTGAAAGGGAATAACAATATTAACTCCCTAATTGGAATTTTTGGAGGATAAGATAAAAATAATATATTTAGAGCAGGGCACGAACATGGTTAATGCTCCCAAATGGTAGCTGTTGTTATAACCAAAGTGAGATACCGTTTTCTACATTTAAAACTTTTCCTATTAGTGCAGCCAATCAACAACTAGTGCCACTTTGTATATAAAGAAAATTCACAATCAGTTTGTTTGATACTAAACAGAGCATTAAATTTAAAAGGACACCACGTTGATTCCTTACAGCCAGAAGCTTATTAAAGACAAGCCATTCTGCCACATAGCTGGCTCTATCACCTATGTGTCTCAACAAGGACAGAAACACTTAGATTGCCATTCTCTCTGAGAATGCCCAGAAGTTCGGGTATCTTTGCATGTTAACCAGAGAAAGTCTTTATTTCTGCTTTGCAAGATAATTTTTTCTCTCCCACAAGAAAGAAAAAAACTACAGATAAGACAGTCATTTTCTTTTCACTGATCTGTAAAGACTCATAATACAGAAAGAAGGGTTCACCCCCTCCAATAACCAGAAAAGAAACTGTATTGATAAAATTCAGACTATAATTACCTTCTTCTGACGTTCTTCCCCAGCCACCTATGAAACACTCCGTCTTTTCATCCAGCCTTTGGAAAACATCAAAAGGTAGACAAATAGGCTGAATATAGTTATTATACTTCACTTCTTTTTTTAATTGAAAAAGTGCAATATCATTTACATAAGTATCCAAATTGAAGTGTGGATGGATGATGATTGTTTTAACCTTTATAATCTTGGTGTGTGGACATCTCCTATCTATATTATTAGTTCCAAGCACAGCTCTCCACATTACAGGATCCCTGAAAGAAAGTAAATGTTCTTGTTATAAACACATTTATTTGATAACTATTCTTCCATCTTCCACTAGTTTTTTTTTCCTCATGTTAATAAGAAAATTTTTTTTATCCTTTTATGTGACATCGTCACATCACATAAAGACCTAAATATCAAGATGTAGGAAAAGAGAAAAAGATCTGTGAAACAGGAAGTCCAAAAACAGATTCAGAGAAATTTTTTTTAATATATTTTTTATTGATTTCAGAGAGGAAGGGAGAGCGAGAGAGATAGAAACATCAACAATAATGCCGAAACTGGTTTGGCTCAGTGGATAGAGCATCGGCCTGCGGACTGATTAATGTTTCTCTCTCATCGATGTTTCTGACTGTCTATCCTTCTCCCTTCCTCTCTGTGGAAAATAAATAAAGTATATTTTTAAAAAAGAAAAAAAGAAACATCAATGGTAAGAGGGAATCATTGATTGGCTGCCTTCTGCACACCCCCACAGGGGATCAAGCCTGTAACCCAGGCATCTGCCCCTGACTGGAATCGAAGCCGGGACCCTTCAGTCCATAAGCCAACATTCTATCCACTGAGCCAAATCAGCTAGGGCTCAGAGAATTTATATGACTAAGGCAGCAGCACTTCTTAACCAGTGGACAGAGCATGAATTAGTAAATGATATTGGAGAAACTAGCTAATTAACTAGTTTGAAAAGTGAATTAAGTCTCTGAAAAACACGAAACTATAAAATAAACTCAAAATGGATTAAATTAATTTAGACACAAATATTTTAAATAAAACTTCCTATCTTTTAGAGATACATGAAGTGGCATGTCTGAGATTTGCTCCAAAATAATTGGAGAGGGAGTTGATGAGGATGAAGCTGAAACTAACTAACAAAAAAGATGAAACAAGATCCAGCCTGAATTGATAGGGAAGCTAGGTTATTAGTATCTGGAAGTTCACTAAACTATTCCCTCTACTTGTATAAATTCTTGAAATTTTAGAATGAAACATTTGGATATTAAATTAGGGTGAGAATTATAAAAATTAAATCAGAAAGAATATGTAGGTGAGTTCATAAAAACAGTATTGACATGAGGAAGAACATTATAAAGCATGACATTATCAAAACAATAAAAAACACACCAAAAAGCAAGCAAGACCCCAGACCAAACCAAAAGATGTTCTGTAGGACAAAAGTCAACAATTAAAACCCAAGCATTTCATAGTTGTTATACCTGTCACTGGATTGGGAAGGAAGGATTTACTTTTTACATGGTTGTTTATTTTTATTTTTTTTAAATAAATCTTTATTGTTTATATTACAAATGTTCATTTTTTCCCCTCCATTGCTCCCCTCCACCAGGTTCCCACCCCACCCTCTGCCCTTTCCCCATCCCCCATTGTCCTCATCCATAGGTGCACAGTTTATGTTCAGTCTCTTCCCGTACCCCCCACTCCCCTTTTCCCCGAGAATCATCAGTCCACTCCCCTTCCATACCTCTGATTCTATTATATTCAACAGCTAATATTGTTCATCATGTTTTTTTAAATTCCCTTGGTTTTTAGATTCTCTTGTTGATAATTACGTATTTGTTGTTCATAACTTTTATCTTTATTTCCTTCCTCTTCCTAAAGAACCCCCTTCAGCAATTCATATAATTCTGGCTTGGCAGCGATGAACTCCTTTAGCTTTTTTTAATTTGTGAAGCTCTTTATCTGTCCTTCAATTCTGAGTGATAGCTTTGCTGGGTGGAGTATTTTTGGCTATAGGTTCTTGCTATTCATCACCTTGAATATTTCTTGCCATTCCCATCTGGCCTGCATGGTTTCTGTTGAGAAATCAGCTGACAATGATATGGGTGCTCCTTTATAAGTAACTACCTGCTTTTGTCTTGCTGCTTTTAATATTCTTTGTCTTTTGCTCTTGGAATTTTAATTATGATGTGTCTTGGTGTGGACCTCTTTGGATTCCTTTTGTTTGGGGTTCTGTGTGCTTCCTGGATTTGTAAGTCTAATTCTTTCACCAGGTGGGGGAAGTTTTCTGTCACTATTTCTTTCAATATGTTTTTGGTATCTTGCTCTCTGTCATCTTCTGGGACGCCCATAATTCTGATGTTGGTTCGCTTGAAGTTGTCCCAGAGGTTTCTTACACTATCTTCAATTTTCTGGATTCTCTTGTCTTCTTGCTTCTTTGAAGGAGTGTCCTCTGGCTCTTTGTGTTCCAAATCTTTGACTTGTTTCTTGCAATTTTCCATTCTGTTTTTAGGACTCTGTATAATATTTATTTCAGACAATGTATTTTTTATTTCTAGTTGATCCCTTTTCATATCCTCATAGGTCTTATTTATTTTATGGCCTTTTCTAGGACATTCTTGAAAAACCTTATAAGCGTGGTTTTGAACTCTATATCCAGTCGCTTTTTGTCCTCCATTTCTTTCATTTGTGATCTGTTTCCTTGTCTCTGCATTTTCACTGCTTCCCTGAGTTGGTTGGGTGGCTTTATATGTTAAGGTGTCCTATATGGTTCAGTGGGTCAGCCTCCCAGTTATCTGTTGTGGACACTCTTGGTGCACCCCTTTGTGGACTGTGTGTACAGCCTTATTGTAGTTAAGTCTTTATTGTTGTTGGTATCACTGGGAGGAACTGACCTCCAGGCCAATTGGCTGTGAGGATCAGTTGTGTCTATGCTGGGAGACAGCCTTATTCGACTAGACTTGGAAAATTGCAAAAGCCTCTGTGCTCAGCTTGGATGGGGCGGAATTTCAGGGTGGAGCCTACAGCCTTGGCTTCCCATTAGCCCCGCCCTATGAGGTTCCTGAGTCTCAGTGTTCTTCAGTGTCCTTTGGTACTCGCTGCAAGCACCTCTGAGAGAAAGATGCCCTAGAGTTTTGCCCGCTACCAGACAGTCTAGTCTCTCCCCCAATGATCCTAGAACTGGGGTTCAGTGCAGTTGGAAGTGGGGTTCAGTACAGTCTGGAACTTTTGTCTCCTTCCCGCTAGGGCAATCTAGCAGCACAGTCAACAGTCCATCCTCTGCGCGCAACATGCACGCCTCTGGGACTCTGCCTTTTGCCGCTCCCCTGAGTTTCTACCATACAGCCCAGATTCCCTCTGTATAAGCCTGGGGCCTGAGGGTCTCACCCATAACTGGGTTTCAGCGCAGTCAGAACTGGGGTTCAGCACAGTCTGGAGCTTTTATCTCCTTCCCTCTAGGGAATGCCAGCCAGGCACTCAGCCGCCCCTCCTCTCTGGATCCATGCTCTACCCACGCACGCACTGTGTCTCTGTACCTTAGGCTTTTACAGCTCCTCTGATTTTTCTTTTGGTTTTCTCTTTCCTTCTAGTTGTAGAATTTCCAGTCAGTCAACTTTCCAGTAGTTCTGGACAATGTCCATTTTGTATTTTAGTTGCATTTTTTGAAATTGTTGTGCGAGGCTGCGTGTTTACCTATGCCATCTTGGTTTCTCTCTCTACATGGTTGTTTAAAATGCTGAAATTCCTTTTCACTGTTCAAGTTGCAAACGTTTATGTATGAGAGAGAGAGAGAGAGAGAGAGAGAGAGAGAGAGAGAGAGAAAGAGAGAGAGAGGGAATGTGCACACATCCTATATAATAAAGGGCTGATATGCAAATTGACTGAACAGCAAAATGATTGGTCACTATGACGCACTGACCACCAGGGGGCAGACACTCAGTGCAGTAGCCAGAAGCTGGGCTCATGGCTGGAGAGCGCAGCAGTGGTGGTGGAAGCCTCTCCCGCCTCCGTGGCAGCAGTAGAGACATCCCCTAGGGCTCCCCAGCATGTCAGATCAGTAAAGGCACATTATAGAATTCGGAGACATTAAGAGCTTTTCCAAGAATTTTCAAACCATACAAGCAGGCCTTTCCTCCCTTGGCTTAAGGTTTGAAAGCTATAGAAAAGCAGTCTTTAAAGATAGCATGTAAAAAAAGATGTAAAACACTCACACCTGAAAGAGCAGAATTGACTTCTAACTCTAAAATTTTTCTCCATCTCTTCTTGTACCCTTGGTTTACACCGCTGTATCTTTCCAGGTTTATAATCTCTTTTCCTCAAAGGCCAATTGATAGAACTAAATCCATATCTTAAATATATAGTGTACACATTTAAAACCTATCCAATCAGGCCAGTTCCCTCAATTGAATTTTGAAGTTACTGGTTCCTTTTAAAGACTTTTCATGCCCTAGCTAGTTTGGCTCAGTGTCTAGAGGGTCTGACCGAAGGGTTCAGGGTTCCATTCTGGTCAAGGGCACGCACCTTGGTTGCAGACTCCTCCCCGATCTGGGCCCTGGTTGAGACTCATATGGAAGGCAACCACATCGATGTTTCTCTCTGTCTTTCCCTCTCATCCACTCTCCCTAAGAATCAATGGAAAAATATCCTCAGGTGAGGATTAACACACACACACACACGACTTCATTCTTCTCTAAGACAGCTGTTCCCTTAAAAATTAAAGACTATTCTGGCTGGTTTGGTTCAGTGGATGGAGCATCAGCCTGTGGACTAAAAGGTCCCAGGTTTGATTCCAGTCAATGAACATGCCCGGGTTTTGGGCTCAACCCCCAGTAGGAATCATGCAGGAGGCAGCCAACCAATGATTCTCTGTCATTGTTGATGTTTCTCTCCCTCTTCCTTCCTCTCTGGGAAAAAAAAATTTAAAAGACGAGCCTGGCTATTGTGGCTCAGTTGGTTGAATGTTGTCCCATGCACCAAAAGGTACCTGGTTCGATCCCAGTCATGGCACATGCTTGGGTTGCAGGCTTAACCCCCCAGTTGGAGCATGCAGGAGGCAACTGATTGATGTTTCTCTCACATTGACCTCTTTCTCTCTCTCTCTCTCTCTCTCTCTCTCTCTCTCTCTCTCTCTCTCGTCAATTAAAAAAAAAACATATATTTTTTAAAATTAAAGACTAAGGGAAACTGTATGACAGGTACCATGGTTTTCCAAAGGATTATCTTAGAGCTTTATATACTAGTATATATTCTAATCTTCACCCAAGGATATGTTTTTATTTATTTTAGAGAGAAGGGGGAAGGAGGGAGAGAAAGAAACATCAATGTGTGAGAGAACCATCAATTGGTTGCCTCCTGTATGTGCCCTGACTGGGGATCGAACCTGAAACCTAAGTATGTGCCAAGATCAGGAATGGAACCCAAAATATTTTGGTGTAGGACAACACTCCAACCAACTGAGCCACCTGACCAGGGCTAGAGCTTCATATTAAACTAGAGACCCAATGCATGAAATTCGTGCACAGGTGCGGTCCTTAGGCCTGGCCAGCGATTGAAGCGCAAGCATCTGGCGTGGAAGGGCAGGTCCCAGGTGAACTCTGGGCCCTGGGCAGCACGTGGGCCCCTGGACCCCTGCATGCCCCCTCCGCCTGAGTCCCCACGCGGAGATGCGGTAAGTGCAGCTGAACACTGCTGGCCAGGGTGTAACATGGGCCTCATGGGCCTCCCAGCGGCGCCACATGGAAGCTGGGCGGGCAGTGCGCTCTCTCCCAGCTGGCCTCGCAGACCACCTCTGTGTGAACCACATGGAACTCAACCAGCTCCAACTTATCCGGAAGAGGCCGTGCAGGTGTGGGGAGGCTCTTTGCGGGCGCCCAGCACCTGAGCACAAAGCAGGAGAGCTTCCCTGGCAAATTGGGGAAGGGGAGCAGGGGGAGTGAGAGTGGACACCTTGCATTCTCACTTCTTCCTTGTCACCCCTGCCCCCCACGTAGCTGGTGAGAGGTTTCAGCCCCCTGCCTGGGTGCCATGGGAGGTTGGTTGCTGCCACTCACCCCCAGTTCCCTGTCCCAGCCCAGGGGCCCAGCCCGGATTGGGATATCAGGGCCTGCTGGCTGCTGGTCACCGTTTGCAGGGCTATCGG
This sequence comes from Vespertilio murinus, assembly GCA_963924515.1. NCBI lineage: Eukaryota > Metazoa > Chordata > Mammalia > Chiroptera > Vespertilionidae > Vespertilio > Vespertilio murinus. The sequence continues at coordinate 149,889,244 of OZ004707.1, forward strand.
TTGAGTGATTTGGCCCCCGCTCATGTCCACCTTGGTTTGGCGCTGCCCCCTCACCTGCTCCACCATCCCACCGTGGTCCCACTCTCGTCAGGGCCCATCAGGGCCAGCAGCACCTCCAGCTGCCCATTGCCAGCACTGCATCATCAATGCCATCATGTTCCTTGCCACCCCCTGGTGGTCAGTGCACATCATAGCAAATGGTCGAATTCCCGGCTGAACAATTTGTGCATTAGGCTTTTATTATATAGGACTTGAGGCCCAGTGCACAAAAATCATGCACAGGTGGGGTCCCTAGGCCTGGCCCACGATCAGGGCTGGTCAGGGCCAGGATGAAAAGGGCCAGACTGGAAAGGAGGTGACGGTTGCTAGGCTGGGCGTGGAAGGAACAGACACTAGACGCCGCCATCATCGGCGCTCCACCACCATCGGCGCTCCACCACCGCATGGTTCCATGCCTCCCCCCTCTTCCTTCCCTTGCCACTGCACCACCACTGTGGTGGGCAGGCAGCAGGACAATTGGGGTCTGCTGGCTGGGGGAGGGGGGGCATAGGAGGTTGGCCACTAGCCCCGAGAAGGGAGCTGGACTTCAGCCCCCTGAAAGGGGTTGCATCCACTGCCACCTATCCCTGGTTCCCCATCCCAGTCTGGGGCCTGGCCCTGATTGGGTGATTGGGGACTGCTGGCTGGGGAGGCAGGGACTGCGGGAGGTTGGCCGGCTGGGGGAGGTTGGCTGTGGGAATGCACTGACCACCAGGGGGCAGCTCCTGCACTGAGTGTCTGCCCCCTAGAGGTCAGTGTGCATCATAGCAACCAGTCATTTGGTCGCTTAGCCTTTTATATATATACTAGGGACCCTATGCACGAAATTCGTGCAAGGGACTTAGCCCTCGCAGCCACAGCAGCTTGCCTTGGCCCTCGCAGCCCCAGCTTCATCCAGAAGGACATTGGGAAGGTCGTTCAGCTGTCTGGTCTAATTAGCATATTACACTTTTATTATTATTATAGATAGATGGTTCTATTCTCACTGAGGTAAATCCTATTTCTCCAAGACTGACATAATCCACAGATTCAATAAACATTTCTTGAAGTAGGCCAAGTTCTATGTTAGTGCCAGGAATTTATTTTACACTAGTAAAATAAAACATGTAGTCCTTGCCTTCAAATAACTCCTGATCTAAAGGTGAGAAAGACAAATAACATGATTACAATACAATAATTTTAAAAGCTAAAAAAAAGTTTCATTATTTAAAGCAAGGTCCAACCAACTCCAACCCACAAGCCACATCTGGCCTGTCCTCTATTTTTACACAGCTAATAAGCAAAGAATTTTTGCACTTGTGAATGGTTGGCAAAGAAGTAATATTCTGTTCAAATTTCAGTGTTCATAAATATCTACTGGATCACAGCACACCCATTCAATTATGTATTGCCTATGACCACTTTGGTTCTATAGTTGCATAGCTTGCATAATTGTGATAGACACCATGTGGTCTGCAAAGCCTAAAATATTTACCAACAATGTTTTTACAGAAAATGTTTGTTGACCTCCGACTCACAGGATTCATTTCAAAAGATATTCAGTAGTACATATGTGTGGTACATATAAGGCATAATAGGCCCTTGCAAACATACAGCTTAACATGATTGAAGTCAAATGTTCCTCCACCACTTTAAAATATTCCTAAGAAAATAAAATAGAAGTGTGTTATGAATACATACCTACTGTCCTTAGTGCAGTGGGCAGCTGTGAGGACCCAACTGTTTCTCACTAAGCTTCCCCCACATATATGAGCCATAAATTTTCCGGATTGGATCTGCAGGCTGACTATCCAGGGCCACGCGCCAATCTGAGCGTCAGTGCCCCCTATAATCCGAGACCCTGTCAGCGTGTTCACAAGCGGGGCTGTTCCACAACCTAAAAACAAAAATGACATATTACTTAGACTGCACATCTAATAATGTGTATTGCTTCCCGATCTTAACACATTGATTATAACCTTTTAATTTCCTATTTTAACAACTGGTCGAGCAAGCAGGATACCAGATTTTGAGGGAGGGGAAAAAAGGAGAGTGAAGGTCAACCTGTCTTTAATTATTTATACAGAGAACGACATTAAATCAACACAATTCATCCACTTTGAAGCTCTGTTGCCCAAAAGTATATAAAAAAAGAGGTGTTTTTCTGGCCAGGTATCATGTTCTCCCCTGGGTGAACTGATGATCCAAGAGCCAGGAACTGGTGAGTCAGAGCCACAAGTTCCAATTGCTTGCCATTTTTATTGTTTATTTTTCTGAACGGCAGGATAAAAAGGTCTCCTAGCGGCCCTAATCCAACGCTGCATTCCGGTGAATTCTCAATCCGCGACAGGGCAATGACGAACCAGTTCGTGTTTTGAGGCGCACAGCGACGCCCTGCACACACGTGCCCCCTTTCCTCTCATTCCTGCCCTTGTGGGGTTACAGTGGGGTGCTCGGGTCTGCACGTTTTAGTCCGAGGCCCTGGGAACCACGGGAAAGGAGGGCCCGAGCCAAACACCGGGGAAGCGGGGACCGGCGAGGGGACCAGTCCCAAGGGAGGAAGAACAGATACTGCCCTGTGCGTTCTTCCGCCACGGGGAAAGCGAGTCGTGTCCTGGGAAGAAGAGGGAGCTCCCCAGCAGCAGCAGCAGCAGCAGCGCAGCGCCCAGCGGCCCCAGCCGCATAATGGACTCCGGTGGGCAAGATGGCGCAGGCCGCCCACCTGCCAGCCACGTGGTAGGGCACGTGGGGGCGGGGCCACAGGGCGGTGAGGGCGGGGCCAAGCCCGCCACGTCAGGGCGTTGCGTGTAGAGGTATCCCGGTGGTGCGTGAGCGCTTATTGGACAGATGCACCAAGAGTCCCGCCCTCAGCCTGGCTCTGGGCGCTCCTGAGTGGCCAGCTCCGCACACATCCGGGGAACAGCGGGCCTGCAGTGGGAGGCCGGTACCGTACTGCCGTGGCCGCTGGGCACCGGAAGGCAAAGCAAGTGCAGAGGTTGGGATTCGAGACAGTACCGGCCCTGGGGAAACCCAATTTCTGTGATACAGGTTGACTCATTATTAATGGTTTGGTGGTCATTTGCCTTTAGCGTACCGCAGGGCGGGCGGAGACAGTCAGATGTAAGGACCTGCAAAGCTGAGGAGAAAGCCTGCCTGAAGGGAGCGGCCCGCCTCCACCTCGGTCCCTAGCCTGGAAGTGCATTGTGCCTTGCCCCGTCAGGATCCCTGAGATGCCTCCTGGACACTCCAAACAGGGTGGGGAGAGGGTGTAGGGAAGTGACTCCAGTTAATGGGTCCACTGGACCACTATTAACCTTACACGAGGTGCTGGACAGGGAAATAGCATTATATCAGCCGGAAGTGTGTTAAGACCTGTCTGTTGGACCCAGAGAACTTTACAACGTGGCTAGCACCCAACCCGAACCCAACACCGACTCAGACACCAGCGAGTGGTGTGGGCTGTGGCAATCCGGGAAGCTCCCTGTGGGAGGGGGAGGTTAGCTGGGCCTAGACTGAGCGGGCAATGTCAAGAAGAGGAAGTGGATGTAGTGAAGACAGGCTAGGCCAGTGGTTGGCAAACTCATTCGTCAACAGAGACAAATATCAACAGTACAACTATTGAAATTTCTTTTGAGAGCCGAAAACCGACTTACACATACGCATGGGCCACCAAGTTTCAATCGCACTGCGTGCCCGCACGTGGTATTTTGTGGAAGAGCCACACTCAAGGGGCCAAAGAGCAATGAATCTTGCTGACCACTGGGCTAGACTAAGGGAGGGCATACGCAAAGGCATGGAATTTTGAAAATTAATAAAGGGAACCTCAACCAAAATCGAAGTCTGGAGGGCCTGTAAATTTTGAAAATTAATGAAGGAAACCTCAACCAAAATTGAAGTCTGAGAGGGAACTCTCACACCCTATCACTCATCACTGGTTGCCCCAAACTGGAAGAGATGTGCCCCACTTCTCAGAGGTGACTCCTGCAACTGCAAGATCGCTCCTGATTCTTCTTCTTTTTTAAATTCTCACCCGAGGATATATTTATTGGGTTAGAGAGAGAAGAAGGGGGGGAGAGAGAAACATCAGTCAATTGCTTCTCTTATGTACCCCAAATGGGGAGTGAACCTGCAACCTATGTGCCCTGACCAGGAATCGAACCTGCAACCTTTCTGGTGTAGAGGACAATGCTCCAATGAACTGAGCAATCCGGTCCGGCTCCCTCCCGATTCTTAGCTGCCATACCATGGGTGTGGGAACTGCTGGTTCTGCATCTCCACCTGATTAGTCTCACGTGGCTTCTTTATATCTTTAGTTGTAAAAATTCTGTTCAGTTCATCTTCAGGTGGTACTCAGTTTTATTTGTAAAATTTAGTTGTAATATTTTTTTTCAGTGTAAAATTTTTATATTTAGAATTAGGCAGCTGGACTCAGTTTAGATGACTCCAATTTTGTTGGCAACATCCAAAGCATCGTAGTCAGGAGCCAGTCGAACATAGGCCTTCTTCTCACCATCAGGCCTGACCAGGGTGTTGACCTTGGCCACATCAATGTCATAGAACTTCTTCACAGCCTGTTTGACCTGGTGCTTGTTGGCCTTGACATCCACAGTGAACACCAGTGCATTATTGTCTTCTGTCTTCTTCATGGCTGGCTCGGTGGTCAGGGGGAACTTGGTGATGGCATAGTGGTCAAGCTTGTTTCTGGGTGCGCTCTTCCGGGGATATTTAGGCTGCCTCCGGAGCCTTAGTGTCCTTGGCCGTCAGAAGGTGGGTGACGTGCGGATCTTCTTTTTTTGTGTGGCTGTGGACGCCTTTCAGCACTGCTTTCTTTGCCTTCAAAGCCTTTGCTTTGGCTTCGGCTTTGGGAGGGGCAGGGACTTCCTTCTTCGTAAAAAGCTAGTTGTAAATTTGATGTGGTTGTGGGAAGAGGCGATCATAACCTCTACCTACTCCACCATCTTGATCAGAAGGAGTTTTTCTTATTATTATTACTGTTCTCTTACAGAGACTGAGGAAACCAGGCCTTCACATTTTTTGACCAGGACATGTTAGTGAAAAAACACTAAGCTTAAGGCTTCTTCTTGGTTTTGCATTTGATTTGATTCTCCTTTGAGTCCAGAATCACCATGGCCTTCTTCCCGTTAGCAGAGTCATTTAATATGGTTTTGGGATATGCAGTAGTAGGCCTGAAACCTGCTTCATACCTAGGGGAAGGCTGCTGATTGCTCAGCATAATGAAAGGAAAATTTTCAGCGTGCAAAGCAAGCCGGACAAGAGCGAGGAAAGAAGCAGACAGGGAGATGGCCAGGTCTGAGCCAAGAATATGTGTGTGAGAGTTTCATCATGGTGGGTTAACTCAGCATTTTTAAGAACAATGAAATCTGATGTCTGGTTGTAATGATCTTATTGCTATTTTGATTTGTTCTTCTGTCAACCCCACACCTTCATCAACAAGGGAGCAGCGTGGGCTGTGGTAGTCTGGGAGGTATGTCACACTGCGGGGAATTAAAGTAGGGCTCAGTGAAAGGACAGCCACCTTGTTGCATCAACCCTCCGAGATTGTCATGGGTGACAGCATCAAATCAGAGGAGGCCACCGGGGCTTTCCGGGGAGAAAGGGAATAGACGCTCAGGGCTGAGCTGAAGCCAGTGATAGGCAAGTGATATCAGAGCAACAAGCTGCAGCATGAACTGACCCCGGGGCAGACAGGAAACACATTTCCTGTTCCCCAGATATTTTAGTGGGAGGTGATGCTTGAAAGGGAAACACAGTTGGGGTGTTGTGTGTGTGTGGTGGGGTGTGGGGAGGGATATGACCAGATTGGGTATGGCTTTATAAGCAGGGCAAGGTGACGAATCTTGCTGTGACAGGTGACAGAGACACAGCAGATCGGTTTGACATGTTCTGATAAAAAAGATGGGTGCAGCCAGGCCCTGAGGAGGCAGTGGAAAACACAAAGGTCTGGGAACCACAGAGTCCTGTTCCTGGATTTCTTCTGCCTCGTCTAGGTCTTCTCTCTTCGCTCCTGCACTGTCACTTCCTTTCTTTGTGGATCACGCCATGAGCAGGCAAGTATACTCTGGGGCAGTAGGCAGCCTCCAGAATGGCCTCCGATCAGCCCTGCCTCCTGTATTCACAGCCTGGTTTAGCCCCCTCCCCTTTACTGTTAGCTGGATTTAGCACCATGCTTCTGGCAAATAGTGATAGAGAGAGATGATGGCCTAGCACTTCCAATATTAGGTTATCAAAAGATTGTGACTCATTTTTTCTCTTTTTTTCTTTATTGATTAAGCTATTATATATAAGTCCTTACCCCCCCCCCCCAATTCCCCCACTCATTCCCTCACCCCCTCGTCCATTGGTTAGGCTTATGTGCACGCATACAAGTCCTTTGGTTGATCTCTCCCCCTTACTCCCACCCTCCCCCACCTTCCCTCTGAGGTTTGACGGTCTGATCAATACTTCTCTGTCTCTGGATCTGCTTTTGTTCATCAGTTTATGTTGTTCATTATATTCCAAAGAGATTGTGACTTACGCTTGAACATGCTCTCTAGCTCTCCTGCTCTGAGGAAAGCAGGCTGCCGTGTGGCGAATGGCCCTATGGCCCTAAGGCATGGCCTCCAGCCCTTCCGACGAGGAACTGGAGTCCTCAGTCCAACAGCCCACAGAGAACTAACTCCTACAGCACTGCACACGTGAGCTGGGACGCACCTCTTCCCCTGTCAGACCTTCGAATGAGACCACATAGTTCTGGCTAATATCCTAACCGCAACCTTATGAGAGACCTTAAGCCAGGCACCCCACTGAGCCACACTCAAGATCCCTGACCCACAGGAAGTGTGAAATAACAAATTTTTGTTGTTTTTAGCCACTGAGTTTTGGAATAAATTGTTATGCAGTGACAGATAATACATCTTGTTTCTCCCACTGTTACAGAAAACCGAAGACGAACAAAGCAACACTTAGAGAGATGGAGTTACATTTATTACGTGCGGGTCCAGAGGAAAATGTATCTCAAATTCTGGGCCCCAACACGCAGGAATTCTCTCTATTTATATGATCCTACCCTCTTTGTCTCCCAAATATGGGGTGTTTCCGGCCCCCTTTTACAAGTTCTTCAAGAGCCAGTGTGTACTGGGGCCTTGAGACCTCAACCAGAGGCCTGGCCTGGCCTGTGGACTTAACCTTGTCTGGGGAAGGTTAAGTCCACAGAAGCCACATAGCAGGGTAAAAATTTCAAACAGCAGTTTTCATACAAGATGGGTGCTTGACTACCATTGAAATGTGTGGATGAAAGGGGCCACATGCTGACCTGACAAGCTCAGGGGAGGCCTGTGTGGCAGCCTTGCAAGCTCAGAGACCTAAAGCAACCACAAAGGATCGTCTGAAATGAACACTTTCCTTTTTTTTTTTTTTTTTTTTTTTTTTTTATATATAAGTCATCACCCGAGGATATTTTTTCCATTGACTTGTAGAGAGAGTGGAAGGGAAAGGGAGAGACAGAAACACTGATGTGAGAAAGACACATTGATTGGTTGCCTGCCTCCTGCAAGAGCTGGACCAGGGCCGGGGAGTCTGCAACCCGGGCATGTGCTCCTGACTGGAATGGAACCCGGGACCCTTCAGTCCGCACGCCGGCATTTTCCCTGACAAAGGTCAGTCTTTACCCTAACGATGTCTATTACCTTTTTGCATCTATGATAACTATTCCTCTTGAATAGTTATGTCAAAGAAGCTGTGTCTATCTTTTTACTTTTTGCCCGCTCCCAGAGCTTTCCCCGCTTTGCTTTCTCCGCTTCCCTAATCGCTTGCCGACGGATTTCATGTAATCCACACAGGCCTCCTCTTTTGATTGTAATGTATAAAATGCAAAACTACCACATTATCTTAACCCGTTGAGATAATTGCTTCCCAGTATTTTTCAACAGTTTGGCTCAAACAAACTCACAGAAATTTCTTCACGTTTGGCCGTTTCCTACATTGACGAGGGCTACCCAGCAGGGACCAGCCCGGAGCACATCCGGTCAGGCCGGCCTGTAGCGTGTGGGGTCCGGACTTCATTAGGAAAGACCTCCCAGCGTGACGCGGCGTGGGGTTGAGAGCACGTTGGTTAAAGCTGGGGGCGGGGGACACAGGAAGGACTCGGGGGGAAGCCGCAGCAGGGAGAGCCCGGGCGATGCTCTAGAACAGTGTTTCCCAAACTTTTGACATATGTGTACGTACCCCTTCTATAATTTTCATAACGCTGAGTACCCCTCGTCAAAAAGAAAAAGGATGTATTTTAATAACAATCAAAATATATTTTTTTTGGTACATACACAAAATAATAATAAACGAAAAATAAAATTATTCATAATAAAATACAAATAAAAGTTATATTATAAATTGTAAGGTTCTCCCTCCTCCCAATGAGTGGGCGGAACTAACTAACATTATTGGCACCTGTCACAGAGACATCTCCAAGACATTGAACCATCAATCAGCACGTGCCAAAGTGTCCTGGAGCCCACCCCTTCCTGTTTCGCCCTGGGTCCAACCCTCTTCCGTTCCCGCCCTTAAAAGGACCCCCAGGCCAGCCACGTGCTGCTGCTCCTCCATGTCCGGGAGGCAGCCCGGCTGGGTCTCCTGCCCCCTCCCCACTCCTTCAATTCTGATTTCTCTACCTCCGTAATGAGTCTCGCTCATTACCGGGGAATAAACTTTACTTTAAAATTCCTTGGTGGTCAGTTTCCTGCGTTCCCTTCAAACTTTACATAAATAACATTTGTTTGCACACCGGACCATCTCACGCCTCACAAGACTGTCTTGACTTGACTCATGAGAACATAGAATTAGGCGCAGCTAAGCACGGTGCAGTGCATATCCCCACCAAACTCCGGTGCAACGCGTACCCCCACCAAACTCTTCCCGTACCCGTGGGGGTACGCGTACCACACTTTGGGAAACACTGCTCTAGAACGGGGCTGGTGCTCACCCAGGAGGAAGTCAGAGAAAAAGGCGTGTGGAGACAGATTCAGGGGGTGAGCCTGGGTGGAGCTGCTGCTGCCCATTGCCCCCCTGGTTGCAAGTCTCTTGTGGATCCTTAGAGTTTAGGAAGAAATAAAAAGTTCACGCGTGGGAAGGGACATGAGTGTGCCTGAGTGAGCTAGCATTGAGTCTGTGTCCTGGGGTCTTTTTGTCCCCCACCTCTTCCCCCCCCCCCCCCCGCAGGGGAGAATCTTAGAGGAGAGTTTTGTCAGCTGTCCAGATGCATTTTTAATCTGCTGATGTATCAAAATAGTTGTTTTGGTTATTTCTTTTGGCTGTTTTACTGTTTTATTTATTTTTTTCTTTTTTTTAAGGTCTGGCTGGCTTCAATGGATTTTTTTGTTATTTGTTGCTTGACTTCATCTGTCCTTGAGCTTAGCTGGCGCAGTGTCATTAATGGGCCTTTGTTCTCTGTTTCCCCAGGCCAGGGTGCTCTAAGCTGTGGTTCTCTGGTTGGGGAGGAGAGGTGTAAACCATTTGCTCTCAAATGTCCTTGGTTGGGGAAGATAAGGTCTTGCAGTTCACAAGCTGGCCAAACTGTTTGGCCTTGTGTGATTGTCTTGTTTTAGTTTCTCCATTACATTTGCCCAGGGATTTTGCTAGCTTCTTACATCCTCCCATGGGCGGGGGCCTCGTGGTGGCTGGGCACCTGCTCCCGTGGCGGCGGGATTGACTGGGTCTGGAGTCGGGGGAGGTTTTATTCCTTCTGCGAGTCCCCTGCTCCACCTGGAGCACATCTCAGTTAGTGCTAGAAATAGATATACTTTTAATCCTCACCCTAGGATATATATTTTTTAAAATTATTGATTTTAGAGAGGGAGGAAAAGAGGGAGAGAAGGAGAGAGAAACATTGATCAGTTGCCTCCTGTAAGCACCCCGCAGATCCAACCTGCAACCTGTGGTGTACGGGACGATGTTCCAGCCAACCGAGCCACCCAGCCGGGGCCTAGATATCTTCTTAATAAAATATATTATTATGTAGACTTGAAGTAACAACAATATAAACATTCATGTAGCTACCATTTCATTCACTATTTTTGTTTTTGTTTTTGTTTTTGTTTAAATTTTTTTATTGATATCAGAGGAAGGGTGAGGGAGAGAGATAGAAACATCAGTGATAAGAGAGAATCGTTGATTGGCTGCCTCCTGCACTGGGGATAGAGCCTGCAACCCGGCATGTGCCTTGACTGAGAATCCAACCGTGACCTTCTGGTTCATAGGTCAACACTCAACCACTGAGCCATACCGGCTAGACTATTTTTGTTTTAATATTTAACCCATAGGAGATACTATTTATAGCACAGTATACATACAGTTTAGAGGATAACAATATAAGGATACCCATTTAAGAAAAAGAATGTTGTTACTTTTGAAATTCCCTGTGTGCTCCTCCCTATTCTATCTCTTTCTCTTTATCTTATTCTGAATTTTGTATTTATTATTCCATTGATTCTCTTTATAAATCTGGCAGTACTATATGTTAGCCACTAGGCACAGTTGACAATTTAAATTTAAATGAAATAAAAATTCAAAAATAAATAAAAATGTATTTCCTCAGTCACATTAGCCATATATTTTTAAAATATATATATATATATTTTACTGATTTTTTACAGAGAGGAAGACAGAGGGATAAAGAGTTAGAAACATCGATGAGAGAGAAACATCGATCAGCTGCCTCTTGCACAGCCCCTCCTGGGGATGTGCCCGCAACCAAGGTACATGCCCTTGGCCGGAATCGAACCCAGGATCTTTCCACGACACTCTATCCACTGAGCCAAACCAGTTTCGGCACATTAGCCATATTTTAAATGCTCATTAGGTTACCACGCTGAACATCAAATTATGGAATATTTGCATCATTGCAGAGTTCTATTGGATAACACTACTCTAAACAATATATTGTTTAGTTTTGCATGTATTTGAACATTATATAAATGAAGCAAGCAATGACTTTTCTTTTGCAGCTATTTTTGTTAAATTTAGTGTTAGGTTTTTTTTAAATTTAATATATTTTATTGATTTTTTACAGAGAGGAAGAGAGAGGGATAGAGAGTTAGAAACATCGGTGAGAGAGAAACATCAATCAGCTGCCTCTTGCACACTCCCCATTGAGGATGTGCCCGCAACCAAGGTACATGCCCTTGACTGGAATCCAACCTGGGACCTTTCAGTTCTCAAGCCAACGCTCTATCCACTGAGCCAAACTGGTTTCGGCTAGTGTTAGGTTCTCGACATTCATTCCTGTAGTTATCTATAACTATAATTCATTTATCTTTTTTACCATACATGGTGTATAAATGCTACAATATATTTATCTACATCAGAATTATTAATGGATGCTTAAATTGTTTTTCAGATAACTGCTATTATAACTAATACTATTATGCATACAAGCATGAGTTTCTCTGGAATATATCCCAGTTTGAGATTGCAGATTCATATCACCTTCTCTAAAAAATGCCATATTATAGCTGCCCCCTCTCCCCCCCCCCCCATTGCCCCTCCACATGGTTCCCGCCTAACTCCAGGCCTTCACCACCTATTGTGTGTCCATAGGTGATGCATATTTCATATAGGATATGTGGTTAATCTCCTCCCACCCCCAACCCCCTTCCCTCTGAGATTCATCTGTCTGTTGCTTGTTTCTATGCCTCTGGTTCTATTTTACTCATCAGTTTATTTTGTTCATTAGATTCCTCATTCTTTTATTTTGATTTCCAGGTTCAGTTGTTGATAGATATGTATTTATTGCCATTTTAGTGTTCATATATATATATTTAAACTGTGCTCTCCTTTTAATTCATGTTTCCTTCTTGGTCGCTACTTTGGTAACACGTAGGTCGCCACCTCTCTAGAATATTGCATCTGAACAGGCCGAGCCAGAGCCAGTCGAACACAGGCCCCAGCCAGGGCTTCTGGAATGACAAGAACAGCAAAACCAGCTTCTTCTTTTTAGAAAGTGTCTGTGAGTCCGAGGGTCCAAAGCTCCACTCTCTAGAAAGAAAACCTGGGGCTCAATATAAAAAACGAAAACCAAAATGTATCAGAAATCAAGCATAGTAGTACCTCATATACTCAAGGTCAAGATGGTTCTTGAGAAATAAGTATCTGATTATCTGGCCTCTTGTAGTAGGAATGGCCCCATTCCAGCATTTTTAAAGGAAGATGTTTTTATTCGTATTTCATTTCCCAAATGGGTATAAAATCTACTAAAAGGGAGATAATGAATCAGAATAAATCAGCTCACTCACAAGAGACACTCCTAGATAATGATTTTTAGTTGCTGAGAGTATCCAGCACATTATTTCAAAGTGGAAAACTTAGAGGTAATCTCAGAGGAGAATTTGAAAGCAGTAGCCACAGTCACTGGTAGAGTTATGTGAGAAACACAGACATATAGTCCCTTGTTTTTTCAGTGTATATGTCTAGGAGCCAAACCCCCTGATCATCAAAATAAGTTATTTTGTACATTACAGTGCGCAGAACCATAGAGGGAAAGACTTTCATGGAGGGTGACCGAAAGGCATTTGCAAGAGGTTCATGTCCCTCTGAGTGGAAGGCCAGGAGTCAGTGCTGCTGCCCGGCCTTCATTAGCTTGACCCCTTCTCTTCTTTGGCTGCAGTGGCCTCAGCGGGAGCTGCCTTTTCTAAACGTTCTACTGGCTTCTTCTCTTCCTCCTCCTCCTCCTCCTCATCTTGGGGATAGAGGTCTGGGTACTTCTGCATTCATTCCTGCATGGCCCGGAACTGGTCTACATAGTCTGGTCCCTTGAGATCCTCGGTGCTGTAGTGGAAGCAGGAAAAGGCTGACTTGAATTGTTCCCCGCAGGGGCCACTAGGCATTCCCCCCAGGCCCGGGCAGTTCCAGTTAATGTCTCCATTGGGCAGGATCAGTCCATGCTCCTCGTACGGATCATTGGGATCGTCAGCCACCAGCTCTGCATTGCTTGGAGTTTCATGGTCTTCTTTGGTCACAAATATAATTCGGTCCTTCCCTTCTTGCCGACAGTAGGTCATGGTTGCAGCCCAGCGCTCAGACCTCATGGTGGTAGTGGTGGCAGTGGCAACCCATATTTTTTTAAAATTCTTCTTTTTAAAGAATACCATTCAGAAGAAGGTAATTCCCGGAAACCAAGATGGCGTCAGAGGTAAACGCCTAACTGCAGCCTTACACAATGATTTCAAAAAATACAACTAAAATATAAAGTGGACATTATCCAGAACTACAGGAAAGTTGACTGACTGGAAATTCTACAACTAGAAGGAAAGAGAAAACCAGAAGGAAAACCAGAGGAGCTGTAAAAGCCTAAGGTACGGAGACACGGTGCGAGCGCTGGGAGAGGACGGAGCCGGAGAGGAGGGGCGGCTGAGTGCCTGGCTGGCGTTCCCTAGCAGGAAGGAGATAAAAGCTCCGGACTGTGCTGAACCCAAGTTCTGACTGCACTGAACCTCAATTCTGGGTGAGACCCTGGGGTCCCAGGCTCATACAGAGGGAATCTGAGCTGTAAGGCGGAAGCTCAGGGGAGCTGCGAAAGGCAGAGCCCCCGAGTCGTGCACATTGCGCGCAGAGGACAGACTGTTGATTGAACTGCTGGATAGCCCTAGCAGGAAGGAGACATAAGCTCCGGACTGCTCTTAACCCCACTTCCAACTGCACTGAACCCCAGTTCTAGGATCATTGGGGGAGAGACTAGACTGTCTGGTAGCGGGCAAAACTCTAGGGCATCTTTTTCTCAGAGGTGCTTGCAGCGAGTACCAAAGGACACTGAGGAACACTGAGACCCAGGAACCTCATAGGGCGGGGCTAATGGGAAGCCAAGGCTGTAGGCTCCACCCTGAAACTCCACCCCATCCAAGCTGAGCACAGAGGCTTTTGCAGTTTTCCAAGTCTAGTAGAAAAAAGCTGTCTCCCAGTATAGACACAGCTGATCCTCACAGCCAATTGACCTGGAGGTCAGTTCCTCCCAGTGATACCAACAACAATAAAGACTTAACTACAATAAGGCTGTACACACAGTCCACAAAGGGGTGCACCAAGAGTGTCCACAACAGATAACTGGGAGGCTGACCCACTGAACCATATAGGAAACTTTAACATATAAAGCCACCCAACCAACTCAGGGGAGCAGTGAAAATGCCGAGACAAGGAAACAGATCACAAATGAAAGAAATGGAGGACAAAAAGCGACTGGATATAAAGTTAAAAACCACGCTTATAAGGTTTTTCAAGAATGTCCTAGAAAAGGCCAATAAAATAAATAAGACATATGAGGATATGAAAAGGGATCAACTAGAAATAAAAAATACATTGTCTGAAATAAAAAAATATTATACAGAGTCCTGAAAGCAGAATGGAAGATTGCAAGAATCAAGTCAAAGATTTGGAACACAAAGAGCCAGAGGACACTCCTCCACAGAAGCAAGAAGACAAGAGAATCCAGAAAATTGAAGATAGTGTAAGAAACCTTTGGGACAACTTCAAGCGAACCAACATCAGAATTATGGGTGTCCCAGAAGATGACAGAGAGCAAGATACCGAAAACATATTGAAAGAAATAGTGACAGAAAACTTCTCTCACCTGGTGAAAGAAATAGACTTACAAGTCCAGGAAGCGCAGAGAACCCCAAATAAAAGGAATCCAAAGAGGATCACACCAAGACACATCATAATTAAAATTCTAAGAGCAAAAGACAAAGAGAGAATATTAAGAGCAGGAAGAGAAAAGCAGGTAGTTATCTATAGAGGAGCATCCATACAATTGTCAGCTGATTTCTCAACAGAAACCATGCAGGCCAGATGGGAATGGCAAGAAATATTCAAGGTGAATAACAAGAACCTATAGCCAAAAATACTCTACCTAGCAAAGCTATCACTCAGAATCGAAGGCCAGATAATGTGCTCCACAAATAAATTTAAGCTAAAGGAGTTCATCACCGCCAAACCAGAATTATATGAATTGCTGAAAGGGGTTCTTTAGGAAGAGGAAGAAAATAAAGATAAAAATTATGAACAAGTACGTAACTATCAACAAGTGAATCTAAAAACCAAGGGAATTAAAAAACATAATGAACAATATTAACTGTTGAATATAATAGAATCAGAGGTAGGGAAGGGGAGTGGACTAATGATTCTCGGGGAGATGGGGAGTGGGGGGTGCGGGAAGAGACTGAACATAAACTGTGCACCTATGGATGAGGACAATGGGGGGTGGGAAAAGGGCAGAGGGTGGGATGGGAACCTGGTGGAGGGGGAAAAATGAGGAACATTTGTAATAATATGAACAATAAAGATTTATTTTAAAAAATACCATTCAGCATTTCATATAATACTGGGTTAGTGGTGGTGAACTCCTTTAGCTTTTTCTTGTCTGTGAAGCCCTTTATCTAACCTTCAATTCTAAATGATAGTTTTACTGGGTAATCTTGGTTGTAGGTCCTTGCTATACATCACTTTGAATATTTCTTGCCACTCCCTTCTGGCCTGCATATTTTCTGTTGAGAAATCAGCTGACAGTTATATGGGCGCTCCCTTGTAGGTAACTGCTTTTCCCTTGCTGGTTTAAGATTTTGTCTTTGTCTTTAATCCTTGACATTTTAATTATTGTTTCTTTTTTTTTCTTTTTTTTTAAATTTTATTTTATTAAGGTATTTTCTGTGTACATAGTTTACCATTGCCCCCCCTCACCTCCCATTTATGCCCTCCCTCCCCAGAGTTCTGTGTTCATTGGTTGTACTTATGTTCATGCATACCAGTCCCTCGGTTGTTCTCCTATCTCCCCTCAGGTCTCCTTCCCCTCCCCGCTGTCATTTGACAATCTGCTTGTTTTATGGTGACCATCTCAGGACCCCATGAATAAAATCTGCTCCTCATTTGGCAGTCTGCTTGTTTTATGGTGACTATCTCAGGACCATATGAATAGAGTCCGCTCCTCCTCTGGTTTTCACCGCCCCTTCCCCTGGGTCCCACTGTTTCCCCTGGGACACACGGCTCACCCGGGGCACACTGCACCCTGGGACACTCAGCTCACCCGGGGCACTCGGCCCCCTGGGACACTCGGCTCACCCGGGGCACTCGGCCCCCTGGGACACTCGGCTCACCCGGGGCACTCGGCCCCCTGGGACACTCGGCTCACCCGGGGCACTCGGCCCCCTGGGACACTCGGCTCACCCGGGGCACTCGGCCCCCTGGGACACTCGGCTCACCCGGGGCACATGGCCCCATGGGACACTCGGCTCACCCGGGGCACACGGCCCCTCTAGGGTGTTGGGGTCGCATATTGGAGGCGCTGCGCTAGCTCCTTGCTAGCATGGGGGGCAGGCTGGGACAGCTGCAGTTGGTCTGAGATGGTTGCAGGCGGGGGGACACCTTCAAAGGTGTCTCGTTCGGTGTGGGAGCGGAGCAGCTACAGACATGGAGGCTAAGTTCTGAGGTCGCCCACTCCCTGAGCCCAAGGTGTGGTGAGCTCTGTTCTTTGTGGATTTCCTTTATTCTCGGCGGCAGTGGAGGGTGGCGGTGCCAGGTGCAATATTGACGGTCGCTCCTGTGGTTCAATTACCACTGTAGTTTTAAAGTTCACATGGCGGTGGTGGTGAGAGCTTCGGCTTGGCCATGTGGCATCGGAGGATGGGCTCACCTGGGTGGGTAATGGAAGGCACCGTGCCATTTCCTCACCAGCGCGCTCCATTTCCCTCCCAGCATGGTGGGTGTGCTGGGAAGATTGTGGGCGGGCTGTGATGGCTGCATGGGGAGAGTCCGCCCTCAATGGTGTCCTCTTTGTTGCGGATGTGGAGCTTCTGTGGATGCAGAGGCTAATTTCTGAAGCCACACTCTCTATGAGCCCGGTGTGTAGTGAGCTCTGATTTCGGTGGATTCCCATTCTTGGGGGCGGCGGCGGGTGCGGCAGCGATGGTAGCTCCTGTGGCTCAATTTCCCCTGTAGTTTTAAAATCCGCATGGTGGTAGTGTCTGATGCTTTGGCCTGGCCATGTGGCAGCGGAGAGAGGATTCTCCGGGTCTGCCAATGGAAGGCGCAGCACCAGCACAGCGCGTGCAAAGGCCTGGCAGAGCAGGCCGCGGGCGGTGGCGGAGAGTCCCCGCGATGTCTTAGTCTTTCAGACTTAGTGGAACGCTTCCCCTGAGCCAGGACAAGCAGCACCACCACCACAAATATTGGCCAGCTCAGTGTTGCCCCTCTACAGGTGACAGTAGGGGCATCCTTACCTCGGTAGGCCTTTGCTCTTGGAGGTCTTAACCAGTGGAAGGCAGCACGGTACAGAACTAATTATTGTTTCTTGGTTTGTTCTCTTTGAATTCCTCTTGTTTGGGACTCTGCATTTTCTGAACTTGTAAGTTTATTTCTTATAAGTTTATTTCTTTTTATCAGGTAGGGGAAATTTTCCCTCAAATAGGTTTTCAATTTCTTACTCTATCTCTTCTCCTTACAGTATTCTCATGATATGAATGTTGATAAACTTGAAGTTGTTCCAGAGGCTTCTTATACTATGTTCATATTTTTGGATTCTTTTTTCTTTTTGCTCTGCTGATTGGGTGCTTTTTTGCTTTCTCATATTCCAAATCTTTTGATTCTTATATTGTTGAATACCTATGAATTATTCTTTATTTAAGTTACCTTATGCTTCATTTTTTTTCTGGTCCTTTTTCATGTTTTCGATGCTCTAAGTTCTTGAAATTCTCACTTAAATCCTTGAAAGTCTCTTGAAGCTCTCATTAAAATCCTTGAGTCACCTTTTAACCATCATTTTGAACTCTGTATCTAGTGGTTTGCTTGCTTCCATTTCATTTTGATCTTTTCTGGAAAATTCTGTTTTTTTTCATTTGTGAAATATTTGTCTCCTCATTTTGGCTGCTTCCCTGTGTTTGTTTCTATGTATTAGGTAGAGCTGCTATGTCTCCTGGAATTGGTAGAGTGGCCTTATGTAGTAGGTGTCTGTGGGATTTTAATGCTCTTCTCCCTTTGCCCTCCCCAAAAACACACAAAGTATTAAATTACCATAGCTAAAACCCTGTTTTCTTTTATCTGCCTGACCTTTCACTTAGAGAATGATAGTGTTAAGGGACCACTTATGAACTTCTAAAAAAAAAGATCCTATAATCTGACATCTTTATTTATGGACTCATGTAGTAAATATAAATAAAAACAAGCAGACAAAATAAAACATGGGCTAGATCCCCCACTAAATTCATTGTGGTGGTTTCCTGTAGGGAGAAATAGGACAGAATTCATCTATGCATTTTTATTCAGAAAATGAACTGAATTAAAGATAAAATGTTAACATTTATTAATTGGATGGTGGGTGTACAAGATTGTATATGTTAACTTGTGTAGTTTCCTATGTATTTACTTTTGTTAAATTCCATGATTTTAAAGTGGAGGTTGCCATCTAGTGGACATAAATAGAACTTTAAAAAAATCTTTCAAAGCCGATGCATAAAGGTATGTCAGGTCCTTGAGTAACTTTTTGTTCAACATTGTCCTGTTATAATGTTGATGAGATGATGTTAACTCCTTACTCGTTTACATGCTGAATCATTGACGTTAAAATATGAGGACTTACTGTGCAACGGAACAGAGCATTTCACTCTTCAACAACACAGGCAAGAAAGAAAGTATAGCCATGGCCAGCTGGCTGGGTTGGTTGGATCATCATCGCCCCACACACCAAAAAAGTTACAAGTTTGATCCCTGGTCAGGGCACATATGGGAGGCAACCGATTGAAGTTTCTCTCCTACATTGATGTTCCCCTCTCTCTCTCTTCCTTCCTCTAAAATCAATAAAAACATATCCTCAGGGGAGGGTTAAATTTTTCACACACACACACAAAAAAGTACATTCTGGTGGTCAAGACCACCAACTTTGGAGATGACCAGACCTAAGTCTGAAACATAGTCTTATTTTCTGTGACCTTGGCAACGTATCAGACCTCTGTGTCTTGGTGAATGCGAACCCCAGGCTCTCACTCATTTAATACACATGGAGCATTCCTGTGAGCCAGGGAGGCACTGCTCTAGAATGTGGGATATTGAAGGACACGAGATGGTTACCCCCTAGACTTTTATAAAGGTGTGTTTTGGGAGTGGGCATGGGGGAGAGACCACTATTTAAGTTGCATAGTTAGAAACTAGGTTAAAATTCCAAATCCCTAGGTGTTGTTTTTTCCAATTACAGTTAATGTTCAATATTACTTTGTATTAGTTTTGGGGGTATAACAGTGGGTTGCTTCCATAGCTTGGCTATTATAAATAACACTGCAATGAACATAGGGGTGCATATACTTTTGAATTAGTGTTTTGGTTTCCTTTGGTTATATACCCAGAAGTGGAATCTCTGGGTCATAAGACAGTTCCATTTTTAAGTTTCAGTAAGATTTCTGAAGCTCTAGCACATGCCCATTTTTCATGCTCTAGTCGATAAAATTTAAGTATCTTATATGCTCAAGATGTATTCATGGGCAAGGCATTTCCATCAATATATAATTTATAGTGTTCTGAGCTAGGAAAGTAATTGCACTAGTCTATTGAACTTTTGAATTCTTATTCAGGTTTGGGTTTTAATCACCTTTAAAATTAGCCTGACCTTGGATTCAAATTAGAAAAACATCTAGAATAACATGATATGCACTTAACAGAATCCTCAGTGGCTTTCCCATGTCTGTTCCATACAGCAAGACTAAGGTAACTTGATCTAGTGAGCAAGGCCCTATACTAGAAGTGTGTAGGTAGTGGAGAGGTTACGAATATTTATGGATGTCCAACTGTTAAGGCACCAAGGACTACATTATCTCAATAGCAGCCAAGCATGACATCTACTCAATATATTATGTTAAAAAAAACAAACAAACTTGATATAACCTAGTGACCCCTTACCTCCTCCTATTCTCAAGCCAATGGGCCACTAGTTTGACTCTGGCTTTACAAGATAGTGATATAAGTAACCCCACTGGTGATCGAACTTGTTTTCTTCTCATAAGCTGCTGCCAACTAATTTTGAAAGATCTTACTAGTAAAATATTCCATTACACTTAAATACAAATTTATCAACTGTGTTAATATTTCTGTATAACAGGCTTCTTAACCATGTCCTATACACTTATAGAACAAAAAAACTTCATTAGTTTATTGCAATTGATTTTGAATAAATCAAAACATACAATCAAATCTAAAATAGGTTATGGAGACCAGAATTGTAAATTGATCCTCATTTTAAAACTAGAAATGCATTATACTTAGTATAATTAACAGAATGGCTATCAGGAGCTTGTCATTTATATATCAAGCAATGTATTTTACATTCAGCAAACTTAATTTTATCAAACGTCCTTTAATTTCATAGACAACAATATGATACATATTGTATAAGAAGCACACAATAGTTTTGCAGTACAATTTCAAAGTGTATAGAAACTGGAATACAGAAGTTAAACACTGACAGCATTTGTGAACTCTGGAAAAACTGTATATAAAACTTAGAATCCAGAGATTAGCCAATCTGAAACTTTACTTCCCATAATATAAAAATGATACTTTGAGAGGCAAAATATTTTTTTACTAAACTATATAAACATTTAAAATAATCATTAAAAACTCAACTTTAGAATTTATAAAGATTAGCTATAAAAATATATTGACAGTCACTTTTATAAATGTACCATTCACTACATTACAAAATAGTCTCTAGCATAAAATGGCTTTAATAACTGTACTATTTTAGGATCTGATAAACCTTACATTAAATCAATTATAAAATCCTCTTGGAAAACTTTGGTATCATCTTCAGAAGTTTTTTTTAAAAAAATACTCTAATATCACCTCAAGGGCCTGTAAACATTCATTCTATTAAAGCACAACAGAATAAGTGATGTATACTCAACTGCTTACAGAATATAGAATCAAAAACAATCTGCTATATATTTGTAGAAAATCACCATTCCCAGAATTACCCCAAAAACCAACTATTTAAAAGTGTCAAACTTTTAAAACAGTTTTCTTTCCATTCTGATAATAAATGTTACAAAAGCACTACACCCCATTCATGTACCTTAGATGCCTGTTAGGACAAGGCCTCAAAAATAGTTTAATCCACTCTTCAAAATGCTGTCAAGTCCAATAAACAAACTTAAAACCCATTTAAAAGACTTGACAATAGAACAAGTGTAAGTAATCAGAACACATAATTATTTATATTTGGTTATGTATAGTTTTTCTTTTGGTAATTTAGAATTTATTGGCAGAAATAAAATACACACACGCACACAATTGAAAAAAGTAAATTTTAGGAAACAGTATGAAATGCAGACCTATAAGGTAAATAGATTTAATTTTGAAAATTTACCAAATTTCATTTTATCTGCCATTTTGGATTATTGACAACTACTGTTATTTAGAAAATTCAGATTGGTGAAGGTTCACTTCCTGCTTCTTTAGTATGCTTTTTACAGAGTTTCCAGTTGTGCCAGTATCTTCCTTGAGGTCATTTTCCACTTTATCCTCTGCCACCAGTTCTCTTGCATAAGACATTTATCTTTGAATTGCAAAAGCCTAAATAAAAGCTTCATTTTTGACCTTTTAATTTATAAAACTTCACTAAAAAGAAAAAATCCATTTAATTTTTAGGCAAGTCCACAAAAATATTTTCTTAAATATCAAACACTTTTATGGGAATAAAGATCCTTCAAAGTTTTTAACTCTTCTATTAGAGTTTTATTTTGATTTTCCAGGACTGCAACTCGATTTTCCAGGCATTTCACATATTCTTTCTTCTTTCTGCGACATTCTCGAGCGGCTTCTCTAAATGTAAGCATTCAAAAAACAATGTTAGAAAAAAATTCACCTTCTTTAAAGTGGTAAATGCCCTGCAGTAATTTTCCCTGCTCATCTTTATTCTCTCATTTAAAAAATTAAGTTATCTATATACAATGAAATGTAGATCTTAAGTGTAGAATTCAGTTAGTTTTGGCAAATGAATATACATATACCTATATAGCCCACACACCTATCAAGGCCAGAACATTTTTATTGTCCCAGAAAATTCTCTCATGCACGTTTCTGGTCAGTCCTCTCCTCTAGCAACTGCTGTTCTGACTTTATCACCATCAATGAAGATTTTTCTAATCTATAACTTCATATAACAGTTATACAGTATGTACTCTTGTGTGTGGTCTCCTTTCTTTCAGTATACTTCTTTTGTCTTTGTTAATCCTCACCTGGGGATATTTTTTTCCATTGCTTTTCAGAGGGTGGGAGGGAGAGGAGAGGGAGAGAGAAACATGAATGCGAGAGACACATTGACTGGTCACCTCCTGCATGCACCTCAACTGGGAGTGGGGAATGAACATGAAACTCATGTATTTATGGGAATCGAAACTGATCTTTGGTGCACAGGTCGAAGCTCTAACCACTGAGTTGTTCATCCTTACCTGAGGACATTTTTGTCACTGATTTGTAGAGAGTGAGGAGGGGAGAGAAGGTGGAGAGAGAGGAACACTGACGGAAGAGAGACATCCATCAGTTGCCCCAACCAGGGCCAAGGCCAGGGATCGAACCCATAACCCAGATACCAGGGTGGACAATCCAACCACTGAGCAACAGTGGCTAGGGCTTATTCAGTTTATTTTTTAAGGCTCATTTATATTGCTGTATGCTTGTTTATTCCTTTATATTTTAGGGCATATTTCATTGTATGAATATCACTACAATTTGTTGATCCATTGTGTTAGCCTATTTCTAGTTTTAGCTGCTGTGCATGTTCTTGTGCTAATCTCTTTGTAAACATGTCCTATTTCTCTTGGATTAATATCAAGAAGTGAAATTTAGGGATCCTCTGCTTAATTTTTGACTCACTGATTCTTGAAATTAATTTTTGTATTTTATTCAAGTTAATTTTAATTTATTGAATAAAAATTTTTCAATACATTTTACTGTAATAAATACAAGGATTGATACTCAGTTTTGTATATGTCTTCTTAGAATATTTCTACCAAGTCACATATAAGTTTTATATATATATATATATATATATATATATATATATATATATATATATACACATATAGATAGATGATAGATAGAAGTAAAAAGTATTACTTGAGTATACCCTGTATTGTAGATATTATCTGTCACTTGATTTTTTAAAAATGTATATTTGTTGATTTTAGAGAGGGGAAGGGAGATAGAAAAACATCAATGATGAATCATTGATTGGCTGCGTCCAGCACGCCCCACACCAGGGACTGAGACCGCAACCCTGGCTTGTACCCTTGACAGAAACTGAATCTGGGACCCTTCAGTCCACAAGCCAATCCTGTATCCATTGAGCCAAACCAGCTAGGGTTCTGCCAATTAATTTTATGCCCAAACTGTTTTAATGATGTTTCTATGTTGGTACATAGATTTTTGCCATGTTGACCCCTTTTGTTAATTTCCATTTTCCTCACTACTAATGAGATCGAACATTTTTCAAAACTGTTGTTGGTCGCCCTGACTGGTTTGGTTCAGCGGATAGAGCGTCGGCTGCGGACTGAAAGGTCCCAGCTTTGATTCCAGTCAAGGGCATGTACCTTGGTTGTGGGCACATCCCCAGTGGGAGGTGTGCAGGAGGCAGCTGATCGGTGTTTCTAACTCATATTCCTCTCCCTTCCTCTCTGTGAAAAAATCAATAATACACACACACACACACACACACACACACACACACACACACACAAAAACCTGTTGTTGGTCTTTTGGATCTGCTCTACAATGAGAAATTATTAGAAAGACTAACAACCTAGGAACTTTCTGTTTATTATACATATTAATCATTCAAATGTTTTTACATTATTTTATAATCTACATTTGATGTCTCATTTTTATATCTCCTGTCAAAAATGCTTTTTAGTCTCTCTTTTCCTTGGTTCAGTGGAAAGAACGTCGGCCTGTGGACTGAAGGTTCCCGGGTTTGATTCCAGTAAGGGGCACATACCTGGGTTGTGGGCTCGATCCCCAGTAAGGGGCGTGCAGAAGGCAGCTTATCAATGATTTTCTCTCATCACTGATGTTTCTTTTTTTTTAAAATCACCACTGAGCATATTGAAATCTTAGAGGACTATCATGGTTTAAGCTTTTATTTATTTATTTAAATCTATTTTATTGATATTTTACAGAGAGGAAGGGAGAGAGATAAAGAGCTAGAAACGTCGATGAGAGAGAAACATCAACCAGCTGCCTCTTGCACAACCCCCATTGGTGATGTGCCCGCAACCAAGGTACATGCCCTTGACTGGAATCGAACCCGGGACCTTTCAGTCCACAGACCGACGCTCTACCACTGAGCCAAACCAGTTTCGGCTCATCACTGATGTTTCTCTCTCTCTCCCTCTCCATTCCTCTCTGAAACAAAAATATATTTAAAAATAAAACAAAATGCCATGCACTAAATATTTCTAAATTTCATCTTAATTTTATTGCTTAATTTTCACAAGTCTTTAATTCATCTAGAATTACTTTTGTTCATGGTATAAAAAATAGGAATCCAATTTAATTTTCTTTCAAATGTAGAGTTGATTGTGTATCTTTTATTAAATCATCCATTCTTCACAAGTGTACGGGCAGTCCTCAGGTTATGTCGGACTCAACTTACATTGTTCTGTAGTTATGTCGCCATCTCCCATTTACAGTATTTTTTTTTAAAGTTCTATCATTTCAATGTATGTACATATGTTTATTATTATTTACTGTATTTACCACAAGTAAAGGTCAGGAATTGTTATCTTTAAGTTTTTTTTACGTTTCACTTCATTACTGCTGTGTGTGTGCTCCATGTGAGTGATGTAGGTGCGTATGTAGGTGGGTGCTGACTTAATGCGAAAATCGCGTTACATCACCCAGTAGGAACAAATCTCCGACGTAATCCGAGGAATGCCTGTACTTAACCTTAACCAGCACAGCGATTTCTGGCCTCTCTTTGCCATTTGCTAATGCTATTTTTTGCCCCTTCACTGATAACAAGTTGATTACATGGCTTTTTAAAATATGTTTCAATGCCTAACAAGACAAAGTAACTTCTTTCTGTTCTTGACCATTCTTGAATACTTATTTCTTACTTGTAAACTTTTAGCTTATTTTGTCCAATTCTATAAAATTTAGAAAGATTCTAATTTAAACACATTACATTTATACGTGAATTCTGAAAGAATACATTTATTATGGCTTAATCAAATAACATAGTATTTTCTGTTTATTCAGATACTGTTTTACCTCTCAGTAAGATTTAAAAAATGTGGATTCTATGCCTTTCCTGTTAAATTTACTAAGTATTTTATGACTTTTGTCACTAATCTGAATGTAACATTATTTCCATTATTATTTTCAAGATGGCAAGTCATAGGAAATAAAACACCTTACTAATTTGCCTTCTCAATTACTGTAGTTTAAAACATTTTTATGAAATAGCACACACAGGTGTGGTGTAGATCTAAGCTATGAAGCATAATAAAATGAACAAATGCAAACCCAACTGGCCAGCTTCCTGTGGGGAAACGTTATCCGCCCTGTTGAAGGGCCCCTGTGCTATCCCTGATTGCATCCATGCCCCTACCTCTTGCCC
Source organism: Vespertilio murinus (assembly GCA_963924515.1). Lineage (NCBI taxonomy): Eukaryota > Metazoa > Chordata > Mammalia > Chiroptera > Vespertilionidae > Vespertilio > Vespertilio murinus. Next base: position 149,914,892 of record OZ004707.1, read on the forward strand.
AGAAGCAATTGCTAGCTCCAATCTTTTGCTTATTTTTATAGTTTTAGTGCATATAGCAATGTTTAAAATACATTTAAAATAAAAGTAAACGTTTCTGGGGTTAAATTACTAATCTATTTTCATGTCAAAATTCCCATTTCTGTGTCAGTAATTAAACTAGATATTAGGCAGAATCCCACTAATTATTCTTGCTGTGGCAAGCAGCAGATTATTTTTATTTAACTGTCAGCCCAACAAGAACAAAATATATTGTTTGAAAAAGCTTTGCTTAACAGTGCTATTCAAAGGAACTCTAGGTCAATATAGTAAATAAAGAGATTGAGCAAGGGGACTCACTGATCCATTTGAAATAAACCAGACATAATCACGCAGTGAAATAAAGCTGATATAAACCTTTCTCCTTATTTCATATATACAATTCCAGTTAACACCTGGTTATATTTTGAGATAGAAAAAGCATTACCATTCTGGCAGTATAATTTCACTACCCACCTGTTTTTCATCAACCTTATTTCTCTTTTCAACTGGGGGTCATCTGTCTTAGTTGTCGGAGATGTAAGACTCACTGGAGATGTCATCACCACAGTCTGTGGCAGTGAAGTCGCTGAAGGTGTGGTACGAATCTGATATGTCTGCATATCTCCTGAGGCAGCTGTGTGGTCAAAAGAATGAGTTAATTCATAAGCGTCTTTAAAAGAACTTTGGGATACACTCCATAGATACTTAAACATACTTACTTTGTACAACCACCTGGTTGCTGGGCACAAGTATTTGCTGTCCGTCAGAGGTCTGTGCATACTGGAGAATTGTTGTACCTTGTTGAGTACTGCCTGAATTTGTCATGGTTAGTGTCTGAAGTCCCTGTACTCCATCTGTGCCTGGACTGGCCAGCTGTAAGGCTCCATTGGGGGCAATGGCAACTTTAACCAAAGAGAGAACCTAGCTATTATAAGGCTATACAATACACTAATTGCAAAGAATTAGTGAAAACAAACAAAAAATTAAAACAGGCTTGAAAGCAGACAACTGTTGATTACTTGAGTCAACTATGTACAAGAAATAAAATGGCATTTCTTTAAAAAATTTTTATAGTTTAGATGCACTAATCTTAATCTCAATTTCTACAATAGAAGTGGTCCAGGCACATTTTGGGCTCTATGGACCACTCCATGCTAACTGCTAATGCTGTCATAGCAGTTCTGGAATATTGAGAGGGCACTGATGGCTGACTTTTAAAGGAAAAATAATTAAAAGGAAACATTAATACAGTTTGTAATTTTTTCCAAAAGCAGCATAAAAGAGATTGTAATAAAATATTTTAATAGATAAGTGTGCACATAGAAAACCTCAAATAGGATAAAAGATTACATAATGAAAAAGCTAATCTTCAAACTCTGTTTCTTAGCTCTACTCCCTAGTGGTAACTGCCTTTAGAAATTAAATGTTAAGTGATACTTAAATATAATCTATTCAGTCACTTCCTACCAAAAATCACCAATAAAGTTAATCAGAAGATCACATTTCTAAGCTCCCCATAAGAATTTCTCATTGAATTATACTTAACTAGAGGCTTGGTGCACAAATTCGTGCATGGGTAGGGTCTGGCCAGCCCAGCCCAATCAGGGTGATCAGGCTGGGCTGGCCAGGGGGAGGGGCTGTGGAAGGTTGGTCAACCGGCCCCACCCATGATCGGGATGTGGGGGGCAGGTCGGGGGTGGGACTGGCCAGGGGGAGGGGCCCTGGGCCGTTGGCAGGCCAGCCATGCCCCCTAGTTGAACTCTGGTCAAATTCCCGGTTGAGGGGACAATTTGCATATTACCCTTTTATTATATAGGATGTTAATGCTTTCCCCTGAAACCTTAAATGAAATGCCCATGATGCATGACCAAACAGAAAACATGTTAGCATTTTGCTGTTCCCACATAATAGATCCCCTTCAGAATCTAATGCCTCAGCTCTATACCCACTTTTCAGATTATAAATATGTAACATTTTCCCCTTTTACGCTTTGCCTACCATTAGGCCAAAATACATACGTCAGCGTGTAAATTTAATTAAAAATACTTTCTGCAGGAGTTTCTAATGATTCCCTCCCCCCACTACCACACAAATATTCCCACATACTTGAATATATACATAATTTTAGAAATAAAGGCATTAAAATTGTTTATATGCAGAAATTAAAAATTTTAAAAATATATCTTATTAATTTTTTACAGAGAGGAAGAGAGAGGGATATAGAGAGTTAAGTTAGAAACATCGATGAGAGAGAATCATTATCAGCTGCCTCTTGCACACTGCCTATTGGGGATGTGCCTGCAACCAAGGTACATGCCCTTGACCGGAATTGAACCCGGGACCCTTTAGTCCACAGGCTGACGCTCTATCCACTGAGCCAAACCAGTTTCAGCTAAGGCATTCACTTTTAAGGTTATTATTGACAGATATTTATTTGTTGCCATTTTTGTTTTTTATGTCTATGTTCCTCTCTCTCTTTCTATTTCTTCTTAAGTCCTTGTAGCATTTTTTTGCAGTGATGGTTTGGTGGTAATAAACTTCTTTAGCCTTTTCCTGTCGGCAAAGCTACTAATTTCATCTTACATTTGAATGATAGCCTTACTGAACACAGTAGTCTTAGATTCAGTCTCTTACTTTTCATTACTTTGTATGCTTCATGCCATTCCTTTCTGGCTTAAAGTGTTTCTATTGAGAAATCAGATGACAGTCTAATAGGAACTTCCCTGTAGTAACTTTCCATCTCTCCCTTGCACCCTTTTAAGACTCTCTGTCTTTAACATTTGCCATTTTAATTATGATGTGTCTTGGTGTGGGTCTTTTTGGGTTCTTCACTGGGCCTGTGTTTCCTGGACTTGTGTTGACTTTTTTTCCCACCAGGCCAGGGAAGTTTTCTGTTATTATTTCTTCAAATAGGTTCTCTATTTGTTGCTTAGATTTTTTTTTCCTTCTGGTACCCCTATTATGCAAATGCTGTTATGTTTCATGTTGTCCCAAAGCTCCCTTAAACTCTCCTTTTTAATTTTATATTTCAATTGCTGCTCTGAATAGGTGATTTTTTTAAACCTTATCTTCTAATTTGCTATTTCAGTCCTCAGCTTCTTGTAGTCTTCTTTTGAATCTTTCCAGGGTGTTATTTTAGCTATGTCATTCTTCATTTCCAATTGATTTTTATCTTTTTTCAATCTCTCCTTTCATGTCATTGTAGTTCTCATTAAGTCCCTTATAATGCTCACGAGAGGTCTGGTGCACAAAATTCATGCACATGGGAGAGGTATCCTTCAGCCTGGCCTGAGCCCTCTCATAATCCAGGACTCCTTGGGTAGGGTCCCAGGCCTGGCCAGCCATCAGGGCCTATGGGGGCTTGCCTTCCCCTGGATGCTGGCAGCTGGCCCTGCTCCCTCCACTGCTTGCCATCTGTGCAGAGTTGCACACGCTGCACCCCCACCCCTCCCAACCACTGGTCACATCCCTCTTCGGGCAACAGGTGTGGGGTGCGACTGCTTGGCTGGCCTGGGCCTCCCTCTGCAGGGTGATTGCTGGCCGGCCCTGCACACCCACCACAGCGTTGCTGACCAGTGTCTGGGTCTCCCTCTGTGGGGCTATTGATTTCGGGGCCCACAGATCAACTGCCCCGCAGAGGGAGGCCCCCACCCATCCGCTGTAGCACCACCAGCCAGGTGGCCTGGGCCTCCCGCTGCAGGGCGATCCATCACGGGGCTCTGCAATCTATGGTTCCATAGAGGGAGGACCCACCCTCCTGCCGCAGCGCTGCCAGCCGGGTAACCTGGGCCTCCCTCCTTGGGGCAAATGATTGTGAGGCTCTGCAATCTATCGCCCAGCAGACACTCTGCGATCAATCATTGTGCAGAGGGTGACCTGGGACTCCCTCTTTGGGACAATCAATTATGGAGCGCCCCCATTGATTGCCCTGCACAGGGTGGCCTGGGACTCCCTCTGAAGGGCGATGGCGGGCCCCTGACCAATTGCATCACACCCGCATTGGCTGGCCTGGCTACAGTGCGTGTCACAGCGTGGCTGTCCGGATGGTCATTCTGCTGTTTGGTTATTCGGTTGATTTGCACATTACACTTTTATTATTATAGACTAAGTTGTTTATAGTTCTCACTGAGTTGTTTGATCACCCTATGACCATTACTTTGAATTCTTTACCTGAGAAACTGCTTGCTTCCATTTCATTTAGCTTCCTTTCTAGTGGTTTTTACTTTCATTTAGTGGTGAAGGAGGTTGTTTTTTTATCTCCCTATTTTAGCAGCCTAGCAGTCTGGGGTACCGGGTAGGCTGGTGGGGTCGCAGGAATGGGTCTGTGTGTCCAGAGATTATTGGTCATGCAGGATGCCACAACAATGGGTCTGATTTTCTGGAGATACCAGGTTAGGGGTGCTGGGTCACTTTGGCAGGTCCAGCATCCCGAGGTGTCAGGTCACTTCTGCCAGGCAGTCAGGCAGCAGGGGCTTTTGTCCAGGCACAGAGGGTGGTGGTGGCATGTCTGTGTCTGGTGGCGCTGGCCAGCTGTCCAGGAATGCCAGGTTGGGCGTGCTGGGTTTGGCAGCAGGTCACTGTGTCCAGGTGAGCCTCTTGTCAAGGTGGTGGGGCAGGTGGACCTGCTTCACTAGTGCAGAGAGCAGACTGGGTGCCCTTCATCCGGCGTAGGGGCAGGCTAGGCAGGTCCAGGTGCCACTCAGCTGGTGCAGGGGCAGGCCTGGCTGTGCCTCTCCCTCTGTTGCAGGGCATGGGCTGAGCAGGGCGCTGACCTGCTGGTGGAGGAGGCAGAGCAGGCAAGATGACCCTACATCAACATGGCTGGCAGCAGGGCGCTCAGCTGTAGAGGGCAGGGTGTGCCCCAGTAGCCAATATAGCGAGGCAGGCCGCACTGCACTGCCCATGCAGGCTGCCAGCCAGTCCTCCAAGACCCACAGCGCACAGAGCTGCTATGTCTGATCTGTATGCCAGGGGCTTTGTGTCCCTGCTGTGGGACCCTGCACCTGTGACCATGGCCTACAGGTCATGCAGCTCCCCCACAATGGTGAGCTCCCCTCTATTAAGCAGAGACACAAACCCAGGGGAGCAGCATGCTGCGTCCCACAGCTATGAGCGCCTGATCTGCTCTCAGAGTTCTCCCTCCCACAGACAGATGCCCTTCTATAATCACACCCCCACACATTCTCCCTTGCCCACTCTGATCCTGCCCATTGCCATGTTGGGGCTTTTTTTTTTTTTTTTTTTTTAAGATTTTTGATTTTTGAGAGAGGAGGGGAGAAACACTGATGATAGATAAACATAAATCAGCTGCCTTCTGCTGGGGGGATCCAGTCCACAACTCAGGCATGTACCCTGACTGGGAAGAGAACTGGCATCCTTTTGGTGATGGGACTACTCCCAACAAACTAAGCCACACTGGCCAGGGCTCACCAGCCACATTTCAACTGCTCAATAGTCAATCATGGCTTAGTGGCTACTACACTGGACAATGCAGATATAGAACACTTCCACCATTAAGGAAGTTCTATTGGATCATGCTACCCAAAATAATAGTTTACTGTATGTATAGCAAAAAGCCATGTTACAAGGGTTGGTACTATCCATGGTTTCAGACATCCACTGGGGGTCTTGGAACATCTCTTGCAGACAAGGGGGAGGGAGATACAACTACATCATAATTTTTAACTTGCAAATATGTTATCTTTAAGTTTTTTTGGGGGGTGGAATGCAGGGAACAAACTGATGATGACCAGAGGGGAAGGGGTTTTAGGGAATGGGTAAAAAGGTAAAGGGATTAAGAAGTACAAATTGGGCTCAGATGGCATGGCTCAGTGGTGAGTGTCGACCTATGAACCAGGAGGTCACGGTTTGATTCCTGGTTAGAGCACATGCCCAGGTTGCGGGCTTGGTCCTAACTGGGGGACATGCAGGAGACTGCCGATTAATGATTCTCTCTCATCAATGATGTTTCTACCTCTCTTTCCCTCTCCCTTCCTCTCTGAAATCAATAAAAATATTAAAAAATGAAGTACTGATAGTTACAAAACAGCCATGGGGATATAAAGTTCAGCACTGGGAAAATAGTCAATAATCTACACTAATAAAAGAGAAACATGTAAACTGACGGTACCTCTGCTAAGCCCACTAGCCACTCCCACCAGCCATTCAGGAGTGAGTATGCAAATTAACTCAATCAATATGGCAGTGGCTATGGAGCCGGAGTGAGCAGGAACTTGGGTTGCCCTGGTGATGGAGGAAGCCAAGCTTCGCACTCCGCCCTGGCCTCCACTCAAGGAGGCACTGAAAAAAAAAAGGGGGGGGGGCTGGGAGCTTGGGTTGCGGGGGGGGGGGGGGGGCGAAGGCGGGAGGATTTGATCAGGCCAGGATGGGATAGCAGTTGTTACTGATCAGGCTGGTAGGGGGTGGGGCCACTGGGGTAAGAAGACCAGCAGGGGGGCCAGTTGGGGGTGAGCAGGCCATCAGTGGGGGTCAGTTGGAGGTGATCAGGACAGCAGGGGGGGGGAGTTGGAGTGAGCAGGCCAGCAGGGGGCAGTTTGGAGCGAGCAGTCCGGCACACAGAGTGGTTAGGGGCAATCAGGCAGGCAGGCAGGCAGGCAGGCAGATGAGTGGCTGGAGCCAGCAGTCCCAGACTGTGAGAGGGATGTCAGACTGCCAGTTTAGGCCCGATCCCTATAAACCGGCAGTAGGACATCCTTTGAGAGGTCTCCGATTAGAGAGGGTGCAGGCCAGGCTAAGAAACACCATCTCCCCATACACAAATTTCATGCACCAGGCCATATATTGTAACTATGTATGGTGCCAGGTAGGTATACTTGAATTACCAGGGGGAAATACTTTATAAATTATATAATAACCTAACTACTAGGCTATATGCCTAAAATTAATATAAAATGATACTGAATGTCAATGGTAGTTTAAAAATAAAATTTTTTTAAAAAGTATTTTTGGAGAGAGTAGTAATGCCTATGTATGGTAAAAATAATAATAATAATAATAATAATAATAATAATAATAATAAAAATTCAGGCCCTAATCAGTTTGGCTCAAAGTCCCAGGTTTGATTCCAGTCAAGGACATGTACTTTGCTTGCATACATCCCCAGCAGGAGGTATGCAGGAGGCAGCAGATCAATGTTCCTAACTCTCTACCCCTCTCCCTTCCTCTCTGTAAAAAAATCAATAAAATATATTTTTAAAAATTCAGTTTTGTTTAAAATGCAAGTGAACCTCCCAACTGCCTCTGATGTCTGCTCCCCAGTTTCCTTGCAATCATTATTCCCAGTTTCTTACATCTTCTCAAGGAAGTATTCTATTTTTAGTCTTTAAATCACTTATTCATAGTAAATTATATGCTAAGATATAACTGTTATTTCCCACAAAGAACCTAACATAGATTATCTCATAAATTAGCTAATAGATAATTACATAATTGAACTACGTACTTCATTTTGAACTATATACTTTTTAATAAGCCTATCTAATAAGAGTAATATGCAAATTAACCATCACTCCATCACAAAGATGAAAGTGTCCATAGCTTCTGGCTCCTGTACAAGCAGTGTGGCTCCCGACGGTGCACTGCAGTTCCTGGCCTACTGCGTGTGATTTTGTGCTATGGGCTACTAGTTATATATAAATGCTATAAAATATTAGAAAATAAAGAAAACTAAAAGGAGCAGTGGCATATTTTAAAAAGAGGAGTCTCTTTGCCCAGTTGGTGTGGCTCAGTAGTAGGTCATTGACCTATGAACCAAGAGGTCACAGTTCGATTCCCAGTAAGAGCACATGTCCAGGTTGCAGGTTTGCTCCCTGTGGGGCGTGCAGGAAGGCAATCAATCAATGATTCTCTCTCATCATTGATGTTTCTATCTCTCCCTCTCCCTTCCTCTCTGAAATCAATAAAACTGAATGAATGAATGAATGAATGAATGAATAAATAAATAAATAAATAAATAAATAAAATAAGAGTAGTTAGTCTCTTTGAGGAGGTGACAGTTAAGCAGAGCAGAAGTGAGAATCCAAGCCAGGTGAGGATCTTGTAGAACGTGCCAGGCAGTGGGATGACAATGACAAAAATCCTGAGTGAGAAACAAGTTTCTTGTATTGACAGAACAGCAAGAAAGTCTGTGTGGCCAGAATACCACCAAGAGGCAGGAGATGAGATTGGAGTGGCAGGCAAGACCAGATCCTGAAAGCAATGCCTTGTAGAATTTGTTCTAAAGTGTGATGGAACATCACTGGAGGATTGTGAACAAGAGTGGTATGATCTAATGACATTTTAAATAAATCACTTTCACTGCAGTACGGAAAACTATTAGAGTAAGTATGGAAGCAAGATAACCAACCCGATGCCTACTGTAGTAATTCAGACATGTGTACCAAGGTGATTGGAGATGGTTAGATGGAACATATTATTTTGTGGCAAGAACCAGTCAGACTTGAAGAACAGTGGTTAGGAGTAAAGGAGAGACTATTTAAAATGGATGGTCCAGCCCGGCGTGGCTCAGTGGTTGAGGGTCAACCTATGATTCAGGAAGTCACAGTTCAATTCCCTGTCAGGGCAACAGGCCCAGGTTATGGGCTAGATACCCAGTAGGGGGCATGCAGAAGAAAGCTGATCCATGATTCTCTCTCATCATTAATGTTTCTCTCTCTCTCCCTCTCTCCCTGCCTCTCTAAAATCAGTAAAACTATATTTAAAATAAAATAAATAGTCCAAGTGAATTTCTTGAGGTGATGGACTATATCTTTTTATTTTTTTAAAATCCTTACCTGAGGATAAGTTTTATTAATTTTAGAGAGAAAAGGCGGGGGTTGGGGATAAGAGAAACATTAATTGGTTGCCTCTTGTGTGCACTCCAGCTGGGGGATCTAGTTATGTGCCCTGACTAGGAACTGAATCACAACCTTTTTGTGTATAGGGCAATACACAAACTGAGACATCCGGCTAGGGCTGATGGACTCTATCTGGATGGTGGTGGTTGGTTAGATAATCCATGCATTTCAAACATACTTTTACCCCAAACTAAGTGTATTATTTATAAGCTGTGTGACTACTTTAGGAACATTATTTGACTCTATAAGCTTCAGTTACCTCATAAATTGATAACTACCTACCTCATAAATTTTAAGGAGATAATGCTAAAAGTACTTTGCATTATTTCTGGCTTAATAATCATCACTATTGAAGTATGACAGTCTTTCTACACACCTTCTTTACAAGGAAAGGTTAGTTTTTATGTGTCTATCAGATAGAAATTTTTCCTATACATACTGTACTGTCCGGTGCTAGTCTGATAGATGGAAGTTGGAACAGACATAGGAGTGACAGCAGAAACTCCAGGATTTTCTCCGTCTCCTTTTCTGCCCCGTGTATCTTCAGAAGATAGATCTTTCAAAATTTTTCTGTGAAAAATAGAACTCTATTAACGTTGGTAATGTGGGGTGACTTTATAAAAAGAAATAGCTAAATAAATCTTTTTCAATCTCTGGTTAAAAGTACAATAATCTACCAGACACCTATAATGTATCAAGGAATTCTTTTGTCTAGCAAATACTTTTTAATGATGTATTGCAGGCTAGTTATACTTTATGACTATCTGAAAAGAGACACTGTCAAATACTCATACAGAGTGCCTTTCAATGTACCAGGCCCTTGTAGAGGTATAAGATGTCACAATCGCCTACAGGATGGCTCCACTGTGAGGGACTTCATTAATTAACATTTTCTAAATAGTGTCAGTGACCTTCTTTTAAAAAGATCAAATTTAATTTCTCAACCTTCAACTCTATAGTGGAAGAGAAGCCCACAGTTCTCAGAAAGAACAAGATTAGAAATACTATAAAAATGCAGAGTATCAGTAATTAAAAAAATGCTTACTTTAATAAGAAGAGGTAAATAAGATATCACAGGTATCCCTCAGACTTGGTAAAATGGAAATCATGACGGAAATAAGAGGATGAAAGGAGATTACTTATTGAAAAGAAAGGTTTTCCAAAATATAATTGGAGGAGGAAGGAGAAATAAGCATTGTTTATTTCCCCGAGGGGGGGGGGGTGTTACTCAAGAATTTCATGTTCACTATAGAAAAACCAGAAAACAGAAATGTACTTGTGTAAAAACACATAACAAAAAAAGAACCACAAAGGGAAAACATCCTTGGCATTAAAAGGGATTTTTCATTCTACCTATGCCAACCTCCCAGTCCATGTAGGAATTCCTTCTCTACATTCCTAACATCCTCTATTTCTAGGAATAAGGTATCCACAATTTCCAAAAAGCAAACCAAAAACAAACAAACAAACAAACAAAAAGCAAACCATTCAATTATTGAACAGTTAGAGCCCTTGTTAAAGACCCCAAACCGGTTCCACCCAGTGAAGCTAGAGAAATTTAAGTTTCAAACCTAATTCTATATCCATATCCTATTTTGCAATATTTACAATTGCTACAGGTATTGTTTTTTTCAAGGCCAAATAAACAGTTTCTTCCCCTGCTCCTATATAACATGCTAAAAATCATTTTCCAGCTTGGTCTCCTTACTCTGAACAGTCTTCCCACCAAGAGCTAATTCAATCTTAGTCTGTATTACGAGAAGTATCATACAGAACACAGGAGGTGGCAGTCCCTGTGTTGAGCATTTGTAGAAGTCACAGTAGTTCCTAAACCTGTTTATGTATCAGAATCATCTGGAGTTTTTATTGACTCCAGATTCCCATCTGGTATCCCTAATGAAGAGTAAGTAGGCAGGATAGAGCTCCAGAATCCATTTAATGAGCTGTCTACATGGTTTTTTGCAGCCAGCCTATCATGAGACTGTGGAATACTGTACTCATTTCTTTTTCATTTTAAGTTATGAAACATTTTGAGCCCAAAGAAAAGTAAATAAAAACACCTATCTACCATATACCAAGAACTAATAGATGCTAATATTTTGCCATATTTGTTTCAGATATCTTATTTAATAAGAATTAAGTTACAGATACATCAATGTTACCACCAATTCCTTTCCTTTTTCTCCCCCTCAAAGAACACCATAAAATTATTGTGTATCATTCCCATATATATTACTTTATTTTTACTACATAGCATTTAGATATACTATTTGTCATTGTTTTGTATTTTTCATCTTTTAAAAAATATCTTTATTGTCAACAGTATTTCAGATTGCCTCCCCTGGAATAAATCCCACTGGATCATAGTGTATGAACTTTTTAATATATTGCTGGATCTGATCTGCTAATATTTTGTTGATGATTTTAGCATCTATGTTCATCAGGGATATTGGTCTGTAATTCTCTTTTTTTTTGTAGTGACTTTATCTGGTTTTGTAATTAGGACAGTGCTGGCCTCTAGAAAAGTGTTTGGAAGTATTCCTTCCCTTGGATTTTTTGGAATAGTTTGAGGATGATAGTTGTTAGTTCTTTGAATATTTGCTAAAACTCCTGTGAAACCATTCAGGGCAGAACTTTTGTTTGCTGGGAGTTCAATTTCATCAGTTGTTATCACCCTATTCATGTTTTCTGATTATTCCTGGTCAGTTTTAGAAGATCGTATTTTTCTAGGAATATGTCCATTTCATCCAGGTTGTTCAAATTATTGGCATATAGTTGCTCACAGTCTTTTCTTATAATCCTTTGTATTTCTGTGGTGTCAGTTGTTACTTCACGCCTTTTGTTTCTAATTTTATTTGTATCCTGACTTTTTGTTTCTTGTTGATTTTTTTCTGGATGATCTATCCAGTGATACCGTGGTCAAGTCCCCTACTATGATTAAATTTTAGTCAATACCTCCCTTAAAGTTTTCCAGAAGGGTGCTCCTATGTTGGGTGTATATCTGTTTAACAGGGTTATGGCCTCTTATATAAGTGGCTTTCCTTGTCTCTTACTATGCCCTTATTTTGTCAGGTATCAGTATTGCTACCCTGGCTTCTTTATCATTTCTATTTACATGGAAAAAATTTTCCCCACCTCTTCACTTTCATCCTGTGAGTCTTGTTCTGAGGTTGGTCTCTTGTAGACAGCATATACGTGGATCATTGTCTTAGCTACCCATGTCTTTTGATTGGAGCATTTAAACCATTTACACTTAAGGTTATTGTTGATTGATATTTGCTGGTTGCTATTTTTATTCTCTGTGCCTGTGTTCCTTTCTATTTCTTCTTTTTATAAGTCCCTTTAGCATTTTTTGCAGTGCTGGTTTGGTAGGAATAAACTCCTTTAGCCTTTTTTTTTTCCCTGCAAAACTCTTCATTTCACCTTCTATTTTGAATGATAGCTATGCTGGATGGTCTTGGATTCAGTCCCTTGCTCTTCAATCACTGTGTATACTTCATGCTATTCTATTCTAGCCTGAAGTGTTCCTATTGAGAAAGCTGCTGACAAACAAATAGAATTCCCCTGCAGGTAACTGTCTGTCTCTCTCTTACAGTCTTTAAGATTCTTTGTCTTTAAAGTTTGCCATTTTATTTTTCCTTTTTAAAAACTGATTTCAGAGAGAGGAAGGGAGAGAAAAATAGAAACATCAGTGATAAGAATTATTGGTTAGCTGCCTCCTGCACATTACCCACTGGGAATTGAGCCTACAACCTGGGCAAGTGCCTTGACCTAGAATTGAACCTTGATCACTATTAACCAATGAATGAGTCACACCAATGGGACTTTAATGTTTGCCATTTTAATTATGTGTGTTGGTGTGGGTCTTTTTGGGTTCATCTTGATTGGGACTCGTTTCCTGGACTTGTATGACTTTTCCCTTTACCAGGTTAAAGAAGTTTTTTGTCACTATTTCTTTAAACAGGTTCTCTATTCCTTGCTCAGATTCTTCTTCTGGCACCCCTATGATGTGAATGTTGTTAGGTTTCATGTTAGTAATTATTTTTCCAACTGCCGTTCTGAAATTTTTTTTCTTCTACCTTGTCTTCTAATTTGCTAATTGGGACCTCAGCTTCTTCTAGTCTACTGTTCATTCCTTCCATGGTATTCTTTATATAATCTATGTCATTAATCATTTATGCTTGTTGTTCTCACTAAGTTGTTTGCACACTCTTATAACCTTTCCTTTGAATTCTTAACTTGACAAATTGTTTGACTTCATTTTACTTAGTTCCTTTTTTGACATTTCCTCCCTTTCTTTCATTTAGAGGTTGTTGCTTTATCTCCCCATTTTAGTTGTCCGGCAGATCAGGAAGGGGCACTCCATTGCTCAAGGGGGCCAAGCAAGGCAGGCAATCTGCTATCCAAGGAGGCTCACAGGTTGAGGGGGCGGGGCAGCCTGGCTCTCAGCTTGATGAGGAGGTGGGTAGAGCGAGCACTCTGTAAAAAAACACTAGCTTATCTGTATATCTCTCAAGCAGGGCGACCCTATGAGTTAGATGTGTCTGTGACTCTGTAGATACAGGTTTGAGCACTGTGGTAGAGATAACAGAAGGTGAGAGTACCCCTAGGATATTGGTCCCAGCTCTGGAAATGGGCAGAAATGTATCAACAGCTCCTAGCAGTGTACACAGCTTTCCTCCAGGCAGAGCCTCTCACAAAGGAACGACATATCATGGTAAGCACTTCCTTTCCTATCTACAGGTGGGTTTTGAGAACATGTTTCATCTCACCTTCGCCATGGCTCAAACCTCCACTGTGAGTAAGCAGCACATCTATTTGCAGCAGAGGAGCACTGTGCCTGCAAGCCCTAATTCTCTAGAAATGTGGGTGCTACTCTATAGAATATACAGACCCTCTCAATGCTCCCATCCCTGTACCATGGTGGCCCCTGAGGCCTGCAGAGAGGGAATGAAGGGAATTCCTGCTGACACCTGTATACAGATGCCTTTAAAAAGGAACAAACTGTAGCAGCCACAAGCTGAACTCAGAGCAGCTTGGCTGGTGATCACTCATAAGTAATGGTATATGTGACTGAATTCAGTTCAGGGCCCTACATAAGCTTTCAAGAGCTCTGTGCCGCATCTACTGCGAGCATGAAGACCATTCATTCTCAGCAGACTGTGGACATCACTCTGAAGGGATGCAGTTATTGTGAGGGGCCCGAGGCACCCTGCAGAGGGACTTCAACCACATCGATGTAGAGCTCAGTCTCCTTGGAAAGAAAGAGGCTCCAGGTTGACAAATGGTGGGAAAATAGAAAGGAACTGGCCACAGTTCACACAGAACATGATCAATGGTGTTATACTGGGCTTCAGATACATGATGAGGTCTATGTATGCTCACTTTCCCATCCATGTCATTATTCATGAGAATGGTTATCTTGTGGAAATTAGAAATCTTGGGGGAGAAAAATACATCCACAGAGTTTGGATAAGGTCAGGCATTGCTTGTTCAGTATCTCAAGCCCAGAAAGGTGAGTTGGTTCTTGAAGGAAATGACACTGAACTTGTGTCAAATTCAGCTGCTTTGTGTAAGCCACATCAGTTAAAAATAAGGATATCAGAAAATTTTGGATGGTATCTATGTTTCTGAAAAAGGAACAGTTCAGCAGGCTGATGAATAAGATCTAAGTTGTCCAGCTATAGAAACAGTGAGATGCCAAATGATTTGTCACACTTGTTTGTGAAACCATAAAGATGTATATAATAAAAGCCTCCTATTGAAAAAAATACACACACAAAAAAAGCCTTTCAAGATTCTGGTGAGCAGGCTGAAGATCTACTCATTGTGTAGGCACTTAAGAAAAGCCTCTTATAAGTAAGTTCTCTTGCTTATTAAACCTCCCACCCACCTACTAATGTGGAGCGGGTCTGCCTCTTTGGTCTCTCTTTGCCCTCTGTATCCAAGGTTGAATGTGCAAACTAACAGACCATTCCTGTCCTACATGTTTTTGCCTCGTAACAAGGTTCTAAGTAAGCTGATTCCAGTTGACTTTTTTTTTTTTTTTAATAAACCTCTGCTTCTTCCCTGCACCTTAAGTTTCCATTTTTCAGAACAGGCCGATCTCTTTCTTATCATACAACCTACCTTTGATAACACTTCCCTCAGCCTAAAAAGCTCTTTTCCCACCTTGTATCTCACAAAATTTATCAGATGGTGGTGATCTAAATGACATCTTTTATGAAGTATTTTCCCACTCATTTCACCAGGCAGAAATGACTACACCATACATGTAGTTCTCTCATAACATCAAACATCTTACTGCAGCCTGGAGGGGCTCAGTGGCTGACCTATGCACCAAAAAGTCACCGGGTTTCGGGCTTGATCCCCAGTAGGGGGCATGCAGGAGGCAGCCAATCGATGTTGATGTTTCTATCACTGATGATTCTCTCTCTCTCTAGAAAAATCAGTATTAACCAAAATCTTACTCCATTTGTTTCTGTTTCAAACACAGGGTCTCATCTAGTCATTAGTTCTGTCTCCTGTTCCTCATCTAGTCATTAGTTCTGTCAGTTCTACCACAAACTGTCTCAAATACACCCACTCCTAAACTAACCCATTTCCCATGTGAAATCACCCATATTATTTCAACAGCCTCTGTCAATTGTACTACTTCCAGTTTTCCATTCACTCAACAATTACTGATATTAATCTTGTATTGTCACTTTGCTAGGCCCTTGGATCAGAAAAAATATTACATGGGCCATGCCTTAAATAAACTGGATTTTTTGCCTGGCCAGTGTAGCTCAGTGGTTGAGCACTGACTGTTGCCTGATGAACCAGGAGATCATAGTTCAATCCCTGGCCAGGGCATATGCTCGGGTTGGGGGCTTGATTCCCAGAAGGGGTTTGCAGAGGAGCCAAACAATGATTCTCTCTCAATATTGATGCTTTAACTCTCCACCTCCTCTCTCTGAAATTAATAAGTACTGTAACAGATGGTCAGTAAAAGGGTGCCACAGAAGAAAGACTTAACCTAAAGTTTAGGGGTAGGGAGAGAGTTGGAGAGAAGGTAATTAGATCAGAGAAAGCTTCCAGGAGGAAGTGGGGACTCATGTATATGAAGGAGTTATGCAGAATGTAGAACAATGTGTTTCAGCAAAGGGACACATAAGGAACAAAGGCCCAGAGTTAGGAATTTAAAATTGCTATTAAAGTTAATCTTCTAAAGGTAAATGTGGAAATTAATAATTTGTCAAGATAAGTCTAAATTCTTCTTTAGCACAGCAACTTGGGCCCTTTGTAATTTGGCTCCAATCTGTTTTAATAATCCCCTTCTTGTACACACACATGCTCCCTGTTTTTCACAGCACCACTTGAAATCATTTGGTATGACAGCACACACATGGTTTGATATGAAAGGACTCACCTATAAGATGGGCGTCTAGCTAGGATCCCGTGGGCTTTCTGTGAGGAGCCGATGCTATCAGATGAGTCCTGAGATTCTTCACTTTCTGATAAAGACGATACCTAAAAAAAAAAGAACTAGTTTTACTATGATGAACAATGAAGGTGGAAAAGAATTTAATTTTTACTTTTAGAAACAGTGATTTGTCTCCTGGTACCCAAATATACTTGTCAATTAATCTAAGGTCTAAAAGAAAAGGAAAAGGAGAACGTTTATTTCAAGAAGCCAAACTAATTAAGGGAACATACAGTGCAACTAGTTCAGAACTAAGAAGAATGTCTATCCCAAAATAAAGCCATACTATTTTTACTAGAGTTGTAAAGACCAATCTCTTATCTCCACCCTATTTCTATACTGTTGCATATTACTCAGAGGTGTTTTTTTAAACATGCTCTCTGACTTGGATTTTGGACATGTTAATTTTGAAATACTATTAAATATACAACTACTATCTCACTATTAGATAATGACATTGAGGAGATTGCTGAATGTGAAAAAACTTGTGAGTCAGGGAACAAGCATGGGCTACATATAAATTTGGAAGTCACAGCTCTTTAGATAATCCTTAAAGCCATTAAAACTGGAAGAGCTCATTCATGGAAAAATATAGAGAAGAGGACCAAGAACAAAATCCAGTAATATTAACGGGAAGAAGGGGAGGAACCAGCAAATGAAATAGAACAAGCCATCAGTGAGGTACGAGGAAGACTCAGTGGGTGAGATGTCCTTGGAAAAGTGGAGAAAATCGTGTACTGAGGAGGAAACAATGATCAACCATGTCAAATGGTGCTAACAAGTGAAGTAAAACAAGGACCGAAAACAGACCATTAGATTTAGCAAGGTGCAGGTCACCAGCAAGGGCAGGTATAAACATGTGCTACTTAAAAAAATCTAGTGAGTTAATAATACATGTAAAGCACTTAGTGCATGGTACACGGCAAGCACACATTAAATGTTAACTAGTATTAGTAATAAATCCTTTAAAAAGATGTCAACACAATAATCATATGCAAGTTTTAACTTACAATAATGTCTACAACTAAGAAAACAAGTTCTTTTCAATTTTTAAAATGTATTAAGTTTCCAAATTTTCATTATTACATCTCACTTCACCTTCATTTAAAAAATAAAATAATCCAAATAGGCTTCTGGAAAGGACATAACAAATTTACTATCTCTAGAAAGTCTTCCCTAATTATTTAGACTTAGATCTTAACTTTCCAGAGAAGCTTGTTTTACATGTTATAATAGTTAAATACAAGTTCTAGTGTACAACTACTTATTTACCGTATTTGCCGGCGTATAAGACGATTTTTTGGCCATGAAAATAACATATTTGCCGGCGTATAAGACGACCCCCTAACATTTCCACTCAAAATACAGAGTTTGTTATATACTCGCCCCCCCACTTGGAGGCATATTTTTCAGGGCCAAAAAATCGTCTTATACGCCGGCAAATACAGTATATCTTACATTAAGTCTTTTTTTTTTTTTAACAGAAAAGAACTGGTCACAACTTATAATAATTAAGAACTAAGAGTAATAAATAATAACAATGTGATGATTAGATTAAGAAAAATCTCACTTTTTTGTTTCCTTAAGCATTGTGGATATACCATTTCTAATTTAAACCTTTAACTGTTTTCACTGTCCCTAAGTAAACTCCAAAGCCTCCCACTGAATTCAAGAAAATAATTTCTAAGACTAAGATTATTTCTCTTTAATGACAGCACTAGCAAGTAAGAGTAAAACCTTCATACAAAAACTCAAAAATCCAATCAGCAGCCACCTTTCGTGTACAAAAAAACACATAAAAATGCAGCTCTAGAGCTGACAACATTGGCAGACACCATATATTCAGAAGGGAAGATGAGCATTTCTTCTAGGACAACTGCTTCTAAAAATGAGACATGACCAAAGGCATTATAGGATTCACAGGAGCCAGCAGATAAAATAGGAAGAAAGAACAGGAGCCCAGGATGGCTCTTTCCTTCCTACTGTTGTCAGGTGTTAATATGAAGGTAGATGTAAATAAGAACTTTCCTCTAAGAGAGAACTTTCTTTTATCTGACCTCCATAAAGCATAAGGTAGGTACTTTCTTACTTTACAAGATGAGTGCTAATATTAACACTTTTGCTTCAGAATTCTCATTTTTGTGAAGGATAGATACCATTACTGAGATTTTTAAAAAATGTGCTTTCCCTTAAGAAATTAATTTCCTTAAGTTCTAAGCAATAATTTCCCCCCAAATGATCTTCTATTTTCATCGGATACATGAAACTAGAAATTCTAAAACTTTTCTATTTGTTTCATTTGTTTGTCTAATTTCCTTGACTTTGTATCTTGGTTTATAATATAGTAACTACACAACTTCAATGTGTCTGAAGACTCGGGGTATAAAAGTCCCCTCTCTCAACCACTAAGTCTTTGAATTTCTGTACCGTTTGCACGTGTGGTGGGTGAATTACAGAAGACTGAGCTGTCTGGATGACCCCCTGAACCTGTACTTGCTCTCCAGGAAGAGGTACAATTGTCACTGGCGCAGATCCTCTTAGTGACATCTAAGAACAAATAAAAATTCAATTAACAAAATATATACTGAACCTATGCACATAAGATAGCTGAATTCTTAACACGGGAAAACACATTGAGAGCTTATTATATTTAACCACACCTATTAACAGAAATTAGGTATCTTCTATGGGCCTGAGACTGCACTAGGGGGGTTAAGAGTACAAACTAATTACAACCAACAGAATAAGAGTTATAATATAAGAGGAAAAACAAAGAGTCCTGCAGCATGGGAGCAAAGAACACATGGTACTTCAGCTGGGTTTTGAAGGATAAACAATTCCCTGAAGGTGTGTATGGTAGAGAACATGAGAAAGTATTTTGGACAGAGGAATTGACTGTGCAAAAACACAGAGGTTATTTAGAATTTGTTATACTGAAGAGCTCTGTTTGAAAACCAATCAAGAGTCAAAAAGTGAGAGAAATACCAACCTTGGGCAATGTCTTTAAAGAAAAATAAGATTATTTCAAGTAAATAAATGAATCATGAGATCATAATTTATTTCTGGGGAAATTAATTGAGGTTCATGAAAGTACAATAAAATGCTAAATCAAGAAAAGCCCACCCATCATCTCTCAAAGCTTTCTTGGACAGATTCCTCTTTCAAGAAGCTTTCTCAGATATTAACAAAGATCTCTCGCCTTCCTCTGGACTACTCTGGTCCATACCATTCATCTTGAACTTAAATCACAAAAAAACCAAGTTGCTTCTCAGATCCTGAAAGTCTCCTTCCTGACTGCTCCTCTATTTGTATCAGATCCCCAAACGGTGCTTTATTCTCTTTTAATGGCCCTTTTCCCCTACCCAAGATCGGGTTAAATTCCAGTCTATCATTACCCCAAAATGCCCAAGTCATGAAATTCTGAATATAAAATTTTACCCAGCTACTGAGAAATGCAAGTTCTCAGCACAAAGGAATCCATCCTACCCCCACCCCAACACAGGCATTAAGGACATGATCAGCCGAAACCGGTTTGGCTCAGTGGATAGAGCGTCGGTCTGCGGACTAAGGGGTCCCCAGGTTCGATTCCGGTCAAGGGCATGTACATTGGTTGCAGGCACATCCCCGGTAGGGGTGTGCATGAGGCAGCTGGTCGATGTTTCTCTCTCATCGATGTTTCTAGCTCTCTATCCCTCTCCCTTCCTCTCTGTGGAAAAATCAATAAAATATATTTATTAAAAAAAAAAAAAAAAAAGAACAGGATCATCACTGAAACCGGTTTGGCTCAGTGGATAGAGCGTCAGCCTGCAGACTGAAAGGTCCCGGGTTCAATTCCGGTCAAGGGCATGTACCTTGGTTGCGGGCACATCCTCAGTAGGGGGTGTGCAAGGGGCAGCTGATCGATGATCCTTTCTCATCGATGTTTCTAACTCTCTATCCCTCTCTCTTCCTCTCTGTAAAAAATCAATTAAAAAAAAAAAAGGACATGATCAAATTCTAGCACAATGTCTATCAGCTCAAGGTCAGGTCCCTAGGATGATAACCAGCTCCCTTAAAATGCATGGCCAAGAAAGTTCAATGCAGCAAAAGAATTTACTGTTTGTTTTAGCTAAACTTGACTATAGGCCCCTGACCTAATTTTTCTTAGACCTTTTACTTTAGAATAAACTTGCAGTAATAAATCCTTTCTCTGATCCTTAAGAGGAAATCCTTCTACAACCCAGAAATTTCTTTCTCAAGGATTTTGGAACAATCCCTTGAAATGTAAACACCAGGAAGGATAGGAGTCTAATTTTGATAAGCATCACAATGACCACCTTCCCTACCTAAACCTAGCATACCCGTGTTTAAAAGGCTCCCACCTTTAAAAAAAAAAAAAAAAAAAAAAAAAAAAAAATATATATATATATATATATATATATATATATATATATGATTTGTTTTTTACAGCGAGGAAGAGAGAAGGATAGAGAGTTAGAAACATCGATCAGCTGCCTCTTGCACACCCCTACTGGGGATGTGCCCGCAACCAAGGTACATGCCCTTGACAGGAATTGAACCCGGGACCTTTGAGTCTGCAAGCTGACGCTCTATCCACTGAGCCAAACAGGTTTTGGCAAGGCTCCCACCTTTTGATTCAGCAAAGTTGAGCTCAATTTATGCTGGGAGTCTTTCTTCCCTACTACACTAGTTTGAATGAAATCCATCTTGCTGTCATTAACAAGTGTCCAGCTTTGTTTCTCTTTGCTGTACTCCATAGGGGGCTACAGAAACCAAAGGGTAAAAATAAACAGAACTCACAAATCTTAAGAGTCCAGATCTAAAAACAAAATAAAACAAAGAAAAACAACCACAAAAGAACAACAATCAAGAGTCCCCTTACATTTTAAACTCCAACTGAAGCTACTCTCAACTGATGGGGCGAACCTTAATGGGACTTATATTTCTAAAAGAATAAAAGCAATAATTTCTCCAGGTTTCTGGCAATCTATGCGTCTGGCAGGTAGAAGGTGGGAGAAAAGCACCAAACTTTGTTTTAGCTGCAGTTATCCTTTCCCCTTACCACTGTTCTAACCTCAAAAACACAAAATGCTCATTACCCAGGCTCCCAAAGCCTCGTGTCTTCCTACCCTCACTCTCAAAGTTGATCTAAATCCTGACATTTCTCTCAAAGTAGCACGAAACACAAATGACTGCCTCCACTCATCACTTTTCAGCACTAACCGAGCTTTCTGCAATGATGAAAATGTTGTATGTCCGGACTATCCAATATGGTAGTCAATAGCCACATGGGAGTATCAAGCATTTTAAATGTAGCTAGTGTGACTGAGGGAATGATTTTTAATTTTCTTTAATTAAAATTTTATTTTTTTAGAGGGAGGTTGGGAGGGAGATAGAAGATAGATATAGATAGGTAGACAGACAGATAATCGGTTGCCTCCTCAACATGCCGACAGGGAATGAACTTGCAACCTTTTGGTGTATGGGATGACACTCCAACCAACTGAGCCACACTGTGCAGGGGTAATTTTATTTAATTTTAAGTAATTTAAGTTAAAATTGATATATCCATTCGTGGCTTGTGGCTGCCATATTGCCATATTGGACAGTTCAGTTCTACTTATCAGAATGTAGAACCTGCTAGTACACCATGGCTCCAAACTCAGAACCCCTCTTAGGAGATTTTGGAAGACAAAAAGGATTTTCTGGAGCTGTTCTGGTTAAATTGGAAGCTGCAGGACTTAAAGCCTCCTGGTTTCCTCTCACTCCATGGGGTTAGCTGAGTGCAAAGTTCCTCTTATACAAGTGAGTAGGCAAAAATTAGCATATTTCTTAGTTACCTAATTAGGAGATTCCTGGAAGTGTGAGGAGTTAGTAGAGCATTATGGGGGGAAAGTCTCTATTTATCCAGAGTTTGAATCCAATGGCTTCTAATATCAGAAAGATACACAGGCTTGGAGTCAGACTGGCTTGGGCTGACTTTCAGCTAAAGGCACTCAATAACTCTGTGATGCTGAGCAAATTACTTAAACTCTTAGGACCTCAGTTTCTTCTTTTGTAAACGGAGTTTTTCCCCCCACAGAGTTATAGTGAAGATTAAAAGAGTAATATGTTGAAAACAAAAGGTAGAAAAAAAAGTGAAAGAGAAGAAACCTACATATATGTCTCTTATTTGGAACCTGGTTCAATGTTAAATATGTGTGTTTCTCTCTCTTGCTCGCTTGCTCTCTCTCTCTCTCTCTCTCTCTCTCTCTCTCTCTCTTTCTCTCTCTCTCTCTCACACACACACACACACACACACATACACGAAATAACAATCAAGAAATTGTTAAATACTGATGACTATTTGATGGTATTAAGAAATAATATTAAAAAAACAAAGTAAAATAAAAACAATACTGCCCTAGATGGTTTGGCTCAGTAGATAGAGATTCTTCTACTTTCCTATTCTATCTTGCTGGAAACATCCAAATAAATTCACCTAGACTTCTAACTCACTCTACAGGAGGATCTGTCTTTACCAGAAAGTAAAACCCATTTGACCAAGAATGTCCAAGACATTAGATGGAGAAGTTCCCAGTAAGAAAGGATTACCAAAAGCTCTGTTGCACAAATACATTCTTAATATCCCTGGACAAACCTTGGGTTAAATTCTAGAGTCAAATTATTAATGGAATGAAGATCAATCTGTTTTTAAAATGTTTTAGAGCTGCCCAGTTGGCGTGGCTCAGTGGTTGAGCGTCGACCTATGAAGCAGCAGGTCATGGATAGATTCCTGGTTGGGGCATATGCCCAGGTTATGAGCTCAATCCCCAGTGCAAGGTGTGCAGGACGTGGCCGATCAATAATTCTCTCTCATCATTGATGTTTCTATCTATCTCTCCCTCTCCCTTCCTCTCTGAAATCAATTCAGAAACATTAAAAATGTTTTGGAGTCAAGTCTATATGTAATTTCTTTAACTATCCTCACTTATCTTCATCCTCTGCCTTGAGGAAACAAAGGACTGGTGATTACAGCCTGGAGTTGTAGGAGACACTATGATATAGTATTTCTCAGATCTCCTTTCACTAGTTAAAGACTTATTCCTCAGCTGCTGGCAGATAGTGTTCATTGTCAGTTCTTTTTGGAAATGACTTGGATGATGAGCGTCACCTTGCTGGAGGTTGCACATTCCCCCCTTCTCAAGATCCAATGACTGGTGCATACAAAGGCCTGGCTGGCTCCTTTAAGAACTATCTTGGTGCCGAAACCGGTTTGGCTCAGTGGATAGAGCGTCAGCCTGCAGACTAAAAGGTCCCGGGTTCGATTCCGGTCAAGGGCACATCCCCAGTGGGGGGTGTGCAGGAGGCAGCTGATCAATGCTTCTCTCTCATCGACGTTTCTAACTCTCTATCCCTCTCAATTCCTCTCTGTGTAAAATCAATAAAATATATTAAAAAAAAGAACTATCTTGGCTAATGGTATGGGGTTTGTTGAGGCCTTCATTGAGAGTGAATCCTCCCTCTGCTCAATCTTGGTTCCTTTTCTTCCTTTCTTTCCATTCCCAAGGTGGTAATCCCTGGAGGACTCCCCAATAAACCTGAATGCTAATCTCCATCTCATAGTCGGCTTCTTGGGAAAACCAAACTATGACAAAAGTCAAACAGCTGAAATTCAAATCTTGTCTCTAGCT
The DNA here is from genome assembly GCA_963924515.1 of Vespertilio murinus. Classification (NCBI taxonomy): domain Eukaryota; kingdom Metazoa; phylum Chordata; class Mammalia; order Chiroptera; family Vespertilionidae; genus Vespertilio; species Vespertilio murinus. Next base: position 149,938,903 of record OZ004707.1, read on the forward strand.
TTACTGGTTGTGTGAACTCTAAAATGGGAATGGAAAAATAATAAATAAATAAATAAATAAATAAATAAATAAATAAATAAACCGGGAATGATAGAATCAGGTAGGGAGGTTGATATGAGGCTTGAAGACATTAAAACACATAAAATGCTTAGAAATGCACCCCGCATACAGTGTTAGCTGTTTTTGCCATCATTGTCACATGGGTCAAATATACAAATTAACTTACAATATGAGAATTACTGGAAGTTATGAGCTGGATAAGATCTTTGAGTTCATCAAGTCTGATGCCCTTAATTTCCAGATGATGAACAAGTCTAAATAAGTGACTTAGTCAATGTTCCAGAGTTACTAAGTAACAAAATCACCATTTCAAACCAGGTCTGACTGCATCCATTGTTCTGTCCACAAAGCAAAACTGCCCCTCTCAATCTACATACACTTTGTAATTAATGAAATTTACTAAGAACTGAGTCCCTCCCCTTCATGTTCTTGCCATAATCGAACCTTAGCTCTCCACCGATGAACACTGCCTCCCTTCCGGCTCTTTCCTGCACTTCACTACCATGATCCTATAGACAGGTTGGGTGTTTCCTTTGCTCTTCATTGCTACTCTCAGAACACTGTCCAAATTCCTTCCAGAAAACTCTAAAATTTGAGACACTCATAGCAGCAGACCTTGTGGTGTCATGTGCCCTCATTTCATTAAGACTTTAGTGCCCTAATCACTCTATTCTCTCTAATACTACTCTTGATTCAATTTGATTTCAATAGGCAACTTCCATGCCAAGCCTCTGTTTTTTATTTCTCTCCTACAAAGCCCAGTCTTCCACTCTCCTCAACCACCCACTCCGATTATCGTACCTTATCAGGGCTTTTAAACAGACCTTTTTCAAAGAAACAAATCTTCCATGTGCAGAAATATCTTGTTCAATGCAAAGCATTTAACATTTCTGCCTCTGTTTGTGAAATGCCAATGGCAAACCGTCCCTACCCCTACAAATTTCTGGACATCTTTTTAAAAAATATATATTTTATTGATTTTTTACAGAGAGGAAGAGAGAGATATATAGAGCTAGAAACGTCGAAGTGAGAGAAACATGGACCAGCTGCCTCTTGCACACCTCTACCGGGGATGTGCCCACAACCAATGTATATGCCCTTGACCGGAATCGAACCCGGGACCTTTCAGTCCACAGATCGACGCTCTACTGCTGAGCCAAACCGGTTTTGGCTTTCTGGACATCTTGATGGGGGACCATACCACTTCAGTTGAGAACCACTTACTTAAACCTTATCATTACCAATAAATGCACCTCTCCATAATCTCAAATTCAAGTATCCCTCTCTCCGAGTACCACTTACTTTCAATTCACTACTTCTACTATTGGACTCTTAATAATTCTTAAGACTCCATAGGAACCATTGAGCTTACCATCTTCCCTGCTCTTGACCCATCAAATCCCCACTTCCTTCCTTATACAGCTTAAACTTCACAGTCCAGTATTACCATATTTGCCGGCGAATAAGACGATTTTTTGGCCCTGAAAAATATGCCTTCAAGTGGGGGGTAGTCTTATACGGCAAGTATATAACAAACTCTGTATTTTTAGTGGAAATTTTAGGGGGTCGTCTTATATGCCCAGTCGTCTTATACGCCAGCAAATACGTATTTTTCAGGGCCAAAAAATCGTCTTATACGCCGGCAAATACGGTATATCTCATACACCTCCAATATCCTTGTTTTTTCCTGCTTCAGGTAGTTCCTTGACGAAGCAACAATCCTGCTAACTCAACTACTCCATGCCTGTAATCTATATGCAAATACCTGAATCTGGACTTAATCCCTTTAAATTTGTGGAAGGAAGGGGCCTCATGCTAACCTGACCTGCTCAGGAAAAGCCTGCATGGCAGTCTTGCAAACTCAGAGACCTAAAGTTACCACAAAGGATGGTCTGAAATTAAACTTTAACTAAAAGAAGTTATGGTGGGTAGTTACATGCTAGGCTGGTATCTTCACTGACAAGATCAACCTTTACCTTAACTGAGCCTATCTGTCTTTTGGCATCTAAGATAACATAACCTTTGAAATGTCTGGGTAACTTGTAACTTCCCTTTTTCTGGACCCCCTTGGGGCACAACCTAATGTGCTTGTGGCTCCAGGACAGATACCACAAATTCCTTCATTGTCATGTTACTTATTCCTACATCCACCTAAGTACTGTCTATCATTTTATGTTTTATCCAACCCCAGGGGTTTCCCAGCTTTGCTTTCTCCCACCTCTCTAGTCTATCACCAATGGATTTCATGTAACCACCTACCGTGTTTTCCCGAAAATAAGACATCCTCCGAAAATAAGACCTACTCACAGGTTTCCTTCTGCGTGAAATATAAGGCATCCCCCTGAAAATAAGGCCCCCAGGCTCTGCCTCAGAATGAAAATTAATTTACCGTAAACTGCTGGCTAGGGTGGCCCCGACTGGTGTCTAGCAACCAGTGACCTTACTCGGAGTCCTGACATCACTGCTGTGTGAATGGAGAGAAATCAGCGTGGAAACTTTGTGAAACCTAAACTGCAAGAAGTTGTGACTTGGGTAAAGAATTCATGGGAGAAAATCACTGACAGTTGCATTGCAAATGCACTGCGAGCAGGCTACCTTGACAAGAAGTACTCATTTAAAGACAGTGCTACTGCTAAACGTGAGAGATTTGGTCCACTGATTCTGAAAGAAAAGGAGTCACAAGAAATGCACCAGGAAATTCAGGAATTGGATTGTTATGATGTTCCAGAAGATGATGACATGATTGTCACTGAATAAATGAGTAAATTCTTGTTACTGTAGGATTCGCAGTTTGTCTGGTTTGTGTTGACAACTACCGTACTGCCATACCGTATACAGGTAATAAATTTCCTTTATTTTCATTTAACAATAAATGTGTACCATATTCTTCTTCATGGAAAAATAAGACATCCCCTGAAAATAAGACCTCGCGCATCTTTGGGAGCAAAGATTAATATAAGACACTGTCTTGTTTTTGAGGAAACAGGGTATGTCCCTTTCCTTTGATTGCAATGTATAATTATAGATGTAACCCGCCACTCTCGGAGCATTATCTCAGAAGCATTATCTCAATTCGTTGAGGTTCTGCTTCCTGGCATATGTTGACAGTTTGGCTCAAACAAACTCACAAAAATTCTTTACAGGTTTCAATGTGTTTTTTTTTTTTTTTACCTTAACAAATCCATGATCAGTAACCTCAAGTGGACTTTAATGCTCTCCAGCAATCCTACTACATATCCCTAGTCCACTTATGTCCCTACTGTCCCAGCAGACTATTCACCCTTTCTCCTTCATCAGCATCGTCTTAAAGTATTTTATTTCACTGAGAAACAAAGACACCATCAAAAGAAAATTTTAGGGTATCTTATCTCGAATCTACCTGCCTAATCTGTATTTACTTTATTTCTTATTATGATGTGCCTGTGTTCATATGAAACAAATTTTTTTTTTTAACTAATTCTCATCTCCTTTCCTCCTCAAGGACATAATTGCAGGATTGCCCTCTCTCTCCTGTATCATCAAATGTTTCCCTTCTACTTTATCATTCCCACTGTTATACAAATAGTCTGTTACTTCCATCTTAAAAATAATAAAACTTCCATAACCTACAACCCCCTCCAGAAACTTCACTTTTTAGCTCCATTTTGCAGCAAAAAAATCCTTAAAGAAGTTGTCTATCCATTTTGTGGTCAATGAGTTTATCTACTCTTCTTTCTTTTTATTTCTTGTGTCTACTCATTTTCTCCCCTCTCTCTTCTTCATGTACTCTTGGATCCAATTAGATTTTCATCCCCACTCAAACTGAAATAGCTCTTATCAAGATTATCAATCAACTAATTCTCTGTTGCTAAATAAGAGTTCATTCTTGTTATTTGTGGTAGTTATGTTTCAAGTCACCTTGTACACTGAACTGGCAAGTTCTGAACCACTGCTTCCAGGGAAAATACACGGCCAGCTTCCTGCAAACCTGGGCACATTTTTATCAACTGGTCAATATATGACCTTGTTTTATGTGTTTTTCTATTTAAAGACACCCAATTTAAATACATACATAGTCAATTCATTAACACCGAACTCACGGTCAATAGCACTAGAACTTATGCCTGAATAAAACTAATTTAACCCATGTGTTTTCTACATAAGGTATATCACAGACTTTTTGCAGTTAGATAACACTTCACTGGTATGCCTACAGGCCATTTTAAACAGCAAAATCACCAACAAAAAGTATAAAAATGCAAAAAACATGGCACTAACTAGAACACAAAAAGGAGAATTGTTTACAGAATGAGAGCTAAAATAAGATAGAGCACTGTCTTTTCAACCTCAGCTGGGAAGGTGTACATCAAGTGACTAAAATGTTTCACCATTCTGTGCATATTCACTAATGACCTCAAAAGTGCTATGAGTTTTTAATTGGAGGGTATAAATAAGATGATCAGGTACCGTATTTGCCGGCGTATAAGACGATTTTTTGGCCCTGAAAAATATGCCTCCAAGTGGGGGGTAGTCTTATACGGCGAGTATATAACAAACTCTGTATTTTGAGTGGAAATGTTCGGGGGTCGTCTTATACACCCAGTCGTCTTATACGCCGGCAAATACGGTATTTTCGGGGCCAAAAAATCGTCTTATACGCCGGCAAATACGGTATGTGAATTTGTAAATACAGAATCTATAATAATAAAAGGATAATATATTAATTAGACCGGGTTGATTGGACATCTTCCGGTCACCCTGCCTTCCTTCTAGACCAGGGGTGGGCAAACTTTTTGACTAGAGGGCCACAATAGGTTCTTAAACTGGACCGGAGGGTTGGAACAAAATGACCATGCTGGCACTCTCATCTTGGGCTGCTGGTGAAGGAGCGGAGGGGAGAGCAAGAGAACCCTCCGCTCTTTCGGCTCTGAGGGCCGGATAGAACAGCCGAATGGGCTGGATCTGGCCCGCAGGCCGTAATTTGCCCACAGCTGTTCTAGACAAAGCCACGGTGGCAGGGGCCAAGGCAGAGGTGGTTAGGGTTGATCAGGCTGGCAGGGGAGGGCGGTTAGGGATGATCAGGCAGGCAGGCAGAGGGGTTAGGGGCAATTAGGCAGGCAGGCAGGTGAGCAGTTAGGAGCCAGCGGTCCCGGATTGTGAGAGGGATGTCCAACTGTTGGTTCAGGTCCAGTCCTATAAGGATCCTGGGTTGGAGAGGGTGCAGGCCCGGCTGAGGGACCCCCACCCTCCGTGCATGAATTTCGTGCACTGGGTCTCCTAGTCCTTGAACAATGAGGCACGACTGAGTTATTTTATACTCTTCATTTTACCTACCAGCAGCATTGTACACAGTTGATCATCACCTCATTCTTAATTTCCAAGACCCCAATTTCTCTTGATTTTCATCTTACCTCACTGCCCATCCCCATTTAATCTCCCCCAAATACACATTTACTTATTTAAAAATTTTTTTTTATTTCAGAGATGAAGGGAAAGAGATATAAGATCACTGATGAGAGAGAATTATTGATCGGCTACACCCTGCACACACCCTATTGAGGATCCAGCCAGCAACCGGAGCATATGCCCTGACTGGAAATCGAACCTTAATCTCCTGGTTTATAGGTTGACGCTCAACTACTAAAGCAGGCCCAGGCCCAAACTCCAAATTTAGAAAGCTCAGAATGAAATCTAATGACCTCCTCCTCTGATTATACTTGTTCCACAGTAATCTTATCTAGTCCCATATTTTTTTTAAAAATATATAATTTTTATTGATGTTCCACAGAGAGGAAGGGAGAGAGATAGAGAGCTAGAAACATCGATGAGAGAGAAACATCGACCAGCTGCCTCTTGCACACCCCCTACTGGAGATGTGCAAGCAAGCAATGTACATGCCCTTGGCCGGAATCGAACCCGGGACCTTTCAGTCCGCAGACCGACGCTCTACCACTGAGCCAAACCGGTTTCGGCTAGTCCCATAATTTTTATGTTCAATGGATACTGTCCCACATCTCTGGGATGTTCTGTTGTTCTCCCCACATTTGTTTCTCTTTAAGTTTGGATAATTTCTGTTGACCTATCTTCAAGCTCACCAATTCTTTCCTTGGCTGTATCAAGTCTACTAATAAGCCCCCAAACATACTCCATGTATATCATTTTTTTCATGTGTGTAATAATTGTTATTTCTAGCACTAGAGGGATGGTGCATAAAATTTGTGCACAGGTAGGGTCCCTAGGCCTGGCCAGTGATGAGCTTTCCTTCATTCTGTGCTGCCCCCCCTGGTGGTCAGTGCATGTCATATCAAGTAGTTGAACTCTCAAGGGGGACAATATGCGTATTAGCCTCTTATTATATAGGATTTCCATTTGACACACAGTTTCCATTTCTCTGCTGAAACTTACCATCTATCCATACATGTCCATCTTTTACACTAGAGCCTTTAATGTTACTCATTGTTATTTTAAATTTGCTCTCTTTTTAACAGATGGGTTATCCTGCATTTTTTATTATTCTTACTTTTGACAGTGTTGTGTGTGTTTTTTTTGTTTTGCTTATTTGTACATTTCTTAATTTTTGGATGAGTAGTAAAAATTCTTCTACTAGCCAAAACCGGTTTGGCTCAGTGGATAGAGCGTCGGCCTGCAGACTGAAAGGTCCCGGGTTCAATTCTGATCAAGGGCATGTACATTGGTTGTGGGCACATCCCCGGTAGGGGGTGTGGAGGAGGTAGCTGGTCGATGTTTCTCTCTCATCGATGTTTCTAGCTCTCTGTCCCTCTCCCTTCCTCTCTGTAAAAAAATCAATAAAATATATTTTTTTTAAAAGGAGGAGAGGGAGGGGGAAGAGGAGGGGGAGGAACCAGTGAAGGCACGAATAAGTGGAACAAATCGATATCCCACCCCTTCCTCAAAAAAAAAAAAAAAAAAAAAATTGCCGAAACCGGTTTGGCTCAGTGGTAGAGCGTCAGTCTGCGGGCATGTACCTTGGTTGCAGGCATGTCTCCAGTAGGGGGTGTGCAAGAGGCAGCTGATTGATGACTCATCAATGTTTGTAACTCTATCCCTCTCTCTCTTCCTCTCTGTAAAAAAACCAATAAAATATATATTAAAATTTTTTTTCTTCTACTAGCTTGGGGGGGGGGGTAAGAGAGGGTAGAGATTGAGTCAGTCTATGTAGACTGAGCTGGGTTTCAATTTTCTTGTTATGATTACCTTAAGTGCACCTCCAGCTTCTAATTCTTCCCCTGTGACCTACTGTTTAGAGTGCAGGCTGGTTTGCCAGAGAGTTTTTCTCCATGTTCTTACTCGCCTCTCAACTTCAAGCTTTCTCTGTGCACTGGGCCCAGAGTCGTTCTCCATATTCTTGCCCTTCCCCAGGAATAAACTGTTGATTTACTTGCTAGCAGGGGAAAGGCGCTGTTATTTTGACCCAGTCTCAGGCCCTACAACCCTGGGTTTTAGTAGAAGGAAAATTAATGGTCTGAACCTAGGATAGTTTCTTGCCCTTCCCTCAGGATTTATGGATTTTTTTAATCTTTCCTCATCTGCCAGCCACAATGGAAAATGGGATTTATTCCCTTCCCCTAGTAGCTTAAAGCTGCTTTCTATAGGCCTGTACCGCCTAGTGAGGCTTCCCCTGGTCTCCCTTGCTTCTCCCAATCTTCCTCAGGAGCAACTGTTGAAAGTCCTTGGAGAAAAGCCTACAAGTGGGTGTTACCTATCCTTGTGTCTGCAGTTCCAAAGGGTTCTATTCTCATGTTAGCCTACACTTAGACTTTAGCAATTCAAGAAAAATATAGCTGACCTGTTCTTTCCCATGCATGACAGACCTGCCTTCTTCCTGTCCTCTACTACAGGTAAGCCATAACCACATCCCATCTCTGATGGACTGAGAGAAATTAGTTTCTTCTTATTTTAGGGAAAAATCAATACTCTTTCTTTCACCTATACTGTGAAAGAAACTAACTCAGTGGTTGAGCACTGACCTACGAACCAAGAGTTCACGGTTCGATTCCCAATCAGGGCACATCCCTGGGTTGTGGGCTCAATCCTCAGTGGGAGGCATGCAGGTGGCAGCCGATTGATAATACTCATGTAATTACAGTCATGTAATTTTGTTATATTACATGACTGTCTTGCTAGCAGACTCTCTTCTCACTCTCGTTGGAATAAAAGAAGCAGGCTACCAGACTCATAGAGAAAGAGAGCAGGGTGACAGCTGGGAGGAGGGTAAGGGGGAGGTAGGGACTGTGGAGGGATTGAGCAACAAAGGGAAAAAAAGAACTCATGAACAGGAACAACAGAGTGGTGATTGTGTAGAAGTGGGGAGGGGGGAAAGAAGGGGAGAGTGACAGAAGGTATAGGGGGATAAATGATAATGGGGGAAAATATACACTAGTGGCCCAGTACATGAAATTCATACATGTACTAGGCCACTAGTACATTAAAAGGGAATTAATTAGAGGAAATATTTTAATATTGCTATTTGCCCTCTTTTATAGCAGTGTCAGAGATGAAAGAAAATTAGTAAAATGTATATAAAAATCTCCCTCCTGCCAAAATCGGTTTTGCTCAGTGGATAGAGCATCGGCCTGTGGCCTGAAGGGTCCTAGGTTCGAGGCAGCTGGTCGATGTTTCTCTCTCATCGATGTTTCTAGTTCTCTATCTCTCTCCCTTCTTTTCTGTGAAATATCAATAAAATATATATTTTTTAAATATCAATAAAATATATATATATATATATATTTAAAAAGGCTAAGTTAACTCGCACATGCGCAATATATATGAAGCTCTTACTGGCGCCAATCACAAGCATGTACTCAAATCTGTCATTGTCGATTATGAATTTGGTTGACATTTCTATTATAGAGAAAGAGTGAATAGCAATATTAAAATATTTCTTCTAATTAATCTCCTTTCAATGTGCACGAATGCGTGCTCTGAGACACGCATTTAAATAAAATCTACTTCCCATGTATTTCAACACTTTTATAATTTGGTTTTTCGTTTTTGTTTTTGGCTTGGTTCTTTTTAAAATATTAGTTATTAGAGATCTGAAACAACCGATTAATCTGCATATTTTATTTTATATTTTATAATCCTAACTGGCTCAATATGTTGGCTGGTCCGTGCCTTACCTGTTGAGCAATATGAGAAATATGAGCTCCTTGAACTGTTGATCCAGGCTGAGGTGCTGTCTCTGAAGTGTTACTCTTGTGGGAATCTTCCATAATCAACTATAAAGAAAAAAAGTCAGTTAGAAGATGCTTTCTAATCATTTTCAGGAAATCTGAAGACATTTCTTTTCTTAACATGCATACACTTTCAGAACAAGACAAAGCTTTTCTATATGATGGGCTGAGCTCAATTTAACCAGACTCAATGTGTTCCCACAACTCTGCTCTGGGAGTGTAGCAATAAGTATAGGATCTTTAAACTGATAATGAAAAGTGCTATAGAATATATATAGTACACTTCACAGTTGTGTAAAAATTGGTAACTTGATACTTCCATTAAAGAGAATTGGAATGCCCTTGCTGGTTAGGCTGTTGATAGAGTGTCAGCCTGCGGACTGAACGGTCCCAGGTTCAATGCCAATCAAGGACTCATATTGTGGTTATAGATTCCTCCCCCACCAGGGCCCTGGATGTGCTGTGCAGAAGGCAATCAATCCATGTGTTTGTGTTTCTCTCACATTGATATTTCTGTCTTTTCCTCTCTCTCAAAAAAAATCAAAAAAATCAGTGGACAAAATATCTAAAGTGAGGATCTAAAAAAAGTAGACTTTTCCTTAGATATTATTAAGCACTAGAGACCTGGTGCACAACATTGCTGCACTGGTGGGGGGAAGAAGGGGATTCCCTCAGCCCGGCCTGCGCCCTCTTCCAGTCTGGTCCTGGGGGGAGTGGGCCTAAGCTGGCAGGCGGACATCCCCTGAGAGGTCCTTAGCACTGAGAAGAGGGTCCTGCCACCAGTGCTGCACTCACCAGCTGTGAGCCCATTTTCTGGCTGAGTGGCATTCCCTGTGGGAGCGCACTGACCACCAAGAGGTAGCTCCTGCACTGAGCGTCTGCCCCCTAGTGGTCATTGCACATCATAGCGACTGGTCATTCCACTGTTCAATTGATTTGCATATTATGGTTTTATTATATAGGATGATAGTCTTCCTGTCCATTGATATAGCACAGTATTCCTTTCTCTAGCCTACAGACAGTTTCTAATTGCACATACAGTTTTATGTAGAAAATTTATTGAGTAAAAGTTGAACTAACTAAATAATTAAATAAATCTATACCCAAGGAGGCTCTAAAAAAATCTAGCTCATCTAATCAACTGCAGGATATGGCAGCTGTTTAAGAATGAGAATAGGAGAGAAACCAAAATGGCGGCATAGGTAAACACCTGAAATTGTTGCTTCACACAACCACTTCAAAACTTCAACTAAAAGACAAAACGGACATCATCCAGAACCACTGGAAGGCTGGCTAAGTGGAAAATTCTACAACTAGAAGGAAAGAGAAAAGCACACTGAGACTCAGAGGCGGTGCGGAAGTAAAGTGCAGAGGTACGGAGGCATGCCTTTAGGTCCTTTATGGATCTGAGGAGTTATAATCTGATGGTCCCACTCTGACCACTGGGTACACTGGCTCTTGGATCTCCAAGGAGATGCTAATTTAGCCTCTGCCTGAGGCCACCCAGCAGGAGCTATGGAGATCTGCAGATTCCTCTTCTTTGTTTGGGTTTTGGAGGTGCCAGATGAGGCCCAGCTGTGAAGCAATGCAAGCTGCTGTGGGGCTTTGGGCCTTTGGATGTTCTGGGTCTTTCTGACTCAGCTGCAGTTTGTTAGGTAAGTTTGTATTTCAAAGGATCAGGCCATTCATGTGCAAAAGCCTCTGTGTATACCTTGAATGGGGCGGGGTCTCAGGGCGGAGCAAACAGCAATGGCTGATCCTTAGTCCTGCCCTAAGAGGCCCCCGGGTCTCTGTTTTGTGGTATTCGCTGCAAGCACCTCTGAGAGAAAGCAGCTCTCAAGTTCCGCCTGAAGCCAGACAGTCCAGTTTCTCCCAATATGAGTCTGGGTCCCCAGAGTTTCACCCAGAACTTGAGTTCAGACCAATTGGGAGCTTATGTCTTCCTCTCAATTGAGAAAGCCAACCCTGTACTCAGTTGCCAGCCCTATAGGACACAGTCAAGGGGCAGATTCAGTGAGCATCAAAGCCTCACTGAAGCAAGTCTTGCCCCATAAGGGTGTCTCCAGCACAGAAGTTTTCCCATCATAATCATAGCTGATCCTCACAGCCAATTGGCCTTGAGGTCAATTCCTCCCAGTGAACCAACAACAATCAAGGCTTAATTACAACAGGACTGTGCACACAGCCCCAAAAGGGGTACACTAAAAGGCTGAGCCACTGGGCCCTATAGGACACCTAGCACACAAAACCACTCTACCAGCTCAGGGAAGCAGCCAAAATGCAGAGACAAAGAAACAGGTCACAAATGACAGAAATGAAGGATATAGTGTTCAAAACCACAGTTATAAGGTCAAATGAAGAACTACTTAGAAAAAGACTGGTAAAAAAATATTGGGTAGAATTTAAGGTTTTTGTGTTTTTGTGCAATGACATAATAAAGAAAAAAAGAAAGGGTTAGCCTGCAAACATATGAAAGAATGCTTAATATCACTTTTCATTAGGAAATTGCCAAGTCAAAACTACAATGAGCTACCACCTCATATCCATTAGGATGGCTAATATAAAAGAAACAAAAAAGAAAATATTTTGGTGAGAATATTGAGAAACTGGAGCATCTGTGTACTGTAGTGGGAATGTAAAATGCTGCTGCTGTAAAAAGCAGTATGGTGGTTCCTCAAAAAATTACAGAATTACTATTTGATCCAATAATCCCACTTCTAGGTATATATTCATTTGTTCTGTGAGCTATCTGTTCATATTATTTGTCCATCTACCTACTAGAAGTTAGTGTTTTCCTTATTAACCTACATTTTTTTTCATATAAATTTATTTTAATCCTCATGTGAGGACATGTTTTCACTGATTTTTAAAAATATATTTTATTGATTTTTCATAGAGAGGAAGGGAGAGGGATAGAGAGCTAGAAACATCGATGAGCTAGCTGCCTCTTGCACATCCCCTACTGGGGATGTACATGCCCTTGACCAGAATCAAACCTGGGACCTTTCAGTCGGCAGACCGACGCTCTATCCTCTGAGCCAAACCGGTTTTGGCTAAAATATATTTTTTATTGAGTTCAGAGAGCGGAAAGTTGAGACAGAAACATCAATGAGAGAAAATCATTGATTGGCTGCCTCCTGCACACCCTTTTGGGGATTGAGCCTGGAACCCAGGCATGTGCATTTACCGGAATCGAACTTGGGATCTTTCAGTCCGCAGGCCGTTGCTCTATTCACTGAGCCAAACCACCCAGGCCACTGATTTTTTTAGAGGGAGAGGAAAAAAGAGAAAGAGGAACATAACACTGATCGGTTGACCATGTACATGCCTCGACCAGGAATGGAACCCAAAACCTAGACATGGGTCCTGACTGTAAATCAAACCTGCAACCTTTCAGTGTATGAGATGATGCTCCAACCAACTGAGCCACACCAGCCAGGGGTCTTCATATACATTTTATTTCTATTATGTTGATACAAATACTTTCTCAATATGATTTAACCATGCTTATTTAAAAGAGTTTTTACATGCTTTTACTGATTTTTAGGGATAGGAAGAGGGGGAGGAGAGAAAGAGAAAGACAGGTAGAGAGAGAGAGAGAGAAGACAGAAACATCCTGTACTGGGGATCAAACCACAACCTTTAGGTGTATGGGACAACGCTTGAACCAACTGAGCAACACCAGCCAAGGCTATTTTAAAACTTTTGATTTTAACAATTCATCTAGTATTTCCTGTGTTCTTTCTTCAACTGCTTTTAAGCCTACATAATAGTACAGTGCTGTGATTTTTTTTTCATCTACACTAATACAAGTGTAATTCCACAAAGTAAACATATAGACAGCACCAAAGATAGAATTACATATTTTCTACATACCATTTCTAGTGAAGTAGCTTTTAAACACTTCATTTCAGAAGACATGGTTAGAATATAGAGTAAAGAAGAAAAAAGATGTAGTGCTAAAGCACTGAAATAAGATTTTTTTAAATCTTGTTAAATTACTGGAAATGGTACTCTTCTGTTTGTTCCACTGTGACTCACCATTTTCCCTCCCTAACATTATTAAGAAATCCTATATCTAATGGAAATTAACATGATCAACAAAATAACAAACATTTCCTACAGTTAGCAAATAACATCTTGGATAATCATTACAACTATACTGTATTTCCTAAAGAAAAGAAGAAAACCCATTTTCAATGATTTTTTTAAATAAACAGAAATCAGTTTTGGCTGGCACTATTTTGGGTCTCAGTCCATCAGGTTTACCAGATGGCCTAAAATTTTTATAATCCCTTAAAAAAAAGAAAAAAAAAAGAGGAATAAGCTTCTTTCCCGCCCAAAGGAAAACAACTTTATAGTTTCATCTCATTATAAACAATTGCTGTATTTTAATGTTATCAGAATAACCTTTATTTGTTCACTTATTTTTACCTATTATTCCTAAAACTGAGGTTAAGATACACATCTTTTAAAACTTGCTCAACACACAATAAATTTTATGTGTACAAAGGCACTTAAATGAAGTAAACCCTGGGCAGCTGCTGGAAGCTTAAGATGAGACAACCTCAAGTAGGGCAGAATCACAAAGGAGGCCGAGAAACAGCTTCAAAAGTACCAAGTATAAGCTGTGTGCCTATGGATGGGGACAATGGGAGGTGGGGAAAGGGCAGAGGGTGGGGTGGAACCTGGTGGAGGGGAGCAATGGAGGGGGAAAAAATGAGGAACATCTGTAATAATATGAACAATAAAGATTTATTAAAAATAAAAATAAAACACACAAAAACTAAGTACCAAGTATTGGAGAGCTGAGAGCAGCAGGCTGTGATCTTGCTGACGACACAGTGAGAAACATAAGTAAAGGCATCATACCTTTTTTTTTAATAGAGATAGGAAAGGACAGAGAGAGAAATGATTTGCTGCTCCAATTATTTATGCATTCATTGTTACTTCTTGTACGTGCTCTGATGGGAGATGGTACCCCAAACCTTGAAATTGGGATAATGTTCTATCTAACCGACTGAGATAACCAGCCAGGGCAAAGCATAGTACCTTAGAAAACTTGCAAAGGAAATAAAACAATATTATGTGCTAGACACTAGGAGCTTTGAAATATATTAACTGCTGGATTCCCTAAATTGAGGCTCAAATAAATTGTCATTTACTGTGGATCTCACAGTAAGATGTGAATGCAAGACCTGAGGCCAGAACTGTTTTAATCAAAAGTCTATGTTCTTTTATTCTGCATTGCCCTCTACTCTTGCGTTCCCAACTTGTCCACCCTGCAAACTTCTGTTTTCAAGTTACATCTCAAACATTATGTTCCCTCCTTTCTTAATGCTTCCACTGTTTACTGGCATGTCAGTTTCTCTTAGTCTTTTTAAAAACTTTTATCATCACGATTTATCCCCATACCCTCTTCCGCCCCACCCCCCTCCTACCACTGTTTCCCTTAGTCTTAAGGCAAATGAGGACAGTGCTTGTATCATGTAAATGTATGTTTTGTGCCCAGCAGAGACCCTCACATATACAGTAAATAGTAAACAACAACAAATACAGTGTAGTATTCTCATATGATGAATTAAAAGTCTTAGTTCCTCATCTATAGAGGATGTTGAACTATGAGAAAGCTTGCGGCAAGGTGTCTCTTGCTCACCATTCCCACAACTGAATTCATGATCGCCCCTCAAAATTGCTTCTCTTAGTCATGTTCAATTTCTTTCAGATCTTCAAATGTGCCTGCCTTGCTTTCTCTCACCTTCAGGATTTTATATACTACTAGAGGCCTGGTGCACAAAATTTGTGCGGGGGGGGGGGGAGTCCCCCCCTCAGCCAGCCTGCATCCTCTCCAATCCGGGACCCCTAGAGGGATGTCTGATGCCCGGGCCTAAACCAGCAGTCGGACATCCCTCTCACAATCCTGGACTGCTGGCTCCTAATTGCTCACCTGCCTGCCTAGTCGCCCCTAACTGCCCGCCCCCCCCAACAACCCCACCAGCCTGGTCACCCCTTACTGCACCCCTGCCAACCTGGTTGCCCCCAACTGCCACCCCTTGCCAGCCCAGTTGCCCCTAATGCGCCACCCCCCTCCTCCCCACCAGACTCCCTCTGGCCTGGTAGCCCCACACAGCCTGCTTGTTAAGTCGTTTGGTCATCCCTCACTAACCCCCCTGCCAGCTTGGTTGTAGGCAGCCATCTTGTGAGGGTGTGAGGGTCAGTTTGCATATTACCTCTTTATTATATAGGATTCCCTCTGCCAGAAACACTATCCCCCCTTCTCTTCATGTGACTTACTCCTATAAGTTATTCTTCAGGGCAAACTTTCCTAACTCCCTTAGCCTGGTTCAGAAGCTCTGGCAGTAATGTATACCCATAGCACATGTTCCCCCTCTTCTGGCACGTATCACAGTATTTAATTGCCTGCTCTATTCCCCAAAGGAATGCAAGCTCCAGGGAGTCAAAGACCATATCCTGTTCCCATATAACACTAATATCTTACGCCTTTATTACTATTGAATAAGCCAATGTGTTTAGTTCAGTTTACCTACTTAAGACTGATAGAAACAATGGCTAAATAAATATGTTTAGACAATTATCTCAACTCAGCCTTAGAAACAGGGCGATTCAGGCACAAATAAACACCCTATGTTAGAATTGGAAATTCACTGTAAGTAAACGGGGAAAAGCACATTTAAAAAAAGAAGCATTTTTTAAAGTATTTTTAGATGGGACTACCTCCTACTGGTGATATAGTAGTACTGGAAGATGTTTCACAGAGCAAACGTAGCCTTAAAGGATATCTACGAATAACAGAGCTCATATATTCAGCTTTAGTACAAAGGTATTATTCTGATTCAGAGGTGTCTGCACACTTTAGTATGTAAGAAAAATAGCATTTAAATAAAATGGCATCTCTCTGTTCTGTGGGTGACAGAAGTCTCAGGGTAAAATACATTTTGCAGAGTAAAAACTCTTATCCCAAACGAGGCCAGCTTGACAAAGATGCCTGCCAAATCCATGCTGGAAAAGCGTCAGAAGGCAAAGGCTCTCTCTGCCAAGACCGGTTTGGCTCAGGGGATAGAGTGTCTGCCTGCGGACTGAAGGGTCCCAGGTTCGAAGGGCATGTGCCTTGGTTGCGGGCACATCCCCAGTAGGGGTTGTGCAGGACGCAGCTGATAGGTGTTTCTCTCTCATCAATGTTTCTAGCTCTCTATTCCTCTCTGTAAAAAATCAATAAAACATATTTTTTTTTTAAAAAAAAGGAAGGCAAAGGCTCTCAATGACGATTAGCCCACTGCTGCTCTAAAGCTAAGTAGGTAGACGTTCTCTAACGTCTACAACAACTTAAAAGCGATTGTGCTGCCCGCTGCACGGCACAGCTGACGCTCTGAAATACCCTCTTTAGTTTTATGATAGTCAAGGGGGAGGAAAATCAAAGGCGTTTGTTTCCTCGGTTTCCTCGCCTGCGCTGAGGTAACAGGCGGTCTTGGGCCGGTCCACGCCCTCCTTCCTCGCTCATCACCTGCATCTTTCCGTTACTGTTTGGTGTGCCTGTCTGATTACTGCCTCCCCGCCCGACTTTTGTAAAGCCTACGGAGGTCAGGGCTGCGCCTGCCCTGCACGGCGGGCCGACCCGGGGCCTGGCAGCCCGAGGGCGCCCGGTGCGCCGCCGGGGGCTCCCCGGGGAAGGTAACCGGCCCCGGGCCGCGCTCCGCCAAGGCCACGCCGCCCTGCCCCGGCTCCCGCGCCAGCCCAAGACCTTCCGCCGGGGGCGCTCGCCCCGCACCGGGGGAGGGCGGCTCCGGGGGCGACAGCCCGCCCGCGGCGGGAGGGCTCCGGGGTGACTCTGATTGGGGGCCGCGGGGAGGAGGGGAGACCCACCGCCGCAGGGGAGCGGCGCGGCCGCGGCTGAGAACCGGAAGCGCGCGAGGCCGGGGGACCGCGGGCGGGAGGCGGGCCCTCTCCCTTCCGCCGGGCGCCCTCCGCGCCCCTCCCCCACCGCGGCCGCCCGCCCGGCGCGACCCCCCCGCCGCCGCCCGCCCGCCCGGCGAGCCGCCCGGCGCGGCGTCCCCGCAGCGCGGCGTCCCCGCACCTCCCCCTGCCCAGGGCCTCGGGCGCACGCCCCACCCCCGGCCCCCGCTTACCTGGGGCTGTCGCCGCGCCGCTCTCCGGGGCGGGAACTTCCACTCCCCCCTCCCAGGTGGCTCCGAACTTACTACCTATTTCCCCACCCCGTCACGCGGCGGGGGACGTGCCTCTCAAACGTCTGGCGGGGCGGGGGGGATCGGTGTCACCTAACAGCCAACTGTCCTAGGCCGCCGTCTCCCCGGCAGTCCGGGCCGCCACGGGCGGCATGATCCACAGCCAGGCCGGGGGCGGGGAAGGGAGGGGGTCAAAACTGAGCGAGCGTGGGGGGCGAGGTCAGGGCGGCGCCTCCGTGCGGCCCGCCGTCCTGCGTCATCGCGTCGCCCACGTGACGCGCCGCCATCTTGTGCCGGGCGGGCTAGCTCGGAATGGCGAGCGGCGGCGACGGGAGGTGTCGGCTCTGGTGGGATTTCGTTGTAGGTGAACCGGTTCCTTTTCGCTTCAGGGGCTCTGCCCGCCCCCGGCCCCGCGTCTGTCCTCGGAGGCCGTCGCCTGTGCGCGGGTGTTTGGGGTCGTGGTTTAGCGGCTCGGCTCCTGCCCGCGGCTCCCTGCTGGGCCCTCCGGCCTCGAGCTGTCCTCCCGGCCTGACCCGTCCGCTTTCCGTGGAGAAGTGGCTGGACGCGGGGAGGCTTCTCCTCCTCAGCTGTTTAGGTCGCCCAGGACTGATCTGGAAAAAACGTCGCTGCCAGTAGCCTGGGTCACTCCGAAACTCACATTTATACCCACAGTTAAACTAGAAAAAAGTTACATACTGGACTGTCGTAAAATAAGGTGTTCTACCGTCATTTTAATACGGTAGAATTAAAATTTTACACTACAAAAACGTGGTAAAATATTTTATAATGTGTCTACCTTTCTGGAGAAGGAATTATGCGTTATTGTTTTTTTTTAAAGTATATTTTATTGATTTTTCCACAGAGAGGAAGGGAGAGGAATAGAGAGCTAGAAACATCGATGAGAGAGAAACATCGACCAGCTGCCTCCTGCACACGCCCTGCTGGGGATGTGCCCGCAACCAAGGTACATGCCCTTGACCG
Organism: Vespertilio murinus; assembly: GCA_963924515.1. Taxonomy (NCBI): domain Eukaryota; kingdom Metazoa; phylum Chordata; class Mammalia; order Chiroptera; family Vespertilionidae; genus Vespertilio; species Vespertilio murinus. The sequence goes on from OZ004707.1 coordinate 149,957,318, forward strand.
GAATCGAACCCGGGACCCTTCAGTCCGCAGACCGACACTCTATCCACTGAGCCAAACCGGTTTTGGCTATGCGTTATTCTGAATATTTTTCTTTACACATTTATTTGCAAGGTGTTCTTTTATGACTTTACAGTGATAGTAAATGACCAATGATAAACCTTTTATATGTTCTTGACAAAAAGTTCCAGGATGCTTCTGAAATTTTACTAGTTTGAGCTCTCCAATGAGGGAAACTGATTTGAGAGTTGGCGCCCATTCTGATTTTAACCTTTAGGGCCATATAGTGTGATTTAAAGTTCAAGAATTAGCCCGGCTGGCATGGCTCAAGCGGTTGAGCATCAACCTAAACCAGCTGTGGGCAAACTACTGCCCGCGGAGCCGAAAGAGCGGAGGGTTCTCTTGCTCTCCCGTCCGCTCCTTCACCAGCAGCCGAAGATGAGAGTGCCAGCATGGTCAGGTTCCTGCCCCCCGGTCCAGTTTAAGAACCCATTGTGGCCCTCGAGCCAAAAAGTTTGCCCACCCCTGAGTCCTAAACCAAGAGGTCATAGGTTCGATTCCAGTCAGGGCACATGCCAGGGTTGAGGGCTCCGTCCTCAGTGTGGGGTGTGCAGGAGGCAGCCTATGAATGATTCTCATCATTGATGTTTCTCTTTCCCTCTCCCTCTGAAATCAATAAAAAATATTTTTAAAAAAAGAATGTGTGCCACTCGTAGGAGCTCACAAATGTTTAGACATCATCATTCAGCAAACATTGACTACCTATTAAAACCTAAAACAGGTTGACTGCTTTTATATTTTTAAAAGTTAAATCTTTATTGTTGAAAGTGTTACTTATGCTCCCTTTCAGTCTGCAGACCGACGCTCTACCACTGAGCCAAACCGTTTTCGGCAGCTTCCTGTTTTTTTAAAATTGTTCTTTCTTTTTGGTTCTGACTTTTTTCTACCCTGTCTTTTAATTCACTGATCTTGGCTTACCCTAAACTGCTGTGTATTTTTTCCCAATATATTTTTTATTAGTGCTATGCCATTCTTTATTTCTGACTCCCCACCCCCCCATAATTACTATATCTTTTCTCATGCTGTTGAGCATCTTTGCCATGATTATTCTGAACTTTATATCAGATAAATTTAACTCCATTTTGTTTGGCTCTTCTAGAGAATTTTTTGGTTCTTCATTTGGGGGTTGTTTTTTTGTCTCTCCATTTTGGCTGCCTGTTTGGTTTTGTGTCTATATTATTAGATCAATCAGTTACAACTTGCAGTGTCTAGTGCAGGACAATGTCAGATGCTGCTTCTGACTGGCCCTGAGTACCCTATTCAGAGTATCAGCAAGCCACAGCTGTGGCTCCCTGTGCCGGGGCTGGGTTCTTTGGAAAGGACCCAGATGTATAGCAGGGTCTGCTTTTCCTAGCCCGGGGCCCAGAGGGGATCAGGTAAAGACTCAAATCCTCCAGAGATCTGCCTCTGCCCAGTCTTGATTGTATTCAGGCTTGATTAGCCTCAGGGTATCAACCAGAGGGTGGGGCTACAGGTCTCCCAATAGGGTGGGGCAGTCCCTTCTTCCCAGGCAAAAACTGCCTGGATATCAAAGGTCTTTGGAGAAAGATGTCCTTTGTAGATGAATGACTCACAGCTAAGTGGGGTGGCTGCCCTCCAATCTCCAACCCAACTCCTCACCCAGCTCTAGTCTACTCTGCTGCCCCTCTGCCAGAGCCCAAGGTGAGTAGTAGAGCGTGGGTCTGCAGACTGAAAGGTCTCAGGTTTGATTCCCGTCAAGGGCATGTACCTTGGCTGCGGGCACATCCCCAGTGGGGGGTGTGCAAGAGGCAGCTGGTCGATGTTTCTCTCTCATCGACGTTTCTAGCTCTCTATCACTCTCCCTTCCTCTCTGTATAATATCAATAAATATATTTTTTTTAAAAAGGAAAAAAAAATCTATGCATTGGCCTTTTGAGAGGGTGCCTGCATTTCCAGCCATCTCTGGCTAGCATTCAGCAACCCTGCTGCTTCTCACAGCCAGCTGTTATGTGGGCACCTTTCTCAGTTCTGGTTCTCTGGGTTGAGGAGCCCAGCTTGGGGTTTAGAACCCAGAATTCTCAGCGGGAATCCCCCATAGCTAAGATATCCCTCTGAACCTTCAGCTGCTGTGTATGGGAGCCTGGCCAGCTCTTTCACGTTTCTGCATTTCCTACCTGTTTCGATGTGGTCTCCACTTTCTATCCTGGTTATCACGGTTCTCTTCAGTCTTCAATTGATTTTTCAGGATGGTTTTTCTATATTTTAGTTGTATTTCCAGTTTGGTCTTGGGAGAGTATCAGTGTAGCTTTCATTTACTCCACTGCCATTATCCTCCCCTAAACCCTCCCCCCCTTCCCACTTTAAAATTTTAAAAAAATATATATTTTATTGTTTTTTTTACAGAGCGGAAGAGAGAGGGATAGAGTTAGAAACATCAATGAGAGAGATTCATCGATCAGCTGCCTCTTGCACACCCCCAACCAGGGATGTGCCCGCAACCAAGGTACATGCCCTTGATCGGAATCAAACCCGGAACCCTTCAGTCCGCAGGCCCACGCTCTATCCACTGAGCAAACTGGTTTCGGCCACTTTTAAATTTTTTGATTGAGCAAATTACCCAACTTCTCTAAGTTTGTCTTCTTATCAAAGTTGGGAAAAACATAACACTCAGCCCATGTCCCAGCATTACTTAAAAAATCGATTCCTCTTTTGTTCCTCTTGGTAAATGGCCCCACATCTACCGAACTCCCCTAGGCAAAGCATACGAGTTATTTTGAATTCCTCCTTACCATGAATACTCAGTAGTTGAAATCTTAGTCTCTTAAGTTTGCAAGCATTGTCTCATCTCCATCCTGTCACAACATTGGTTGAAATGCTCTTGCTTACCACTGCAGCCATTGCAAAGGCCTCCCAGCCTCAGATTTTACCTTCCCCTCCCTACCCGCACGGTTTACTATGTGACCACCAGGATAACCTGTGTTGTAAACCCGAGCGTTTTATTCCCTTGCTATAAGGCCTCATTGGCTCTTTTTGGCCTACTGCATAAAGTTCCAAAATTCTTAGCATGACAGATAATACCGTTAGTGATCTATTTTTAGCTTAAGCCTCTGATTATCTTTTACTTTTCTCCCTTCAAACCCTATAACCTAATATCGAACTGTAGTCACCAGAACATGCAACTCTACCTTCCCCCTTGTTTTGATCTTACCTGGCTGTTTCATCCTTTGAAACTCAGTTCAGACAATACCTTCTCTAGCATGTCTGCCTCACTATTCTTTCTCATCGCTGAATTGGGTGCCTATCCTACCTGTTCAGACATCCCACCACACAGTACTATAGTTTGAATTTGACATTGTAACCCTTAATTATAGTTTTCCTGTATTTCCTTAAGAGCAGTGACTTGATATTTTTCTTTCTAGCTTCACTTTTATTACAGTGCCTTGTGCCTAGTACAGGGGTGGGCAAACTTTTTGACTGGAGGGCCACAATGGGTTCTTAACCTGGACCGGAGGGCCGGAACAAAGCAACCTGACCATGCTGGCACCCTCATCTTGGGCTGCTGGTGAAGGAGCGGAGGGGAGAGCAAGAGAACCCTCCGCTCTTTCGGCTCCAAGGGCCGGATGATCCGGCCCTCGGGCCGTAGTTTGCCCACGGCTGGTAGTGAGAAGGCACTCAATAAACATGTTACATGAAAAAAATGTTCTCAGCTGCCTAAATAGCTTGGACCATAGTGTCTGTGACAACATGCAAGATTTGATGGGCTCCCATCAAGTTTCTTGAAACCAAGAAATGAAGAACGTATTGCTTTAAGGAAAGATGAAATCCAGCCCAATCACACATTAGAGAAATACCAAAACTGACAATCGTAAGTTTAAAACTAGCAAATGCTGCCAAAACCGGTTTGGCTCAGTGGACTGAAGGGTCCCGAGTTCGATTCCAGTCAAGGGCATGTACTCTTGGTTGCGGGCACATCCCCAGTAGGGGGTGTGCAGAGGGCAGCTGATCAATATTTCTCTCTCATTAATGTTTCTAATTCTCTTCCTCTCTGTAAAAAATCAATAAAATATATATATTTAAAAAACAAACAAACACTAGCAAATGCCACATAAGGAAAACTAAGCTATAATTGTTACTGACAAAAGGCTTTTTAGTTTTCAAAATGACTCTGTTTCTTTATCTGGCCCCCTTTTATAACAATAATTTGCTATGATCTCTGATCATTTTCTTAGAACACTCTAGCTATCCTTGGGTATTACCATCTGATGTTAGATTTAAAATTTATAAATTACAGCCCTAGCTGGTTTGGCTCAGTGGCCTGCGGACTGAAGGGTCCCAGGTTTGATTCCAGTCAAGGGCATGTGCCTTGGTTGCGGGCACTTTCCCAGTGGGAGGTGTGCAGGAGGCAACTGATCGATGTTTCCATCTTATCGATGTTTCTAATTATCCCTCTCCCTCCCTCCCTGTAAAAAAATCAATAAAATATATATTTTTAAAAATTTATAAATCGCAATTTACCAATTCTCCCAATGTGTGAAGCATTAAACACAATCAGGTATCAATATTTATTAACACAAGGCAAAGGAAACACATTCAATGAGTTAATAGAACACTGTCCAGCCAGATGTTAAATTTAAAAATGTATATCTAGTCTAATTTCAAATAAATAAAAAAAACTTTATACATAATTACACAGTACTATAGTTTGAATTTGACACTGGTAAATATCTTGACAAAGTAAACAAAACAGCATTTAGGACTAAAAAAGTATTCTTATATCTTTACACTCTCTTCCTCTGGACAAATAGCATGGCCATCTACATATACCTGGAGCAGAAATGTATGAATGATAATGAAAAGGCCTATTGTGTATTTGGAGTATGCAGCTTCTTGCTCCAAATACTCTTGCGTTTACATCAAAGCAGACAACAAAACACTAAGGCATAGATCACGTTGGAGTTTGAGGGTGAGGTGGTAACTCCTCATTAGCTTTAGTCTAAGATTCCTGGATATTTAAGAAAGTAACTTATTTGGCCAAGATATTGAGCACCATGCCTGGGGCAGAGACCTTAATAAAAAAACCTAAGGCCTCAAGCCCTTTGTTGATTCAACAAAAGCAGTAAGCAAGCATTGCCCAGGGACTAAAGGAAGCACACTCACATGACCTGTAAATAGGCAATGGTCCCCAAACAGCCTGAGGCAGCACAGCATAAGGAAAGGACTTGGTACTGGACTCGCTGGTGCCCATCCGCATGCTGGTCTTTCCCGGGTCTCCCTGGTGAAGGAGATGGCGCTTGTATAGCTCTAAGAACCCGTAGGACCTAGGGTTTTTCTTGAGGCAGCCCCTTTTCTGATCCACCTCAGTTACTTCCGCTGAGACGCAGAAACAGGCTCTAAAAACTTTCAGATGAGATTTCTCTTAGATGAAAGGGGGGCTTTCTAGTAATTTAGTTTTCTTTTTTCACGGGCATAAAAACCCAGACAATGTAGTCCAGAGTTTGGCAAGGCTCTTTCTACCAATAGTGGTCTTTTGGGTCTGTCTGAAGAGTCAATCTTACCACGAAGGTTCTACTTAATGTGGAAAGAGCAAGAGCACTGTGTCAGCAAGAGAAAGTTTTCTTATCCACGTCTGCAACAGACTAAGCACAAACATCTCCAAGCTAATGACTGGACTCTTCCCCTTCCAGCGATACTGTACCAGAGCTCCTGATGAAGCTCCCAGAGACACAGCTCAGCTTTCTTTCCTCCACAGGCATATTCTAGCTTTTGAGGGATAGGCAGAAGATCAACAAAGCAGCCTCAAGGCAGAAAGCAAAAACTGAAGATGAATCAGAAGCCTTAGGAACTATAAAACTAGCTAACTGGCCCCTAAGTAACTGGGAATTGGCCACATTTTGAGATTAATAGATTATCTTTTTTGAAGGAATGAGTATAGGTCTGCACTATCCAACACCATAGCCTTTCCCCACATGTGGCTACTGAAAACTTGAAATATGGTTAGTCTGAACAGAGATGTGCTTAACAATATTGGATTTCAAAGACTTAACAGGAGAAAAAAGGTAAAACATTTCAGTACTTTTTTTTATATTGATTTCACATCGCATGATTTTTTTAAATATATATATTGGGTTAAATAAAACATTTTAAGACCATTTCACATGTTTCTTTCTTCGTTCTTAAAGTGTGGTTACTAGAAAATTTAAAATGACAGATGTGGCTCACATGATACTTCAAGCAGACACACTAACTTGTGCAGTAAAGAATAATCCAACCCACGGAACAGACTCTGCCTATATTATTTTCTTAGAACTTACTATTTACTTCTCAGGGTCCCTTGTTTTTGTTTGGTGAATCAGTAAGAACTGTTTCAGAAAATTACTTTCAAAACAAGAAGGCTGTTTTCTCTGCAAAACAAACCGCTGCTAGTCGCTGGGATGTCTTGCCCCAATGTAAGTGCTTTTTCCTGTACATCCTAGAACCTCTCCCACCATGTAAAACTAATGCCATCCAAAATGCTGGAAAAGAGATCTGGAACTGGAAAATGTCTTGAGGTCTGCCCTCTGCGGAGAACGGGTGGGGTAGGGGGGGGGGTAGAGAGGGTTGTGTAAAAGGGAGTCATAAAGTGGCTCTGAGTCACAGACTGGAAGGGCAGCCTCCAAGGAGGCTGCCACAGAGAAGGGTCTGGCCTTTGCATTACAAACCTTATTTTCAGATTAATTACAAGTCTTAAAAATTGTTTAAAAACATATTTAGTTTACATGATGTTACAGTGGGGTAAATAATATGTATTATTAAAATAGTCTAAATAAATATTTACACAATAGACCAGAGTGGGTCAAAGAGAACCATTCTGATTTAACATGTTAACTCTGTTCACTTTGATTTTTTTTAATTTTTAAAAATATTTCTGTAAGAAAAAAATAAATTCAACTATATTCAAATACATGAAGTATCAGACCAAAGAAAGAAACTGAGCCGGAGGCCACACTCAGTCCCAAGCTCAGTCTGCTTGGCCTGGGCACCACAGTTATTTCAAAAGAGTTTCTTGCATACATCAAACTTCCCTATTTCAGCATAAGTCTGGCTATTTTGGCAAGTCAAATTGGTCAGTTTTGAGATGTACAGTTATGTCGCCTTACAGTTTCACGTGACTTTGGTCCCACTGTCTTCCCAGCCTCTCATGCTTGTTCTTAAAATCCTGGCCCTCATGCACTGGAAGAACAGAGGACACTTCCGTTTTCAGAAAAGAGAAGCTATGTCTACAAACTGTAGACACAGTTTACACTGAACCTGGAAAAAGGAAATTCTAAATTCTTATGTAGTCACTCTTAACTTGAAACACAGTTTCAACACTGGGGCCAAAGTGAGTAATTGTGGTTCCTTAGAATAGGGTGGGAGCTACTGAATCTGAGCCTTTTCATAACATTTTGATTTTTTAAACTGAGATTTTTCAGCTTGTAGAAATGGGTTGAATTCTTAAAAGCTTAAAGCTGATTCTGGGAATGCGAACTTTAAAAACAAACATAGGCAGCTTTAGTTTATAAAATACACCAGCCAATAGAGACATAGTACAATGGGCAGCGAAATCTGCAAACAATTTGCATTTTTTTAGTTATCTATTCAACTACACCCCATTAAGAGCATATCTGAAATTCTCTCAAAGTAGAAATGTTTCTACTTTGGTGGTTGTAACTAGACAAGCCAATCTTCATTTTTTGAAGCTAAATTATGTGTATTCTTATTTACATGTTCAAAACAATGGTCAAAATGTTTTATAGTCAAGAACTGTCTATATAAGTTTCATATTCAGTGAGTTATCCAATTTGCTTACGAGCCGACTGAAGTGGGATGGGTAGTTCCGTGTTCACAGAACCCGCAGCGTGTCCAGCTGGTAAAAGGCAAGATACAGTGCAGAGCGGGGGACCGGGCACCTCAGACTACCCCCTTACGTGAGTTCATCAAACTCCCTTACAAAATTCTAAAATGGCATTAGATAAAAATACAAGTATATACAACCTATGAAAAATATGCAACATGCATGTAATTGCTTCAGTAACGTGCTGCTCACGCTATGTCAAAGCTCATGACTGTTAACAATTTTTCATGTGCCACCACAGAATTCCCCTTTTCTGTGTGTTGTGTGATTGCAGAATCCCACAGGATGAGATGAAGGGTATAACGTAGCCATCTCGGCTTATTTTACACGATCTGAAATCACCGGTCTTTGTGGTTTCCAGGATGGCCCCTGATGATCTGCACAGGCCGGTTACATGTTATAAGCCACGTAGATGGGGTCTAACTGGTCAGCGAGGAAGCTGTCGCGGAGGTGCATCCTTTGCTTCTCTCCTCTGGAGTTGATGGGGATGACACCGGGGTCCACCACAACCACGACGCCAACGATGAGGTAATGCTCCTCCAGAACCACATTTGTCACTAACGGAACCAGATCTAGAGCTTCCTGCTCGGAGCCACACAGTTCCACAACCACCACCAGCAGGTTGGTCCACGTGAAGACGGCGCTGAAATGTCAAGGACACTCATTTCACATGTCAGTACATTTATCAGTCATCTTTTACAGTTCTATCTTCCCAAGGCTGATCCCCATTTCCCTGAGAACTGCCTTCTCTCTTAGCAGCCACGTCTGTAATATAGAACCTTCCCCTAAGATTGCAGCTGTGCCATCCAAAACCTCTTGGGAGTTTGGAATTGGGATTGAAAGTTGTTAGCTTGTCACCTGAACTGGGGACAGATGGACTTGAAAGTTCTGGGGTAGCCATGTGTGCAGAGAATCAGAGAATGGCTCTTAAGGGAGAAGAGAAAGAATGAAGTGGGCCGAAACCGGTTTGGCTCAGTGGTAGAGCGTCAGTCTGCGAACTGGAGGGTCCCAGGTTCGATTCCGGTCAAGGGCATGTACATTGGTTGTGGGCACATCCCCGGTAGGGAGTGTGCAGGAGGCAGCTGCTCGATGTTTCTCTCTCATGGACGTTTCTAGTTCTCTATCCCTCTCCCTTCCTCTCTGTAAAATATCAATAAAATATATTTAAAAAAAAAGAATGAAGTGGATGTCCACGTGGCTCTAGCAAGTAAGAGGACAGTGGTTCCTGATGGCCTTGACTCTACCTTTCTTGAGAAACAATATTAGTTAGAAATTTAAAAAAAAAAAAAATATATATATATATAATTGACTTTCTAGAGGCAGTGGGCCTATCATTACCGAGGACTCGGCTCTGCAATGGTCCTCAGAGCCGGTCTCAGGTCTGCATGGCCTCATCTGTCCCGGCAGCTGGCACCCCAGACAGTCAGCCTGCTTATTCTCTTAGGCCCGAGGCCTGTGTCTGCAGGTGGCGTTTGGTGCCTTCCGCTGACTACTCGGTTTTCCTCGGTTACAGCGGAGGGGGGAAGCCTGTTCGGGGTGGGGCTTACCATTCGGCAATGCTCCTGTGGACCCGAGACACTGAGGTCTCAATGTCGATTGGGTGGTATCGTAGTCCCCTCAGCTCCAGCGTTTCATCCAGGGCTCCCACCACATATAACGCATCGTGACGCTCTGACAAAGAGAGAAACCTGGTGTATCAGACACATTCTGAGTACAATACAACATTAGCATTAAGAGCACAGAGTTCAGGCTGCCTGCCATGTGATGTGGCTACATCACTCGCTGTGTAACTTTGGGCAAATTAATCAAGCCTCTGGGTCCTGCTTCATTCACCCTCTGCGAGACGAGATAAACCCTGGCAGTGGAGACCAACCAAAGGACTTGTACACATGCATATAAGCCTAATCAATGGACACAGACACAGGGGGGCGAGGACATGAGTGGGGGGTGAGGTAGGGGTGGGGATAAGGGAACATATGTAATATCTTAGTCAATGAAAATAAATAAAAAATAAAACACAAAAAAACATGGCCATTCCCTGGCTGGTGTAGCTCATTTGGTTTGAGTGTCTTCCCGCGCACCCACGGGTTGTGGGTTGGATTTCTGTTCAGGGCACATACGGGAGGCAACTGATTGATGTTTCTCTCTCCATTGCCCTTCCTCTCTCTAAAAAAAATTAATAAAAACACATAAAAAATAAAATCAATGAAAACATATCCTTTGGCAAAGATTATAAAAACAAAACAAAACCTAGCTGTTATTAGGATTAAATGAGATAATCCACATAAGGTAGTTTAGTTTATATGATGCCTGGTAGATTGTAGATTGCAAGTGCTAAAAAATTAGCTATTATTATTACTACTACTACTACCTTACCAGGGGTACCAAGTGCTGGGGAGACAAAGATGACAAAACACAATCCCGCTTTGAACACTTACTATCTACGGGGGGACGTAGACACAAACGGCGTTCCATTTGTAATGCAGTGAGCCCAGCGACAGGAGTGTGCACGAGGCACCAGGGGAACAGAGATTCCCCGAGAAGAAGGGAAGCCAGGCTGAGCTGCCAAGGATAAGTAGGAATTGGCCAGATGATGGCTGGGGAGGGGGAAAGGGAGGGAAGTGAGGACTTGAGATGAAGAAGACATGAACATGTGTCATTGTGTATCGACATCTTCAAGGAACTGGGAATAAGGAGTAGGAATACAGAATGTGGAGAGCCTCGTTCTGGTTATTAATAGGGTTGTAACCTGTGTCTGTATTGCTAGGGAGTGCATTGTGTGTGCCAGGCACCGCTCTGGGCACCTGACTGGGAATGGAACCATGACCTGGTTCATAGGTGGACTCTCAACCACTGGGCCATGCCAGCAGGGCTAGAGTTGGGTGTTTTAAAATGCCTATTCGTGCCACCAGGACCACAGGTTGAAGGCAGCAGTGAAGCCATGACAATGAACTGGGCAGAGGATGGCGGGGGGACTAGCCCAGCAGTCTCAGTCCCACACGCGACATTAACGGGACAGAGGAGCACTTCTGCGGAGGGCGCCTCTGCACGCCTCCCTGTCAGGGATGAGGGCTGGTCCACGAGAGTAGAAGAGCGGAAAGGTGAAATACCTGTCCCGAGGGCTTTTCGGGGTGAGGGTCTGTGCTCTGCCTTTCACTGCTCATCGGGCACACCACCAGCACTGAGGCTGTGCCGACCCCGGGTCGGGGTGCTGACGTGGCGCCCTGGGTGCTTACCTCCCAGGTGCTTTTCAGGGGCAAAGTCTTTACTTGCAGATGAGTTCACACATGGATTAGAGTCGTAGGAGGGAAAAATGAAACACACACAGCGCAATGCAAAGGCTGGCTGAGGAAGGCCGCCCTGCTCCCGGCTGAGATGCAAAGCAGGAGGAAGGGGAGAGCTGGCGTGGGAGACACACACCTCCAGTGGCCGCTGTGAGCTCAGTCCGGCGGACAAAACCAAGGTAACCTGTCCGAGCCCAAAGCGTCTGAGCAGCATCCCCAAAGCTGAGGCGAGTGTTGAAGTGATCAGCTTGAAGGGTCTCACTGTCGTAGATGGTGTAATAGCCACTGGCCGTATGGGGGCTGTTCACCCAAATCTACAACACATTTCAAAGAACACATATTGTGAGTTTAGTTTTTTAAACTCATTTTTATATTAACAGCAACAACACAACTGTAATAAAAGCAGCTGACATTTCAAGTATTCAGTGAGGAAGTACTTTATGTATATGCTTTATCTCATTCATTCCTGCCACACGACAATATAGTCCACATGACTGTTATTCCCATTTTACAAATGAAAAAACAAGTTCAGTAACTTGCCTAAAATGCGGAAACTAGGAGACTCACACCCAAGTCTGAGTGGCAGACACTACCCTGCCTCCCTGGCTCACTGCCCCGCCTCTTCCGGGGTCTCACGAAGGCTTCAAGGTGTCCTTCCTGTGCTTCTGAAACAAGGTACTTCACCTCCAGGAAATAGCACAGGGTACTTGAACTTACCACACAACGACGCAACACCGAAGAGTGGTTGGCAACTCTAGACAAGCACCATTACACGTGCGATACAGACACAGGCATTACGTAATGCCTTTAACTGTCACACAATTCTACTACACGGTGCAAACATTACCGACGGACGAGGAAACTGAGGCCCAGAGAGCGTCAGTAACTTGCCCAACACTGAGAAGCTGGTAAGTGGGAGAGCCCAGGTCCTCCGGCTCCCGTACCTACAACACCCCTCCCAGTCCGCTATGGGGTGAAACGGTATCCCTCAAAGGTTTTGGGGAAGAATAATTAGGCCTTTAAAAACATTTTAATACTAATACAAAAGTTAAACACATTTTGGGACAGAATATAAAATTTGCGTGAATTTTTGAAATTTAGTATTTATGGCTCCTTCAATAGGTGGGAGGAGGTAGGATTCGACCATTTTCCTTTTCAATGGAGGGACTGCCTGTCAGTGGACAAACCTGTTTGGGTGCCTAACTCTCCCTCCATCCTGGTCTCCATCTTCCCCTCTGTCCATTGCAGTCTTGTGCTTCTCAGAGGAAGAGTAGGACTCTTTTAAAAGATGGAAATTCCCAGTGGGGCAGAAGCACATCCACAACTTCTGTGACTTTGAGATATGGACCCAGGTTTTTCTCTGCTGACTTTCCAGAGTGAAGGTGAAAGGCACACCTACCTCTCCAAGGTGCGAGTCTCCAACAGGCCCTTTGGTCTCGGGGTTAACAATAACCACTTTCACTCCCGGTAAAATCTGAGAATCAAAGGGAAAACACAAACACTCAAATACAATCTAGTGACCTGCTCTCCCTTCCTCTGGTGAGGCGAGGAGTGCACAAAGGCAGCAGCCGAGACGGTGCTCACAGGATCGTCCTCCGTGGAGACCAGAGGTGCAGTAAGATTCATCCTCAAAAATAAACCAAGGAGCCAAGCAGTCTATCTTCCCTCAAAGGGGCGAGAAGCGGCAGATCAGATTGATAACAGTTAAGAATTTGTAGACTGCCCTGGCCTGTGTTGCTGAGTAGTTAGTGTCCCCTTGAGAGCATGAAGGGTTGAGAGGTCATTCCCTGTCAAGGCACAAACCTGGGTTGCAGGTTCAATTCCCACCCTGGTCAGGGGCATGCAGGAGGGAACCAATGGATGTATCTCTCGCACAATAATGTGTTTCTCTCTCTCACACCCCTTTGCTCCCACCCTCCTACTCTCTCTAGAAGTCAATGGAAAAAATATCCTCAGGTTAGGATTAGCAACAACAATGAAATGAAACGAAACAAAAAGAGTTTGTAGGCCAACTGAACCATGTAATGTCCTTTCCCACATCGATCTTGTTCACTGGATGGCGGCACTAACCCCCCTGCAAGCAGAAAGGGCAGCAGAGACTGCTCTCCAGTCCACAGTCAGTGCTGGAGTGGGGGGACCCGAGAGTGAGAGGAAGGCAGCAGTTTTGCGGGAGACTAGAAAGACCCTCTTCAAGAGGGGGGAGAAGGAGGAAGCTCAGGGCTTCTCTAGCCACCTGTATTCTATCCCTTACACCTCCTTTTTCATCCTTGGTTTCTGGATTACGCAGTTACCTGAGAAACCCTACAATGATTATCTGGGCTCATACATCTAAAACCTCCAGGCAGGAAGAGAAAAGACCGTGCCCCCTCGTCTGGGCCGGGCACTGACACATACAGCTCCTGAGGTGCCAACTGCTAGCTGAGGCAGATGAGGATGTGACGAGATGATAGGTCCACTCGGAAGAGTTTAACCGGAAGAGGGAGAGTGGAGTAACATCTCGGTGGGCGGACCTACCACTGGACAGGCTGGGCAGGCTCCCGCTTCCCCCATTTCCCCCCCGCCTTTCAGGATTACTAGAAGGGATTCTGAGGCATCAACACATCTCTTCAAAGGGATAAGAAACTTGAAAGCTTATGCTGATGCTTCATCACCCTCAGTAAATTGTTTAAAACCGATATAGACTGCTTGGGGTGGTAAACACACAATACAACATACAGATGATGTATCATTAAATTGTATATCTGAAACCTATATAATTTTATTAACCAATGTCACTCTAATAAATTCAATTAAAAAAATAAAATTGCAGCCCTAGCCTGTTTGGCTCAGTGGATAGAGCGTGGCCTGTGCACCGAAGGGTCCTGGGTGTGTTTCCAGTCAAGGGCACGTACCTCGGCTGCAGGCTCCTCCTGGGCTCGAGCCCTGGCCAGGGCTTGTGCAAGAGGCAACAAAGCCACGTGTTTCTCTCACATTGATATTCTCTTTCTTTCCCTCTCTCTTCCACTCTCGCGAAAATCAATAGGAAAATATCCTCGGGTGAGGATTTAAAAAACAACAACACACTATTAAAAAAACACCTGCTATAGACTGAATGTTCCCAATGAGGACTGGAAATCCTAGTCTCCACTGTGATGGTATTAGGGGGTGACTTTGAGCGATGACTAAGTCAGGAGGGCAGAGCCTTCAGGGAGGGGATTAGTGAACTTATAAAAGAGACCCAGAGATTTCCTTCGCCTCTTCTGCCAAGTGAGGACAAGATGGCCATCTATGAACCAGAAATCCCTTGCCAGAATCTGCGGGTGCCTTGATCTTGGATTTCACAGCCTCTACAACCGTGAGAAGTTTCTGTTGTTGATAAGCCAAATGAATGAAGATAATAATTAAATCTCTCCTTGAACATTTTAAAGCCTCATTCTAATCTAAATCTTATCCCCATAGATAATCACTCCAATATTTTTAATCTCTTCCCCATTTTGGTTTCTCTTTGAACTATATAATCTTAAACCACACCCTCTCCTATCTGCCACCTATGTGTCTCCTTGTAACATTTATAAAGATAGAACTGGCTCCTGTTCATCTCTCTACCTTCAATAAGTGAACATTAATTTTTGCTTGTTCGTCAAATATGAATTAACATGTCAGATTTTTTAAAATCTATGGAAATTAAGAAAATGAAAAGAGTATTCTTCTTATGTATGTACCCATAAGAATTTGAAAGTATTGGCTCAGTTGAAATTGTTGAATTAGCTCCAGATTTCAGCTAAGTTTACCCTGCGTACTAATATGTTAAAGGGCTTCAGGTTTCTTTAAAATGAACCACTTTTCCACAAAGACCACCTTCCCAATGGTTAACAAAACAAATTACCTTTCCAGACTCTGAGAGGAGCAAGCTCTGGGGGGCACCCCGTTCCACAAGACGAACCCTGTGGAAGGACAATATTTACTGTGTATGAGCCTTTTAAAAAGTGGTTGCACCATGTCACCTACAGTTACACAGAGCCTTCAGACGTCTAACGTGTCTCTCCTACGCCAGAGCAGGTTCTCAAACTCAGCACTGCTGACATTTGGGTCAGAAAATGTTTTGTTATAATTTTTGTGAGGGGCTATCCTGTGCATTGTAGAATGTTCAGCAACATCCCAGTCCTCTACCCACTAGATGTCAGCAGCAACCCACGTGCTGTGACAACCAAAAATACCTCCAGACACTGTCAACTGTCCTCTGCAGGGCAAACTCTCCCCAGGCTGAGAACACTGAACTCATGAAACGCCCTCCCTGTGCAGGCAGGGTCCGCTGAGGGCACACCCGTGAACACAGCTCATGTCCGTGGGAAAGGGTCACAGTCCTCGGCCAGGCTCACCTTGGGATACAGTTAAAATTCCTTTCTACGTTGATGAGGGGAAAGGCTTTTACTCCTGGGGTTCAGATAAAGTATTGTTTCAAAAACCCTACTCGGCCTTATTTATCTTTTCTGTCCCATCTTTTATTTTTTTAAACTTTCATAGGAGGAGTCCACCCATTTTGGTTTAATTTCTATCAAAATGCTTTACACAGTCAGGAGCTAAGTATTACATCTTAATATTAAAGAATAGTGCAGAGACTGTGAGAATTAAAGCTTCTTCTCATCAATGTAAAAAAGTATCAGGTATTAATAATGAAAACAAATTACTTCCCTCTTTCCATGCCCCGTGGAAGATACAAACAAAAGGATGAGGAAGGGGCTGGCTTTCTTGAGGCTCGGGGCTTTTTTATGTTTGGGAACTCTAATAAGAAACGATCAAAATGAATCTACTGTACCTGTCATGTCTCAGTGACTTCAGGTCTACATACACAGTAGTTGGATCGGGCCCTGAGGTTCCCTGAAGAAAGATAAATCAATGCATGGTTTATTAAAACTTAACTGCTATATTTCCATATTTCATATATTTAAGTAAAGAGGTAAGTTAGACATATACATGGAAAATGCAAACTCTGCGCTGAAAGTCTCCCTCTTCATCGGGAGGCAGCCAGTGCCTAAGAGAGGTGCCTGGCCAGGCTTCGCCCCGTTTCCTTCTTGTCCCCCCTCGGGAGAGCGGGCCGGGGCCTGCCTTCTCAGAGGCAGAGAAGCACTAAAACGCTACCAGCTAAGGCTGGTCCTCATCCCTGGACTTTAAAGCAGGGACGACTGCCTGGCCCGTGTGGCTCAGTGGTCGGGCATCGACCTATGAACCAGGAGGTCACAGTTTGATTCCTAATCAGGGCACATGCCTGGGTCGCAGTCTTGATCCCCAGTAGAGGGCCTGCAGGAGGCAGTCAATCAGTGATTCTCTCTCATCATTGATGTTTTTATTTCCCTCTCCCTTCCTCTCTGAAATCAATAAAAATATATTTAAAAAAATAAAATGAAGCAGGGACGTCACAGATCAGCACCATGGGGATTTTCAGAATTAACACTGGCCCAACCTGAAAACCAAGGGCCCACAATTGGGCTCCAGGTTAAAGCATCGTGATGTTATTTAGAAGTCATATGACCGTGGTCGCAGAAGACCTGAAAGTATCTACCCACATATTTTACTTTCACTCTTGTCCATGCCTGTATTTCCTTATTAGTCTCCAAGTTACATAAAGTCAGACTAAGTTCTTTTCTGTTATGTGCCCACCAGGAATAACATGGCAAAGTTGCCATCTGGCTGGAGAAAAGAATACAGGCTTATTTCTACTTCCTTTGCAAAAAAAGTTATAAAATACGGAGTAGACAGGAAAACAGAGGGAAGATATAAATAAAGTTCAAATAGGACTCAGAAGTCTCCCTCAGTCGTGGTTGTGGACCATAAAACTACGACTGGGAGTGAACACTTAGCACACGGGTGCTCCGGGGCCAGAAACAGCTCCACGCGTGTAGCAACTTAGTGATCCTACAGAATGACACTGTGAAGCAACGCTCTTCTCTTCATCTTACAGATGAGCGACATGAGGCTCAGTGAAGTCAAAAGAGGAGGCCCACGGTCCCAGAGCAGCAAGAGGAACTGGGGCTCTCCCCGGGCAGACTGCCTTCGAGGCCCCTGCTCCAGAGCACACGCATTCCCCTTGCATTTTTTTCCAAGCAAGATCTCATGAAAGTCACCTGTAAACATATTGCTACATTGACTCTTGATCCAAAAGTGGTGCTGACAGCTCGAGGGGACAGACCGATGTCTTTGAAGAGCTTGGAGAAGGACTGTTGGAGGGCGATCCGGGGCCGCTCCTCAGCCACCACCACACACGTCCGGATGCAGGAGAGGTTGATCCCTCTGGTCTGTAAGACACCGTGCATGCGAGCTGAGCTTAGCAAGACCGTAGAGAGCTGGAGAGCTGGGGCCAGTGCTCTGTCTCTTTGGTCAGGAAAAGCCCAGGCACTGTGTATTCTCACCTCAGACAACCACAGAAAAGGCAGAAGTTTCAGAAAATGCCAAGGCTTCCACTGAAGTCATTACCCACCGGTAAATGTGCTCATTCTCTATTTCTTGTCTCTTTCCTCTAAAAACCTTAGGTCCCTCAGCAATCCGTTTTTATCCTTCCCCATTTCTGTGCCCTGTTTCTCCCTACTGCAAATTGGAGAAATGGGACAACTAGGGAAGACGCCTATCACCCCGGAGAGCAAATCTCTTGCTCCCCCCGTCCCCCTTCTTAAGGTCACGTTTCTCTATTTAAGAAAATCTGGTGTCTGCTGAAACCGGTTTGGCTCAGTGGCAGAGCATCGGTCTGCAGACTGAAAGGTCCCGGGTTCGATTCCGGTCAAGGGCATGTACATTGGTTGCGGGCACATCCCCAGGTAGGGGGTGTGCAAGAGGCAGCTGGTCGATGTTTCTCTCTCATTGACATTTCTAGCTCTCTAACTCTCTCCCTTCCTCTCTGTAAAATACCAATAAAATATATTAAAAAAAAAAAAAGAAAATCTGGTGTCTTCTGACTCCCCCATATGCTGTCAGACATATGCTCCCTGGATACACACATAAACGAGCTACCCTTTTCCCTCTGGGGCACTCCCCACTCTCTCATGTTCTGAGGTTGCAAATTCTATTGGGAAAAATCCTATTGGAGGTTAACAGTTTCCTCTCATCTTTATATAAAGTTATTTCCATTCAGCCTCCCAACCAGTTTCACCTTCTTCGCCACAAATTAAGAGGGCAGAAAGTGGAAGAGATAAACTTCCTGAGGTTTACAAAACACCTGTCTGGCTGCCGAGAGAAAACCAAGCCGGTGTGCCTGCCAGCCCCATGCAGCACCGCGCTGCCCGTTTCTGTGCAGCCTCCCAGCACTGCTGGTCGTTGCAGCTGCTTCTTACCTTCAGCACCTCCACCTGGTTCCCAAGCCCCTTGGTGCAGAGCTCCATCACCGAATAGGAGCAGAACGTATCCCTGATCTTGTACTGGTTGACAGTGGCTAGCCAGAGGAAAAGGTTGTTTTCTAACTCCATAGGAGGAATTAAGATGGACTGGTGACCCGAATAGACACTGCAATAAAGGAAGGCGAGAGCTGACATTAGCAAATCACCCTAGATATCTGGATGTTTTAAAACATCATCAATTCAGCTGAGCACGAAGGACAGTGTGGGGCCATATTAGATATAAAGGTCTAAGAACCAGCCTTGTTCACATGCAACTCACAACACAATACCTAAAACAGAGCAGACTGTGAAACACGTAGTAACTGAGATGTGAATAAAGGCCATCAACAGGATCACAGAATAAAGAGGAAGTCATCGAAACGGGAAAGCGGGGGCTGGAGTTCCAATGTGTAGGTGACAGTTGTACTGGGGCTTGAGAAATGAGCGGGAATCTGACAGTGGCTGAGGAAGTGAGGACGGTGATGAGAGCATTCCAGGCAGAGGAACCGCATATGCAAACGCAGAGGTATAAAATGACATGGTGTGTTTACGGTTGACAGAAATAGTATCCCGGTGTGAAATACTAGAGCACAGGATGCATGGGGGAGCGATGAGACGTGAGGCCAGGAGGGCTGGGATCAAACTGTGGAAGGGCTTAATTATCATAGGAGGGCTTTAGGCTTCACCCAGCAGGCAGTCACTGCAGCTGTACGCTGGGGCAAAACTAGCAACATGGAGGAGGGAGCGGAGAAATGAGACGCTGAAGGCTGAGAGACAGTAGCAGAGACTGAGACGATGAGGGCTTGAACCCCGGCAATGCAGCGGGATAAAAAGGAAGGAATAGTAGAGTCACATATCATATGTATAACTGCAGCCATGAATCCTCAACTTCCTAAACCTGGGTATAGATTAGAATCACCAGGGGCCCAGGAGTCCTGCATTTAAAAAATACTGGAATTGGGGTCTTCACCTTTAGAGATCCAAGTAGGTCTGGGGAAGGCCCATTAATTTTTTTTCTTAGACCCCTCGGTGATTCCTGTGTACAGGCAGGTTTAGGAACAACTGAGCCAAAGGACATGACATTTAAGTGGATGTGAGACATAAAGACAGAAGTTGGAGATGATGCCCACGTTCCTAGTTTGGGCCCCAAAGTGAAGGACCGTCCTAACAGAGACGGAGACACGGAAGGGGCTGCCGAGTTGCACGCAGCTGAGGAGGACTCAGGGAGACGTGCGCTCGGAGGTGAAAATGCAGGCATGAGGTAAGGTTCCCGGGGCGGACAGTGGAAGGAGCGGCGATATGCTATTCCACAAGAAACAATCTGGCCAGGACGGACGTGCTACTTTCCAGCACATGCCATTCTCCCACCTCATTACCTTCCTTCCTGCCAAACCAGGGGGTGCATTCTGGCTGTCAAAGCATGACATATTTCACCCTAGCATCACCCTTCTACTTGGCTCTGCTTCTAACGAGAGGATTACAGGACAGAGCAGAGAGCAGGTAATAAGATCATTAACCTTCCGCATGAGGCACAAAACTACAGAAAAGAAAAAGGGAATATAAACAAAACTAAACCAACATCAGAGATATTTTAGAAGTAGAAATTCTGGGAAAGTCGGCATTTTATTGACACTTTACCAAATGAAGGGAGCAAAGGGAAGGCTGACAGACATGCCTGCACGTTCTGCTTTGCTTCCCCATTCCTACCTGCAGAGACACCAGAGTGCAAAGCCAAGTCCACAGTAAGGGTCAAGGCAGATGGCGATCTGCCGAGAAGAATACAATTCACACTGGAGCTTGATGGCTCTACAGAGAGCATTGACTGCCGAATGGGACATCTGGAAAGTAAGGAACACGGAACAGGATGGAACAGGCATCCCACAGGCATCAAAACAGTAGTTTTAGGAAGTTCTGAGTCCCCCAAACTCCTCAAAATGATGTATATTTTTCATTGGTTCTAAAATAGCCGTGGGCAAACTACGGCCCGTGGGCCGGATCCGGCCCATTCGGCTGTTCTATCCGGCCTGCGGAGCCGAAAGAGTGGAGGGTTCTCTTGCTCTCCCCTCCGCTCCTTCACCAGCAGCCCAAGATGAGAGTGCCAGCATGGTCAGGTTGCTTTTGTTCCGGCCCTCCGGTCCAGTTTAAGAATCCACTGTGGCCCTCGAGTCAAAAAGTTTGCCCACCCCTGTCCTAAAAGCTTCATCTCTCACTTAAGGTAACAAATTTCTGTTCATTAGTCAATACTGAGTTTTATAAAATATGAAACTGTAATTTCATACCGTCTTTAACTGTAACTCTTATTATCTGTTAGCTTCAGAACATGGCATAACACAAATTCCTTGGGATAACTTATTCCGGAAGAGCCGATGCTCTTATTTAAATATAGCAGGGACCCTTGATCCTCCGCCTACTGTCTCGGGTACAACCAGCTGGCCTTACAGCTGAAGTCCCTGGGGCAGTGGTCATCTCTATTTTTTGCAGGCCTGGCATTTGACCAGCATCCAGGGAGTGACTGAGTATATACAGACTACTCTACCTTCACTCCTGTAAGCATGCCCGTCGTAGAGACACTAAAATCAAGATACGCCAACATCTCAGGAGTGGGTGGTTTATACAACTGAGGCAACTTCTTCCTGGGTAAATCATCTGCAAGGAAAAGAAAAAAAATCTGATATCAATCACAGAAGCTGGACCATGAAAGCCGCTGCTCTTTAACTGGTTTTCTGTGGCCTTGCGACGGCCAGATTTAGCTTCTGGGATTTGGGAAAGCTTAGGCACCAAGCAGCTTACGTGTGTCACTCCTACACATGGGCTGGAGTTAAGGGCACGGCTAGGCAAGATGAATAAGCAAATCTGTATCAGGCAAATGTATTTAATAGAAGGTAAGTGAGGAACATTATAACACAGTAGTTGAAAACTAAGAAAGCATACTGTTGGCATTCGAATCCCAGCTCTGCCATTTTTCAGTGATTTGACCTTGAAGTTATTTGACCTCTTTGTGTCTGTTACCTTTTTTTTAGTGCGTGTGTGTGTGTGTGTGTGTGTGTGTGTCTGTTACCTTAACTCTAAAATGTATTAATACCTACCCTACCCTCATAGAATTATTGGGAAGTTAAGTCACACAAAGCAATTTGAAAATAACTGATTAAAATGCTCAAAAACTTATTATTATAATGTTGGTTTCAAGTTAAAGTTCATTACAGTTTTAGTACATGTTATATTAGTCATGGACTGCTTTAAAAGTTGTTCTTCTGCAAATTGACATGGTAGGTTTAAAAAAATTATTATCTAGAATTAGGAATTATTTTCCTTTCTCATTTATTTATATACTCACCCCTTTCCCCCCAAATCTGCTTTATAAGTATGTCAAAACCAAGGCTATCAAGTATGTCTCTGGCCCAACCATGTCTCTTCAATGGCTTCATTGGCATTCTGATTCAAGAAACAATTTTGACTCTGACTTTTAAAAAGACTAATAATATATTTTTATTGATTTTCAGAAAGAAGAAGGAAGAGGGAGAGAAACATCAATGATGAGGAAGACATGTGCCCTCACCAGGAATCGAAGAGTGACCTCCTAGTTCGTGGGGCAACACTCAACCACTGAGCCACACCAGCTGGGCCTAACTCTGATTTTTTAAATCTCTATATTACTGGGTGCCCATCGCTGGTTAAACCGAAGACTTTCTCTATTACCTTCAACCCACCTTTGTGTATGAGAGGGTCATTTGTGTCTAAAGAAACCCTCCTAGAAAAAAAGAGAAAAAACTCTTCGTGACCCAGCCAGTGCTGCTCAGTGGTTGAGTGTTGACATATGAACCAATAGGTCACAGATCTGATTTCTGGTCAGGACACATGTCCAGGCTGCGGGCTCGATCCCTAGCAGGGGCATGCAGGAGGCAGCCAATGAATGATTCTCTTTCATCATTGATATTTCTATCTCGCTCTCCTTCTCCCTTCCTCTTGGAAGTCAATTAAAAAAAATATACTATATATATATTCTCATGGCTGTCTCTCAGTTCATATTTCAGATATTCCTGAAATGTGAATGAGTCTAATAACCACAGTACATCTATCTGCATCATTAACACCAACACAATCTATTTGCACATTTATTATATATTTGAGGTCCAGTGTGTGGGTCCCTTGGCCTGGCCTGAGGGGACTGGACCGAAACCTAATCGCCTGATCGCCCCCTAACTGCTCCCCCCTGCTGGCCTGATCGACCCTAATTGCCTCTGCCTCAGCCCCTGCCACTGTGGCTTTGTCTGGAAGGACATCCGGAAGATGTCTGGAAGATGTCTGATCTAAT
Organism: Vespertilio murinus; assembly: GCA_963924515.1. NCBI lineage: Eukaryota > Metazoa > Chordata > Mammalia > Chiroptera > Vespertilionidae > Vespertilio > Vespertilio murinus. Next base: position 149,980,148 of record OZ004707.1, read on the forward strand.
TAGCATATTACCTTTTGGTTAGTATAGACAATACTGAAGCTTGAACTACAATCAGGTCTCCTGACTCCTAGTCCAATGCTGTTTCTTCTATATCACATCTAGATCCAGGCTGTATCAGATCTGTGTTTTACATGAACATGGCCATATCTAGCATAAAAACCTAACCAACATTTGATGATGCCAAGAGTAACAGCAACATACTGTCTTGAGGGGCCTTAGCATGCTGTGATCTGCTTCTCTGGGTCTGGCTGTTGCATTATCCAGACTTTTGGTGAGGCAAGCTAATTGGGTATTAAGTTTTGCCGCTGTCTTATCAGAGGAAACGTGTTGAGATGTAAGAGCTACGTAAGCATCTTTGGCGTAAGAATCTAGGAACTTTCAGGGAGTAAATGCTCTTGTTCCTTCAACTCTGGAGAAATCTCCCCTTCACCTGTGTCAATGATGGTTGGCCAGGTTTTCACATCCACAGATGCAGCCGCCTCTCGGGACTTCAGTAACCTCATTAGCATCTGCGTGGTGAGAATGCAGGCGGCTTTGCTGACCTAGAAAACAAATGAACAGAAATAAGCACCAGGAGGCTCAGCCCAGAGACTCTGGCTGCTGCTAAGAGCAACTCGCACACCACACTATACAGGGCACACCGGTTTTTTAAAAACACACACGCAGGTCAGTGCTTCCCCTTACATTTGTCCTCTGGTGATGTGTAACTCTTAACTGCCTCAGAATGGTGGGCTTGTTCACAACTCCAGTTTTTTTGTTGTTTGTTTTGTAAATACCCACACCACACATCATGCAGTCGAGTTTCCCACAGGTGGGGAAGTCGCACGTCTGCAGTGCAATGGATAAGCCTTGCCCTGGGAAAACCACCTTCGTGATCGTGGTGTCTGCCGGGCCAGGTAAGTATACAAGTTTTGTTTACAGTAGTGATTCTCGGTGGCTATTCCATAGTTTTAATCTCAGAATGGATCCTGAAATTTTTTGGTTTCATGAAGACCAAAATAAAATAAAAACATGGATTTTGTAGAACTCAGGAAAGGAGTTAGTGTCTGTGACAGTTTGGTGAATGGTTGGTAAAATTAACTAGTCCTAGAACATATGCTGAATTTGAGGGACTCTGTGCTCACAGAAACTGCTGCTGCTCACCCTCACAGAGAAGCACAGAATGACTGACCTCCCCAATAACGGTGTCAATGGGAGGAAGCTCCTTCCCCTGCTCTGGCCTACCTTGCAGACTATGACAAGGGCATTTTGTTGAGTTGCACTTTGTAATAAAATCATCTGTGGTGAACACAGTTTTTATGCTGCAGGCTCCAACTGCTGACAGAGCAGCAGTTCTTAAAGAAACAAATGTTACATAAATTGGAATTTTTTAACTCTTTGCTTTAAAGTACATTAGGACATGATGCAATAAAGATTTATCTTATTTTCTTCAGTTCTCATATTCTTCAGAAGCTTCTGTCACTTCCAGAGCAAGCTCTGGACATTTTTTTAAATACTATGCTGAATAAGATACATACTGAATTTATAAAATTAACCAAAATAAAAGTGATCTAACATTGAGGAGAATTCAGTTTGGCAAATAAAATTATCTTGGTTATTGTACAGAAAAAAACACACCAAACAGAACATTTCTTAAAAAAAAAGAAGGGATCAACCAATGAATGCATAAATAAGTAGAACAACAAACTGATGTTCCTCTTTCTCTCCCTCAAATCAATCAATCAATAAAAATAAAAAGGGGGAAAACAAGTTTTATGGAGAGTTAGTTACTATATGATAGCTTTGCCTCTAATGTTCATGATAAATGCACATAATTCTGTATCTCACCAATAACCACTTTCCCATACTCTTCCAATAAATAACACTGGTCAATTTGATCAGATTAAGAAAAAAAACAAGCTGTTTTTAGGAGAAAGATTTGACTTTTCTGACTCAAAAGAACTGGAGAATTAGTAAGAATCCTTAGTTGTCTAAATCTGGGTTTTTTGAGATGAGGACAAGGTATTCTTGGTACTTACATCAACAATCATGCGGACTGTGGGCAATGTGGCAGTAAGGTTCTGAGGATGAGGCGGCCGGACAGTCACAGGAATGCACCCCGCATACAGGCAGCCATAGAATGCAGCGATCAGCTCGATGCCTGCAAGACAGTCAGTGCTTAGCTGTCTGTCTAGCATCACTGCGAACCTAAAAGGCACACCTTCCCAAACTAGTTCATCAAAGCATGTGTCAGATGGGTTATTCAGACCGTAACCTAACAGAGACACTAGCAGAAGAAATTTTTAAAACTGAGAAGGAATAGAAGGAAAAGGAGAAGGGATAGAAGGAAAAGAAGAGAGAGAGAGAGAGAGAGAGAGAGAGAGAGAGAGAGAGAGAGAGAGAGAACGAATCAATAAGAAGAAAGGAAGTCAGAAGTAAAGAAAACTCTTGAATGATACCCCAAAAGAAGGTGTTTTGGTTTCATTACTTAATGTAACTTAGGAGAATTAACTGCAGAAATTAGGGATGTTGAACTTGGTAAAGAAAAGAATAGGAAAAGGAGAGATGAGGATCACATTAATTTTCTCTAAGTCTGTAGAAGGCCAATTTAATTTCTAACACATGGCTCCATCAGTAGGTACAAGTTTTAGGGAGGTAATAGGAAGAGGACTGCAATATCAGGACTGAGTGGGTGGCCTCCTCAGGAAGTGTTCTGCTCCATCACCATGTCGTCATAAACTGGTGATGGAACACCATAGGAAGGATCCCTTTACCAGCTGACCTTCTAAGATATCTTACTATCAATGTAAATAAAACAGCATAGTAATCACAGAGCAAAATGAAATAAAGGATATAAAAGACCAAAGAAGGCTGGATATATGAGTGCATTAGGTGGAAGAAGAATAAAGAAAGAGACAACTCAAATTTTTCACCTAAAATTTTGAATATTTACATGAAACTGTCATCAAATAATTCAGGGTCCCTCTTACTGTGAGGAGAAGGTTGTTGAATTAAATTAGAGCATGGGAGATGAAAACAGCAATAAAAGGAATAGTACACATTAATTATAATACAAACAAATTAAAGTCAAAAGAGTTCATGGACAACTTTCTTTTGGAAACTGAGTCAAATGGTCTCATTCTCAACATTATTACAAACAAAGCATCTCAAAAGTCAAGAAGTCTTCATTCATTCATTCATTCGTTCATTCATTATTTACCACAGTGCCAGGCACTGTGCAAGAGAATGAAAATACAAGAGTAAACACAAAAGACGCACTCCCAGAAGAGCGGTTATACTGCACAACTCCACTAACTCTCATCTTAGCCTGTGTGCAGGCACTTCGGAAGTCGAGAGGTGCACAGCCTACATGGTCATGCATGGTGGCCCTGAGTTCTTGTCCTCCTAGTTTGTAGTCTAGTAATGGATCTTAGGCGCAGTCTACCAACTCAACACTCACCAGGTGGATAGAGCAACACCACATTGTCGCCTGCATTTAGATGCCCCTTATCACCAAGAACTGACGCAATCCTCTCTGCTCGCTTGTGAAGCTGGAGGCAGCTGGCCGTGCACACAGTTGTGCCCTTTAAACAGAGGAAATATGGATCATTAAGAAAATAAAACAGCAACAAGTAAAGCCAATTTGACATTATACCTAAAAGACTTGTGCCATGGTATATTATTTTTAGCTATTTATCAATTCCAATGAAAATCCCTCTGGTGCCAAAGGACACTCTTTTTCAATGTCCAAAGGTACTTAGGGAATATCTACATAAACATATGTACTTATAGTCCTTCTTGCTTAAAATAGCTTTAGAAATACACAGGGATTGTTTTCACTTAAATGAGGAAGAGTAAAGGGAAAAGAAAGGGACTGCTAAGTAGGATGAGGGCAGGACAATAAATGCTTACCACGTGGTCATGTGCATTTATTTGCTGGGCATTAAGCACATATTTGACTGAGTTTCTAACAGCGAAGATGTAAATAAAACAGTAACATTCAGTGTTACTAGCTTATAATAAAGATGAACAGATTTGAAGATGGCCAACTATTACTGATCCTGAGAATAATTTCTCCTATGGGTTGTCATAAATATCCTTATTATCAACTAGAGGCTTGGTGCACAAAATTTGTGTAGGGGTGTGTGTGTGTACGACGATGGGGGATGGCGGGGGCTGTCCCTCAGTCTGGCCTGCACCCTCTCACAATCTGGGACCCCTCAGGTAGGGCTCCTAGGCCTGGCCAGCGGTCAGGGCCTATTGGGGCTTTCCTTCCCCCAGCTGCCGACAGCTGGCCCCGCCCCTGCCGCTGCCACTGCTTGCCATCTGTGTGGCTGCCACTCCCTCCCCCACCACAGGTCGCCTCCCTCTGTGGGGCAATTGTGGGGCGATGGCAGGGGCCCCCTGACCAATCACATTGCACTCGCCTTGGCTGGCCTGGTGCCAGTGCGTGTCATAGCGTGGTCATCCAGAAGGTGGTTCTGCTGTTTGGTTATTTAGTCAATTTGCATATTACACTTTTATTATTATAGATTCAAGCTTTACTAGGCTGGGCTTTTTAAACCTCCTTTCCCATGTAAAAACCTCCCACAAATGGGAAAGTGCATAAAATATGAAGCAGCCCAGCTGCCGTGGCTCAGTAGTTGAGCATCGACTTATGAACCAGGAGGTCACGGTTTGACTCCCAGTCAGAGCACATGTCAGGCTTGACACCCCAGTATGGGGCATGCAGAAGGCAGCCATCATTTTCATATTGATGTTTCTCTCTCTTTCTCCCTCTCTCTTCTACTCTGAAATCAATAAAAATATATATTAAAAAATAAAATAAAGTGTGAAGCAAGCAGCTGTGTAAAAACTAGTGTGACATGAAAAAGACCACTGCCAACAACTCAAATGCACAGCCATGAGCCCCCCCGCCAGCCTTCTCTTCCCTCCATAGGAAACTACATCTTGCCTTAAAAAAAAAAAATTTTAATCTTTATTGTTGAAAGTATTACACATCCCACTCCTCCCTCATTGACCCTTCTAGTCGCCTCCAACCCCTTTTTTACCAATCATGAAATTTTGAATTTTATATAAATGAGATTATACTGTATATACTTTTGTGCTTTGCTTCTTTCTCTCAACATTATCTTAAGAGTCATCTATGCTACAGTGCCTAGGTATAGTCTATTCATTTTTGTTGGTGTATATTTAGTTGTGTGAACATACAATTTATTCATCCATTCTACTATTGACAAACACTCATCCTTCTACAATATCCTAGTGCATAAACATTTACATCTGGTCAGGGACAGACCTAGAAATGGAAATGCTGGGTTACTGGGTATGCCCACCTTCAACGTTAGTGGATAATGCCAAGTTGCTCTTTGTCATGCCAATATCACATGGTCTTAGTTAATGTAACTGTATATCTCAAAAAAATCTAATGATGAAAACAAGTTTTACTGAGCAGTTTCTTTTAAAAGTACTTTAAAAAAATTCAGTAATATAAAATAGGGACATGTTCCATATAGAAAATTTGAAAAATATAAATACAAGATGTAACCACTATTAACATTTCAGTATGCATTTTTCTGGTGTTTTTCTTTTTCTTTTCTTCCTTTTTTTTAAAGAGTCTAATTTTTCAACTACCAATTGTAGGATATATAAATATCGACCAAATATTTCTGGTGCAAATTTAGCATTTGGATTAAAAAGTACTCTAAGTTTAAAAATACACATAGATTTAGAAGATTTCACATATACATGTTAAATTTATAATTAATAATTTTAATATTGACTACCTGTTGAGTTGATAATATTTGAGAGATATTTGGTTAAATAAACAGTAATTTTACCTGTTTAAAAAAACACACACATATCTTCAGATGAGGATTAATAAATACACACATAGATGAATAAGATTCCTGGTCAGGGCATAAGCCCGTGGTTTCCGGCTTGATCCCCAATAGGGGGCGTGCAGGAGGCAATCTCTCACTGATGTTTCTATTTCTCTTTCGCTCTCCCTTCCTCTCTGAATATAATATTCTGGTGACCCATCATTAGAAAGCAGTAGTTAAATGCATTCAAATAATTTTCAATTTGCTTTTTATCTGTCAGCAATAAATTACTTAAGTATGTACCAAAAATAACTGTTTTTAAAATGTTGATCTATTGTCACTTTCTTCCTGGCAGAAATAAAAGAATTAAAAGTCAAACTGGGTAAAACATTACGTGTCATAATACATTCCATGTATCTGTATGTAATTGTAATTGCATTGTTGGCCCCACCATTCCTCACAGAACTGAAAAGAGATGACTTGATTGTATCACAAGACAGTATTAAATAACACTGCAGGGGGGTCTCATTTCAACCTTGAATGATTGCACAACTTATCCTCATCTGTCAAAACAAGAAAGCAGGAACTCTTTCCTCAGAGTTGGCAACAGACATTTTCTGATGAAAGAGATCAAAAGTGCCTAAGATCCTCCCACATTCACCTGATTTGAAAAACAAATTAAGTTTTCATACCTTTGCATTTAACAGCATGAAGAGTACATGGTCAGGGGTTGCCTGGGCTCGCCACTGTAATATCTCTGCCAGAAATTGGTGCTAAAGTCACAAAGCAGAAAAAAGAATCAGGTTCAACAACTTTACTTATTTCTATTTTTAAAATTTCTTTAAAAGATATATTTTATTGTTTTTACAGAGAGGAAGGGAGATGGATAGAGAGCTAGAAACATTGATGAGAGAGAAACATCGACCAGCTGCCTCCTGCACACCCCTTACTAGGGATGTGCCCGCAACCAATGTACATGCCCTTGACCGGAATCGAACCTTGGCCCATTCAGTCTGTATACCAATGCTCTATCCACTGAGCCAAACCGGTTTCGTGTTTTTTTTTTTTTTTATTTCTTTATTGATTAAGGTATCACATATTTGTCCTCATCCCCCCATTCCCATCCCCCACCCCCTGTTGTCCTCGACCCCTGGTTAGGCTCATAAGTATGCAGTTCAGCAACTTTAAACAAGTTGGAGAGCACACCTTCCATCTGCTCCCTGAAGTCTAAGTTTTGTCCTTGACTTGTTTGTAAACATCAGCACTTCTGGAAGCTTACCTTTCTCACTAAATCATTCTCTTCAATTTGCCCGAGATCCCTTCCTGCAGCTTGTGCTATGCGTTTTCCAGCAACCAGATTCCCAACCATCACAGAAGCAGGGCCTACACCTATAAATAAAGGCAAAATTAACCATGGACATGGTAATTCAAGTTACATACCCCAATTTATTTTTAGACTGACCAAAACTGGTTCAAATAATTGAGCATTCTCCTGGGCACTCGGAACACAGGAGCAAACAAGACAAAGAGCTTGAATTCTAGTGGGGAAAGGCAACTAATAAGCACATACACAAATAAATACAAAACAAACAGGACCACAGGAATGGGGGAGTTGGGGAGACGGAGGAGGACAGGTGGTATAGGGAAGTTTTTACTCGGAGGAGGTGACAGTTGGTTGCAAATGCTCCCATCACAACACAACCCTAAAAGTGAGTTTATCAGTAATGAATATCTGGTCTGGAAAGAAATCTGCTTTCTAGGAGAACTGAGAGTGAGTTAGTTCATCAGGAACATCAGAAGTGCTTTATTGAAAGTGAATGACAACTGCCAAAACCGGTTTGGCTCAGTGGTAGAGCGTCGGTCTGCGGACTGAGAGGTCCCGGGTTCGATTCCGGTCAAGGACATGTACATTGGTTGCCCTGGGCATTTAAAATTTTTTTTTAATTGATTTTTTACAGAGAGGAAGGGAGAGGGATAGAGAGCTAGAAACATCAACCAGCTGCCTCCTGCACACCCCCCACCGGGGATGTGCCTGCAACCAAGGTATATGCCCTTGACTGGAATCGAACCTGGGACCTTACAGTCCGAAGGCTGATGCTCTATCCACAGAGCCAAACTGGTTTCAATGTTGCCCTTGGTATTTTAATTATGATGTGTCTTGGTGTGGTCCTCTTTGGATTCCTTTTGTTTGGGGTTCCGTGTGCTTCCTGGACTTGTAAATCTATTTCTTTCACCAGGTGGGGGAAGTTTTCTGTCATTATTTTTTCAAATAGGTTTTGAATATCTTGCTCTCTCTCTTCTTCTGACACCCCCATAATTCGGATGTTGGTATGCTTGAAGTTGTCCCAGAGGCTCTTTACACTATCTTAATATTTTTGGATTCTTTTTTCTTTTCCAGCTGAGTGTTTTTTCGCTTCTTTGTACTTCAAATCTTTGACTTGATTCTTGAGATCCTCTAGTCTGATGTTGGATCTCTGTATATTATTTTTAATTTGAGTTAGTGCATGCTTAATTTCTAGTCGGTCCTTTTTCATATCCTCAAGGGCCTCACTAAATTTATTGGCCTTTTCTAAAAAATTATTGGAAAACCTTATAATTGTGGTTTTGAACTATATAGCCAGTAGTTTGCTTTCCTCCATTTCTTTTATTTGTGACCTGTTTCTTTGCCTCTGCATTTTGGCTACTTCCCTGAGTTGACATAGTGCAACACTCTTAGTGCATCCATTTGTGGGCTGTGTATACAGTCTTGTTGTAGTTAAGCCTTGATTGTTGTTGGTATCACTGGGAAGAATTATCTCCAGGCCAATTGGCTGTGAGGATCAGCTGTGTCTACGATGGGAGAACTTCTGTGCTGGAGACACCCTTATGGGGCAAGACTTGCTTCAGTGAGGCTTTGATGTTCACTGAGTCTGCCCCTTGACTGTGTCCTTTATGGATCTGAGGAGTTATAATCTGATGGTCCCACTCTGACCACTGGGTACACTGGCTCTTGGATCTCCAAAGAGGTGCTAATTTAGCCTCTGCCTGAGGCCACCCAGCAGGAGCTATGGAGAGATCTGCAGATTCCTCTTCTTTATTTGGGTTTTGGAGGTGCCCAGATGAGGCCCAGCTGTGAAGCAATGCCAGCTGCTATGGGGCTTTGGGCCTTCCTTTGGATGTTCTGGGTCTTTCTGACTCAGCTGCAGTTTGTTAGGTAAGTTTGTATTTCAAAGGACCAGGCCATTCATATGCAAAAGCCTCTGTGTACATCTTGAATCGGGCAGGGTCTCAGGGCGGAGCAAACAGCAATGGCTTCCCATCAGCTCTGCCCTAAGAGGCCCTTGGGTCTCAGTGTCCTGCGGTAGTTGCTGCAAGCATCTCTGAGAGAAAGCCACCTTAGAGTTTCACCCGCTGCCAGACAGTCCTATTTCTCCCCTTATGAGTTTGGGTCCCCAGAGTCTTGCGGAACTGGAGTCCAGAGCACTTGGGAGCTTGTGTCTCCCTGCGGACTGAAAAAGCCAGCTGTGTACTCGGTGCCAGCCCTCTCCATGCACATGCCTCTGTACCTCTGCACTTTACTTCTGCAGTTCCTGAGTCTCAGTGTGCTTTTCCCTTCCCTTCTAGTTGTAGAATTTCCACTCAGCCAGCCTTCCTGTGGTTCTGGATGACGTCCGTTTTGTCTTTGAGTTGTAGTTTGAAGTGGTTGTGCTTGGCAGCAAGCTCAGGTGTTTACCTATGTTGCCATCTTGGTTTCTCTTTTGGGTTGCAAGCTTGATCCCCATAGGGGGCATGTGGAAGGCAGCCATTGATCTATTATGCTTCTCTCTCACCAGTGTTTCTATATACTAATCTCCCTTCCTCTCTCTCTAAAAATAAATTTAAAAAATTTAAAAATTAATAAATAAAAAGGGAGAATTCTCCCTCTCCCCACCCCACCCTCTCTTTTTTTTAAAAAGTGCTAGTGTTCTTTATGCCTTTCTTGGTGGGTCGATCACTTAAAGATTAAGACTGCTGAATCAAACTAAGAAAATGGCTAAAAGATAACAAAAAGTATCATCAGCTGAGTTTTGATTAATGGTGATGCTATGTTTAGATTAATATTAAATATATTTTATTGCCAAAATCTGTTGCTCTTGAATATATTGAAGTATTTGGGGAAAAAAAATCACTTAAATCATAGATTCACTTTAAAATATTTGGGGAAGCTGGGTAAAGGATACAGAGAATTATTTGCACTATTTGGCAATTTTTGTGTGAAATTATTTCAAATAAAACATTTAATATTTTAAATGGAATAAAAATTCAAAAAGTGTAAAGTACTCCAATACTCTGAGTGTTGACTACTTCTTCTTTTAAATCTTTATTGTTGAAAGTATTACATAGGCCCCTGTTTTCCCCAATGATCCCCTCCAGCTCCCCTCCCCCTGCCCCAGGCCCTCACCACCCCAGTCTGCGTCCATGGAGTGAATGCAGTTTACAAAAGTGCCTTACTGCAATTTTAAGTGTAATATGCAAAATCCCTTCCTAAGACACTGCATTAGTTACAGATGTTGGAGGGTTTTATATAAGCAGGGCTCTGCAAATTTGACTGTTAGTTGCCTAATCCTGCATTCACATGTAATATAATAAAAGTGTGACATTTTTAAAAAGTAAATTTTTCAGAATTTAAAACAAAAATAATTCAGCAGCAATTTCTTCAGATCCTACTATGTACATTTCTTGAGCCCATGGGTCACAGGAAGTAAAAAATAACTGAGAGCAGGAACATCTAGGAGGCTAATTGCTGACATTTTGCTGTAGCTTTAAAGAAGCCTTATTTTGCCCACAAAACTCTGTACATTTCCTGTGGCAAAGACCACTAGTCATCAACCCCAATGTCTAGTCTCCTCCTTTGCCTTAAAAACAGAATAGCCAGTTTGTCGTCTGCAAAAAAGACTATATTCTTTAGTACTGTATAATAATATATAAGAAGAAGTTATTTACATATGTAATTTCTAGAAAATATGCTTTATTAAAGGGGGTGGGTATTCCCTTGACCTTTTCCTCCCGCCTGCTGGCTAGAATGCAGGAGGGATGGCTGGAGGTCAGGAAGCCAATGGCTGGCTGTGAGACTATGTGATTTTCTTGCAGTCCTTCCTGCCCTTGCTGTGACTCCATGGGCGGAGCCTCTCTGTTTCACTGACTCTGGGTTGGTCTGACTTGTTTGGGACAATGAAATGTTAGAAGACAGGACATAAACAGAAGTTTCAAATATGCTTGTGTGATTTGGCTTGCCTTCTTGTTTTTGCCATTTGCTTTGACAAAAATATGGCCCAGGTAGTTGCTGGTCCCATGATGAGGAGACACACAGAATGATTCTAACCTGACTTACAGCCTGGAGCCAAGGCCAGCCCAGCTGATCCCAGCCCACAGACCCACATCCCATGAGTGAAAAACAAATGCTTCTTACTTTAAGCCACTGAGCGTGGGGTTATCTGGTAGGCAGCACAGCTACAGCGATAGCTGACCGATGTAGTAACAGAGCAGAGAGGTGGGAAGTGGGAATCGTAACGACTGAGGAGCTGCCATCCCAGTCCTGCACTGCCTGGCTCTGCCTTTCCTTTACCTTAGAAAGAGGTAAACTTGTCTCCTGTTTAAGTTGCTGTTATGTTTTTCTGAAACTTGCAGCTAATATCAGTCCTAACACATTCCCATTCTTTAGACAATAGCTCCAACAGATAGGTATCCCAATGAGATTATCCTCCTGGACTGCCTTAACACTTTTTCCATCTTCCTTTCCCTCTCTTTTCCTTAAAAAAAAAAAAAAATCTAATTCCTACCCATCTCAACTTTCTGTATACTTCTTAAACCCCAACATGTCAGATGATCCCCACCTCATCTATCCCATGATTTCCAAACTCCTTTGGTCTGATTCATATACATCCCACTTAGATCTTAGCAGGTAATCACAACAGACAGCAAAACCAAACCAAACCAAACCAAACCAAACCAAACCAAACCAAACCAAACCAAAAAACAGTCAAAACTAATGCTTTCTTCCAGCAGACAGGTGGATGTTATGCCCATGTGGGTTTAGGAATAAACTTCTGAAATAGGTTTTATCATTTAATAAAATTAGGTGAAATCTGGCTAGCAAAAGCAATGTTTTTTGTTTTTTCCTTAAAAATATATTTTATTGATTTTTCACAGAGAGGAAGGGAGAGGAATAGAAAGTTAGAAATATTGATCAGCTGCCTCTTGCACATCCCACAACCAAGGTTTCTGCTCTTGACCGGATTTGAACCTTGGACCCTTGAGTCCATAGGCCAATGCTCTATCCACTGAGCCAAACCAGTTAGGGCTGGGCACAATTCTTTTTTTTTTTTTAAATATGTATTTTATTGATTTTTTACAGAGAGGAAGGGAGAGGGATAGAGGGTCAGAAATATCGATGAGAGAGAAACATAGATTAGCTGCCTCCTGCACATCCCCCACCAGGGATATGCCTGACAACCAATGTATATGCCCTTGACCGGAATCGAACCTGGGACCTTTCAGTCCGCAGACCGACGCTCTATCCACTGAGCCAACCGGTTTCGGCTCCCTGTAGGACTTTATTCTGCTTCCCAAATGGGATTCTGAGCATCTTTGACTCCATACCTCATATCCCGGGGAAAGGAGGAACACTACTTAGAATTACTTAGGAGAGGGAGTCGGAGTCGACAGAGAACAGGAGAAGCCCGTTCTGCAGGTCTCAGTCATCCCTGCTTTCAGTCTGATCATAACTTTATCATTACTAACTTTTGTAAAGTCTAATTTTAGAGAAAATATCATGTGGGGAAAAACTCAGTTTCTTGAATTTACAACCTTAACATTACATCTTTAAAGCCAGCACATTACCTGGTTGCTTTTGCCGGGGTTTTGGCAAATTTGTCACGCATGTATGTGGACACATGAGGATATTGCATGGATGTAGAGATCCTTCCAGGAAGAGCTGTTTCGTTTGAGATAAATGAATTCCTCCTAATGGAGTTTTTGGCAATGTATTGGCAGGCACCAGAGCAAGACAATAAACCCCCACTTGATGAATGCTATCAATTGCCTAGAAAAAGAGAAATATTCCGTGAGATTAATTTTACTACATTTGACATCTCCCTAACGCAATTCATTATTCTATTCTAGAATTTTCTTTCTCTATACATTCTATTCTAGCTCTGGAATCTGGTAGGTTAAGATCCCATATATGTGAAGTTATCTAATCCGTTCAGTGATGGTAGAAGTCAACAGAAGGGTATGACACTATCTAAATGGGTGAACACTGGCTTGTAAGCCTCAATATGTTGAGTGTTAATGTGAATCACCTACTAATGTGTTTTGGTTGTTTTAAACAATTTAAAGGGGCAAAAGAATATACTCCTCCAACTTTCCTCCTTATCAATAGCAACAAAAGAAGGTGGAAAGTCTGGCAGAGTTCCTAAGTCTCTGGTATCTCAGAGTTACAGAAAGTGAGCAAATGTATTACTGCATGTAGCCTTGACTTCATACTGAATACACCATTTGGTAAGGTGTCTACTGACCACCTTCCTTAGGTATTTACTTTATTACACACTAGAGGCCTGGTGCATGAAAATCCATGCACTGGAGGGGGGTCCCTCAGCCTGGCCTGCCCCCTCTCACAGTCCAGGAGCCCTCAGGGGTGGGAGATGACCTGGTGGCCAGGGGAAGGTGACACCTCCATCACACCTCTGCTGATGTCACTGTCTGCAGCGCAAGCCTCAGCTGGCCCTGGTTACCTGAGCCTCGGGCTGCCCAGGGCAGCCGACATCTGAGTCTTGCCTGTGCATCGGGCCAGCCCTGGGCAGCTGGGGGGCTGAGAGAACTGGGGGACTCTGAAGGCAGGCACAAGGAGCTGAGGGGATTGGGCACTGCCATCTTTGAGGGTGTGGCAGTCAATTATCATATTCCCTCCTTATCGGCTGTGAGCGCCACCATCTTTGCAATGGTGTGAGGGTCAATTAGCATATTTCCTCTTTATTAGGTAGGATAGACCTGGAATTAACCATCACTGGTTCTACCTACCAAAACATATGGTATCCTTACTGTTCTACAAATCCAAGTGCTCCAAGCTGAGAAGCTACAGAGACTGCAAAAATAATGCCCTTTATTTCATGCGCAAATCAGACCCCAAATGACTTTTACAAGAATTTGAATTAACATAGCATTTAAAAACTATAGTTGGTTTCCAAAAAAGTAACAAATATCTTGGGGAATTTCAGTTTCCTGTGACAGGAAAAAACAAAATTCACTATAAGATTCAACCATTATGTCCCAAAATTCATTGTGAATGAAATAAACAGTTTATTTGTTTGAAAATATGAACAGTATAAGAAATACTCTCTTTGCAAGTCTGGTTCTTAGCCACCTTTCAGAGATCAGCCCAGGCCCACCTCTTCACAGTTTTTTCTGTCTAGTGTATCTTCAGTAGATTCTCTTCCTTTCCTCCGATTTCCCACTACAAACAGCCTATGCTCATGCCAGCTGATAATTCAGAATCATGGACCCCGCGGATAGGAAGAAATCTTAAAAGTCATCTAGCCTTATCATTCATCCCATGATTGCATCATTTCTACAACATTACCACTACACTGGCAATTAATAAATCCAAACGGCCCAAGCAGACCAGTTATGGATATTGGGAACACTCCCAATGGACACTTAGAATATTAGGCTTTTATTATCCTATATAAAGATATAGGATAATTGTGTCCTATAATTGTGAACAGGTGGCTGTTCAACCAATCAAAGTGTAATATGCTAATGATAGGCTAAGACTGCTCAACTGCTTGCTATCATGTGCACTGACCAGCAGGGGGCAGACACTCTGACTGGTAGGAGAGCTTGCTGCTGGGGTCTGGCTGATCAGGACTGAGCAAGATGGGCTGGACATGCCCTGGAGCCCTCCTGCGGCCCCTCCCCGGCCGGCTAACCTCCCACATCCCTCCCTGGCCCTGGTTGTACACTGGTGGGGTCCCTCAGCCTGACCTGTGTCCTCTCGCAATCTGAGACCTTTGGGGGATGCCGGAGAGCCGGTTACGGCCAGATCCCACAGGCCAGGCTGAGGGACCTGACTGGTGTACGAATTCATGCACTGGACTTCTAGTATGGTGATAAGTAGAAAAATAAAGTCAAGTGAGGGGACGGAGAGTAAAAGGGAATGTTATTTAGTCATCATTTACTGAATGCAGGCACTAAATGCTTCAATTAATTATCTAATTACTATCAATTAATCCTCCTACTAGCTTTGTAACATAAATAATGTTATGCCCACTTTATAGATCAGGAAATAGGCTCCCCGAGGTTAAGTAACTTGCATAAAGGCATATATGTGGTGGGGAGTGGAGGTGCGATTCAAATGAAGACAAGTAAGCTCCTTTCATCACTCTAGCCTGCCCCCTCTGGAAACATATCCCTTATACTTACCCCTAACCTTTCCCTTCCCCCAGTGGCTTATGTCACCCAGATCTCTCACTTCACATAAAGCCCCTGCAAAGTAAGAACAACACCCTATATTTTCTTGGATCCCTTGCACTCTATGCACCACTTTTAACATGTAATAATACTGTAGCTGTTGACAAGTGGATTGATGACTGTCGAAGATGTGTTCCACATATGGACAGTTAAAAATTTTATGGGTTGTAAACACTCTGGAACAAAAAAAGTGAAAGAATTTGCTGAGGCAAGTTAGTTCAATTCTCTTTGGCAACCTGAGCAGAAAAATACTATGTGGTCCAAAAGGAGAAAAGGTATTAACTATCTAGTTTTGTTAATAGTACTTAGAATATGTTAAGTAGTGATTGGCAAGAAAAAAATAAGGTAGTATAACTAGTCCACCAAAGAAAATGTTAAGCACTGGTTGCTGCTGCCTTTGACAACAAAGCTCACCTGCAACACCCGGCTCATCCACTGGAAACTATCTTCCTCGGAAGCATCAGGTCTTTGCTCCGCAACCACGACAATGCGCTCATCATAAAATACAGACACAGAAAACACAGCAATTCTAAGAGAGACAGATCACACACATCAGGACTCCCTTCACAACCAGCCCGATTTACTTTGCTCAGTTGGAATACAGAGAAGGGACATCCCCACCACACTAGCCAAGAATGAGCAGTTTAGAAAAGAAAATGTACAATCATTACTATCAAAACGAGGACTCAAAAAACACGTATTAAGCACCACTGTTGTGAATGTTGGGACACAGTGATAAATAAGACAAAGGCCCTGTCTTCATGGAGTTTGCATATCAGAGACAGAACAAACAAATATAATGTCATGTTGCAATATACACCAGGAGAAAACTAAGGCAGGGTGAGGGGGTGGAGAGATGTGCTAGGAAGGCAGGTGGTTGGGGAGTGCTTTCCTGAGGTGTGGACAGAGGAGCAGAGACCTGAATGAAGTGAGGATGCGAGCCAGGCGGAGATCTGGAGGAAGAAGTTTCCTGGCAGAAGGAACGGAAAGCGAAAAGGTTCTGAGGTAGGAACGAGCTTGGCAGGTTTGAAGAACAGCAAGAAGGCCAGTGTGCCTGAAGCAGAGTGGTGAAGCAGAGAGTGGTGGGGAGAGGTCAGAGCCAGGCCGGGCGGTCACAGAGGACCCGGTAGGCCAGGGGGAGGGGTGTTTTAAGAGAGGTCTCCACTCAAATGTCCCCTTACTAGCAAGGCATTTCCAGACCACCTTAGAGAAACTGGCAAGCACAGCCCCACCCCCTATGTTTTTTTCTGCATAGCATTTGTAATCATCTCCTACGTTATCTATTTCCCTATGTGGTTTCCGTCTGTTTCTCCCAATGAGAATGTGGCTTCACAAGGCCTGTCTTGTTCAATACCACACTGTGAACATCAAGAACAGTGGCATATAGCAGGCACCCAATAAATAGTTGTAGAATGAATGCATGAAATAATTCGAAATCATTGGAGACACCTGTCTCCCTTCCTTCCTTTCATCCTCACATATTTATTGAACACCTACTGTGTGCCAGGTGGTCTGATGAGTGCTATGGGTATAGCTGTGACTAAAGTCAGGTCTAGTGTCCCATGGAATTTACATCTCATAGGAAGCTACACAATGACAAAAACTACACATTTCAAAAATTGGTTCTCAAAAAAAAAAAAAAAAAAAAGAAAGGATTGGTTTTCTATTGGTTTAATTCATTTTTCTTCTTCAAACACTAAAGGGATACCAAGATTGCCTCAAAACATATATCCATGATTGTAAACTACTGAACTGGATAACCATTATTCAAATATGTATAAAAAATCTTTTCTTCAATCAATAAGCAAAGAAAAAAGATATCTAATTGACTTCACCCATGGAATTTGAAATTAGTACTTATGTGCTATGCCAATCTCTGTGTTAAAATGATATAATAAATTAGAAATGAGCAAGAGAAACAATTCTTAGATGTAAAACTCCTACAAAGCAGCATATTTTTCAATTAGACTGAATGGGACTACTTCTGTACTGAAGGAATATAAGAAGTTCAAATTTTAGAATCTCCTCAGTCTCAACAGTGATAATTAAAAACTGAAGCACAGGGATATCATTATGTCTTATTTCTCTCAATTACAGCCAAAAAAACCAGACATTTTAAGACAAATATTCAAAGTTTGGTTTCTGCTAGGCTTAACCCAAAATAACCCAATCATTTGAAAGAGAATCTACAGAATACAATCAAATCACCTGATATATTTAGATTCTACCGGAAATGTTAACATTTGAACTCTGCACTACTCACCTTCCTCTATAAACAGTCTTTATTGATTCCACAGCCAATCCGGTAGCAACAATGTCATCAGCATTATGTCTGCGACCACTAACCATGAGTAACCCGTCCATTTTTCCAACCACAAACACCAGGCTGCCCTGAAAGATAACGATTGACCTTGATTTCCATAATTTAAATAATAAAACAAACATTTTACTTCTGCCTTGAAATAAATCTCATGAAAAATATAAGAAACAATACCAAACTTTATGGATTCTGAGAAAATATTTCACATCACAGCATCCTGGAAATCAGTGGTATCTTACAATTAAAGGGGTCTTATAGTGCATAAGAAGGGAATCTACTCATATTTATTCTTAGGGAGGAATTTTATAAGAAAGCAACTAGAATAGCATACAAGCATAGTTTTATTTTCCCAGCCATGATTATGTATTAATTTATTTTCTGTACCTATTCATGGGATGGATGCAGAGAAAAAAATTTTGTCAATTAATACTGGAATTAGGAAGAGATAGAAAATAGTTTTGATGTTAGAATGACTATTTAAAGTTTATAAAGGTAATGCTTTTTCCATCTGGCAAGATCACAAACAGGCTAATACAGGTCAAAGGAAGACTATAGTAGTCTTTCCTCTCCGGTACGATAACAGATCTGCCGGAAAGTATGCTGTTAATGCCCTAAAAGCACCATTGCATAAATAATTTTACTTATTATTTAATATTAATAATCCCCCCAGATCCACTTGCAATAAATTAACTTTTTCCATTCATTGCAGAATTCCTAAGTTCCTTGTACCATCTTTATATATTCACTATCTAGCGTCATCTCCATGTGAACGTCACTCATTGGCTGACTGGGCACAATGCAGTGCCATACACTGACGGGGCTATGTAAGTATGACATAACCTCCAGTCTCAGGAAGCCACTGGTCCGTCTCAGAAAACAGAAGACAACCATTCATTCCCACCACAGTGTGAAAAATGCTACGGTGGAAATAAAGAAAAGGAGACAGGCACTGGTCTCCCACATCCGTGTCTTCCTCTCTTTCACACCAACAGAATTTTTAGCTGGGCATGGCTGACCAAAACAAGGATGATGGCACTTCCTCCTCCCTTGCAGCTAGGTGGGCCACCTGCCTAGTTCAGAACAATGGGATATAAGTGGAAGCGTTGCTCAGCAGCTTCAGGGAGTCTTCCTTACAGGAGAACAGGACTGCACCCTTCCCTCTGTCCTGTTTCCTGGAATGCAGATGTGATGGCTGGAGCTCCATCTTGGAGGTCCACCGTGGAGAGGTAGCTACTATTACAAGGACCTTAAGAGCTTCTTGGTGCTGAGCGAGGAAGTCAAGACAATAAATGCAGACTTCGCTTTCTAGAGAATGATTCTCTTAGAAGAATATTCTTGCCTCCACCATTCTCCATGAACATTGGCAAAGAACTATAATAAAATTATATCTCTTCTTAAGTAACTTAAACCTTCAAGAAGAGAAGCGAGAGTAAGGAGGTAATTAGACACCGATGGAAGCATATGGGCCTAACTGTGATAATGAATAACTATTACTTATAAAGCAAAATCCAAACTCTCATTCTGTCATGCAAAGCCTTCCTTGCTGGCTCATGAAACTAACTATTAGCTCTTTGAAAACAAGGTTTGTGTCCTAATTGTCTCTATAAACCCAGTGACTATACATGCCATTTGCTGGAAAACAAACTGCTTTCATTCAAAGAATTTACTATTATACAAATTGCATTGCTGATAATCTATATGAAAATGCTTTGTATGCTATTGATTATTGTTTCCCTTTGCTATTAAAGGAAACAGCACACTTATAATTTATTGATACATATTAATCAATCAAAGAAGGGTAGCAAGAGTAAGTAAAAAGAGTTTTGAAAATAAAAAAATGTCTCAATTTGGATGAGTCAATGAACTTGGGTAACAGAAACAATAAACTTTGATGCATTTATTACATTCTTATAGGAAATGCTTTAAATGTAAGTTAAGCGGCCCTATAACACTCTTGGATTAATCAGAATTTGTTCTGCTCTGTGGATCAAAGTCCAAATATTTGAATAAGATGCATCAAAACAAACATGAAAACATCACTTACAGGCCCTACAAACCCCAGCAATCCTGATCGGATGAATGGCACATCCCCAACAGGAGAGCCTGCAGAATTCACCGGAATTACCTAAAACACAGAAAAAAGAAAGTGACAATCTGAAATTTTAATTTAAAAATGTATTTAAGAACCTCTCATATATGTGGCATCTCTGACTTTCATGTATGAAAGGTTCTCATACTTGAGCACATATAAGTTTGGTATTTTCTCTTGCAAAAAATATGTATTTGTTTTATTTTATTTTTTAAAAAATATATTTTTACAGAGAGGAAAGAGAGAGAGATAGAGAGCTAGAAATATCAATGAGAGAGAAACATCGACCAGCTGCCTCCTGCACATCCCCTACTGGGGATGTGCCCGCAACCAACATACATGCCCTTGACCGGAACTGAACCTGGACCCTTCAGTCGGCAGGCTGACGCTCTATCTACTGAGCCAAACCGGCTTTGGCTATATTTGTTTTAATTAATTTGTGAGAGAAAGGGGAAGAAAAAGAAGGAGGGAGGGAAGGAGGAAAACAGAGAGAGGGGAGGGGTGGAAAGGGCACAGATAGACATCGATTTGTTGTTCCACTCATTTATGCATTCATTGGTTGCTTCTTGTATGCGCCCTCCCCGGAGATTGAACCTGCAACCCTGGCATACAGGGAAAATATACTAACAGAACTACGTGAGCTACCCGGCTAGGCTGTTTTGTTTTTTTAAGTGTTGTTGTTTTTATAAGTTAATACAACAAGTAACACATATTAAAAGTATGTAAATAGTGAATACAGGAATTCTACTCCCTTTAAGGGATAACAATCATTTACAATTTGTTTTTTTATCACTCTGTATTTTTTATTTTTTTAATATATTTTTATTGATATTTTACAGAGAGAAAGGGAGAGAGATAGAGAGCCAGAAACGTCGATGAGAGAGAAACATCGACCAGCTGCCTCTTGCACACCCCCTACCGGGGATGTGCCCGCAGCCAATGTACATGCCTTTGACCGGAATCGAACCCGGGACCTTTCAGTCCGCAGACCGACTCTCTACCACTGAGCCAAACCGGTTTTGGCTCTCTGTATGTTTTTTTAAAGAGATCATATTACATATACTCCTTTGCAACTTGCCTTTTCACAAAACATATCTTGGATACCTTTAGACTTTGGTAAGAGCCTTTATGGCTCCCTTTGAACAACAGCTCTGTACACACCAGTGCACGGAGAGCAGCGCGGCACAGTTGTTGGCGTCAAATGTGAGTCAATCCCTGGCCCTGCCACTTACTAGTAATGTGGATCTTGGGCAAGTTCCTGGACGTTCCTAGACCTCCGTTTCTTTTCCCATAAAATGAAATTCCCAATGCCTCTCCCATACAAACTAAGGTCAAGATTAAGGGAATGTAAACGTATTTGCAGACATAAGCATAGTGGCTGGTCCAGAGTCAGTACTCAGGGAACTATTAGAATTAGCAGTTATCAGAAAGTAACCCGTCTGTATAGTTGTGTAGGTCAACTAATTTTTCACTATTACAAACAGCACAAACTGAACTATTACAAACTGAACATTCCTATACACATTTTTGTGCATTGGAATAAGATGCACAAATCTTTTTAATTTTAACACACTGTCTTTACAAAACTGTTATATCAGTTACATCCCCCAATAATATATCAGAATGTCTGTTTTTCCTGTACTCTTAACTCATACTATACCTTATCAATTTTTCCAAACTTTGCCAATCTGGTAGGCGAAAAACAAAAACAAAGATATCCCACTGACATTGAAACTGCATTTCTTTATTAGTAATGTGGATGGATTTTCTTTCCTTTACTGGTCATTTGTATTTCTTTACAAATAGCCTGTTCCTGTCTCCTGTTTATTTGCTCTATTTGACAGGTGTTTTTCTCTTTAGTTTTTTTTTAAATTAAATTTTTATCTGTGTACATATCTTACCATCAAATCTCCCCCCCCCCCCCCATTTTGTGTCCATTGGTTATACTTATATGCATGTATACAAGTCCTTCGGTTGATCTCTTATCTCCCCCATATCTCCCTCCCCTCCCCGCTGTAATCTGACAGTCTGCTTGTAGCTTTACTGTCACTATATCTATCTTATGGTTCATCAGTTTATAATGTCCTTTATTATCCATAAATGAGTGAGGTCATGTGGTGTTTTTAAGATATCTTTTTTTTATATGTAGAGAACAAGTATAACAAGAGCTAACATTTATTGTGCTTATAATGTGCCAGCCACAGGACCAGCTGTTTTATAGTTAATCCTCAAGACAAGCTTATGAAATAGGATTATTATTTCCATGTTACAGATGGGAATGTAAGGCACAGGAGGTTTCATTTGCCTCAAGTCAAACAGCTACTAAGTGGGGGCAATGGAAAATTAGCTCTTTGCTTATCTTATGTGTGAAGAAGTTTTCAGGAGCTTATTTTTGAAATACCCTTTTCTTTTCTGACGAGTCATTATTACTAGGTCTTTCGTCCTAGTAAAATGTTAACCCGTTGAAAAATTCTTCAGGTTTTATATCTAAGATTCCAGTGAGAAAAATATTAGAAATGTTCATTTGCAAATTCAGGCAACAGTTTTCTCCTTTTTTAGTTAGGATTTTTATTCTACTTCACTATTATTAAATTTATACTGCAGATTTCAAAATTTCTTCATTACTATGGACTTAGCAGTTTAGTATTATATCTAAGAATTTTAATCAGGAAGTTGTCCTTGTAGGAAAGGCAATATAACCAAATATTACCAGTATCTTCTAACACTGCTTGAGGATCTTGTTTATATAAGGCAAATTCGACAGAAAAATTCAGGTATTCAAAATATATGTAGCCCTGGCCAGTGTTTCTCATTAGAACATTGGCCCATGCACGAAAGGACACATACTTAGGTTGCAAGTCAATCTCCAGCCATGTTCCCCAGGTATGCTCAAGAGACAACCAACTGATGTATCTCTCACATCGATGTCTCGCTCTCTCTTTTTCCCTCCCTCCCTCTATCCCTCCATTGTCTCTAAAAATCAATGGGAAAAAATATCCTCAGGTGAAGACTAATAACAAAAATAGAAATATATGTAGTCCAAGCACTTTTAAAATAAAAGGAATAAGGTAAGATTTAAATTAGTGACATGTAGATATACTCAGCAGAGGTAATTAGTCACCTAAATAGTTATGAATGTCTACTCCTATCAAGGTGACTTGGTCTTAACTTTTGACGGCTGGGCAAGAATATAGCAGTAACAATGAAAATGACGATAATAACTGACAGACATTAATAATTTATATTATACCATTTTAGGCCGGGTAAATACAAATGATGGTGGGCTCAGGAATTCTAAAGTTTTTCCAATACCACACCATTTACATAGATACCACTCTCCCACCAGCTACATCTATCACTACTTAACTATATGCACTATATGATTTTCAAATGGGATGGTAGATAGATGTGCCCCGCCATATTGAGAACCAGTAGTCTAAACTATAACAAAAAGGAAGCTTGAAGAACTGAAATTGGTTGTGTTCATATAAGCCCTGTCTAGTATGAAAGGGATGTGGCCCATAAACTGGAGTTCTCTGTTCCCTAAAAGGTACCCTGATGTAGGTTAATCAATGATAAAATATAGACAATTAATTATGTCTGTTCTGATTTCCAGGCTCACCAGGAACATTTTCATTACAATTTGACTTCACAAGCAGAACTGCCTGCAGGAAAGCAATGTGGTAGTTAGGTTGGAATATGAGCTATCTGAGGAACTCTGGTTGTTCCTCTGATGTACCCCAAACCTCTAGAATGGTGCCAGGCACATAGAAGGTGCTCAATAAATACTCGTCTCACAGAAAGTTTGAATGACAGGAGCAATCTGCCCCTGTGGCAGAACAGTTCTTCATTTTTCTTAGCAACTTGGCATTCTGGTGTACACCTGTCTTCAGGAGCTCAGTTCACTTGAGCCTACACTTAAGAGATGGGTTCTCACTATATACAGTTAAAATTAAACATTTGGGCTTACAAAGTTCAAACCATGTCATATTCATCGAAGGAATTTTTGTAAGGCCTGTTATTTATTAACTTACTAATTTAACAGTAGCACTTCCTGTGAGTGAGGTGCTGCTCTACGCACCTTATAAACATTAACTCACTTAGTTCTCACAACAATCCTATGACGTAGTTACTACAATTACTCATTTTAAATATAAAGAAATTGGGGCACAAAGAGGTTAAGCAACTCACCTAAAATCAGCTAGTGAGTGGCAGAGTTAGGATTCGAACTAGGGCAGTCCAGCGCTAGAGCATATACTTTCAACCCACTATATTATGCTATTTCCCATGAACGGAGTAATCTGCCTTAGTGACACCCTCAAAACATTTTCCTAGCAACATTTTAATATCATGTACCTCAAAGGTATTTTTGGTCACACCAGCAAGCCCAAAGTACATCATGCCTCCTGTTCTGGAGCTGACACAGATCTCTCCGATTTCGTCAGTTCTGCAGAGCTGGGGAGGTCCATCAGGTCTCACGATGCACATCATCCCTATTGCATAGAAAACACAGTTAAGAAGTCGAGATCCTGGAAAACCTATGCTTCATCCTTGTGAACCCAGGGAAGTCTTCTATTTAGTGAGTGGCATTAAGTAAGAATAACCAAAGAAAAATGTTAAAAACAGACCTGAAACTACACAGGTATATTTAAAATTTCCATCTTTAAATATCACTTACTCTGGAAGGAGAAACCAAGATGGCGGCATAGGTAAATGCCTAACTCAGCCGTGGGCAAACTACAGCCTGTGGGCCACGTTTGGCTGTTCTATCCGGCCTGCAGAGCCGAAAGAGCAGAGGGTTCTCTTGCTCTCCCCTCTGCTCCTTCAGCAGCAGCCCAAGATGAGAGTGCCAGCGTGGTCAGGTTGCTTTTGTTCCAGCCCTCCGGTCTAGTTTAAGAGCCCATTGTGGCCCTCGAGTCAAAAAGTTTGCCCACCCCTGGCCTAACTGCAGTCTCACACAACAATTTCAAAAAATACAACTAAAATATAAAGTGAACATTATCCAGAACTACAGGAAAGTTAACTGACTGGAAATTCTACAACTAGAAGGAAAGAAAAAACCAGAAGGAAAATCAGAGGAGCTGTAAAAGCCTAAGGTACGGAGACATGGTGCATGCATGGGGAGAGGATGGATCCAGAGAGGAGGGGCGGCTGAGTGCCTGGCTGGTGTTCCCTAGCGGGAAGGAGATAAAAGCTCCGGATTGTGCTGAACCCCAGTTCTGGGTGAGACCCTGGGGTCCCAGGCTCATACAAAGAGAATCTATGCTGTAAGGTGGAAGCTCAGAGGAGCGGCAAAAGGAAGGGCCCCCAAGTCATGCACATTGTGCGCAGAGGACAGACTGTTGATTGAGCCGCTGGATTGCCCTAAAGGGAAGGAGACATAAGCTCCAGACTGCTCTTAACCCCACTTCCAACTACACTAAACCCCAGTTCCGGGCTCATTGGGGGAGAGACTAGACCAGGGGTGGGCAAACTTTTTGACTCGAGGGCCACAATGGGTTCTTAAAATGGACTGGAGGGCCGGAACAAAAGCAACCTGAGCATGCTGGCACTCTCATCTTGGGCTGCTGGTGAAGGAGCGGAGGGGAGAGCAAGAGAACCCTCTGTTCTTTCGGCTCCGCGGGCCGGATCCAGCAGGTAGGCCGTAGTTTGCCCACGGTTGGACTAGACTGTCTGGTAGCGGGTGAAACTCTAGGGCATCTTTCTCTCAGAGGTGCTTGCAGCGAGTACCAAAGGACATTGAGGAACACTGAGACCCAGGAACCTCATAGGGCGGGGCTGACAGGAAGCCAAGATTGTAGGCTCCACCCTGAAACTCTGCCCCATCCAAGCTGAGCACAGAAACTTTTCCAGTTTTCCAAGTCTAGTCCAATAAGGCTGTCTCCTGGCATAGACACAGTTGATCCTCACAGCCAATTGACCTGGAGGTCAGTTCCTCCCAGTGATACCAACAACAATCAAGACTTAACTACAATAAGGCTGTACGCACAGTCCACAAAGGGATGCACCAAGAGTGTCCACCTCAGGTAACTGGGAGGCTGACCCACCGAACCATGTAGGACACCTTAACACACAAGCCACCCTACCAACTCAGAGAAGCAGTGAAAATGCCAAGACAAGGAAACAGATCACAAATGAAAGAAATGGAGGACAAAAAGCGACTGGATTTAGAGTTCAAAACCACGCTTATAAGGTTTTTCAAGAATTTCCTAGAAAAGGCCGATAAAATAAATGACACCTATGAGGATATGAAAAGGGATCAACTAGAAATAATAAAGGATCAACTAGAAATAAAGAATACATTGTCTGAAATAAAAAATATTATACAGAGTCCTAAAAACAGAATGGAAGATTGCAAGAATCAAGTCAAAGATTTGGAACACCAAGAGCCAGAGGACACTCCTCTGCAGAGGCAAGAAGACAAGAGAATCCAGAAAGTTGAAGATAGTGTAAGAAACCTCTGGGACAACTTCAAGCAAACAAACATCAGAATTATGGGCGTCTCAGAAGATGACAAAGAGCAAGATACTGAAAACATATTGAAAGAAATAGTGACAGAAAACTTCCCCCACCTGGTGAAAGAAATAGACTTACAAGTCCAGGAAGTGTACAGAACCCCAAATGAAAGGAATCCAAAGAGAACCACACCAAGACACATCATAATTAAAATTCCAAGAGCAAAAGACAAAGAGAGAATATTAAAAGCAGCAAGACAAAAGCAGGTAGTTACCTATAAAGGAGCACCCATAGGACTGTCAGCTAATTTCTCAACAGAAACCATGCAGGCCAGACGGGAATGGCAAGAAATATTCAAGGTGATGAATAACAAGAACCTACAGCCAAAAATACTCTAACCAGCAAAGCTATCACTCAGAATCGAAGGCCAGATAAAGAGGTTCACAAATAAATTTAAGCTAAAGGAATTCATCACTGCCAAGCCAGAATTATATGAATTGCTAAAAGGGGTTCTTTAGGAAGAGGGAGAAAATAAAGATAAAAATTATGAACAAACATGTAACTATCAACAAGAGAATCTAAAAACCAAGGGAAGTAAAAATCATGATGAACAATATTAACTGGTGAATATAATAGAATCAAAGGTATGGAAGGAGAGTGGACTGATGATTCTTGGGGAAAAGGGGAGTGGGGGGTGCAGGAAGAGACTGAACATAAACTGCACCTATGGATGAGGACAATGGGGGATGGGGAAAGGGCAGAGGGTGGGATGGGAACCTGGTGGAGGGGGAAAAATGAGGAACATTTGTAATAATATGAACAATTAAGATTTATTTATTTAAAAAAATAAATATCATCTACTCTGGTGAGAGACAAATACTTTTTTAAAATTCAGCAAAACAACAGTGGCAACAAAACATTTAACAGATGCAGACTGAAGCTTTTAAAGAAGGTAACATTAAAAATGACTGCAAAGTACAAAGAAACAGGTAAATTAATCCCCCCCCCCCCCCCCAGGCTGATCAAACTCAAACACTCATGGAAGCAGTGTGTTTTCCTGCCAGTCTCAATGGTGAAAACCAATTTTAATATCACTCAGACTTCGCTTTCCATGTGAACAACTGTAATTAGCACCCACATTAAATCATAGGACACTGCTGGAAGGTAAGTATAATCAGGATTACCTAACTGTTAGAAAGGCTTTAAGAAACTAAGTGACTAAATTTTGAGTTCCTGGTTTTGGATCCCGTAGTTTATCAGCCTCTACTACCTCTCATGAAAAATCTCTGTGAAAAAGCAAATGACACTCCTGATAACTCACCACCAGGCATGACATGCCCCACATCCTGGACTGTTAGTGCTGAATTTTTATCTTCAGTGTTGACCCGTATTACCCCGTAGCTCAATCCATTCATTGAGAGGATGGCTCTTCCCGGCAAAGGGGCCCCTGGAACTCCAGGCCTGAGAACAAAATAAACTCATCAAATTTGGCAAACGAAATAATGGAGAAAAACATGAGTATGTAGGAAAGCAAATTTCCTCTAGCTCACACACACACTCTCTTTTTCAAAGCACGGTCAATTTTCATTCAGGTGGAAAAGTACATTTAATCAGATATTAAGAATACACTGGTCTTGGGTATACTATAAATGTGCTTTGCACACTTAAGCCCCAAATCTAGAATAGCCTATTTCTAGGCTAAGATACTAACTGAGGATTCTGAAGAGCAAAACAACACAGAAAAAGAACGAATTAAAAAAAAAATGAGATGAGATTAATTTTCAGTTTACCAGTTATACTTAGTGCAAGAATGGAAAGAATAAATGAGATGCTTCAGACTGCTTTACAGAGTCATTTTCACTCTTAGACTTATGAAGCAGAAAATTAGTTAATGCCCTGTCACCGCCTGGTACATTCCGCACATCTGATCAAAGCTCTACTGTATGTAAGAGCACCGGTGTCCTGGACAATACCTGCGGATTGCGACAGTCATGGCTTCAGCAGAAGTAGCGCACGGACAGATGGCCTCAGGTTTCAGGCCGTGGCTCTGGAACAGACTCAGGAAGGCATCGCAGGACGACACAGACCCTAAAGGAGATGGAGCAGATCGTGAAAGCGGACACTGTGGTTTTCACTTCTGTAGGAAACTGGTAAAGAGTGGAAAGCCAATACATTTTTTTTTCTCATGAGAACTCTTACTGTACACCATTAATTCCATCCAAATATTTTACTGTGCCTGGGAAATGGCTGATACATATCAAGGACAAATGAATGTTTATCCGGACCATAAAAGATCACTGACGCGATTTAAAGCTACAACGTGTAATAAAGCTGCTCCTAACGAGCCTCCCAATCAATAGCAGAAATGCAGAGAGCACTGTGGCCAGTCCGGAACTGAGCAACACATCCTGAACAACTCTGTTAGCCAGGGCAGAGCTAACACTCTGGCTGAGTGCCACCCTCGTCTACGTGATATCCTCTGACTTGTTTCTTACTAAGGTCAATCCCATGTCTGTGTTTTGTTATACAAGATGATTAATATGACTATTGACAAAAATCCAGTATGACAAAGAACATAGTATCTAACATTTTACCTGTGTGGGAGCTCAGGATGTTGTGTTTGTGGGGAAAAGCAGGTGACATGGGGGATCTCTAAAAGCTTTTGCAAACTTGGTTTGCTGCTATGGGGAATTTACATAGAGTTCAGTCACTTGGTTACATCAGTCATTTTCTTATCATTCCTTTTAGTTACATGATAGAAAAAGGATATAAATACGTGAGCAAGAGGGAGTGGATTTAAAAGTATATGGAACTGCCTAGTTGGTGTGGCTCAGTAGTTGAGCATGAACCCAGGAACCGGGGGGGGGGGGTGTCACAGTTTGATTCCTGGTCACGGTACATGCCTGAGGTTGCAGGCTCAATCCTTAGTAGGGGGTGTGCAGGAGGTAGCTGATCAATGGTCTCATCATTAATGTTTCTCTCTCCCTCTCCCTTCCACTCTGAAATCAATAAAAAAAACTTATTTAAAAAAATTTTTTTTACCCATCCATCAAATGATGAACAGATAAAATGTGATATATCTATACAATGGAATTATTATATGGCAATAAAGAGAAGTGGAGTAGGAACACATACTACAATGTGGATGAACCTTGAAAACATTATGTGAAAGAAGCCTGTCACAAAAGAGCAATACAGAAACAGAAGTATAAGTGGCTGAGTAGCAGGGGAGAGTGGAGAAATGAGGAGTGAGGACTAATGGGTATGAGGTATCTTTTGGGGGTGATGATGGTCTAAACTTAGATCATGGTGATGGCTGCACACTCTGTGAATACACTGAAACTATTAAACTGCACGCTTTAAATGGGCGACTTTTGTGGCATATGAATTATATCAAATTATATCAAACGTTAAGGAATGAATAGTCCCCGACCTACACTGTAGAAGTACTCACAGGGATTTGCTCCATCGGTCACAATTAACATCCGGAGGGAACTCAAGCTCACATCTCGTTGGTCCCGATGTGCCATCATAGCCCAGTGCAAGTCTCGACATTTTACTAAAGCTACCTTGGCTAAAATTCAAAAGGGATAGTTAACACACACATACATGCTAAATTAGGTAGATATTTAATATACTTTCATAAAAACTTTTAGTTATTTTAGGGATCATGATTTTCACTTAGAAAAAATAGAAAAAGGTTTCAAAGAATGTATGCCCGGTGCTCTGAGGCAGCAGTGATTAACTGGACACACACTGTTTGCTCACTGTGACCTGCAGGCAGGCCACATATCTTTGCCAAGGAAGCTCTGAACACCAAAGTACTCAGTAATCTGATTCAGGGCTCAAATTCAGGCAAATTCATCTCAATTCTTAAGAAAGGACATCATAAGAGATGAAAATAACAAACCTAAGCTTAGTAACAGAACTCTAACATTTGTCAAGCCACAAAGGCGTAGAACTATGTCTCTAGAAGGGTGACTTGAAAATCCCTGAAATCTAAGTTCAAAGAGTGACATAATTAAAGCTTAGATGTTGTGTGTAGCTACCTTTGTGGGCATGTACTCTCTGGACCCAAGAGAGAGGGCAAGTCTTCATAACAGAGTAGGGTACACTAATTGTATGCATCTTATTCATTACATTCTGAAAAGCAAAGAAAGATAAAGAGTAGTCAATATGAAATATACATATAGCATTTTAAAACGGAACTGATATTTTGTTAACAATTTTAATCACATGTAATATATACTCAAATACACGCTCTTTGAAAAAATATGAAATATTAACTTTAAGGTTGAAGGCTAATTTGCTCTCTACCCTTAACCCTGGTCCCTCTCCTCCTCAGAGATAATCACTATTATGAATCTGACATGTAACCTTCCCATTCTTTTTCTATGTATTTACACATATAGTTGTCTCCATGGAAACAAAGTATTATTAACATAAAAGGCATCATTCTATCTATCTATCTATCATATACTTTTTTCACTTAAGTTGTTTCAGAGCTAAATCTATGCACATCAGTTTGAGATCTACACAATTCTTTTCCAACTGCTGCATAGTATTCCATAGTATGACTACACCACAATTTATTTAGGCATTTCCCTATTATTAACAATTGTTTTGCTGTTACAAACAATGTTCCAAGGAACATATTTACACTTCCCCGAGTATATGTATAAGTGTTTTTCTAGGTGCAGAACAGTGGTACTGTTGGGTCACAGGTTATCTGCTTCTAAAAATTAACAGATGCTGCCAAACTGCCCTCCGACCCACTAAGTTCTTTCATCATGCTGGCGCTTGCCACGTACCACAAAGGGCTGGGTCACAAAGCAATCTATCAAAGTTCCCCTGTTACTTACAGAGGGCCCTGCCCACACCTGTTAGGTGTTTGAGTAGATAAAGCTGAGTGAGCTAAGATGGTCATGCAATTTGGTTTCCTGTCACCCAAACAAATAAATATACCCAGGACCCCCTGTCCCCAGAAGACCCAGCCCAGCAGAATAAGTAAGTCTTGGCATTTAGGCTGGATATGTTTCTCACCACCTAAGTGGCCCAAAGAAACCAAGACACAATTGTTAACTTTTTTTCCCTCCTTCCCCAAAGTTTCCAGGGTATGGTGACAAACTTTTGGATTTCAGAGAAAGAATGGTGTTTATAACTAATTTTTCACACTTTGTCCCTCTAACTCCTCACAAGGGTTTCTTAACCTCTGATAAAAAGCAAATAGTACCCGGGCCGGGTAGCTCAGTTGGTTAGAGCATCGTCCCAAGACACCAAGTTTGTGGGTCTGATCTCTCGTCAGGGCACAAAGAAGCAGTGACCAATGAATGCCTAAGTAAATGGAACAACAAACTGGTGTCTCTCTCTCTCTCTCTCTCTCTCTCTCTCTCTCTCTCTCTCTCTCTCTCTCTGAATGCCTAAGTAAATGGAATAACAAACTGGTGTTTCTCTCTCTCTCTCTCAAATCAATAAATTAAAAACAATAGGGGGAAAAAACCACGAAACAATGGGAAGGGCTTTCGAAAAGAGCTAGGAAGTATGTACACTCAAGGAACAGGCTCTTAATAATTTGAGGGGTCCTGAGTGAAAAGGGATCCAGTAGGTAAGGAAGTTGAACAAGATACTCTGAGTTCCTGCCGAAACCGGTTTGGCTCAGTGGTAGAGCGTCGGTGGGCGGACTGAAAGGTCCCAGGTTCGATTCCGGTTGAGGGCATGTACCTTGATTGCGGGCACATCCCCAGTGGGGGGTGTGCAAGAGGCAGCTGGTCGATGTTTCTCTCTCATTGACGTTTCTAGCTCTCTATCTCTCTCCCTTCCTCTCTGTAAAATATCAATAAAATATATATATTTTTAAAAAGATACTCTGAGTTCCTTTTCAACTCTAGGATCTTGTACCTCTTTTCTCTCCCTTCCTAATCACCATGCTACACATGGTAGCTTTTGCCATTCGAAACACCCCCCCTCTCTACTTCCACCACAAAAATATCTCTATGTGGCTAAATCTTAGCCATTTTTCAAAGCCCGCCTCAACTGTTACCTCTTGCATATATACAGCCTTTGTGCCAGAGCTGGGAGGAATTCACCTTTCCCCAGCTCCCACAGCACATTACCTGCTCCTCTCTATGGGAAGCAGCCCGCTCTATTCTTTAATTGTAGCATGCAGTCATTCAGTACATTTTGTCCAACTGGAAAGTTAGTTATTACCAACAGTTGCCAAGTTCTAAATATACTTGCATAATCTCAAACATACTTTTAAAATCATAAATACAGTCATTTTTAGAATCTTTTAGGCTTTGAGCCATCATAGCAGATGTCTTAAAAATTATAGATCCTAAATTCTCCCATTAACTATTATGTGAGGAGTATGCCCTACCACACAATGAAAAGACAGACAGAAGTATATTCTCCTTTTAAAAATAATAACCTTTTAGCCGAAACTGGTTTGGCTCAGTGGATAGAGCGTCAGCCTGTGAACAGAAGGGTCCCGGGTTCGATTCCGGTCAGGGGCATGTGCCTTGGTTGTGGGCACTCCCTAGTGGGGGGTGAGGGGGCAGCTGATCGATGATTCTCACTCATCGATGTTTCTAACTCTCTATCCCTCTCTCTTCCTCTCTGTAAAAAAATAAAAATAAAAAAATCAATAAAATATATATTTTTTAAAAATAAAATAAAAACAATAACCTCTTGTTATTATAAAATAAAACCCCTCTGGAAAATATTATTGTTCTTTTGGGGACTAAAATTTCAAACAAGCAGTGAGAGATTCTTTGGTTACACAGCATTCACACTGGTCTGAATCATAAGATTTACACGAAAGGCCTTAATTCTGAGTAGCTTACCGCAAACATGCCATGCCACAGCCCAGCGTCCTTCTTAAAGTCTAAAACATTTACTACTGTTTCTCCTGAAATAGAAAAAATGGGGTGGGGGAGACACCAAGGAAATCATCTTTAGTGGTAAGTAGCAGAATCATGTTACTTGCCTCTATTAAACAGCTGGTTTGGTACTTCTACAGAGGTCACTAAAAGCTCTCAGAGTCTTTTGATTACATGGCCATGGGAGAGACAATGAGCTCCAAACTCCTTATGACTTAGATACTATCTTCTGAGAGGTAATCCTCTTTTCCTAATTATATAAGGAACTTTGAAAGTTTCACAAACATGTAAAAATTAGAATTCCCAGAGAGAGAAAATGTTGGTACATATATCTACATATTATACCTACACACATACACACACACACACACACACACACACACACACACACATTTCTAAGTATCCTACAGAATACACTTTTGTGTTCTGATTTGTGCTTTTTGGTAGCTGAATTTCTTTGACTCTAAATGTACTGCTGATAGCAACTCTTATACACTTGGGAAGATGGAGATACCTGACATTCTGCAGCTAATAATAAACAGGTGGTTTTAATTAGTTTTCTATTTCTGCGCTCTAGAAATCATAGCTCACATATTTGGTTTGCCCAGAATTTTAGTTCCTTTAAATTGCAGCATATTTGTGAAAAAGAAGAAAGCCAAAGCAAGCCAAGAATGTGTCTTAAAACATTTCCCGCTGAACTTGGTCATTAGCTGGAATCCAATCACCGAGCACCCTGCTCCTCGTCTCACCACATGGACCTGAGGCTCACAATGAGGGCAGTCATGGGATGAAGTCTGACCTTCAGAATAATTGCAGGCCTGGGACAGAGCTTGGCAGTGAGACAACATTGCAAGGCGGGACACCGTAACTCCCATTACACTCCCTTCTTTGCTTGTTTTATACTAGAAAACAAAAACACAAAGAAACAAAACCTAAGAAACACAGTAAAATGTTATTTCGAATGACAGGACTGGAATCCTAAAACAAAAGGATAAAGCCATGATAATGGGCTGAATTTAACATGCTTCATATGAACATTTGAGGCTGTGCCCTTGGGCCTCAAACTCTAATCGCACAAAGATAGGATTGGAAATGGCAAAGCTCAAGAAAAGTATGTGTGAAAAATCCTTAAAAGTTTAATTAGTCACAAGTGTGAAGTGGCTGTTAAAGGAGCTGAAAAAAACAAGGGACTTAAGTTGCTTCAACAGAAGCACAGTATCAAGTACAGGGCAAGAACGGGCCTACAGAGCTAATGGTGCACAAGATGGGGCCTGTCAGAAGCTCTGTTTGGGAGGGGGAGACCTAGAAATGGCCTATTCACTCCTACAAATCAATTAACTATAATTGTGCCTTTACCTCAATGCTCCAGCCATTTCCCCTCCTCATTTCTCCAGGCTCTTGCACCCAAGTCCCCTCTCTTCCAGCAACAGAAAAATATCTCTGCCTGTTTCTTTGCCAGGAAATTATTTCTTAAAACTCTGTACTTCTCCAAGACTTTTGTAACTTTCTTGCATGGCAAGGATCAATTTCTTTGCTGTCATTCTCTTGAATGTGCATTTACATTAAAAATAATTAGAATAGAAAGCCACCATAAGACATTTTACAAGCCATAGTATGAAAATCTAACAAAGCAGGAGGATCTCCAAATATTAAAACTGCAAAAAAGTTAAAAGTTTGGGCCAAAACCGGTTTGGCTCAGTGGATAGAGTGTCGGTCTGCAGACTGGAAGGCTCCAGGTTCGATTCCAGTCAAGGGCATGTACATTGGTAGGGAGTGTGCAGGAGGCGGCTGGTCGATGTTTCTCTCTCATCGATGTTTCTAGCTCTCTATCTCTCTCCCTTACTCTCTGTAAAAACTCAGTAAAATATATTAAAAAAAGAAAAAAGAAAAGTTAAAGTTTGTAAGATAGCTTGTGAAGCCAAAGGAAAAGCCAGCATGTTTGTTCCAATCCCAGGACTTACCTCAATGTACGCTGGCTCACTGCCGGCTGGTGAGATGTGGGGCTGCCAGTCCTTAGGAGGCTTTGAGAGGTACTTGGAATCTGTTACAACCCATTTGAGCCGGGGCCAACCTAAATCAAACCCCAAATAAGAATTGAATTGCCTAAGCCGTAAGGGAAGGATTTCACATTGAACTGGTCGTTTTAAACATCAAGAGACCAAATCAAGGTCACTTTATAATCAGTAAGAGATGTTTATTAGTCTTTAGTGACACGTCAGTAAACATTTATACCTTCTTTCAAAAGTACAATGTTCCACATGCTCATTCCAGGCCTTGACATTACCTCAACAACTGGGAGGTCCATTTGGCAGTGGAAGTGCACTGAGGTTAGTGGTCTATCCTCTGTCTTACATGTAGCATTTAGCTTTACTGAACAGAGTGGTAGCTTTTTCCAACCATCAGCATAAAGGTTAAGGGTGTGGGCTGTGGAATCAGATTTGGGTTCAAATCGCTGCTCTGCCATTTATTAGCTGTGACTTTGGGCAAGTTACTTAACCTCTCTGTGTCTGTTTCCTCACCTGTAAAATGGGGATAATAATGGTACCTACTTCATAAGGTTGTGAGAATAAGAAAATATATTTTAAGTACTTAGCTATTATTAAATTAAAACACTAATTAAAGCACTCGGCTTTAACTGATCATTCAGATACAAACATTACTAACCTTTAAACTGTACAATCTCTCCATTCTGTGTTTTTGGCAGCCCCTTTAGACAAACTTCACTGGTAAGGGCTAAGGCAATACCACAGCTTCCTAGCAAGAAGCCAATCTGCTGCCCTCCAGCATCCTGTGGAGAAGACAGTGAGCACGGTCAGAGGAATGAACACGAGCACGCTCATACCCAAAACCTAACACTTAGTAATGCTCTGGCACTTGTGTGGTAACATTCATGGAGCCCCACTGATATCTGGCAACTCAAAAATCTAGTGACAATATGTTCTCCCAAATAGTTTGAAGCATACAATGATTTCCTGAAGGCAAATAAATATTTTATGAATCTGACATTGCTAATGAATTCTACCAGCCAAATGTGACCATTTTATTCAAAGGTCAACAATGCTCCTCTTTTGGATTAAATTCAAGCAATTAAATAAATGTTAACACGGTTAAGTTGTCTTGATCTAGCCACACCCCCAAATCCAAAAGCAAAGCAAGTCAGGTTAGAACAAAATAAATAATGTAAATGAACATCAAACGTCCAAGTTTACAATAAAAGTGAATGAATAGCTATACCAAAATCCATATATTTGTTATATTTTAAAAGAGGTATAGTCTAAAGATTTTCATTAAAATGTCATCATTATGAAATCACACAAACACTGTCAACTTAGTATAGGAATAATCCTATGACTTCCTGAACAATCTAAATATACTATATCCCATCAACCAGAGTTTTAGAGATGTTACCAATTTGTTTTTTATTCCTTTAAGAAAATCTTTTTCTTGTAAATCACACTCTCCAACATATTTGTCTTGATCATCAACTCTCAATAATAAACAACACGAGAAAATTAAGGTTAGGTTAAACAGCTCGTGGAAAAATCATTTGGTTAAACTTGGAAATTTGCCACATATGCTTCCTTTTAGTAGGGCTGATCTGTTATTAATGTAAAGTCCTGTGCTATAGAGTAGCAACACGGCATCATTGCAGCACCCTTCAACTTCATGGAAATCCTAGGTCACATGAGACAATTGAACCAAATCCCTTTACAAAAGTCTTACCTATTGTAAATGTGGATAAATGTAGATTCTAGTCTCTGAGGCAAAGGTGATAATTGTTGAAAAGTCAAGTATGTCTCCATGATTTTTAAGTGATACACAATACTATATAATACCATAAATATTCTATCTTAGGTAAAAACATGTTATTTGCATGAAAGTTGTAAATATTTTTTAAAAATATTTTATTGTTTTTTTATAGAGAGGAAGGGAGAGGGACAGAGTTAGAAACTTCGATGAGAGAGAAACATCGATCAGCTGCCTCCTGAACACCCACATTGGGGATGTGCCTGCAACCAAGGTACATGCTCTTGACGGGTTGAACCTGGGATCTTTCAGTCCACAGGCTGTCGCTCTATCCACTGAGCCAAGCCAGTCAGAGTGAAAGTTATAAACATTAATAATTTTTATGAAACTTTCATGGTTTAAAAAAAAATGAAACTTGCCGAAACTGGTTAATAAATATAAATATATATATTTAAAAATAAATTTAAAAAAACAAATAAAAAATATATTTTATTGATTTTTTACAGAGAGGAAGGGAGAGGGATAGAGTTAGAAACATCGATGAGAGAGAATCATCGATCAGCTGCCTCCTGCACACCACCTACTAGGGATGTGCCCACAACTAAGGTACATGCCCTTGAACGGAATCGAACCCAGGACCTTTCAGTCCGCAGGCCGATGCTCTATCCACTGAGCCAAACCGGTTTCGGCAAAATATATATTAAAAATAAAATAAAATAAAATAACCAATTATCTTCCTAAGTTTCCATGGGCTTGCATTGGGCCCACCTCTTTAAAAAAAAAAAAAAAAGTGAAACTTAGTACTTAAGAAAGCAGATGTTTCTAATGTTATGACCAAGTCAATGGATCCAAGAACCCAATGACCGCCATGTCACACAGGCTACATTCTTTTTAAATTTAGCAATGTTACCTTTCTGGTAAGAGGTACCTCTATAGGCACCGGAATCACTTCAGCCAGGAGACATCCATAAAAAGCCACCATAAACATGACTGGATCATTGTTGGGATAAACCAGGGCTACCTAAAATGCATAATGACATTGAATAACAGAGGAATAAAAACAGACTAAGGCTTTTAATGTCACTCTGTAAGATATACATTTAAATATAAAATATCTTTCATGAACACAATAAATAAAACTAAATTATTGAGAAGAATGCACAAATCTAAAAAGACCTCTGTCATTCCTATGATTACACTAGACACATTTTGGGAACTATATTGCAATTCATCATCATCCTAAGATTTTTCACTTAATTCTATTGGTGATTTAGCAATAAACAACTCATCTTAAGTAGTAAGTTAATTACTTGTGAAAACTAAGCCAATTTACTTTAGTGCAAAGCTAAAGCAATAAAATAAGTGTAATGATTTAGAGGCCAGCATATTAAAGAATAAATCTTACTTCTCTCACAGAGAGCTATACATTGAAGCTCTTACTCTTTGACAAATTCATTGCATTAATTCTTACTCACTGAGCCAATAATGCAAGTATTCTAGCATGAAAGGCATTTGGTAATAGGTATAAGCAATACTGGCAGAAATCATAATGGATATAAAGTTCATTCATTTACAAAAGATAAACAGTAACTTCTGTAATGAGTTCAAACCTGTGATCTCACCTCTAATACATCACAGGGATAACCAACTCTTCCTACTACTCAAGGAATGAAAAAACACAGACGTCACTAGCATTTTGGAGTTTTGTTACTTGGCTCAGATATTTATACATTAACATTTGAAACTTAATTATGTCACTCGACTCTTGTTTTTCCTTCTTTTGCTTTCAAATGATCTAAACTCACTCTCAAGGTAAATTCAATTCTTTTAAATTAAAATTTTTAAAGTAAATTTCAATTCAAACCTTCAAGAGTTCTAAAAAAAAAATACAAACTCCACAAGACATTAAGTAATCCATTTTCTTCCTGCACACAAATGCCTCTGCTGTCATGAAACACAGAAGTTCCTTCTGAGGGTTCAGTGCGGACTAGGAAACACTCATATGCCACATTTGTAAGTAGAAGCCATCCTTTAGATGTTCTTTGCCACAATACAAAAATATTTTTAAAAGGCTAGTTTAGGAGATTCTATTATCATGAGTCTTCTAAAAGCAAGTCGGTTGCATAGCTGGTTTTTCATTCTACAAATTCCAACTGAAAAGTAATGTTTGATTTTAAGAAGTAATCATATTTACAAATTTATTAATAGAAAAAAGCCTTCAAAAATTAAAGAAGATTCATGTCACCTCCAATTAAAGAAGAAATTAAACGATGCCTATTTGCTTCTTCTTAGAAGTAGCAACGAGTCTCCCTTTCTAAATAAAACCACAGAAAATTGTTTTAAAATTTTTATGGGACTTTGTTTTTTATAATCCTCACCTAAGGATATGTTTTTGGTGTTTTTTATTTTATTTTATTGATTTCTAGAGAGAGCGGAAAGGGGAGAGAAATAGAACCATCGACTGGTTGCCCCCCATATGTGCCCCAACCCAGGATTGAACTGCAACCTAGATCTCTACCCTGACTGGGAAAAGAACCCACAACCTTTTTGTCTTTTTTTGGTGGATGGTTGATGCTCCAACTGACTCACCAGGTCAGGGCGATGGGACATTTTTGAAAGAAAAAAAAAATCAGAGTCAACTTGTTTGCTATTTTTGTTTTCTTAATATCAAAATATTTACTTCCAGAAAGACTTAGGTCTCTTAGTTTTTATTAGCTCCTGAAGAGTTTACTGATTATCAGCTACAGGAATATGTGAATTTCCTTCAATTGATGAATGTAAGAAATATTGCCTGGAATTGGGCCAACCTGGGTTGGCAACAAAAAATTTCATTTCCCAAGAATAAGTTATATAAATTATGCTGTTGTATATTAAAAATCCAGAATGCGTATGTTCAAAAGTTTTGTTCCCTAAAACAGAAAAACAAATTAAAATTATTACCCTGTCTGCAGGTTTTAATACAGGTTCATTTTTGGTCCCCAGTTTATTAAGCAGTGTATAGGCCAACTTTAAACTTCTGCTCCACAACTTTCCTGGAAAAAGAAAAGAAAACAGTCACATAGAAAACCACAGGTCACCCTGCCACCACCCCTACCCGTAGCACACCCACGCCTTTCTCCCCTCTCAGAGAGACATTCTTAAACTCTCAGGGTCTCCACGAGACCTGCAGCCAGGAGAGCAATCGGTGGTGGCAGCTCACCCCGGGCTAACTGCCTGAACCTCTCTCTAAGGTCCCCTTTGCTCTGACTTTCCAGTGAGCTGACAGTAGCCCACCCTTGGTTCTCTTTGATCAAGCTCTCTTCTGTCAATGTGACTCTTACTTTCCAGTGGGTCCCCCCATGGCTCACTTTCCCATAGCATTTCTAGAAAGCCAAAGCAGCTCCACCTATGCTCTCTCCAGTTGCTTCTTCTACCCTAAGCACTTCCTTGTTTCACCCTTTCCAGCTTTAATAAACATTCTCTGAGAGAGAAGGAATCCTTACCATTTGCAACAGCATGAATGGAACTGGAGAGCATTATGCTAAGTGAAATAAGCCAGTCATTTATGGAATATAATGAACAATAGAAACTGATGAACAAAAACAGATTCAGAGATAGAGAAGCATCGATCAGACTGTTAAACCTCAGAGAGAAGGTAGGGTAGGGTGGGGGTAAGGGGGAAAGATCAACCAAAGGACTTGTATGCATACATATAAGCCTAACCAATGGACACAGACACTAGGGGGATGAGGACATGAGTAGGGGGAGTGGGGGGAATAAAGGGGGGATAAGGACATATATGTAATACCTTAATCAATAAAGAAATTTAAAAAAGTAAAAAAAATAAAATTCTCTCTTAATGTTAAAAAACATCAGTGGATGCACAAAGTCTCTTTTCCCCCCTTCTAATATTTATTTATTTATTTATTATTTTTTTAAACTGTGCTACCCTTCTTTTTAAAAATATATTTTTATTTATTTCAAAGATAAAAACATCAATGATGAGAATTATTGATTGGCTGCCTCCCGCATGCCCCACACTGGGGATTGAGCCTGCAACCCAGGCATGTGCCTTTGACCAGAATTGAACCCGGAACCAGGCCAACACTATCCACTGAGCCAAACCAGCAGGGCTCATTTAAATATAAGCTGCTTTGCAAACGTCAGGTTAGCAAATTAAAATATTTGTTAATAGCTATACTCAGAACTTAGGATCCTTTGAAAATAAAAGATCTACTGAAACACAATGACCAGCAACTGAGAAATAGCAAGATAAAAACCCCTCCCATGATAATCTGGAGAATTGTTAGGAGAAAAGGAGGGAGCTGGAATCTTGCAAACTCACCGTACGTGAGCGTGTAAACCGGCTTCCCTGTCACATCCAGTGCGGTCAGACAGGGGCACTTTGCTTGAGTGGTGCCCCAGCGCTGCAGGGCAGATTCCAGGGCAGGCGGCCAGTTACAGATGACTCCTAGGGGCTCTCCCTTCACAGGGGTCATCTGCCGTCCCTCCGGCTTGGGCTGGTTAGGGTCTGGCTGAGGTACTGAAACAACAGAAATGAGATCCGATATAAGTACCAACACCAACCAACGAGAGCCAGAAACATCGATGAGAGAGAAACGTTGATCAGCTGTCTCCTGCACACCTCCTACTGGGGATGTGCCTGCAACCAAGGTACATGTCCTTGACTGAAATCGAACCCGGGACCTTTCAGTCCGCAGGCTGATGCTCTATCCACTGAGCCAAACGGGTTTAGGCGATATTCACTTTTTACTAGTGTGACCTTAGGCAAACTGAGTTACCTGAGTCTTGTTTTTGCTCATCTGTAAAACGGGGACAGTAACAATTATACCACAGGGTCAGTATCAGACTCAAACCAATAATGGGCACACACGTTCCTTCCATGGCCAATCCCTTTGCCTCATGGTGAACCCATACTCATCCCTCTTAAGAAGCAGCTCAACCAGTGCATTCCCTGGGAAACCACCTCCACCATTTCTTCCTCAGCGCCCCACACCATGTGGTAGTCCACCCTTATTAAAGCACGAGGCTCCTCGAGGGCTTCTGATACTGTACACGTTTTTTCTCCACCCTAAGCTTGAGAGAAGGCATGGGTCTTACTTCTCTTATTGCCTATAGTGCCT
Source organism: Vespertilio murinus (assembly GCA_963924515.1). Taxonomy (NCBI): domain Eukaryota; kingdom Metazoa; phylum Chordata; class Mammalia; order Chiroptera; family Vespertilionidae; genus Vespertilio; species Vespertilio murinus. Next base: position 150,022,048 of record OZ004707.1, read on the forward strand.
AATACAAAATGCTCAATCAATTTTAATGAACTTGAACTGAACTTGGGGGAGACAGAAAAGCTCTAGATTATTAACATGATCATTCCAGAAACTGGCAGTGAATAATATTTCATATGCTTTCACTTAGATAAAGCTTAAGTCTTCAATTTTTCTACAATAAACAAGTATTATTCAAATAATAAAAAAAAAACACCCTATATATTCACAATAGGAAAGATAATTTACACATGGAATAAAAAATCAAGTATTTACTGAGTACCAATTATGTAGACAGGATGTGATAAACAGTGAGAAAGTAAATACTGATCTGTCATTCTCTGACAAACATTTATACTTTCTAATGCTATGTGCAAGGAACACAGAGTCTATGTCCTCCAGGGGTATCTAAAGTACAATGCGGACACACACACACAGCTAAGTAAACATGAGCAGTGTATGACAGAGGCATGTATAGAGAAGGCAGGCGGGAGAGGGCCGCATTGCCCAGTTTAGGGGGTGGGATCCCTCACCTCTAGGAGGTAATGCCTGAGCTGAGTCTTAAAGGTGGATTAGGATTTAGCCAGGTGAATGCGAGGTAAGAGAAAAAGCACAGAAAGGACAAGGAACAGAATAAGCAACAGGTAATAGATGGGCAATTGGAATATGAAATAAATTATATTTTATAGCTCAATTTGATGACAGATTTGAGAAGCTCACTAAAATATCTTGAGTAGTTTCACTTCCCAAATCACTGTCCTTCTACTCTGTATATTTCTAGACCCTAAATCATCAGATTAAGTAAAAAAAAAGAACACGATCAAGCTAAGTGAATGGTTTTGGTTTTGCAAACAGACTACACATGGCAGGCACAGTCTTTTGGTGATAAAAATCTGTACATTGTTGCTGTCCACTAGGCCTCAATGCAGACCTCAGGACACACTCAGACTTCCAAAGACATAGGAGATCTCTTTCCCAAAGGTATTCTTATTCAAATAAACAACATCAGCTCGCCTATTAATAACTAGTGACAAAGTTTGGTTCTATTCTGACAATGAAAACTGTTTCAGTATGATTTCTATTAAACCTTGAGCTTCATTTGCCTGGTCAATACACAGTGCTAAAATGCCTGCTAAGGTTATTGTTGGCATGAGCACCTTGAACATCAGGGCATTGAAAAAGATCCCCTTAGCTCAATGAGTTCAGTGATTCTTAAAGTTCATCTTAACCTCTTGTATCTTGTTGCTTGTTGCTTCCTGCTGCATAAAATGGGTTAAGACCAGATCTAGGCTACTCATGGGTCTATTTCCAGTAACAGGTCTGAGGTGATCAAAGCCTACATTAGTCTTAGGATATAAAAATGGAGTACAAAGCTACCAGGACTTAGTTCTTTTGACAAAAGCTTTTGTTAGGTAGATCTATTTGCCACCCAGCTTCAATAATTATCAAATGGTCACTCTTGGTTTATCTAGGCCCCCAAGGTGTTCCCCTCCCAATCCTTCCTAGATATCATATGATTTCATCCATAATTTTTTAAATTACTGAATGAATAAGCCACTATCACCACTTCCTCTAAGAAGCTTCCCCTAACCACATGGATGCAACTGATTTCTTTCCTTCTCCAATTACCTGTATCAGTTGATACATATTTAATGGCTAAAACTCAGTTTTCACATGTATATATTTTCCAACAAGTCTAAGTTGTAAACAACATAATGGAAGAAGGAAGTTGACTGTATTTTGATTACCTTTTTCACCATCTACCATGTTATCTTTTTTTTCCACATTATCTTTTTTTAAATATATTTTTTATTGACTTTAAAGAAAGGAAGGGAGAGGGAGAGAAACAACAATGATGAGAGAGAACCTTTGGTTAGCTGCCTCCTGCACACCCCCTTCTGAGAATCAAGTCTGCAACCCAGGCATGTGCCCAAACTGGGAATTGAACCATCACTTCCTGGTTCATGGGTTGACACTCAACCACTGAGCACACCAGCAAGCCTACCATGTTATCTTAAAGTTATATACTAGCACATGTGTTGTCTGGCTGATTTAACAAAAAGGTCTGTTGTATCAAAAAGATTGGGCAAACTTTTGAGTTTGACATCAGTATTCTAGGATAATGCCAAATATAAAAAATCCTATAAAATAAGGAGGGAATATGCTAATTGACTGCCACACCCTCAAAGATGGCAGCACCCAGTCCCCTCAGCCCAGCTGCCCAGGGCCAGCCCAGGGTGCAGGCAAGCCTTGGTTGGTGGCTACCCGAGGCTCAGGTAATCAGGGACAGCTGAATCTTGCACTGCCAGCAGCGGCAGCAGCAGAGGTGTAGTGGGGACCTTGTCTTCCCCTGATCGTGGGGTCACCTCCCGCCCCTGAGAGCTCCCAACCTACGAGAGGGGGCAGGCCTGGCTGAGGGAACCCCCCACATCCAGTGCATGAATTTTCATGCCTCCAGCTTCTAGTTTTTCAAATACTGTATCTGGCAAAGTTCCAAATTTCAAAGAGCATATTTTCAGGGATAGTTCAATACTCCATAGTTATCTCTTTCTTTTTTCTCCTGCCCTCCTGTCCTATTTTGCATCTGAGATCTAAAATATAAATGATCCTTAGGGGAAAAGAGCAGAAAACTATGAACTCATTTAACCCAAAATGATACCTTGCTCATCCTTAAATCCTATAGTACCTGACATGTAGTAATTGCTTAAGAAATGTTTGCTTATGGTACTATTACCACTACCTTCCACAATTTCTTCAGAGTCATCCACAAAAAATTCTTTTAAGGGAGGCCTTTTAGGTCGTTTCAGAGTGTTGAGAAGCTGTTGGATTTTTGTGGATACTCTGCTACTGACAGGAACACCTATAAGGGAAAAAAATGGTAAGTTAAAATTAATTGATTTCAGGGATATTTTAGTTCACCAATTTTCTTAGAAGCTTTTATTTCTAATGATTTTTGGCCTTTTTCCCACAGTCTCATCCTATTTCAACTGGGACAAATAAATAAAAATATGTCCATGACAAGTTTTGACAACAGAGAATAAATATGGTGCTATTATTAATATATTGCTTAAAGATGTCACTTAATCTCCCTTTTCTCTTATAGCATTCTTTTCTTTTTACATATTCAATTTTTTGTTCAAAGTATCTTTTGAAAATACAGACTAAGCCCGAACAAGTGTCAGGGTGGGCACAGTGCAGGCTGCTGAAAGAGCATGCTCAAGATGACTTGTGTTACTGGATTTCTACCCCATAAGAGCTCCCTACCATCAGCTGTATCCATAAGGCTGGACCTGTTGGATCCTTTGTGCATGCCTTTAACTATCCCGGAGGGGGGCAGATCAATATTTGCTGGGCGTATTGAGGAAGATGATGATGATGAAGAGGTAGTTGTAGTGACATCAGGGGGAGCAGAAAAATTCTCTAAGAGGGGAGAAAACAAAATTTAGAATTATATTACATTAGCAGTAAAATAAAGAATTAAAAAAATTTTTTTTTGGTTTTGCTTTGCAAGGAAGAAAACTATGGGACTGAGCTCTTGTAAAACAACCGTTGGAATCAAATTCTACTAGCAAGATATAATGAGCTTTCCAAAATTATTTTAAAAAATTCGAATAGCCTTAGTAAGATCAAATCCTCTAACAAATGTTTCTCAAAAACACTCTTTTCTATGTAGAAAGACTAGTAGAAAACCAATATTAAATAAAAATAATCTTAAATAAAATAAAAATTACAAATGACTTCAAAATGAAACCAAGTGAGTATGATTATATAGTTACTAATGTGGTTTGTTAAGCATTTCTTCATGTTTATGTTGGTTTATCTGTAATATTTCTTCTTCTATTGAAGACAGAAATAGCATCTTGAGTTTCCATCTTGATCTATTCCATGAACAGATCATTCGAGTTTCCAGATGAAGAAAAACAGGTCTCCTTTTAATTTTTATTAATCGACCCATAGGCAACTTGGATCTATACACACAGACCAGATTCTTCCCTTGCTCTAAGCATGGTTAGTGTTACTGTACTTTGCTTCATGTATAGATTCTTAATATAAAGGAACTGAATGACATAAATTGGAAGAGAGACATTCAATTCAACAGGGATCTGTTACAAAAAAAGTAGAAGAAAACATCTGGAGAAATAAAAAAAATGAAATTAGAAAATATACAATTCACAAGAATAAAAAGCCACTCAAAACAATAAAAAGGGGAAAAATTATAATATGACCAATTTCTAAAATCAATTTGAAAGTAAGATCTCTATGTTCTAAAAGTCTGTAATTACTAGTTTAATCGTTTTTAAAGTTTTAAATATAGTACAAAGTATAAATAAATAATAAATAAATATAGTACTGGCACAAGTATATTACAGTATATCTCTTCTGTAGGAGAGTGTGGTAATAAGTGTTAAAAACCTGCATTTTCATTTGACCCAGCAATTCCACTTATAGAAATACATACTAAAGAAATAATCAGACAAATGCACAAAGTTTTGTGTTCATAAATGTTTATCCCAACAGTTTTTATAATAGCAAAAAAATGTATAATACTTAATTGTTAAAAATTGGGGATGGCTAAATAAACCAGGACATGGCCACACAGTGGCATATTTTGAAACCTTAAAAAAATAATAGTATAATTCTATATTAATGATATAATAGATGTTTGTGATAAGAAAAGCTGGTTATGAATGTTATGTTTAGTGTAATTTCATTTTAGTAAAAATAAAATCCACATATTTATATGCAAATAAAGTCTAAAAGGATATATGATAGTGATAACATTAAAGTGTTATCCATGGAAAGTAGGTTTACAAATTATTTTTATCAGTACTTTCACATTTTTCTATAAGAATCATTAATTACTTCTTTTAAAACATGCAAAAGGCAATAATATCAGATAAAACTGTTCTCTTTTAGACCAATCTGAAGATAAAACCTGGCCCACCATGACTGTTTCAGCCTCTTCCAAAGAGAAGAGGCGGTGAGCATGCTCACCTGTAGCTGCTTTAGGAGTTGTGAGTGACGGGACAGGGTTAAGGGTGCAGGACAGATCAGTGCTCTTGGCACTTGGCTTTTAAATGTAGCCAATCATACCCTCAAGCTAGCTATTGTCGTTAAAAGTTATTGGCTTGAGTTAAAACTTTTCCAAGTTTTTCTTTTTAATTAATAAAAGAATACAGGTGCAATCTCCCTCCTGGGAGAAGACCCACACCTTTCCCCTCCCCTCGCTCTTCCCTTGGACTGCTACCTTTACTTTTCTCACTCCTAAGCTCCAAGGACCTTTCCTTTCGCCTCTGTAACTTTCTAAATAAATTTCCTCTTACGCTTTGAAAAAACAAAATAACAATTTAAATAAGGTGATATAAAAGGTCACTGATAATAAAATGAAGACACCAACATGTAATTGATTGTCTAGAAAAAAGAGAAAAGTATAACACACACATGATCTGATGTTCATATACATCACTTGGTGTGTGTACCGACCAATTAAGCAAAAGCAGAGAACTGAGCTGTATCTTTATTTGCAGTTGTCACAAACTCTTTAGAAACACACACAAAAGAACATAAAGCAGAGCCAAGCAAAAGCTACATACACACCACACAGGTGCAGAGGCAACATGTAGCAGTTCCCAGAGTCCCATCCTCGGCCTGCACACTCTAGTGGTAGCAATAACACAGCAGCAAGGACAATAAATCCAGTCTTTATGCTACAGACAAAAGGGCCTCCCTGAAATTGTTTCAGTACAGAATTTGCTCAGGTTTAATGTTTTTTGTTTGAGAGAATGTAAACAATAATCCTGGGGGGGAAATCTAAGATGTTAGTATTTTAACACCTTTGGTCAAACGGAATATTCTTCAACAGGGATGAACCCTCGCTAAGACTGGTGTTATATCCTGCAGCTTGAGCATTGCTTATGGAAATAGCGATGGCTTCAGGTGGGCAATATTTTGCACCAAAAATGCAGACAAATGTATTGCTGGTGTTTCGTTCTGTGCTTCATTAACTGTCATGTTCTTTCTGATTCTACTTTTTAGGCTGCTCTGAAAAACCTAATGCAAATCAAAAACTCTTTTCTGGATACTGGGAGCCAGATGTGACAATAATTTGGGCTTCCTGGGTAGACCCAGCTCCTACCTATTCGAGTATTGGCAAATACATCAGCTAGAGACCCACTGGTTCCTTTGACCTCTCCATGGGACAGCGTAGAAGATGCGGATGAAGAAGTGGACGATCCCTGAATGGAACGGTTGATCCAGGACTCCGCATTCTGTAAGCTCTGTTGCAAGGCAGCAGAGAGCGCAGCTTGGCGTCTCAGAGAGCCCTCATCCTCGGAGGCCGAAGACGTGTCTGTGTGGAATTAGAAAAAAAGTTGTTCTCGATCCTGCCTAGAACAGAGACCTTTCACTTCTTGCTCATTGATCACACATTCAATTTTGACACCAGCAAAACATTCGCATTCTTAAGGTAAACTAATATGTCAAGCTTCTCCCGAATCACAAGGAAAGGTCTATGGACCAAAGTGCTGAGAACCAAGATCAACAGTAATTCATATAAATGCTAGAAGTCCGGTCAGAAGGCTGAATTGGGCTCTTTGATATTCACGGGGTGAATATTTGCATTTTATTACCTACTGCTGACTCAATGGTCTAAAGCACACTCCCCCAACCTGATAAATCTTACAGTTACTAAACATTACCATTGATATGTCTGTTTGCATACCCAAAAGGCAATTGTGTATTTTAGCAAATAAAAGCAGATGGGAACAAAGACTCAGTGGAATTTGGCTACTACAGCTAAGCTTTCCCTGGCTTCCCCCATAATTTCCAAATTTATATTTCTTGTCTTGTGCATTAATTTGCCCGTTCTCCAAGCCTTTGAACCTGAGGCCACGCTGGCTGTGGTTTCACACAAAAGACTGCAAAACTAAGTCTAAATCTACAGGTAACTTTATGTTATTTTTTAAAAATCCATTTAGAACATTTAAACTTCACTGTTTTTCTGATCTGAGTTTAATCAATACCGAATTTCTCTGGCTCATCTTACTTATGTTCAAATAATTCTGAAGTGCTTATATGTCATCCTCAATCTCTTAATTTATAGAACCCTGTGATCAGATGCTACACTGATTTCAACAAGTACTTATTAATTAATGTTTACTTAAAAGGAAATAATCTTGATAGGGAGATATATAAACTTATTTTAATTAACAACGACTTAAAGTGTCTGTGAGAGGCTGGGGAACTGATGTGGAATAAGAAATAATGCTTAGCCTGAAGGCATTCATGGTTTCAGCGCAAAAGACAGCTGCCCACTGGGCACAGGTAAGCTTCCCAAACATGACAGGAGAGGGCACCGATCTGTATTTCTCTTCTTAATTCTCAGAGAAGAACTGTGAGAACTTCACTGAGGTCTGTATTTAGCCTGGCCCTGACTTCAGGAAAAATTAGGTCTAAATTAGAAAAGCATATGAAAAGAAGAAAAAAAAAAATCAACCAAATATAGGATAGCCAAGGGCAGCAGAAGTCAGGGGTTTGTTCCAGGGCTCCAAGTGGACGGGGCACACAAATTAAGGGGCAATGGGTCTGATGTGAGACAAACCCTTTAAATGGCTTTAGCGGTTATAATTTATGGCCTGCGGATTGAATTTTTCATTTTTTTAAAAAATTAAATGTTCTGTGATTAGTCCTGTTGAATTCTTTCCTATAATTCAGGTGAACCTGTAGGTCCCTGTTCTACTTTGGCTCAAAGAACTAAAGCGATAACACTGCAAGTACCAACAGTGGAAATTTGAACCCCATGAGACTAATTTAATCTAGAAGTCAAATTCTGCAAGAGAAAGTTTGTCCTTGCTTTCTGCTCTGGACTACTTCCAAATTATTACCTCATATTGAAGGAGATAGGAGGCCCAAGATTTGTGTGTGTGTGTGTGTGTGTGTGTGTGTGTGTGTGTGTGTGTTTACAATGTACTACATAATCACTACATATGCCAGGAACTATATCAGGTTCCGGGGATCCTGAGATGTGTGAGTTCTTATGAGACAGGAAGGGGCCTAACAAGGCTTACAGTCTAGTACAGCGAGACACACAACCCCAGCCTGTTGCACAGGAAAACAACAGATGGTAATAAATAGGGTAGGCAAGGGTTTCACTCCAGGGCACCAATCCCAGCTGGGGATGCCAAGGACTTCTATGTAAATGGAGCAAAGACTTTGAGGAGGTAGGGGCACCAGGAGAGGCTGGAGAGGTAGACAGTGGCCAGACCTCAAAGGGATAAACAATGAGGTTCTTTAAAGGGCAAAGAGATCCAGAATGCAGAAGGAGGATGATTACAGGAAAACATAAAGAAACGTAATAGCATCTGTCATGTTGTAAGGAAAGCATTTTGTATAATTTCCAGAAATTATCCTAACATTTTAGCTGTACCTTGGGAGAGAGATTTCTATCTTTGCAAATATGCTAAAGAAGCGGGTGGAGGGAGGCTGGGACAGGTGAGCCTGACCCTTAGAATAAAGTATTTTTAGGGTATAGATAATATATCTCTGGATCCCATCAACTCCACTAGATACACAAGCTCTCTTCCTTGAATCATTTATTTTAATCTGTATATGTCTAAAATCAGAATAACCCAATTTTCAAAAGATAGTAAAGGCAGTCTTTCATGATTAAGTTTATGGAAAACTGGCTTCGTTATGTTTCTATATTGAATCAATTACGTAATTAGGTATATTGTTTCCATTCAATTTCCTCATTGGCCCGGAGTCCTCCTCAGAGTGTTTAGTGTGGTGGGGAAAGCATGGCTCTGGGGTCTGTCTTCCGTGTGACCCTGGGGCCCACCCGTTCCTGGCTTTGTGATGTGGGTAATCACAAGATTACCCATCTGAGAAGCCTGGCTGCTTGTTCAGCCATTCAGTAAATACTGCTAAGCACTTCACTAGTTTGATATAAAAAGACGGGCAATTTGTTATGAGAAGCATAAGGTTGGGGAGAAAGAAGTGCGGGTAGAGGGAAGGCTGGGAAGGGACAGAAAACAGGCACATTTGAAGATCTGAATGAAATTAGACCAGCTGAAGCACAGGATGCAAAACTGTTAGTGAAGAAAGATGAGGGTGGACAAGTGAACAGCACTGGGTTGCTAAGGTCAGTGTGAGACGTGCTAAGGAAATGGGTTGGAAACTGGCTTTCATGCTAACTGCAGTGGAAAGCCAATGAAACGAGTCCGTGTCCAGAAGGCAGCCCAGCAGTGATAGCACAATAGCAGGTGGAAAATAAACATTAGGTCTCCTTTTCCTCCCAGAATGACCCACCCTATGTTACCTCACGAAACTGGCCGGGCAAAGTTTAAAGCTGATTGTGTTTAAGATCACACAAAGTGTAAGCACTTCTCTGAGACTGTATCTTTTTAAAAATAAAATGAGCTCCTTTAATTCTTATATGTTGCCCTGGCTGGTGTTGCTCAGTTGGTTGAGAATTGTCCCCTGCACCGAAAGATTTACTGGTTTGATTCCTGGTCAGGGCACATGCTCGGGGTTTGGGCTTAATCCCCAGTAGGGGGCATGCAGGAGGCAGCTGACTGCTGTTTCTCTCTCCCTCCCCTTCTCACTCTCTCTAAAAGTAAATTAAAACATATTTATACTAGGGCCCCAGTGCACAGAATTCATGTACTTGGGTGAGGTGGGGGGCCCTCAACCCACCCTGTGCCATCTCGCAGTCTGAGAGCCCTTAGGGGATGTCCAACTGCCGGGTTAGGCCCACCCCACAGCAGTAGGACATCCTTAGCGCTGCTGCGGAGGCGAGAGAGGCTCCCACCACCGCCCCTGCACTTGCCAGCCATGAGCCCAGTTTCTGGCTGAGCAGTGCTCATCCTGTGGGAGCACACTGACCACCATGGGGCAGCTCCTGCATTGAGCATCTGCCCCCTGGTAGTCAGTGTGCATCATAGCGACCAGTCATTGCACTGTTGGGTTGATTTGCATATTAGCCTTTTATTATATAGGATATAATTATTTAACTGTCACCCAGAAAACTGCAATGACTTTGTAGAAATTCAATGAAGATTAAATGAATATTAATAGAAATAAAACTATCATTTCCCCATTGATTCTGCTCTGGTTGAACATGAACTCACAAATGTTTATCTGTTATAACTAAAGTCCCTTTGCTAAGCTCTTGTATATGACGAGTACATCTACACAACACACGACAATTTTGAAAACAGTTTGCCCTTCAGTTTATAACTGATATGACTTTAACACAGCATCATTTAATACTGATCACCAGAAGCTAACCTCCATTTATAACCAATTAGAAAACATACATTCTAAGGAAAGAAAAGCCGAGTTTATTAACTGTTCTTAACTACTCTAGCACTTTCAGTCTTTAGCCATGTGTGGAAAATATATTTATTATATCTAAAAGTGTTTATTAATTAATAAATCTAACTTATAGGTTGAATTTAAGTCATATCCTCTCTGCTCCTGATAAATGAAAGCTAACCTATACAAGGACTTGTACATAGATGTTCATGAGAATTTTATTTGAATAACTAAAAATAGGAAACAATCCAGCTGGCATGGGTCAGTGGTTGAGCATTGACCTTTGAACCAGGAGATCACAGTTTGATTCCTAGTCAGGGAATGTCCCCAGGTTACAGCACCCAATCCCCTGTGTGAGGCATGTAGGAGACAGTCAATCAATGATTTTCTCTCATCATTGATGTCCCCCCGCCCCTTCACCCCTTCCTCTCTGAAATCAATAAAAAAATTTTTTTTTTAAAGGAAACAACCCAAATATCCATCAACAACTGAATGGGTAAATTGTGGTTTATGTATATGATGGGATACCAATCAACAACAGAAAGGAATAAACTACAGTACTGATAGACACAAAGTAAATGAATCTCAAAATAATTACACTGAGTAAAAGAGGCCAAACCTTTTCCCCAAGCCCCAGTAAAAAAGTACAAGTGTAAGATTCTATTTATGTAGAATCCTAGAAAATGCAGCCTAATGTAGTGATAGAAAACAGATCAGTGGTTACCTCGCGAGGATGGGGAGAGGGGATTACAAAGGATCATGAGGAAACCTGGGGGGCTTGTTTGTCTTAATTGTGGGGATGTCTTCATGTGTTTCTGGGTCAACACCAGAAGTATACTTTAAATATGTGCTGTTTACGTCTATTATAATTCAGTAAAGCTCTAAGAAACTAATTTTAAAAATTGTGGTGAAACTACACCTTGGTGAGAGGATGGCAATCTGGAAGTCAGTCTGTACAACCAGAAGCAAAGCAAGTTTCTCTACAGGCAAGGAAAAAGTTTGAAGTTCAGGAAAAATTTTTTTAGAAACCCCAGAGGAGACAGCATAGGAGTAAAAATATATATATGGAAGAGAAGACGAAAAGGTTAGTTCTGGAAACAGGCCAATCTGAAACTACCACGGGCAACAATCCTGAGCAACTTAATTGAGCACCAAACCCAAAGTGGGTGCATGCATGCTGAGTCCCCAGACCAGTGTTAGGGAGACTTCAGAACTACCCAAGAGATTTTCACATCCCACAATGATGTGTCTCTGTGCACAGACAGGTGGGTGGGACTGAAAATCACTACCAAGAGCCTAATTGATTAGCAAGAGGTCCAAGAGTTGCCTGACCATAAAAATCCAAACTGGGATATTTCTGAGAGAAGGTGCACTCACTATAAATAATACTCCAGGGTCACTCTACCTATTGGGGGAGGGGGGAGGAGGGATCTCAAACATTGTTTTTCTAGATATTTTAACAATCTATGAAAAAAAGTTCATAAAATAAATCAATATTACCAATAATAGTGGAGTGAGAAGAGAGACTCCCCCCCCCCCCACTTATTGCCTATTTGAAATTTAGATAAAAACATGCAATTGTTAGAGCTCCAAAATTACCAGAAAATATTTACTGACAATATGGTAGAATGAGAGGCTATATGCGAGTGGTTTAGAGAATGGGCTTTAAAAGTCTGGCTGATCTGGACTTCACCCTCAGCTCTGCCACAGAGAGCTGTTCTTAGGGGTCTTCTCCCCCCTCCCCCCACCTGCTGGAGTAGGAGCCTCACACTGGGCTCAGGGGAAGTGGAGGCGGAGGCCATGGGCTTTTGGAACTCAATAATACCAGTAATCAGCATAATCTAGTAACGCTGTGCTTTGTGTCTCTTAAGTTGTCTTTGCTATGTATACAAACTACCCCCCAACTCAGAGGCTTGAAAACTGTTTTCAGTCATTTTATTGCTCAGTTTTGCTCCGATGCCTATGGTATGGTTCATCTGTTTCCTGTGCTCGCTGCTAGGGTAGCTGCTGGCTGCTGGAGTGCACAGCATGGCCTCCCCTCTCTGGGCCTTGGTGCTGGGGTGCTTTGGTTCACCTCCACATGGCCTCTCCCTGAGGCAGGATAGGAAGAAACCAGGAAAATTCCTTGGCAAGTGGAATGGGGAAACCGAGACAGAGAGCTGAACACACTGACCTGGCAATTCACAGCCAGACCCGGGCCACCGGGGCAGAAAGTCCCAGGTGCTTAGCAACCGGCAAAGCTGGCCCAGCCCTGCCCCGCTGGGCGGCCTTTCCTCCCTGACCATGCGGTGGAGACCCCGAGCTTTCCCCAGAGGCAACATCTAGGCCTGAGTTCTAGTTCAGCTTCTGGCCAAAAAAAAGCAGCAAAACCTGATGGGTGGGGTGCCAGGCCCAGCAATGACTGTTACAAGAAAGGGGACTGGCCCTGAGGAGGGTCCGCCGAGGGCCAGCCGTAGCGTGCAGGTTCTTGACTTCTAGAAAAATCTTCCCAAGTTGGTAATTCTGACAGGTTACCTCTTTTAAGTTCAAATTAACTGACTGGTGTGTATTTTGGACTATATGTTCTCAGAAGGCAATAGTTATTCAATATGTTTAGAATAACCCCCATCCCAGTACCATGCACACATGAGTATCTATTAAGTCAGTGGCTGGCAAACTGCAGCTTGAGAGCCACATGTGGCTCTTTGGCCCCTTGAGTGTTTTGCTCTTCCACAAAATGCCACGTGTAGGCGCGCTTCGTGCGATCGAAACTTCGTGGCCCATGCACAGAAGTCGGTTTTCGGCTTTCAAAAGAAATTTCAATTGTACTGTTGACTAATGAGTTTGCCGACCACTCTATTAAGTAAAGAAAGATTTCCCAAGCATGAGGCATTAGTAGAGTGAAAAATAAAGTCAAGAAGACTCTCTTGAGGCTTAATTGCTGTTTGACCTGAGGTAAGTGCCTGAACCTGCTTGTTTCCTCAACTCTAAAGAAATCTGCCCTTCCTGCCTCATACACGCTTATGAGGAGTGGATGGGGCAGGACAGCCACAGGTACCTGAAGTCTTTTATAGACCATTGCACACTGCAATTCCATAAAGCACTGTTAAAGCATGTTAAAAGTATAGCAATATGCCATCTGTCCACCAGTCAGAGAAGCACAGAGGTAAAATTCTCCTTGCCTGGTGCTAGGCATCACTGCCACAGTCGCTTTCAAGCAGGGCCCTATGTGAGACGAGACCTCTAAATTGAAGCTTAGTCTCTATCCAAGCCAGTTGAAATAGCTTCCTGTGTTTTGGGGTCACACTGTGATTTATTCGACCATCCTGGTACCCTCATGCAGTCTTGGGTAAGCCCGCCAGGGTGCAGAAAAGGCTGAGAGGGGGAAAAATATATGCTGCAGTTTTTATATTGTGTTTATTCGTATGAATGAGTAATAGTTTTACACAAAGAACCTCCACAAAGAAAGAGCTGAGGTAATTGTCTCATGACATTGGTAAATGATGTCAGCACATAAAGGGAACTGGATGGCAGTAATTCAAGCAGTCTAAAAGGACTCAGACACTAAAAGAACCTTGGGATGCTACCAACTTGGAGAATTTAAATATTTTAATCCACAAAATAGAATTCAGTGTGCATATCAATCAGTAAATTTTAGGTTGACTGACACTTTACTATTTGAGAATGATTCATAAATGAAAGGCAAATTATTTCCCATGCCAGCTATTTACCATATTTTCTCCTTAAATCCATTTTATTAAATCCCCCCCCCCTCCTAAATAGCTCTAAATTGTCATCAAGTCAGTAATTCTAATTTTATGTGCTGAGGGGGCCCCTCAAACAAGCTGACTGGCTAATGCACTCAAGCAGGTCTCCCACAACTAGGTCTGCACTGGACAGCACATCGGAGGGAGGCCCTGACCGCTCACACATTCCTGACCTGGGTGATGTGCAGTGTGACCTCTCAGTGCACAAAAAAAAATGCGACTAAAATACTGTGAAATTTGAGATTAATTTTCCCTTTCAGGAGTGGCACAACTTTTCTAGAAACAAAGTCAAAGCAAGTTCATCTTTTATAGCTGCCCAGAACCTGTGCTATTTTTTTGTTTTGTTTTTAATACAGCCTTTAACCAGCAATAATTAGTGTCAATTCTCTTCTTCCTCCCCATCCTTATAGAAGACTCGGTATTCTTCTAAATGCCATTGTTTCAGGGGATGCCCAAGTAGACACGTGAGAAAGTCTACCTGCACCCCTGGGTTAGTCTGGGAGACAGTGACAGAGGCTTAAGGGGACAGCTAAGTCTCTAACGGGCTCCCAGAAGCTTGGAGAGAATGGATCCTGAACCCTAACTTGGAAACAGCAAATTCCATCCTCTAAACTGAAAGGTGCTAACAGATGCCTTATGATACAGGCCTTCCTGCGTTCCCCCACTGTATTTGTGCTAGGCATGTGTGTAATTGTACACAGAGAGCATCAAGATCTAGCTCTATGTGGGAACTGTGAGAATTCACTACGGAGGGGAGAATCCACCTTCTATTTGAAAACATTGATGTTGAAACTAAGGGTCCTTATGACTTTGATTAAATTTAGTTTTAAATTCTAGCTCTGGACATATTCTCTCTCTCTCATAGACCTAGTCTCCCTCTACTCAGCAACCTCAACACCACCACTCAGGAATCAGGAGACAGTAGCTGGACCATGGTCACATGGTCTGGACCTCTGCCAGGCTAAAGAAAACATCTTGACCTAAGTAATGTTTCAGTTCCTGAGCCTTAATGTAGAAAGACCCCTGGTTACTTTCCCATGAAACCGAAACCTCAGAAGTGTCCTCAAGACTTGAAGAAATGATTCATTACCCTTTCCTCTCTGACCAGTGAGCTCCCCAACCCCTAAATCCATTGTGTTTTGTGATTTTGCCCTATATAATCTGTAAACTACACAACATCAGATCTTTAGCATTAGCTCTCCATATCTGGACTGGCCAATTCAATAATAAACTATTTTTATTTCACCCACCTGGCTTGGCTCAGTGGTTGAGTGTTGACCTATGAACCAGGATGTCAAGATTTGATTCCCGGTCAGGGCACATGCCCAGGGTTGCAGGCTCAATCCCCAGTGTGGAGTGTGCAGGAGACAGCCGATCAATGATTCTCTTTCATCACTGATGTTTCTCTCTCTTTTTCCCTCTCCCTTCCTCTCTAATAGCAATAAAAACAACAACAACAACAACAAACTATTTTTCTTTCTATACTGAAAGCTCCTGGCTCATGCATTTTTTGGGGCTAATGCTTGCAGGCAGGTGGACTCAAGGAAAAAACATTGGGGTTCCAGTAACAATGTCCCTAAGAGCACATAAAGATTTTGTATACTCTATTTTCATCGATCTCCAGAAGAGGAAATAAAAGAATAGGAAATCTTTTAACAATATATATATATATATATATATATATATATATATATATATATATATATATATATTTTTTTTAAATTGATTTTTGACAGAGAGGAATAGAGATGATAGAGAGTTAGAAACATCAATGAGAGAGAATCATCGATCAGCTGCCTCTTGCACACCCCCTACTGGGGATGTGCCCGAAACCAAGGTACATGCCCTTGACTGGAATCGAACCTGGGACCTTTCAGTCCGCAGGCCGTTGCTCTATCCACTGAGCCAAACTGGTTTCAGCAAGGAAACCTTTTAAAGGTCTTAGGAGAGAGGACTGAATTTTTATAATTATGCAATTATTAAAACATGTAAGGTGAATTGACAGTTTCCTGAAATAGGCTTTTGTTCCCATTAGGACTGATTCATTAGGCAGGAATAAACTCCATGTAATTTTTTCATGGAAAAATGTATAAGGTACTATTCTTTTTAATGTTAAAAAGCATGAAGTAACATTTTATGGTGATGTTTAGTGTGGCCTATGATACTGCATTGTAATGATTACTGCTATAGATTACTTGAGTACATAGGATCAACTAAGTTCCAGGGGCAGGAACTTTACACACAAAGCAAAAACAAAACATGTAAGGTGATCAAGAACATTAAAGCATATCTTTAAGGCTGTAGACAGAGTGGAACATTCGGGTTTAGAAATACATGAATTCCAAAAAACTATGGTCTCATTCAGCCACAAACAGCCAGGATTTGTTTCTAGAGTGGTAAACTCCCCTCAGGCAGTGACTTTTGTAACAGGGGACAAAAAAGGTTCCCATTTCTTCTGAGCACTGGCAAGATCCTCTGCTGCACTCTCACATTTAACCCACGGCCATGAGAGCAGACTATTTACTCTGAAACTGCATTTCTTTAAGACAGTTCTGGAGAGGATTGTTTCTAAGAACCGAGAGTCACATTGCTCTCTACCCTTTGCCATTTACTACCACTGAGCCCTCAGCTGCCCCGGAGCACAATCTGCCAACAAGGACCAGCCATAGCTGAGAGCCCCCTTTGTCCCTGAGAACCCAACCGCTGTACGAATGCAGGAGGGAAACCATCCAAGATTCTGAAGGAGTGGGTTGGAAGTATGCACCACTATAGACATAAAATGTCTTATTGTGATGGTCTGCTAGAGGTATCCTGAATTTCATTTTGAGAAACACTTGAAGCCACAAAGCTATTTCTCTTTCAAACATATTGACACCACAGATGTAAAGAAAAAAGCAAAACAAAAAACGCACACACAGTTAATGAGCCCACAGCATACCCAAATGCTCTGAGAAGTTAACCAAAACCTAAAAGAAAACTTATTAATATGAACATGGACCAGTGATTAGGATCAAGTGTGAATAGCTCAACTTGATAGCTGTGATTCAAAACCAACCACAACAAAGTAACCTTCCTGGGAATCTCCCCAAGAGAGACAATAAGTAGTTTAAATCAAAACTATTTATGGAGAAATCTTTTACCTAAAGATTCCATTACCAGTAACGTGACATTACAGACACAGACACTACACTGAGGCTCTAAAATAGATTTACTGCCGGCCAGTGTGGCTCAGTGGTTGAGTGTTGACCTTTGAACCAGGAGGTCACAGTTTGATTTCCCGTCAGGGCACATGCCCAGGTTGCTGGCTTGATGCAGAAGGCAGCCAGTCAAGGATTCTCTCTCATCACTGATGTTTCTATCTCTTCCTCCCTCTCCGAAATTAATAAAAATATAAAATAATAATAATATGGAAAAGAATAAAAATAAAATAGATGTATTATTTGTAGCCTCAGAGGCCAATACAGAGATTTTTGTGGGGACATCTAAAATAAGTTTTTTAAGTTTTTAAAAACTTAAGGACTCTGAATAGACAAGTCAACTTCAAGTTGTTCCAGCTGTGCCTCAAATATGAAATGATAACTCTTAAATTTACTTTAGAAGGAGTAAGAATAGTCTGGGAAATAGTCAACAGGATGAAGACGCTTGGTTTCCACTGATCTCATGACCCTATTATACAGAAAGTGATTCTTAAAAACATGTAAATGTATACACAACACACACACACACACACACACACACACACACACACACACACTTTCATATCTATTACAACTTTACCTGACTGCTCTCCCATCATCTTTAATGACACACAACATGTTTTCCCAAGTCTACTTACTCCTATGACTGTAGCGGAGACAAAGTACCTGAATCAGGAGTATAAATTTGTTAAAGAAATATAGGACTATTGGCCATGTTTCAAATGTCCATGAAAATAGCTGTTTAACCACAGCAGAGCTGTGTTAGACTAAGTTTTAGCCTGTATGTTTTTACGGTTAAGTAATTTTGGGGGTATAGCAAGAATATGCCAGAAATTCCGAAGGAGAAAAAAATATTTTTAAGCCCTGGCCGGTTTGGCTCAGTGGATAGAGTGTTGGCCTACAGACTGAGGGATCCCAGGTTCAATTCCCGTCAAGGGCATGCGTTGGTTGTGGGAACATCCCCAGTAGGAGGTATGCAGGAGGCAGCTGATTGATGTGTCTCTCTCATCAATGTCCTTCTCCCTTCTTCTTTGTAAAAAAAAAAAAAAATCAATAAAATATATTTAAAAAAAATTTTAATAGCTTTTTGTGTGCTGTTTACATGCAACAACCAAAACAAACCCCCATCCGTTGAGTACTCTCACACAACTCTGACCTTCAGTGTGTGCTCTCACACACCTCTGATGAGGAGGAGAGAGCTCTGGCTCCTACCTCAGAAAGAAAGAACAGAACTTATTTCAGGAACATCAAAGTAGCAACCATCAGAGGGAAAGATTGTGACAAACTTACCAGGAGGCGTGCAGGCATCGGCAGGAGACTGGACGAATGTGGACCGCCTTTTGGTTGGCATGGGCAAAGCCATTTTTTGTTCTTTATGCTTTGCCAGTGCAGCCTGAACTGCTTCTGTGTGAATATCTGAAAGAGTAATAAACACTTTCACTATCGGCTCCTGGCTCTTAAAGTATTTTACTTCTGTGGGCTGACCTATCACTGCTCAATGGTAGAAAAAGGGATGTTTAGGTGATTTTTATTTATAATTTGTGTAAAAATATAAGGGCTGATGTTACTTGTTCATCACTTTGGCCACAAAAGAACTCAGCTCTCCACTGAATGTCTAATTGGAATCTCAAAATTAATATAACTAGACAGAACTTTGATTCTCTACTCCTACTCTCAAACTCACTTTTCATTTCTACAAAGTCAGACCATCCTGTACACAGTATTTTGGATTCTGCTTTGATTTTTTTTTTTTTTTAACTCTTACACAATCCTACTGAGGTAGGTAACAAATAAAGTAAATTCCTAGTTCCCCAAAATTTCTTCTCCTCAAGCAAAGGGCCCAATCTACATGTAAACCATCCTTAAAGGTCTGTCTGTTATATATAAATACACCCCTTCTAAGCCTGAAACAAGCAGATCCTTTGGAACGTGGGGTAAACTCTGCATCAAGAAACTGCAGGTCCCCAGAGTTGAGTCACTTTAATGACACTGCCTTAGAAAGAAGAAAAGTCCTTGAAGTTCAAGGTTGAGCTCTCCACAGCTATCTCTCCCTTTCTAGAGATTTCTCATTTATTCCTTTGTTTCTATGATCTACCCTAGATATTTAAAGTAGACTGAGTTGTCCTGTTTCATTCAACAACAACAACAAAAAGTCTCACTAATTTAACTGGAAACATATTTCTGGGTAAATATGGACACCTACAGTAATTTTAAGGGCTGCATGGTATTTCACTGTATGAAGTGCCATAATTTGTTTAAGCAACCTTTCTTCCAATTTTTGCTACTATTCATAGCAACTATTCACTGCAAGAATAATTCAATATTTTCACTTTATCACACATGTTCAACCCTATTTCCTTAAGGTTAATTCCAACAATTGCTGAGGTATACAAGATTTTTCTCTTACATGGTTACAGTACATTGATTAAAATCCAGAAATTAAATATATATAAAATTGTTATCTAAACCACAACCTATATTCCAAGTTAGCCAATTGTCCCAATAATGTCTTCTGCAGTTTCTTTGCCTTGTTCCCTGATCTGGGACCCAATATAGAATCACACATTTAATTGTCATGTCTCTTTATAATTAGGAATAGTTTCTCAACCTTTGTCTCTCATTCATTACCTTGACATTTAAAAGAAAATAAATTTTTATTGCTCATATTACAAATGTTCCTCATTTTCCCCCCCTCCATTGCTCCCCTCCACCAGGTTCCCACCCCACCCTCTGCCCTTTCCCCATCCCCCATTGTCCTCATCCATAGGTGCACAGTTTATGTTCAGTCTCTTCCCACACCCCCCACTCCCCTTTTCCCCGAGAATCGTCAGTCCACTCCCCTTCCATACCTCTGATTCAATTATATTCAACAGTTAATATTGTTCATCATGTTTTTTAATTCCCTTGGTTTTTAGATTCACTTGTTGATAGTTACATATTTGTTGTTCATCATTTTTATCTTTATTTTCTTCCTCTTCCTAAAGAACCCCTTTTAGCAATTCATACAATTCTGGCTTGGCGGTGATGAACTCCTTTAGCTTTTTTTAAAAATTATTTGTGAAGCTCTTTATCTGGCCTTCAATTCTGAGTGATAGCTTTGCTGGGTAGCGTATTTTTGGCTGTAGGTTCTTGTTATTCATCACCTTGAATATTTCTTGCCATTCCCATCTGGCCTGCATGGTTTCTGATGAGAAATCAGCTGACAATCTTATGGGTGCTTCTTTATAGGTAACTACCTGCTTTTGTCTTGCTGCTTTTAATATTCTCTCTTTGTCTTTTGCTCTTGGAATTTTAACTATGATGTGTCTTGGTGTGGTCCTCTTTGGATTCCTTTTGTTTGGGGTTGTGTTTGCTTTCTGGATGTGTAAGTCTATTTCTTTCACCAAGTGGGGGAAGTTTTCTGTCACTATTTCTTGCAATATGTTTTCAGTATCTTGTTCTCTATCATCTTCTGGGACGCCCATAATTCTGATGTTGGTTCGCTTGAAGTTGTCCCAGAGGTTTCTTACACTATCTTCAACTTTCTGGATTCTCTTGTCTTCTTGCTTCTGCAGAGGAGTGTCCTCTGGCTCTTTGTGTTCCAAATCTTTGACTTGATTCTTACAATCTCCCATTCTGTTTTTAGGACTCTGTATAATATTTTTTATTTCAATGTATTCTTTATTTCTAGTTGATCCTTTATTATCTCTAGTTGATCACTTTTCATATCCTCATAGGTCTCATTTATTTTATCGGCCTTTTCTAGGAAATTCTTGAAAAACCTTATAAGCGTGGTTTTGAACTCTATATCCAGTCGCTTTTGTCCTCCATTTCTTTCATTTGTGATCTGTTTCCTTGTCTTGGCATTTTCACTGCTTCTCTGAGTTGGTAGTGTGGCTTGTGTGTTAAGGTGTCCTACATGGTTCGGTGGGTCAGCCTCCCAGTTACCTGAGGTGGACACTCTTGGTGCATTCCTTTGTGGACTGTGTGTACAGTCTTATAGTAGTTAAGTCTTGATTGTTGTTGGTATCACTGGGAGGAACTGACCTCCAGACCAATTGGCTGTGAGGATCAGCTGTGTCTATGCCAGGAGACAGCCTTATTCCACTAGAGTTGGAAAATTGCTAAAGCCTCTGTGCTCTGCTTGGATGGGGTGGAGTTTCAGAGTGGAGCCTACAGCCTTGGCTTCCCATTAGCCCCGCCCTATGAGGTTCCTGAGACTCATTGTTCTTCAGTGTCCTTTGGTACTCGCTGCAAGCACCTCTGAGAGAAAGGTGCCCTAGAGTTTGCCTGCTACCAGACAATCTAGTCTCCCCCAATGAGACTGGAACTGGGGTTCAGTGAAGTTGGAAGTGGGGTTAAGAGCAGTCAGGAGCTTATGTCTCCTTCCCTATAGGGCAATCCAGCGGCTCAGTCAATAGTCTGTCCTCTGCGCACAATGTGCGCGACTCCTGAGCTCTGCCTTTCGCTGCTCCCCTGAACTTCCGCCTTACAGCCCAGATTCCCTCTGTATGAGCCTGGGACCCCAGGGTCTCGCCCAGAACTGGGGTTCAGTGCAGTCGGAACTGGGGTTCAGCACAGTCCAGAGCTTTTATCTCCTTCCCACTAGGGAACGCCAGCCAGGCACTCAGCCGCCCCTCCTCTCTGGCTCCGTCCTCCCCACGTGCGCACCCTGTCTCCATACCTTAGGCTTTTACAGCTCCTCTGATTTTCCTTCTAGTTGTAGAATTTCCAGTCAGTCAACTTTCCTGTAGTTCTGGACAATGTCCATTTTGTATTTTAGTTGCATTTTTTGAAATTGTTGTGCAAGGCTGCAGTTAGGTATTTGCCTATGCCGCCATCTAGGTTTCTCTCTCTAGTTTGACATTTTTATATAGATTAGTTATATTGCAGAATGTCCCTTAATTTTTATTTATTTATTTATTTATTTAAATTTATTAAGGTATTCTATGTGTACATAGCTCACCATTGCCCCCCCTCCCATTCATGCCCTCCCTCCCCAGAGTTCTGTATTCATTGGTTATACTTATATACATGCATACCAGTCCTTCGGTTGTGCTCTTATCTCACCCCAGGTCTCCTTGCCCTCCCAGCTGTCATTTGACAATCTCCTTGTTTTATGGTGACTATCTCAGGACCACATGAATAGAATCCACTCCTCATTTGGCAGTCTGCTTGTTTTATGGTGATTATCTCAGGACCACACGAATTGAATCCATTTTTCCTCTGGTTCACACCACCCCTCCCCCTGGGTCCCACTGCTTCCCCGGGGCACACGGCTCTCCTGGGGCACATGTCTCCCCCGGGACACACAGCCCCCTGGGAAACACGGCTCACCCAGGGCACACGACCCCCTGGGACACACGGCTTGCCCAGGGTACACGGCCCCCTGGTGGAATGTTCCTTAATTTTGCTTTTGTTAATATTTCTTCATAATCACTCAGACTGTGTATTTTGGTAGGAATACCACAGAAGTAAGGTGTCTTCTTGAAATATGATGTCAGGATTCATCTGCCTTATTACTAGTGATAGTAACTTTGATCACTTGATTAAGATGGTGTCTGCTAAGTTAATCCACTTTAAAGTCATTATTCTTCCCTTTAATTAATTGATGGGTGAATACCTTTGAGACTATACAAGTGTCATAAACTTCATTAAACTTTCACCCACTAGTTTTAGTATGATTCTTGGCTGAATCAAGTATTTCTATAATGATTATGAAATGGTGGTTTTAAAACTCCATCATTCTGCCGAAACCGGTTTGGTTCAGTGGATAGAGTGTCGGTCTGTGGACTGAAAGGTCCTGGGTTCGATTCCGGTCAAGGGCATGTACCTTGGTTGTGAGCACATCCCCAGTAGGGGGTGTGCAGGAGGCAGCTGGTCAGTGTTTCTCTGTCATTGACGTTTCTAGCTCTCTATCCCTCTCCCTTCCTCTCTGTGGAAAATCAATAAAATATATTAAAAAAACAAAACACAAACAAAAATAACAAAAACTCCATCGCCCCTCTGTATTTATTAGTGGTATTCTAAGAAATATTATAATGGAGATGAAAAATTCCTGCTGTCTAGCATTATAGCACAGCACATTACTTACATGTTGTGGTGATGTTTGTGTAAACAAACCTACTGTCCTACCAATCGAATATAAGTATAGCACATACAATCATGTATGATACATAATCTCTGATAATGGCAGTAAATAACTATGTTACTGTTAACATGTATTTAGTATGTTGTTATTTTAGATTGTACTCTTTCTTTTAAAAAAGTTTGCTGTAAAATAATATGCTGTGTTATCCAAGCACAGTCTCATACATTTTGTGTTTACTGTGTATCTTTTTTTTAAAAAAAATTAATAAATCTTTATTGCTCAGATTATTACAATTGTTTCTCCTTTTTCCCCCATAGCTCTCTTCCATCCGGTTCCCACCCCACCCTCTGCCCTTACCACCCCCCCCCCCCACTATCCTCATCCATAGGTGTACGGTTTTTTTTGTCCAGTTTCTTCCTGCACCCCCACACCTCTTTCCCCCCTAATAATTATCAATTCACTCCCTTTCTTTGCCCCCGATTCTATTATATTCAACAGTTTATTCTGTTTCTCAGATTTTTAGATTCCCTTGATATATATGTATTTGTTATTCATAATTTTTATCTTTACTTTTTTTTTTTCTTCTTCCTCTTCTTAAAGCATACCTTTCAGCATTTTATATAATACTGGTTTGGTGGTGATGAACTCCTTTAGCTTCTTATCTGTGAAGCTCTTTATCTGACCTTCAATTCTAAATGATAACTTTGCTGGGTAATCTTGGTTATAGGTTTTTGCTATTCATCTCTTTGAATATTTCTTGCCACTCCCATCTGGCCTGCATAGTTTCTGTTGAGAAATCAGCTGACAATCTTATGGGTGCTCCCTGGTAGGTAACTAACTGTTTTTCTCCTGCTGCTTGTAAGATTCTCTGTCTTTTGCCCTTGGCATTTTAATTATGATGTGTCTTGGTGTCGTCCTCTTTGGATTCCTTTTGTTTGAGATTCTGTGCACTTCCTGGACTTGTAAGTCTATTTCTTTTACCAGGTGGGGGAAGTTTTCTGACATTATTTCTTCAAATAGGTTTTCAGTATGCTGTTCTCCCTCTTCTTCTGGCACCCCCTTAATTCTGATATAGGTATGCTTGAAGTTGTCCCAGAGGCTCTTTACACTATCTTCAACTTTCTGATTCTCTTCTCTTCTTGTTTCTCTGGAGGAGTGTCCTCTGGCTTTTGGTATTCCAAATCTACGACTTGATTCTTGCGTTCCTCTAGTCTGCTGTTGAGTCTCTGTATATTATTTTTTATTTCAGTCAGTGTATGTTTAATTTCTAGTTGGTCCTTTTTCATATCCTCTAGAGTCTCGTTAAATTTATCAGCCTTTTCTAGAAATTCTTGAAAAATCTTATAATCGTGGTTTTGAATTCCATATCCAGTGATTTGTTCTCTTTCATATCTTTCGTTTGATATCTGTTTCCTTGTCTCCTCATTTTCACTGCTTCCCTGAATTAATAAGGGTGGCTTTGTGTGCTTGGTGTCCTATATAGGCTGGTGGGTCAGCCTCCCCAGTTACCAGAGGTAGACAGTCAATGTGCTCCCCTTTGTGGACTACGTGTACAGCCTTGTTGTAGTTAAGTCTTGATTATTGTTGGTATCACTGGGAGGAATTGACCTCCAGGCCAATTGGCTGTATCAGCTGTGTCTATGCCGGGATACCTTCTGTATTGGAGACAGTCTTATAGGATCAGACTTGCAAAATTGCAACAGCCTCTGTGCTCAGCTTGGAAGGAGCAGAATCTCAGGACTGAGCCAATAGTCTTGGCCTCCCGTCAGCCTTGCCCTTGTGTGCGTGCCTCAGACCTCTGCTTTCCATGGATCCTGAGTTTCTGCCTGACAGTCCAGATTCCCCCTGCAAGAGCATGGGTGCCCTAGGGGCTCACCTAGAACTGGGATTCAGTGCAGTTGGGAGCTTCTGACTCTTTCCACTGTGGAGAGCCTGCGGCAACTTCTGCAGTCAGATCTCTGAGCGCGCACTCAGTCACGTGCACATGCCTCTAGACCAGCCATGGGAAATCTACTGCCCGCCCGTTCGGCTGTTCTATCCGGCCCACTGAGCCGAAAGAGCGGAGGGTTCTCTTGCTCTCCCCTCCGCTCCTTCACCAGCAGCGCAAGATGAGAGTGTCAGCACGGTCAGGTTGCTTTTGTTCTGGTCCTCCGGCCCAGTTTAAGAACCCATTGTGGCCCTTGAGTCAGAAAGTTTGCCCACCCCTGCTCTAGACACTGCCTACTGTGGCTCCTAGCTCCCCGAGTCTCCAAGTCTTCGCGTGTCTTTCTCTACAGTTCAGACTCCACCCATATGCGCCTGGGTCCACGGGGTTTCAGCCAGGGTTGGAGTTCAGTGCAGTCAAAACTGGGGTTCTGTGCAGTCGGGGGCTTCCTTTCTCCTCCCGCCAGCCAGGCACTCAGCCACCTTTCCTGTCTGCGCGCGGGTCTCCCTACCTAAGTGCTTTGCGGCTTCCCTGATCCATGAGCCTCTCTCCTTCTTTCTAGTGGTAAAATTTCCACTCAGCCAGCTTTCCCATGGTTTTGGATGATGTCTGTTATGTCTTTTAGCTGTTGTTTTGGAATTATTGTGTGAGGCAGCAGTTTAGGTGCTTACCTAGGCCGCCATCTTCGTTTCTCCATTTACTGTGTATCTTGATTGTATTATTTTCCCGGGCTTTGATTTAATCTCATGTTGTTTTCTACAGTAAACATGCTTTACAGGCAGGCTATAACATATAGCCTAGGTGTGCAGTAGGCTATACCATCTAGGTTTGTGTAAGTGTACTTTGATGTCTGTGTGATGATAAACTTGCCTAACAATGTATTCTCAGAACATATCCCAGCTGTTAAGCAGTGCATAACTGTATATCAATATGGACCTATTGATTATCATTTTATTCCTTGACTATTCTATTTCTATTGCTAGTTATTTTGATGCTGTACCAATAATATCCCAGATTTTCCCAACAGAAGCCCCTTCAAACCAGCTCTTATGTCCTTTTGACATATCCCTACCATTCTGAGCAATTCTTTATTTTCTGGTATAAGATGTTCCAGGCTCATATGGTATGTTCCCTGCTCCAGCACCAAAATTATTCATTTCTCCCAGGGGCCTTGGCCCTTCTTAATGGAGAATGGTACTTAGAATATATAGAGGGTGATCAGGCTGGCAGGCAAGCGACTGGGAGCCAGCAGTCAGACATCCCTCAAGGGGTCCAGATTGGAGAGGGTGCAGACTGGGCTGAGGGACACACACACCCGTGCACAAATTGTGTGCACTGGACTTCTAGTCCTATATAATAAAAGGCTAATATGCAAATCGACCAAACGTCAGAACGACCAGTTGCTATGACATGCATTGACCACCAGGGGGCAGACTCTCAATGCAGGAGCTGCCCGCTGGTGGTCAGTGCACTCCCATCTGCGGCAGCGCTAAGGATGTCCGACTGACAGCTTAGACCCACTCCCAGATCTAAGCTGTCAGTTGGACATCCCCTGAGGGCTCCCGAACTGCGAGAGGGTGCAGGCCGGGCTGAGGGACAACCCCCCAAGTGCACACATTTTGTGTACCAGGTCTCTAGTTATAAATAATGATGCAACAAAGAGCCTCACGCAATTATATTTTTATACTGATGAGAGTATATGTTCATGGTAAATTCCTACAAGTGAGACATCTACATCAAAAAATGAATATATTTTTTAATTTTGTTACATCTTGCCAAGTTCCCAACCAGAAGAGTTTTATCATAGTGCCTTACTACCAGTAATGTACAGGATACACAAAAAACAGGCTTAGAGAATGAACAGGTAGCTTTTAGAAGAAGTACAAATGGGTAACAAACATACCCCCAAATGCCTAATCTCATTATTGATAATGAGTAGGGTAGGAGTGTTCATTTTCTCACATCTATAGATAGCAGCACACCATTTCTTTCATCTTTCTTAAAAAGATAAGCAGGAAATGTTATTGGACAGTTTTATAGTAGCTGCTCCTATTCTTGGCTTGTTTTTATGAAGTGTTTAAGACATGGTACATAAGTGGCACAGCTGGGCTTTAAGGGACAAGGGAAGAATAGGACACCAAGCACCCTTACCAATTAGGACATTATTTTACTCATTTTTTTCTTTTGACTTTTTTCTTTGTTTATTTTTTTTCTAGGACTTTATTTTAGATAGACAAACAGATATATACATATATTAGAGGCCTGGTGCATGAATTCGTGCATGGGTGGGGTCCGGTCAGCCTGGCCAGGGGAGGGGACATGGTGGTTGGCTAGCCTGCCTGCTGCTCGAACTCCTGGTAGAGGGGACAATTTGCATATTAGCCTTTTATTATATAGGATATACACTGAGTGGCCAGATAATTATGCATTCAGAGATCATAACCATCTGGCCACTCAGTGTATTTATAGACAGACTAAAAGGCAGATGTGTGGGTAGGTTAGGTCAGTAAGTAGAAAAGTTCACTTCAAGGAGTTACCTGCAAGCCAACAAAGCCATGACATTTTTACAAAGTTCTGAGGTACCAACCACTTTAATATTAAGACAGAGGACCACTATTAAGCTATATAACATTAGGATACCACATTAATTTTGGCACAACTCTATGTTGATGGGGAGGTGTAGTGAAATTTTAATTTTGCATTTCACATTCCCCCGTTTTTTACAAATTGTGGTTTTGTTTTTTTAAGCCTGTGATACCTATATAGCAAACGTGCATGAAATTTGTGCATGGTTGGGGAGGTGTCCCTCAGCCCAGCCTGCACCCTCTTTAACTGGAACATCCCCCTCACAATCCAGAACTGCTGGCTCCCAACTGCTCACCTGCCTTATTGCCCCTAACAGCTTTTGCCTAGTCTGATTACCCCTAACCACTCCCATGCCAGCCTGATCGACACCTAACTGGTCCCCTGCCGGCCCAATTGCCCCTATCTACTCTCCCCTGCTGGCCTGGTCGCCTCTGTCTTCCCTTGCAGCCCTGATCCCTTCTAACTCTCCTCCCCTTCAGGCCTTGTTTTCCCTAACTGCCCTCCCCTGCAGGCCCAGTCACCCCTAACTGCCCTCTCCTGCTGGCCTGATGACCTCCAATTGCCCTCCCCTGCCAGCCTGGTTGGTCCTAACTGCCCTCCCATGTCGGCCATCTTGTGTGTTGGAGTGACAGTCAATTTACATATTACCTCTTTATTATATAGGAAAAATAGCTGGCTATTCATCCTTCAAAATGACTCAGACTTTACTCTTAACAGTACCCAGTGTCCAGGTTCCTTTCCTGGTCGTCCTCTCTCCCATGCTGCCTCTGTAACCTGTATAAGGATTGCTGTGTTTTCATCTGTGTTTCTCTAGCATCTTAACTGTGCTCGACTCATAGGAAGTCTATAATAAATGCTTGCTGAACCAAATACAAGAGATGAGAACGTATATTAAAATAGAAATAAAATGGTCTCAGTGTTCCAGTGGCAGCCACCTTAGCAAATGTCACCAGGTCAGAGACCAGATTTGGACAGAGATAAGCAAAAGTTCTCAATTAGGAAGACAGAAGGAGTTACTATTGCATTTAACTCCCAGCAGTAAGCCAGAAGAATCTACACTAAGAGTAAACATCACTAAGAACAATAATTGGTTTAAGGTTTCAAATAATTTATCCATGACTATCACTTTAAAAACTATCTTTTGCCATTTTTTGTTTAAAATTAATATACATACCTTTTATGTTACATGTATCTTGTATTTTACCACAATAAGAAAACTGGGAAAACATATATATTGTATAAAGATCTAAACACATATAATGCTAAAGTGAAAAATTTCCCTAGAACCACCACTTCCCAGAAATAATAGCTCCTCAACAGTTTGGGGTATATATATATTTCCAAGTTTCTGTATCATTATACATACTAATATATGTAATTATTATTATTACTATTCACAAAATTGGGACATATTATACATAATATCTTGCATTTGTTACTTTAAAATATATTTTGTACATCTCTTCATATCTCATTTTTTGTGAGCCTTCATAGAATTTAAATATATACATATATATATATATATATATATATATATATATATATTATTTTTTTTACCGAGAGGAAGAGATAGGGATAGAGAGTTAGAAACATTGATGAGAGAGAATAATCGATTAGCTGCCTCTTGCACTGGGGATGTGCCCGCAACCAAGGTACATGCCCTTGACCAGAAGGAATCGAACCTGGGACCTTTCAGTCCGCAGGCCGATGCTCTATCCACTGAGCCAAACCAGTTTTGGCTCACAGAATTTTTAAATCAGCTTTCATAGAATTCAACTGTATATGAGTAACTAAAATGTATTTAATCATTTTATTACTACAAGCAAAACTACAACACACATACATACATAAATACATACTTTTATCTTTGTACACATATGTAGATGTTTAAAATAAATTCCTAGAAGTGAAATTTCTGGGTCAGCCAAAACCGGTTTGGCTCAGTGAATAGAGCATTGGCCTGCGGACTGAAGGGTCCCAGGTTTGATTCTGGTCAAGGGCATGTACCTTGGTTGCAGGCACATCCCCGGTGCAGGGTGTGCAGGAGGCAGCTGGTCGATGTTTCTCTCTCATCGATGTTTCTGGCTCTCTATCCCTCTCCCTTCCTCTTTGTAAAAAATCAATAAAATATATTTTTTTTAAAAGAAAGAAATTTCTGGGTCAAAGTATATGAAGATTGAAAGTGTAAAATGTATTTCCAAACTGTTGCACTATCACTTTAAGACCACAATATTAACTTATGCTTAGCTCTGAAGTAAAATATTTTCTACTGTATTTATATTTATTATACTATTTCAGAGTCCCTGAGGTCTACTTAATTTAGTTGAAGCAATTGTCAAATTTAATTGAATCTATGATGCCATTTTAAAACACAACCTGATTTTAGTTATGTTGAAATATAAAAAGCATCCTTTTTATATTAGATGAAATATGTTTCTCTTAGCTGTCTTGGAAAATAAATGATTACCGGTAACTGCTTATACTCAGAAAAAACACTTTCTCAATAAAAGAACAAAAGCAACTCAAATGCTCACACTAAACAATTAAATATACCTTTCCAAAAGTTTATTTTTACATAAGATATGAAATGTGTGACAGCAAACTTGCTGAATCTAGGGAATTATTCACATTAAACAGGCTTTTTAAAGGCCCACTTGAATAACCCTTCTCTGCCACAAGGATTCATATTATCAGACCACAGAACAAATAAAAACGCCAACTATTTTCTAACACAATAAACCCAGGCTCATAAACGCATGTGAAAAGGAGATGTTCACAGTTACTGTATCAGCAAAGCCTCTTTTTGTAAGAACAGACTGCTCCCTGTTAACTGGATTGGACCCATTCACTAGCACACAATTCATCTTGATCTTTGATAAAGAAATCACTTCCGAAGTCCAGTCCCCAGACACAGCTACCTTCGGACATCTCTGCCAGAAGCACATGAGAGGTAGGTATCATTTTCCAGCACTAATGTTTGAGGTGAATAAGGGGATACTAATACTCCTTTAAAGTCCTTTTGGCTTTTGTTTTGATTGAGGTGGCTAATTGTTCAAAAGATTAACATTAAAGGACTTATCATAATGACAATCAGGCCCTGGCTGGGTAGCTCAGTTGGTTAGAACGTCCTCTAGATACCCCAAGGTTGTGGGTTCAATCTCCAGTGAGGGCACATGTAAGAAGTAACCAAACAAACTACCTATCTCTATATATAAAAGTCTAATATGCAAATTGACCCCGCAGGAGTTCGCCTGCAAGACCGATGACTTGCATGATGTGCACTCACCACCAGGGGGCCATGCAGAACAAAGAAAGGCCCCAGCTGGCAGCCAGAAGGCCGCGATCAGCTCTGATCACTAGCCAGGCCTAGGGACCCTACCTGTGAACAAAATTTGTGCACAGGGCCTCTAGCGAATATATAAATAAGTGGAACAACAAAATAAGTGTTTCTCTTTCTCTAAAAATCAATTAAATAAAAAAGAGAAAAGAATGACAATCAGAACACTTTCCATTGTATATTTTTCTACATTTGTGACTGAAACGTGTGTAGAAGGTGCATCATGCCTTGATTTGCAGGAAAAAGAGGTACTGAAATGTCACATAGACGTTGGCTAAGCACAGAAAAAAGAGTAAGATCAGATGATCTAAACCCTGCATAAATACAAGCTATTTATACCAAGTCTGAAACATGAAACTGTCTATGCTATTATCATTGGTTGAAATGTCATAATAAGCCACCACCAAATAAGAGAGAATTTTTCAGTCCCTCTTTCATCCCTCAATATGTATCTCTCTCCCTCTCTCCTCTAAGCTCCAAGGGCCCTTCTTTTGCTAAAACATATTTTCTGAGCCCATTTCTTATATGGCTCACTTTATCTACTTGACTTACTTAAAAAAAACTTTATCTTCTAATAAGAGAGAGAGAGAAAGAATTTTCCCTGTTGAACTTACTGACATCAATATTAAATCCTTTTTGTGTACTCATCACTTTACTTAGTATTCTTGTGATTATCACTACACATATTTTATGTTATTAAGCTATTTTTGCATGTGACTTATAAATGTAACCCTTCATATAAAAAGAGTGGCAAAGAGTTGAAGTTGAATTCACATCAAATTCTGTAACTTAACTTGCTCTACTTCTGCTATTACTGCTGGTTTCTTCTTATTCATGGAAGCTACAATTCTCATAATGTATTGAACTTTCCTTGGCTACTTAGTTGAATAATTTCTAATATATGAAAAAAATGTGATTTTCACCAAAATCCATGCTTGCATACTTCCTCTTTTCTGTTCCCTTCATGACAGCATTGTAGTCCTCTCACAGCTTTCAGTATCTTCAGGGTTTTTAAATAACCCTTTCTTTCCTACTTTACCTCCTCTTGCTCTACATTTCACATCTACCCTAAAAAAAGAAGTCCAGTGAGACAATTATTCAAAAACCTATTAAATCCTGTTCAATATCCCTCTACTTAACCAAACACTGAACAGTCTGCTAACCAGCATCTGATTCGTAAACTACACTTTTAGGTAAAAGCCTTTTACTGTATGTCATCAGCTCGGACATAGGATGTAGAGAATCATCTTTTGGTTCTTTACTAACCCTTTTATTATATCCTGTCAAAACAAACAAAGGAAACCAAAAACAAAGACAAAACACTCCTAGAGAAGGCCAGATGAGAGTTGCAAAGGCTAAAACCCTCTTGAACTGCCACTGAACCTGGTCTCCAGCCTCAAAAACAACACTGGGCTCCTGGGAAATGAGGCTTGTGTCCTAGCAACAAATAGGAACGCCTGATATATTTTTCAATTTTTTTAATCCTCACCCAAGGATGTATTTTCTATCGACTTTTGGAGAGTGGGAGAAAGGAGGAGTGGGGGGAGACAGACAAACAGATATCTACGTGAGAATGACACAACTGATTGCCTCCTGCCGGCACCCCGTCTGGGGCTCCAGGGATAGAACCTGCAACCCTTCGGTGTGCAGGCTGACACTCTTACCAATGAACACACACCAGTTAGGACATAATACTCCTCTACATCCAGCGTTACCTCCCACAAGTCCATTCTTAACTAACAACTACTTTCATTCCTTCCTTTCTTCACGTTATCCTCTTAACTCATATACGCTGAGCCCTGTGCCAGGCACTGGGACACAGCGGTGGCAGAGCACACTGTCTACAGCTGAGCTGCTAGAACAAACACGAATCTGATTACGTACTGCCCTGCTGAAAATACTTCAATGCTGTTCAAGATTTCTCCAGATTTGGTCCCTGGTAATCTTGCTAGCCTCATCTCCCACCTCCCTCAGGGGCCTTGATTCTAAGTTGCAGCCATAAGGAATTGTTTTCAGGTCTACTTTCTCATGCTATTTCCCTTTTACTGGACAACTCTTGTCTTTTTGCCATAACTCAGTTTAGATGTCTTATTCTCTGAGAAAGCCTCCCCTGTTTGCTTACAGCCAGTTAGGTACAAAGGAAAATCCTGGTGTGGCATGCAGCCTGTTTTTTATCTTTTATTTTTATTGAATACTTCTCCACCCTTCCTTCCAGTGTGAAAATATATTTCTAATAAAATCAGCTCACAAAATGGCTGACGCAGCTCTGCATCCACATCCTTTAGCTCATTTATCTGAAGCAGTTTTTGAGAGGAGGCAACTAACACCCTGTTTTTCAATTTAAAAAATGGTCAAGGTAACTCTGGCTGGCACAAGTGAGTAAAAAATCTAGGGAAAGTACATCTGTATTTCAGCTCATCTCCTGGCACAATAAATGTGCTGCAGAGACTGTAACGGGCAGCAAGCAGGAGGGGATGGGACGGGCGCGCTGCACCCACACGCCCCTGAGGACCTGATGTGTTTCTCTGCTCATCAGTCCTGGACGTGGGGTGGCAGGAGCACGCTCCCACTGCCAGCCACAGCATGTCTCCTTTCCCCTTCCCATGGGTACTTTTTAGGTCAAAAGAAATAAAATTTAAGAATTTACTAATTTGAAATTGCATTGTGAGTTTTTGTTCCGGGTCCATCAGTTGATTAACAGCTTCGGCAAACACAGAAGGACTTGGCTCTTCCAAAAGAGTTCACTGAGCTCTCCCTATATACCACCTTGTGTGACCCTCGCCCTCTGCTTTTTTAGTTATTTATTCGCATTGCCTCTGTACTTGTCTGGTTCCCCATCTGCCCTGGAGCACAGAAATATCTTATTTGCTGCTGTATGCCCAGTAAATACTGAGTATCTATAGTACTTGGCACATAATAGGCACACAATAAATGACTGATGAATGAATCGATATAGACCTGTTGGTACTTCAAGGAAACAGGACAAACATTAGAAGCTCAGAGAACACACAGTTCATACTAAGTTAGTAAAAACTGTGCCACTTATAACTTCCAGGTCCTTCTCACCTGATCGATATCGCTCATCCCTGGCTCCCCCAGATCGAGATCGGTGGTACTTGGAAGGAGCGGAAGTTTGAGCTGCAGATGGAGCGGGTGTCTGGTTTCTATGTTCTTTCTGTGCTGCTGAATCAGTTTCTAAAAAAGGAAGTTTGGAAGATGGTTATCCGATAACAATAATAGCTAACATTTTCTGAGCACTTCACATCATTCCCACAACACTCTGAGATAGTTTTATTACCCCATCTACAGTGAAGGGTTAGAGAGCTATAATAGACAGACAGAAAAATGATAAAGACATCCAGGTGAAAAAATAATCACCTTAGAGCCATAACTGTGAATAAGTGATAGGAAAGAAATAGCAAAATGATCTACATAAAATGAGTAAGACATTCCAGAGACTGCAAGAACTGGTGGGGCAGGTATAAGACCCCCTAATCCTACATATAGTACAAAGAGCATCTTGCAGAGCCTTAGCCTCCCCAAACATAAGTTACTCCAAATAAACAGATCATTTAAGTAAAAGCAGGGTACTTATTATGCAAACATAGCTGCAAGTCATACCTAGCAGGCCCTCTTCCAACTGGAGTCACACCTGAACAGGGCCTTTCCGGCCCCTGGTCTGTTTCCTTATTCTGCCCTCTCAACATTTACTGCCTCATCAAAAATATGGGAAGAGCTCTAGCCAGTTTGGCTCTGTGGTTAGAGTATCCGGCCCATGGACTGAATGTTTGCTGGTCTGATTCCGGTCAAGGGTACAAACCTTGGTTGCAGGCTCAATCCCTGACCCCAGTTTGGGTACATGTGGTAGGCAACCAATCAATGAAGCCCTAGCTGGTTTGGCTAGGTGGATAGAGCGTTGGCCTGTGGACTGAAGGGTCCCGAGTTCGATTCCAGTCAAGGGCACAATCCTGGTTGCCAGTGTGGGTGTGCAGGAGGCAACTGATCAATGATTCTCTCTCATCATTGATGTTTCTCTCTCTCTTCCCTTCCTCTCTGTATGCCACCCGCTGGGGATTGAGTCCTGGGGATCAAGTTCATAACCCAGACATATGCCCTACCCTGGAATCAAACCGTGACCTCCTGGCTCATAGGCTGATGCTCGGCTGGGCACGTCACATCATTAAAATATATGGACATGCTTGAGAAGCCGTGTGTAAGAGGCCTAGCTGACAGTCTCAGCTGAGCCCTGCCTCCGATCTGCACCTCCCTCCCCCCTCCAAAGGCACCAGATGTGAGTGAAGCCATCTTGGGCCTTCCAAACCAATCTGTACACACCAGGAGAAAGCACTTAGCGACCCCAATTGGCACCATGAGGAGCACAAAAAATCACCAACTGAGGCCTGACCCAAATCAGAAGATAAAGTGTAAAGGTTATTTTTTTTAAAGTTTGACTATTTTTTTATACATGGTTTTTAAGAAGGCAAAAGAGTATATTTTACGAAGCTCTCCACAAAAGTGCTTTTATGAATCTAGAAATGTTTTATTTTTTATGGTTCCTGGTAGCTGAGATTTTGAAAGATAATGTCTGAGGTTACAAACTGAAGTTTTAAATCAGCATAAATTCTCTTGATAATCTACTTCACAGAAGAGTTCTACTGAAGTCTTAATATTTTCATACCTTATTTCATTTGTTGGGGTTTTTTTTGTTTTTTAAATATATTTTATTGATATTTTACAGAGGAAGGGAGAGAGATAGAGAGCTAGAAAGGTCAATGAGAGAGAAACATCGACCAGCTGCCTCCTGTACACCCCCCACCAGGGATGTGCCCGCAACCAAGGTACATGCCCTTGACTGGAATTGAACCCGGGACCTTTCAGTCCGCAGACCGACGCTCTACCACTGAGCCAAACCGGTTTCGGCGGTTTTATTACTCTAGAATAGAAGTCAGCAAACCATAGCCCATGTCTATTTTTATAAATAGTTTTATCAGAACACAACCACGCTCATCTGTTTACACACTGCCTGTGGATGCTTTGACACTGTAAAGACAGAGTTGGTTAGCTGTGGCGGAGACCATATGGTTCTCAAAACCTAAGATATTTACTATCTGTCTCATTATAGAAAAAGCTTGCCACTCCCAGGCTATACCAATAAAAGCTAACATTTAAGTGTTTGCTTTGTGGTAGGCACTGAAAAGCACACATAAAAAGTTTTCACATTTTGTCTTATTCCTCAAACAATCCTATAAAGTCAGCACAATCAACTTACTATAGAAAAAGAAGCAGAGACATGTATCATTTTATCCAAAGTCACAGAGCCAGAGAATGAGAGAGCCAAGATTCAAAACCAGGTCTGTCTCACCCCACTGGTCTCCACCAGAAAAAGTTATAAAAAGGTTGTGATGCCCTCGCCAGTTTGGCTCAGTGGATAGAGCGTTGACCTGTAGATTGAAGGGTCCCAAGTTTGATTCCGGTCAAGGGTACACGCCCCAGTTGTAAGCCTGATCTCCAGTGGGGGGCGTGCAGGAGGCAACTGATCAATGATTCTCTCTCATCACTGATGTTTCCATCTCTCCCTCTCCCTTCCTCTCTGAAATTAACAAAAATATATTATTTTTAAAAAGGTTATGAAAATTCTCCCAAGACTTTAGAGGAAAGCAATCAGAGTTAATAATTTAGTCTGCAAGCATCTAAATGCTTCAGGATTTCAGCAGCTAGACAAGCACTTATGTTTTTTTGTTTGTTTGTTTTTTTAATCACCTGCCTTTATGTGAAAGATTCTGCAAAAAGCCCCTCTAAAAACTTTCGGCCATTCATTAGAGAACTTATTTAAAACATACTAAAATTGGATTTGGGGAACAATGGTGACAGAAGGAGACTTGACTTGGGGTAGCGAACACACAGAACAATATGCAGATGATATTTTATAGAATTGTATACCTGAAACCTATATAATTTTATTAACAAATGTTATCCCAATAAGTTTAATAAAAAAGTTAAAACATACACTCCACTTTAACTTTAAATAGAGGACAACAAATAGGAAGGATCTATTTTTATCTACATGGAAGGAAATCACATTAGCACACATGAGGTACCTTGCTTGCAAATATGCACAGAGAAAATGGTTTGACAGAGCATCAGGTTTAAAATACTAGCTTTGTATTACTTTGGGGGGGCCATACTAAATATATAACCAAAGTACCTATTGCTGATAATTTTTTAAATTAAATAAGCAGATTTGCTAGGATTGATCAAACCACCCTGCTAAGAAACATGGATGGTGCTTCCAAATTAGGTATTAGTAATCCAGAGTATGAAAGGAATAAATATAGCTTTGCATTTCACAGAAGATGGACAAAATTGGTTCATGTATTTTTACCATTGCACTCTCACATTTAGGCTTTTACTTTGTATTTTTCAATACAATTAATTAGGGTAAAGAAGATAATGTCAGCTAAAGAATAAAAATTGAAACAAAGAAATGATGGGGGGGGGCGGTGAGAGGGGAATTGGGAGCTAATACTTTTGTTTGAGGAAGAATTAGAGAGAATGAACATCTCCAATCAGATTACCTAGAGATTATCACAGACCAAACCACAAGGAAACATAACACAAATACAGACAGCTAGTGAGAACTGAGAATCAGAGTCAGATGGGACTTAGCTAAGAGATCTACTGAACTGGCACCAAAAAGAAAAAGAAAAAAGAAAAAAAAAACACATCACAACACAGTAGGCTCTCCACCAGGCAACATTAGAATGATGCTCTGCGATGTTTACCTCAGCACCCTCAGGGACGTGGTCATCCAAGCAGACCAGGTTTCATTTTGGTCTAAAACCATGAGAAACATTTCCTTGTAGCTTGCCAGAAATAAAACAAAATATTGATTTGCAGTTTCAATAAGTTCCTGACAAATTTGTTCAGTGACCATTCCAGGTACCCAACTCATATTGTCACAAAAACATGGATTCCTGACACAATAATCTTGATTAAAAGGTGTGATACAGCCCTAACTGGTTTGGCTCAGTGGATAGAGCGTCGACCTGCGGACTGAAGGGTCCCAGGTTCGATTCTGGTCAAGGGCAAGTACTTTGGTTGCGGCCACATCCCCAGTAAGGGGGTGTGCAGGAGGCAGCTGATCAATGTTTCTCTCCCATCGATGTTTCTAGCTCTCTGTCCTTCTCCCTTTCTCTCTGTAAAAAATCAATTAAAAAATATTTTTTAAAAAGTGTGATACATCTACTTCAAGAGAGCCAACCTAAAAGAGAAGTAAAAGGAAAAAAAGGGTAAAATGAATTCCTAGGAATTGAGTCACTCACTTTAAGTATAACAGAGGCACTTAATAATGAAACTCTGTTAATCTTATTGAATGTGAGTAATTACTCTCCAGTTAATATATGAATTCTATAAACATTTATTCCCAGGTATTTGAGTTTACTTTTTAGAATATGAGTTACAAATATATTTTATTATGCATTGAAAAAACTGGAAGCAAGTATAGGAAAATATGAATAGCAATTATTTTGGATGGTTTATATTTTTCCATAGGCTTTATTAGATTTCTACAACTTAGAAAAGTTCTCTATTTGGATTATAAAAATAATACATGCTCACTTTAGAACATCAAAATGATAGTAAGAGTAAAAGAAGAAAATAAAAATGATATTTATTTTTCTTAATATAAAGGTCACACCACATAGAGTAGATTCTTACCATAAATTAAAGTAATATTCAGTCTTCAGCTTCCTAAATAATGACACTATGAGCAAGATATCCTTTTCCTATCTTCTAAAACCAACTGTCTCCCTTTTCTTTCCCCAAAAGCACTGGCAAATCTTTTAAAAGAAAAAGGAGACAACTGGTAAAGTGTGTGTGTGTGTGTGGGGGGGGATTATGGAAAAGAAAAAGGAGACGATTGGTAAAGTGGGGGGGGAGATTATGTTGTGGCTGGATTAAAGTAAATTCGGAAGGCTTATTCCCACCTTAGTTTACTTGCCAGGACGACAGTTTGTGTGGAAGGGGATAGAAAACTATGCAGCTGGGTCTCATCAAAGAGAGGAGGGAGGGGTCCGGAAACACAGGAGCACAGCAGGGGGTTATTTAACAGCATGTCCAGCATCAGCTGGGCAGGCAAGATGCTGCTTAAAGATGAATCCTTCCCTGGCCAGGGTTTCACCCTCCAACCAGACCTCAGGAATCACCTGGGGCCCGAAAGTAGAGATTTCTCTATTTAGAATAAGGTATGTACAATTTCACTACCACAGAAAGACAACAAAAGCAAAGATAGAATTAACAATATATTAACATAATTAGACAGTATATGCCATGAAAAATATGTTGACCATAAAGACTCATGAAAAGGTCTAAATGAAACATCCTATATAATGAAACCCTAAAATGCAAATTGTCCCCTCAGGCGGTTGTCCAACTGGGAGGCTAGGAGTTCAACCGCTCGCTATGACGTGCGCTGACCACCAGGGGGCCGCGTGGAACATGGCGGGCATTGATGAAGCGCTGCAACCTCTCGTCAGCTACCTGGGGGCAGGGGTGACGGGGACGGTCATATGGTGATAATGCAGGGTGTCTGCTAAGCTCGCTCTCACTCCTGCTACCCTCCCCCGGGAAGCCCCCATGTTATGGTGCTGGGCGCCCATGAGGAGCCTGCCCTGCACCTGTGGGGCCTCTTTCGGGTGAGCTGGGCCGCAGCTGCCAGAACCACAGGGGCCTGTGAGTTCGCGCAGGAGCCAGTCTGTGAGGCTGGCCGAAAGAGAGCACGCTGCCTGCCCGACTTCTGTGCGGCACGGCCGGGCGGCCCAGGGGCCCACATGTGTCCGGCCGCCCTCACTGCATCTCCACATGGGGACTCCGGCGGAGAGGAGTGTGAGGGGGTCTGGGGCCCCAGGTGCTGCCCTTCCACGACAGGCGCTTGCACTTTGACCAGCAGCCAGGCCTAGAGACTGCACTTGTGCACAAATTTCATGCACCTGGCCTCTAGTCAAGCCTTATAAGAATACAAAATATGTACATAATATGATTACAACTGTGTATGTTAAAACTACAGGGGTGAGCAAAAGTAGGTTTATTTGTTTGTATGGAAAATAACATAATTAATAAATAATTAAACAAGAATCAACTGTTTTGTGTACTCATAACTGTAAACCTACTTTTGCCCACCCCTGTGTTCATACACAATTATAAGGACCAGATGGGACAAAACGTTCCTAAGTAGCTGAAATTAGGTTGTGGTGAGCACTCACATTTTTTAGTGTTTTGTTTAAAGTTATATATAAAATCAAAGTAATTTAAAAAGGCACCAAATACAAATAAATGCTAGAATGACAGCTGCCAACTTAAATCAAGCATTCTTTAAAACTGCTAAATTCTAGTGTGAAACATACTTGAGATCCAAAGAAAAAGATTACTAATTTTCATACAGTGACAGCTTCAGTTCGAAGGTTCCTGAACTTTCAGTCCGTTATGCAGAATATCCACTAGGGGTCACCATTATGTTTAAATAGTGATGCCGTTACAAGGTTTAACAGTAAGTTTAAGAAAACCTACAAATTTTAACTTCTTTTACAACATAAAGCCTTCTTTCTCCATGATCAACATGTACATAATTTATGTGGAAAGAGACATCAGACTCTTCTATGATTCTATTGTTTGAAAACAATAACAATGATAACCTAAAAAAAGAAGCTGCCATTTAACGGTATAAAACTATGCAACACTTTCCATTCAGGAAGATGGAAGAAAGCAAACCCTAGCTTTTCACCTTTCACCTCTGCTGATGATTTCACAGATATCCTCACCTATGAGAGGAATACAGTCAAGCAGGATGTGCTCTGAGAATCGAAGAAAAAACATTCAAATTTTTAGGAGTGAACAGAGTAGACCCACTCACTGGTCTTGGTGCTAGTGTCCAGAGAAGAAATATATTAATAACTGATCACCAGTTCACATATGTCTTTTATATGTGAAATGTGCAGAAAAGGAATAAGAACAAGGCTCTCTGAGGCCACGTAATGGGGAATTTAATCTGTATTAGCGCTTCCGAGAAGATCTATTAAAAGGAGACATTGATGTAGGCTTTAGCTAGGCAGAGGGAGGTAAAAGCCACCTCATACAAAAGCATGGTACTTGTAGAAGTCTGGTGAGGAAAAAAAATCTTGACAAGTCTAAGGAAGACTCCAGTGAAAGACGTAAAATGATACAAAATGAGGCTGGAGGAGAAAAGGGAGGTCAGATCACTGGTCCTAAGCCAAAGGCACGGCCTTTGAAGGGACTTACAGGAAATGACAGAATAACTAAGATAATACATTTCTATGGCTGTTTTAACTTTCATGACACCATCTCCTTTTATCTTTACAATAACACCACCTAGTAGATACTAGCAAGGAAGCAGGACACCCACCACAGATTAATCTGTTTTTCGCTAGTGAGAATGTGTCAATAATCACCTTGAATCATTAGAATGGGAGTCTCCAGTCCACTTCCATGCCAAAAAGGGTGGGTGAGGATACCTTGAATCACTCAGGGAATCTCCCCTGGGAGCTAAAGCACCTGAGTCACTGAGGAGAGCATTCCTCAGAAGGACAGAAGATTAACCTCACTCATTGCCTGAAGGAGAGAATGACGGTGTTTGCATTTGGAATCTGGAAAAGGGGCCATCAGCCTGATTCCTAGGGGTGGATCTTGGGAGAGAGGGATGCTGGGAGTTCTGGGTCTGTGAAGTGGCCAGCCTCTGAACAGATCCTAGGCCCACAGCTTTCTGGGCTATTTAGTATCAGGAAAAGGCTGAAGGAGTACCCTACCAAGAGCTCTGCCCTGAGAATACAAGATGATACCTTGGCCCGGCCGAGCACAGTGGGCTCCTCCATCAGAATGGCTAAAGCGGGAAGGAGGCTCAGCAGTGGGTCAGCATTACTGGTCACAAGGAAGGAGCCGTGTTCACAGCACCCCACGAGGCACGGAGACGCAGCGGCAGGCTGTGGGGCTCTTCCCTTCTGGGTGTGGCAGCTGCCCACTATTCCTTTCGCACTGCCTAGATCCCACTCTGCTCTTGGACAGCTCAGGAGGAAAGAGAAGCCCCAGGAGGAAGAGAGCAGACTTCCTTCTGATAAGGCATATGGGGACAGATCTGATTACAATGTATGCTCCACTTCACAGTGACTATGACACTACCCCACCCTAGCAAATGAAGGGCAGAACTGGAATAAATAATGCCATATTCTTTCCATTATGATCCTCACGTGGGAAGGAACTTTTAAATCAAAATGAGATAAAAGACAATACATCCCACCCTCCACTTGTCCACACACAGAGGCCTACTAAATATTTATGTGGTTGGAAATGTTCTATAGCATTCCAAAGTGCTGTTCCAAATTTCAGTAGTTGGTTTTAAGTTCATTCATTTTGAATTTCCACAGTACTTTGTTTAGAACTGTCTTACAGTACTTTTTAACTTTATCTTTTATATTTTATAGTCTTGATTTGTATACCTTGTGTTATCTCTCCTACTACAGTATAAATAACTTGAGGTCAGAGGCTGGTCTTAACTCATCTTGTATCTCTGGCAGTAATTGGCTCTGGCTAGGTCTTAAGCATCGCCAGCACCCAGTATTTTGGTTAAAATAAGTAATTAAGATCTTGTCTGTCTCCTCATTTCCACCAATGATAGTGGGTAGCTAGAAAAAACAAAGACAAAAATGAAGAGATAACAATTTACAGGATATGGTGAGTGTAAAGCTGAAAGGCTGCTCATTTGGGTATCTGCCGTACAAGCTTTATGCAAAAATGTGTGCCTCTCACAGATTTCATACAATTACAGGAAGTCATCAAGAGGCCTCTATCCTTGAGATGAGTTACCAGGGACTTTAGAGAGAGAGGATAGAACACGGGGCTTTCTTTTGTTTCATTTTAACTTGGTCATATACCACTTGCACAATCTCAAAGGTAGGACTGAACACCGCAAATACCCCCTCGCAAAATAAGCAGCAATCACAACAGTAATCCAAATTTGGGAAAAACCTTTGGGTCACCAAAACTTCTTGCCAAGGCAAGCTAGAGAAAGTTAATATATAACCACGTTCAGAATGTGTTGTCTTACCCCTAAAAGAGCAATAGGTAAAGGTGTGGGGTTAAAATAATGTGGCAACCTGGACCAAGGAGCAAATAACAGATGTGATCCTATTTTGAAGCAGGAGACAACACACACAACTGAATGAAGCAAAAGATAGCAGAACAAAGTCAAAGGGAGAAAATCAAGCACACAAAGGTCACAATCTCAAATACACACAGACAGAATGGAATGCTTAGGACAATGGCCTCAAAACCAGAAGCTGCAGTACTGTCCTAAAGCAAAGATGTGGAGTCCTCCAGGAGATGCCACTGCTGAACCTCCAGGGCAATTTAAACAGCGGGAGAGTTGCAAACCAGAGCTGAGGCAGGACTCTGCTCAGACCCATCTAGAGGAGGGAGGCCTCCCAGTTTCAACACCTCAGTCAGCTGTTGTGGAGACAAAATGATCAGCTTGCTGATAAACAGCCAAATGAGCTACTAAGATCTTTGAGATTTTTTTCTTTATAATTAATTTTATTATGTTTACATTTATATTTGAAATATGAATATATGTTAAAATTGTTAATTTATAAAGATATAATTACAGATACTCCTTATAACAAGTACAACTTGTAAGAAAATAAATGTAAATTAACCAATGTAGAATTTTAATTTCTATTTCTCCATTATAAAACTGGAAAAATATACATTTTATCTTCATATTTAACAAAATGCTATGTGACCGATCTATGCTAATTATTCTTTATTACTCAGTTGTGAGAAATTACAATGATTTCATTCATGCTAATCATGTAAATGAGAACCATGTTTAAAAATATTAAAGGATTTGAATTTTGTTCTCTATTTGAACGAAACAAAAGAATAAAAATGTATAAATTTTAATCTGCTGTG
Source organism: Vespertilio murinus (assembly GCA_963924515.1). Lineage (NCBI taxonomy): Eukaryota > Metazoa > Chordata > Mammalia > Chiroptera > Vespertilionidae > Vespertilio > Vespertilio murinus. Next base: position 150,066,173 of record OZ004707.1, read on the forward strand.
ATAAAATTCATTAAAAAATTGCATAAATTCTGAAAATTTAAAAATATCTTTTGATTTTTAGAGCGAAAGGGAGAAAGAAACATCGATGAGAGCGCAACCTCCTGCATGTCCCCTACTGGAGACTGGACCTGTGCTTTGAGCGGGAATCAAACCAGCAACCTTTGGGTGCATGAGAGGATGCCCAACCAACTGAGCCACACCAGCCAGGGCAGATCTGAATTTTTAACAATTAGAATGCCTGTTGTCCAAAACCAGTTTCTGAAATCCCTTCCTTAAAGAAAACTTTAGGGAGCATAGTTATGTATGTACACTACAGAGATCTTTTAGATTGATAGAAATTATCTTTGCACTGATTCTTTAAATAGAAACATATATATATATGGCTAATATGCTAAGTGTCCGACTATCTGATGAATCACTATGACACACACTGAACACCAGGGAGCAGACACTCAACACAGGAGCTGCCATGATGTGCACTGGCCATTTACAGAGAAATGGTGCAGCGGACTTGAAGCCCACAAAGCAACACTCGGTTTCCCCTAAGTGGGACACAGGTCCTGCCACCACCTCGAGTGACAGCCCACCAAATCTCAGCCAATGCTGCCAAGACCCCATGGCAAAATGCGGCCCACAGCCCAGCCTGGAAAAGGTGGCTGTGGGCGCTAAGTAATGAAGTCATGTAGCAATGCCTGGCTTCCTCTCCCTAGCGATCGGCCATCCTAATACCGGTATATAAAAACCTTGGATCCGTCACATCCACAACAACTGGAAGCTTGACCAACTGGAAGTCAGTCCTGCAGTCAGTTCTGGGTTGCCATAGTGACCCAGCACTGACTGCTAAAGGGGCTGCAAATCAGGCCCGAAGAAAAGCCTGAAGAGAGAAGCAGGGTCTGATCCACAGCCGCTGTGGCATTTGTTGATCAGCACTTGCCTCTCTCTTCTTTCTTTCCAAGCCTGGCCAGCAACTGTGCTTCCGTTTCTCTCTAGGCCTCTCCCGGAGGCTGCTGATCAGTCCTGCATTTCTGATCAGGCCCCGTTGATAGGCCCAGAGAAGGTGACTGACATAGAAACCAACCAATCAGAACCAAATCTGGATCAACTGTGAGAAGCCAATGGCTGCCTAGAAGGCGGAGCTTTTGATGCTGACTGGAATACAAACTGACAAGTCAAAACCAAATTGGCTGGCAGAGGAGGGTGAGAGCAGGCCAGCAGGGGAGGGCATTTGGGGATGAGACCAGGTCAGCAGGGGAGAGCAGTTGAGGGCAAGATTAGGCCAGCAGGGGAGGGTACTTGGGGGTGACCAGGCCAGCAAGAGAGGGCCATTGGGAGTGATTGGGCCAGCAGGGGAGCAGTTAGGTGTTGATCAGGCTGGCAGGCAGGTGAGTGGTTAGGAGCCAGCAGTCCTGGATTGTGAGAGGGATTGGGTCTAAACCAGCAGTCGGACATCCCCCAATTGGAGAGGATGCAGGCTGGGCTGAGGGAAAACCCCCCTCAGTGCACAAATTTAATGCACTGGGTCTCTAGTCTATAAATATAAAAGGCAAATATGCTAAGTGTCTGTCTGCGTAATGATGCCAGCTTCCTCTATCTAGTGAATAGCCTCCTTGCAGTTTCTTCAGCCCAGGAACCTGACTTGCTTTATAGCCAGGTGCAAACATTTTACACTTTAACCAAATGTCTGTGAAGTGTTTTCCTGTGCCTCATGTCATTTGATCCTCATAGAAATCCTGGAGTAGGCAGATAGGAGACTTGATAGAATACTATTTTCTTTTCATTAGCTGGAAAACAGATTTAGAAAGTTAGAAATTTGACCCAACTAAAAAGAAATAAGAAATGGTGGACCTTGAAAATTATTTCAGGTTTTCTTATTGTGCAGAATATAGTCAAACACTGCTACAGTTAAATATTTTAACCTTTGTTCTCCCTGAATGATCTACAATAATAATCTCCTTTGTGTTGACATTTACTGCTGTGTTACTGGCAATTACCTGAAGGAGAAGTTGGGGTGCTTCATTGGGGTGGATAAATTTTAATTAAATCAGAAAGCAGGTCTAATTAAGAAAGTTTATTCTATATCTATAAAAAGTTAACTTGACTCATGCATGTGCAATACATATAAAGCTCTTACTGGTGCCAATCGCATGTATGCGTTTCAATTTGTCATTGCTGATCATTAATTTGGGTGACATTTCTATTACAAAGGGCAAATAACAATATTAAAATATTTCTTCTAATTAATTTAATTTCAATGGGCACGGTTTGTGCACTGGGCCACTAGTGTTAGGATAATGGATTCTCATTAAAAATGAGCACTTGTATCTGTCCTCACTCCTTTCCAAAATGCCACTAGAATGATAATGAAGGCTTGTAAGCAGGACAAGAAAACAGGAAGATAAATACAGTTCAGATAAATACAGGGAGAGAGGCAGTACCAAGTGTTGTCTCTACAAAAATAATAATGAAACTGATATTAATTGTGTAAGAAAGAAAGGAAATATAATCCTAGTAAACCAAGTGACTTAACTGTGAACAATCTTTACATAATCATATTATAATAATCATAATAATAAACAGTGAATGTTGACTTAGCAACAAAAAAAGCAATATATTGAACATACAGCCCAGAAGGAGTGTGATGAGGAGATGTGAAGAACAGGGGAAAGGGGGAAAGGGAGTGTGTGGTGTCTGTGTGGCAGAGGAATATGTAAGATTGAAAAATTCTAATTTCCTTTTTAGTAAGAGATTAATAAATCCTGCCTCAAATTGAAAAAAGTCAAGAGAGGTGGTAAAATGTTACTTAGAAGCACAGAGTATAAGCCAGGAGAAACAGAAGAGTTGAAGGAAGGAATCTCCGGGGAAAAGAGGACACTGCTTATTTTTGTTGTTACAAACCTCCTACTACCATTTGATTATTTAAAATAAATGCATTAATTTGATTTAAAAATAAAAATAAAGAGAAATGTTAAATCTCAGATGAGAATCAACATACTGTGCACAGTCTTGAAGTTTAGTAGAGCTAACTGGAAAGGTTAACTGAGGATGGAGACAAGCTGCCAATCTGAAATCTGCTTCTTTCATTACCTGACACTTTCCTCTTCTAAAAGAGATGTTTATTAAAGGAGATACTGGAAATCCTAAACGTTCTTCCTGTTCACTTCCACAAACATTTATAGAACATTTATTATATGCCAGGTACCAATGCTAAAAACTTGGAACATAAAGAATAAAAATGATAATAATAATCTTTAAAAACATTCCTGACTTTAAAGTCTTAAGATTCTATTAAAGCTAGTCCATTACTTGTATTCAAAGGAGTATCTTAAAGATTAGATCACAGAATCAGCCCAGGAGAGTTGCTCACTAACACAAAACTTTTCATTTTCCTGAAACTTCCAAGAGTAGCCAAGAATGACTAATTTACAGAGGAGTTAAAGTATTTGTGGTTTGAGAATGCAATTCTTTGAGGCATTCCAAAAGAGAGTTAATTTCTGGCTTCTTTCCCTACAAGTATGCTAATTCGGACATGGGGGAAGCTTTATATGGAGGCTTGAGAGCTTCCAACTACTGAAAGATGTTCTATGGGCTCTTCTTTTAAAAGAACAGATGGCTCAGAAGTGAAGCTACCATACTTTCATTTCTCCCAGACCTCTCACAGTGACAGCATCTTGAGACCCTGATAATGATTTTAACCTTTATCAAGATATGAATTTTTCATATAGCATGACCCTTAGAGATAAAGTTTGTGTTTTATTTACCTAAAGAAACAACAATCAGTTCCAAAGTTGGGAGATTTAAGTGATTTTCAAGGATAATTCTGACACACCATATTTTTGTCATACAATGACTTTAGAATCTAATCTCTGTGATACTAGTGAATTACATTATGCTTATTATTAACCAAAATTGTCCTTATATGACTTCCACTAATTTCTAAGTATTTTATTCAAATTTTGTATTCTCTTCCATATTTTTCCATTCTCCCTCTTACAATTCTTAATTATTTTCTAAAATCTTAAAGATTTATGTAACATTTGAGAAATCTAAAATATATGCAAATACGCAACCCAAGATAACTCAACTCCAAATCAATTTCATAAAGAAAATTATTCACTAAATTTTTAGATAATATAAATTTTTAGAAAAGTATGTACATAATTGTTCTAATAATACAGAGCAGCAGGCAGTATTAATTTTTTTTGTTTCAAAAGAAACTAGTGGAGGATGTTACTTTTATACACTACACTGAAGCAGCCACCCTCACAATGAAGCATCTTGCACCTGGAGTCCATGAAATCTGTAAGGTAATGGCAAGAGTTTGGAAGAGGCTGAATCCCTATAGAAGTAAGGAGTAGGAAACTCTTACTAACAGTAGTAAAATGAGTTTCATTTCATTTTATCTCAGACATTAATATAATTCAGTAAGTTTAAATTTCTCATTCCAATGCCACCAAAAAAAATCAAACTAAATACCTTCTTCAAAGTCTACAAAATATATGGGATAAATAAGCCAAGGAGTATTCTCTATCTTTTTACTAGAGAATCTATGGAATATAGATTATCCACCAGCCCACAACCTACCCTTTTGGGGAAAGACATGAATAGGTTCAAGAACAAAGGTGGACAAAGAAAATAATAAACATTTAAAAAATTTCTATTTAACTTTAAAAAAAAAAAAGAATAAACATGAATTGAGATAATTTACCACTAAAAAAGAATCATTTAGGAAGAAGGAAATTGAACTGAGAGGAAGAAGTGATATACAAATGAACAATGAAACAATTATAAACCACTGTTAACTACATAAAACAATAATAATAATTGATAACTGAGGAAGCATATAAACAAGGTGGCACTAAAATGAAAGATGGGCAGTGATGGTAGTCAACATAAAAGCATTTTAAAGCCCTTGTGTTCCTTAGGAAAAGAATTAAAATGTCTAATAACGCTAGACAGTTTAGATTTTTTAAAGCCTTAAAATAGAAACATTACAGGAACAAAGATAGCTACTCATGATAAAAGGAATAATACACAAAGAAGACATAATTCTTTATTTGTGTGTACCTAGCAACATAGTTTAAAACCTGTAAAACAAAACTTTACAGAGCTATAGTGAAAACTAACAAATTCAGTCATGGTACAGATTTTTCAACACACTTCTATCAGAAATGATAGAGCAAATAATAAAAAAGTTAGTAAGAACAGAAAAGATCTGAACAACATGGTTAAATAGTTTGAATTAATGGACCAAAACCATCCACTCAACAAATAAAATGCAAATAGATGAATTATAGAAATTTACCAAATACTAGGCCTGTCTTAACAGATAACGAAGACT